>CM056461.1:19597940-20235186 GCA_029783895.1 Triplophysa bombifrons | reverse complement strand
TCTTCAGGCTGGACAAACAAAGGGTGACCTCACTGTTGGACGGAATGGCTAACTGGGTTTTCTAGTGGGAAGCTGAGATTTAAGGCTTCAGACAGGACGGTTCTTATCACAAAGCAGACGTAAAGGGTGTGTATAGACTCACAGGAGTCATGTGTACCAGGAGACTGGAGGTGTCGGGTGAAAGCTTACCTTTATACCTTTATACCTTTATACCTTTATTACCTTGATCTTTGTGTGGTCTTACGGCACTATTTTGAGTAGATTTGTAAATTCATCAAGCCAGCTCCCATTCGTATGCGTTGGTGGTATAGTGGTGAGCATAGCTGCCTTCCAAGCAGTTGACCCGGGTTCGATTCCCGGCCAACGCATTCTGGAGAGATAGATAGAGCGATGGCTGTGGAATGCATCTCTTTAACGCTTTGAATGTGTAGTCATAGCCTGCCAAACTGCAACTGTGGAATCGAGGCTTCTCGTGTACTTTAATGGGCGGCTTTGTTGTTATTTGCGCTGCCTATTTCATTCCTTGTGCAGTATAAAGTAAGAAAGACTCTATCTCAAGGAAAAAACAAGGTGGCACGTCAGACTCCAGCCCACGAAACAACGCCACCGTAGGCTTCTGTGAAGCACTGCATTCTTGTGCTGGCTTTCTTTCGCTCTTCCTAATTGCGATGTTCTGGGAAGCGTTCACCAGAGATCACCCTCTTTAAACATGATGGTGTTACGTGTTGAGTCCTCTGGTTCAACCGTTTGTGGACATAGCTCGAGTTTTCCTTCATCTACGCATAAATCTTTCGCCTTTTACTAAAGATTTCCGTGGAGGGAAACCGTTGAGAGTTTGTCGTATTTTTTGGGTGCTTTGCTTACAGCAGAGCAGCATACGTTTGTAAACAATAGAAGAAACCGCAGCTCAACCAAACTTGCCTTCAACTTACATTGGTCAAAGAATGTAAAGAAAACTATCAACCAAAAGTTTTTTTCGAGTTGTGTCTGACAAGGAAGTGGAGGGGTAGTCTCAAGCCGCTGGATCGAACAAATAGTGCCGTTGTAATCTTGAGCTGTTTGAAATTGCCACTTATGGTGGAACTGAAATCAAATCAAGCCTCCCCGTCGGGGAATCGAACCCCGGTCTTCCGCGTGACAGGCGGAGATACTGTCCACTATACTAACGAGGAATTTACGTCTGATGAAGAGCCGCAGCGTGGTACGCTAACTGGCTGCAAACGCCAAATTCGCTCCTGTTTGGCTATTCCTTTACATAAAAAAGAGAAAGGCCTGTAACAAACTGCTGATCAGTTCAATTGTTTTAGATCACCTAAAAACAAACAGAACCGATCAAAAACGTTTCTCCTGCAAGTGGTTGAAGTTTTTAACGAAGGAAAGTTGTTTCTATTGTCAGTATAAACTAGACCAGTTTTAGTGTGATACAATCTGTTTTGCACTGAAGCTATTTTTGTTGTGTTCTTGTTGTTCCGATTGCTTCCATTGTTTACCTCATTTGTTAGTCGTTTTGGAAAAAAGCCTCTGCAAAATGAAAATATGGAGCGCTTCACGGATTTGCGTGTCATCCTTTCGCAGGGGCCATGCTAATCTTCTCTGTATCGATCCAATTTTAGTATATGCGCTGCCTTAGCAAGCACGATCTTCGTGGCAAAACAATTTACCTATACGCCTCGTTTCACAGCAAGCTGTCGGCTGGCTGGTAAGTTTCCAGACAGCCCGCCATCCAGTGTGGCACCACGCGTATCTTCAGGCTGGACAAACAAAGGGTGACCTCACTGTTGGACGGAATGGCTAACTGGGTTTTCTAGTGGGAAGCTGAGATTTAAGGCTTCAGACAGGACGGTTCTTATCACAAAGCAGACGTAAAGGGTGTGTATAGACTCACAGGAGTCATGTGTACCAGGAGACTGGAGGTGTCGGGTGAAAGCTTACCTTTATACCTTTATACCTTTATACCTTTATTACCTTGATCTTTGTGTGGTCTTACGGCACTATTTTGAGTAGATTTGTAAATTCATCAAGCCAGCTCCCATTCGTATGCGTTGGTGGTATAGTGGTGAGCATAGCTGCCTTCCAAGCAGTTGACCCGGGTTCGATTCCCGGCCAACGCATTCTGGAGAGATAGATAGAGCGATGGCTGTGGAATGCATCTCTTTAACGCTTTGAATGTGTAGTCATAGCCTGCCAAACTGCAACTGTGGAATCGAGGCTTCTCGTGTACTTTAATGGACGGCTTTGTGGTTATTTGCGCTGCCTATGTCATTCCTTGTGCAGTATAAAGTAAGAAAGACTCTATCTCAAGGAAAAAAACAAGGTTGCACGTCAGACTCCAGCCCACGAAACAACGCCACCGTAGGCTTCTGTGAAGCACTGCATTCTTGTGCTGGCTTTCTTTCGTTCTTCCTAATTGCGATGTTCTGGGAAGCGTTCACCAGAGATCACCCTCTTTAAACATGATGGTGTTACGTGTTGAGTCCTCTGGTTCAACCGTTTGTGGACATAGCTCGAGTTTTCCTTCATCTACGCATAAATCTTTCGCCTTTTACTAAAGATTTCCGTGGAGGGAAACCGTTGAGAGTTTGTTGTATTTTTTGGGTGCTTTGCTTACAGCAGAGCAGCATACGTTTGTAAACAATAGAAGACATGCGAAACCGCAGCTCAACCAAACTTGCCTACAACTTACATTGGTCAAAGAATGTAAAGAAAACTATCAACCGAAAGTTTTTTTCGAGTTGTGTCTGACAAGGAAGTGGAGGGGTAGTCTCAAGCCGCTGGATGAAACAAATAGTGCCGTTGTAATCTTGAGCTGTTTGAAATTGCCACTTAAGGTGGAACTGAAATCAAATCAAGCCTCCCCGTCGGGGAATCGAACCCCGGTCTTCCGCGTGACAGGCGGAGATACTGTCCACTATACTAACGAGGAATTTACGTCTGATGAAGAGCCGCAACGTGGTACGCTAACTGGCTGCAAACGCCAAATTCGCTCCTGTTTGGCTATTCCTTTACATAAAAAAGAGAAAGGCCTGTAACAAACTGCTGATCAGTTCAATTGTTTTAGATCACCTAAAAACAAACAGAACCGATCAAAAACGTTTCTCCTGCAAGTGGTTGAAGTTTTTAACGAAGGAAAGTTGTTTTTATTGTTAGTATAGTGTGATACAATTTGTTTTGCACTGAAGCTATTTTTGTTGTGTTCTTGTTGTTCCGATTGCTTCCATTGTTTACCTCATTTGTTAGTCGTTTTGGATAAAAGCGTCTGCAAAATGTAAATATGGAGCGCTTCACGGATTTGCGTGTCATCCTTTCGCAGGGGCCATGCTAATCTTCTCTGTATCGATCCAATTTTAGTATATGCGCTGCCTTAGCAAGCACGATCTTCGTGGCAAAACAATTTACCTATACGCCTCGTTTCACAGCAAGCTGTCGGCTGGCTGGTAAGTTCCACACAGCCCACCATCCAGTGTGGCACCACGCGTATCTTCAGGCTGGACAAACAAAGGGGGACCTCACTGTTGGACGGAATGGCTAACTGGGTTTTCTAGTGGGAAGCTGAGATTTAAGGCTTCAGACAGGACGGTTCTAATCACAAAGCAGACGTAAAGGGTGTGTATAGACTCACAGGAGTCATGTGTACCAGGAGACTGGACGTGTCGGGTGAAAGCTTACCTTTATACGCCTGTTGATCTTTGTGTGGTCTTACGGCACTGTGTTGAGTAGATTTGTAAATTCATCAAGCCAGCTCCCATTCGTATGCGTTGGTTGTATAGTGGTGAGCATAGCTGCCTTCCAAGCAGTTGACCAGGGTTCGATTCCCGGCCAACGCATTCTGGAGAGATAGATAGAGCGATGGCTGTGGAATGCATCTCTTTAACGCTTTGAATGTGTAGTCATAGCCTGCCAAACTGCAACTGTGGAATCGAGGCTTCTCGTGTACTTTAATGGACGGCTTTGTGGTTATTTGCGCTGCCTATGTCATTCCTTGTGCAGTATAAAGTAAGAAAGACTCTATCTCAAGGAAAAAAACAAGGTTGCACGTCAGACTCCAGCCCACGAAACAACGCCACCGTAGGCTTCTGTGAAGCACTGCATTCTTGTGCTGGCTTTCTTTCGTTCTTCCTAATTGCGATGTTCTGGGAAGCGTTCACCAGAGATCACCCTCTTTAAACATGATGGTGTTACGTGTTGAGTCCTCTGGTTCAACCGTTTGTGGACATAGCTCGAGTTTTCCTTCATCTACGCATAAATCTTTCGCCTTTTACTAAAGATTTCCGTGGAGGGAAACCGTTGAGAGTTTGTTGTATTTTTTGGGTGCTTTGCTTACAGCAGAGCAGCATACGTTTGTAAACAATAGAAGACATGCGAAACCGCAGCTCAACCAAACTTGCCTACAACTTACATTGGTCAAAGAATGTAAAGAAAACTATCAACCAAAAGTTTTTTTCGAGTTGTGTCTGACAAGGAAGTGGAGGGGTAGTCTCAAGCCGCTGGATCGAACAAATAGTGCCGTTGTAATCTTGAGCTGTTTGAAATTGCCACTTCAATGCCACTTGAAATCAAATCAAGCCTCCCCGTCGGGGAATCGAACCCCGGTCTTCCGCGTGACAGGCGGAGATACTGTCCACTATACTAACGAGGAATTTACGTCTGATGAAGAGCCGCAACGTGGTACGCTAACTGGCTGCAAACGCCAAATTCGCTCCTGTTTGGCTATTCCTTTACATAAAAAAGAGAAAGGCCTGTAACAAACTGCTGATCAGTTCAATTGTTTTAGATCACCTAAAAACAAACAGAACCGATCAAAAACGTTTCTCCTGCGAGTGGTTGAAGTTTTGAACGAAGGAAAGTTGTTTTTATTGTTAGTATAGTGTGATACAATTTGTTTTGCACTGAAGCTATTTTTGTTGTGTTCTTGTTGTTCCGATTGCTTCCATTGTTTACCTCATTTGTTAGTCGTTTTGGATAAAAGCGTCTGCAAAATGTAAATATGGAGCGCTTCACGGATTTGCGTGTCATCCTTTCGCAGGGGCCATGCTAATCTTCTCTGTATCGATCCAATTTTAGTATATGCGCTGCCTTAGCAAGCACGATCTTCGTGGCAAAACAATTTACCTATACGCCTCGTTTCACAGCAAGCTGTCGGCTGGCTGGTAAGTTCCAGACAGCCCACCATCCAGTGTGGCACCACGCGTATCTTCAGGCTGGACAAACAAAGGGGGACCTCACTGTTGGACGGAATGGCTAACTGGGTTTTCTAGTGGGAAGCTGAGATTTAAGGCTTCAGACAGGACGGTTCTAATCACAAAGCAGACGTAAAGGGTGTGTATAGACTCACAGGAGTCATGTGTACCAGGAGACTGGACGTGTCGGGTGAAAGCTTACCTTTATACGCCTGTTGATCTTTGTGTGGTCTTGCGGCACTGTGTTGAGTAGATTTGTAAATTCATCAAGCCAGCTCCCATTCGTATGCGTTGGTGGTATAGTCGTGAGCATAGCTGCCTTCCAAGCAGTTGACCAGGGTTCGATTCCCGGCCAACGCATTCTGGAGAGATAGATAGAGCGATGGCTGTGGAATGCATCTCTTTAACGCTTTGAATGTGTAGTCATAGCCTGCCAAACTGCAACTGTGGAATCGGGGCTTCTCGTGTACTTTAATGGACGGCTTTGTGGTTATTTGCGCTGCCTATGTCATTCCTTGTGCAGTATAAAGTAAGAAAGACTCTATCTCAAGGAAAAAAACAAGGTTGCACGTCAGACTCCAGCCCACGAAACAACGCCACCGTAGGCTTCTGTGAAGCACTGCATTCTTGTGCTGGCTTTCTTTCGTTCTTCCTAATTGCGATGTTCTGGGAAGCGTTCACCAGAGATCACCCTCTTTAAACATGATGGTGTTACGTGTTGAGTCCTCTGGTTCAACCGTTTGTGGACATAGCTCGAGTTTTCCTTCATCTACGCATAAATCTTTCGCCTTTTACTAAAGATTTCCGTGGAGGGAAACCGTTGAGAGTTTGTTGTATTTTTTGGGTGCTTTGCTTACAGCAGAGCAGCATACGTTTGTAAACAATAGAAGACATGCGAAACCGCAGCTCAACCAAACTTGCCTACAACTTACATTGGTCAAAGAATGTAAAGAAAACTATCAACCAAAAGTTTTTTTCGAGTTGTGTCTGACAAGGAAGTGGAGGGGTAGTCTCAAGCCGCTGGATCGAACAAATAGTGCCGTTGTAATCTTGAGCTGTTTGAAATTGCCACTTCAATGCCACTTGAAATCAAATCAAGCCTCCCCGTCGGGGAATCGAACCCCGGTCTTCCGCGTGACAGGCGGAGATACTGTCCACTATACTAACGAGGAATTTACGTCTGATGAAGAGCCGCAACGTGGTACGCTAACTGGCTGCAAACGCCAAATTCGCTCCTGTTTGGCTATTCCTTTACATAAAAAAGAGAAAGGCCTGTAACAAACTGCTGATCAGTTCAATTGTTTTAGATCACCTAAAAACAAACAGAACCGATCAAAAACGTTTCTCCTGCGAGTGGTTGAAGTTTTGAACGAAGGAAAGTTGTTTTTATTGTTAGTATAGTGTGATACAATTTGTTTTGCACTGAAGCTATTTTTGTTGTGTTCTTGTTGTTCCGATTGCTTCCATTGTTTACCTCATTTGTTAGTCGTTTTGGATAAAAGCGTCTGCAAAATGTAAATATGGAGCGCTTCACGGATTTGCGTGTCATCCTTTCGCAGGGGCCATGCTAATCTTCTCTGTATCGATCCAATTTTAGTATATGCGCTGCCTTAGCAAGCACGATCTTCGTGGCAAAACAATTTACCTATACGCCTCGTTTCACAGCAAGCTGTCGGCTGGCTGGTAAGTTCCAGACAGCCCACCATCCAGTGTGGCACCACGCGTATCTTCAGGCTGGACAAACAAAGGGGGACCTCACTGTTGGACGGAATGGCTAACTGGGTTTTCTAGTGGGAAGCTGAGATTTAAGGCTTCAGACAGGACGGTTCTAATCACAAAGCAGACGTAAAGGGTGTGTATAGACTCACAGGAGTCATGTGTACCAGGAGACTGGACGTGTCGGGTGAAAGCTTACCTTTATACGCCTGTTGATCTTTGTGTGGTCTTACGGCACTGTGTTGAGTAGATTTGTAAATTCATCAAGCCAGCTCCCATTCGTATGCGTTGGTTGTATAGTGGTGAGCATAGCTGCCTTCCAAGCAGTTGACCAGGGTTCGATTCCCGGCCAACGCATTCTGGAGAGATAGATAGAGCGATGGCTGTGGAATGCATCTCTTTAACGCTTTGAATGTGTAGTCATAGCCTGCCAAACTGCAACTGTGGAATCGAGGCTTCTCGTGTACTTTAATGGACGGCTTTGTGGTTATTTGCGCTGCCTATGTCATTCCTTGTGCAGTATAAAGTAAGAAAGACTCTATCTCAAGGAAAAAAACAAGGTTGCACGTCAGACTCCAGCCCACGAAACAACGCCACCGTAGGCTTCTGTGAAGCACTGCATTCTTGTGCTGGCTTTCTTTCGTTCTTCCTAATTGCGATGTTCTGGGAAGCGTTCACCAGAGATCACCCTCTTTAAACATGATGGTGTTACGTGTTGAGTCCTCTGGTTCAACCGTTTGTGGACATAGCTCGAGTTTTCCTTCATCTACGCATAAATCTTTCGCCTTTTACTAAAGATTTCCGTGGAGGGAAACCGTTGAGAGTTTGTTGTATTTTTTGGGTGCTTTGCTTACAGCAGAGCAGCATACGTTTGTAAACAATAGAAGACATGCGAAACCGCAGCTCAACCAAACTTGCCTACAACTTACATTGGTCAAAGAATGTAAAGAAAACTATCAACCAAAAGTTTTTTTCGAGTTGTGTCTGACAAGGAAGTGGAGGGGTAGTCTCAAGCCGCTGGATCGAACAAATAGTGCCGTTGTAATCTTGAGCTGTTTGAAATTGCCACTTCAATGCCACTTGAAATCAAATCAAGCCTCCCCGTCGGGGAATCGAACCCCGGTCTTCCGCGTGACAGGCGGAGATACTGTCCACTATACTAACGAGGAATTTACGTCTGATGAAGAGCCGCAACGTGGTACGCTAACTGGCTGCAAACGCCAAATTCGCTCCTGTTTGGCTATTCCTTTACATAAAAAAGAGAAAGGCCTGTAACAAACTGCTGATCAGTTCAATTGTTTTAGATCACCTAAAAACAAACAGAACCGATCAAAAACGTTTCTCCTGCGAGTGGTTGAAGTTTTGAACGAAGGAAAGTTGTTTTTATTGTTAGTATAGTGTGATACAATTTGTTTTGCACTGAAGCTATTTTTGTTGTGTTCTTGTTGTTCCGATTGCTTCCATTGTTTACCTCATTTGTTAGTCGTTTTGGATAAAAGCGTCTGCAAAATGTAAATATGGAGCGCTTCACGGATTTGCGTGTCATCCTTTCGCAGGGGCCATGCTAATCTTCTCTGTATCGATCCAATTTTAGTATATGCGCTGCCTTAGCAAGCACGATCTTCGTGGCAAAACAATTTACCTATACGCCTCGTTTCACAGCAAGCTGTCGGCTGGCTGGTAAGTTCCAGACAGCCCACCATCCAGTGTGGCACCACGCGTATCTTCAGGCTGGACAAACAAAGGGGGACCTCACTGTTGGACGGAATGGCTAACTGGGTTTTCTAGTGGGAAGCTGAGATTTAAGGCTTCAGACAGGACGGTTCTAATCACAAAGCAGACGTAAAGGGTGTGTATAGACTCACAGGAGTCATGTGTACCAGGAGACTGGACGTGTCGGGTGAAAGCTTACCTTTATACGCCTGTTGATCTTTGTGTGGTCTTGCGGCACTGTGTTGAGTAGATTTGTAAATTCATCAAGCCAGCTCCCATTCGTATGCGTTGGTGGTATAGTCGTGAGCATAGCTGCCTTCCAAGCAGTTGACCAGGGTTCGATTCCCGGCCAACGCATTCTGGAGAGATAGATAGAGCGATGGCTGTGGAATGCATCTCTTTAACGCTTTGAATGTGTAGTCATAGCCTGCCAAACTGCAACTGTGGAATCGGGGCTTCTCGTGTACTTTAATGGACGGCTTTGTGGTTATTTGCGCTGCCTATGTCATTCCTTGTGCAGTATAAAGTAAGAAAGACTCTATCTCAAGGAAAAAAACAAGGTTGCACGTCAGACTCCAGCCCACGAAACAACGCCACCGTAGGCTTCTGTGAAGCACTGCATTCTTGTGCTGGCTTTCTTTCGTTCTTCCTAATTGCGATGTTCTGGGAAGCGTTCACCAGAGATCACCCTCTTTAAACATGATGGTGTTACGTGTTGAGTCCTCTGGTTCAACCGTTTGTGGACATAGCTCGAGTTTTCCTTCATCTACGCATAAATCTTTCGCCTTTTACTAAAGATTTCCGTGGAGGGAAACCGTTGAGAGTTTGTTGTATTTTTTGGGTGCTTTGCTTACAGCAGAGCAGCATACGTTTGTAAACAATAGAAGACATGCGAAACCGCAGCTCAACCAAACTTGCCTACAACTTACATTGGTCAAAGAATGTAAAGAAAACTATCAACCAAAAGTTTTTTTCGAGTTGTGTCTGACAAGGAAGTGGAGGGGTAGTCTCAAGCCGCTGGATCGAACAAATAGTGCCGTTGTAATCTTGAGCTGTTTGAAATTGCCACTTCAATGCCACTTGAAATCAAATCAAGCCTCCCCGTCGGGGAATCGAACCCCGGTCTTCCGCGTGACAGGCGGAGATACTGTCCACTATACTAACGAGGAATTTACGTCTGATGAAGAGCCGCAACGTGGTACGCTAACTGGCTGCAAACGCCAAATTCGCTCCTGTTTGGCTATTCCTTTACATAAAAAAGAGAAAGGCCTGTAACAAACTGCTGATCAGTTCAATTGTTTTAGATCACCTAAAAACAAACAGAACCGATCAAAAACGTTTCTCCTGCGAGTGGTTGAAGTTTTGAACGAAGGAAAGTTGTTTTTATTGTTAGTATAGTGTGATACAATTTGTTTTGCACTGAAGCTATTTTTGTTGTGTTCTTGTTGTTCCGATTGCTTCCATTGTTTACCTCATTTGTTAGTCGTTTTGGATAAAAGCGTCTGCAAAATGTAAATATGGAGCGCTTCACGGATTTGCGTGTCATCCTTTCGCAGGGGCCATGCTAATCTTCTCTGTATCGATCCAATTTTAGTATATGCGCTGCCTTAGCAAGCACGATCTTCGTGGCAAAACAATTTACCTATACGCCTCGTTTCACAGCAAGCTGTCGGCTGGCTGGTAAGTTCCAGACAGCCCACCATCCAGTGTGGCACCACGCGTATCTTCAGGCTGGACAAACAAAGGGGGACCTCACTGTTGGACGGAATGGCTAACTGGGTTTTCTAGTGGGAAGCTGAGATTTAAGGCTTCAGACAGGACGGTTCTAATCACAAAGCAGACGTAAAGGGTGTGTATAGACTCACAGGAGTCATGTGTACCAGGAGACTGGACGTGTCGGGTGAAAGCTTACCTTTATACGCCTGTTGATCTTTGTGTGGTCTTACGGCACTGTGTTGAGTAGATTTGTAAATTCATCAAGCCAGCTCCCATTCGTATGCGTTGGTTGTATAGTGGTGAGCATAGCTGCCTTCCAAGCAGTTGACCAGGGTTCGATTCCCGGCCAACGCATTCTGGAGAGATAGATAGAGCGATGGCTGTGGAATGCATCTCTTTAACGCTTTGAATGTGTAGTCATAGCCTGCCAAACTGCAACTGTGGAATCGAGGCTTCTCGTGTACTTTAATGGACGGCTTTGTGGTTATTTGCGCTGCCTATGTCATTCCTTGTGCAGTATAAAGTAAGAAAGACTCTATCTCAAGGAAAAAAACAAGGTTGCACGTCAGACTCCAGCCCACGAAACAACGCCACCGTAGGCTTCTGTGAAGCACTGCATTCTTGTGCTGGCTTTCTTTCGTTCTTCCTAATTGCGATGTTCTGGGAAGCGTTCACCAGAGATCACCCTCTTTAAACATGATGGTGTTACGTGTTGAGTCCTCTGGTTCAACCGTTTGTGGACATAGCTCGAGTTTTCCTTCATCTACGCATAAATCTTTCGCCTTTTACTAAAGATTTCCGTGGAGGGAAACCGTTGAGAGTTTGTTGTATTTTTTGGGTGCTTTGCTTACAGCAGAGCAGCATACGTTTGTAAACAATAGAAGACATGCGAAACCGCAGCTCAACCAAACTTGCCTACAACTTACATTGGTCAAAGAATGTAAAGAAAACTATCAACCAAAAGTTTTTTTCGAGTTGTGTCTGACAAGGAAGTGGAGGGGTAGTCTCAAGCCGCTGGATGAAACAAATAGTGCCGTTGTAATCTTGAGCTGTTTGAAATTGCCACTTAAGGTGGAACTGAAATCAAATCAAGCCTCCCCGTCGGGGAATCGAACCCCGGTCTTCCGCGTGACAGGCGGAGATACTGTCCACTATACTAACGAGGAATTTACGTCTGATGAAGAGCCGCAACGTGGTACGCTAACTGGCTGCAAACGCCAAATTCGCTCCTGTTTGGCTATTCCTTTACATAAAAAAGAGAAAGGCCTGTAACAAACTGCTGATCAGTTCAATTGTTTTAGATCACCTAAAAACAAACAGAACCGATCAAAAACGTTTCTCCTGCGAGTGGTTGAAGTTTTGAACGAAGGAAAGTTGTTTTTATTGTTAGTATAGTGTGATACAATTTGTTTTGCACTGAAGCTATTTTTGTTGTGTTCTTGTTGTTCCGATTGCTTCCATTGTTTACCTCATTTGTTAGTCGTTTTGGATAAAAGCGTCTGCAAAATGTAAATATGGAGCGCTTCACGGATTTGCGTGTCATCCTTTCGCAGGGGCCATGCTAATCTTCTCTGTATCGATCCAATTTTAGTATATGCGCTGCCTTAGCAAGCACGATCTTCGTGGCAAAACAATTTACCTATACGCCTCGTTTCACAGCAAGCTGTCGGCTGGCTGGTAAGTTCCAGACAGCCCACCATCCAGTGTGGCACCACGCGTATCTTCAGGCTGGACAAACAAAGGGGGACCTCACTGTTGGACGGAATGGCTAACTGGGTTTTCTAGTGGGAAGCTGAGATTTAAGGCTTCAGACAGGACGGTTCTAATCACAAAGCAGACGTAAAGGGTGTGTATAGACTCACAGGAGTCATGTGTACCAGGAGACTGGACGTGTCGGGTGAAAGCTTACCTTTATACGCCTGTTGATCTTTGTGTGGTCTTACGGCACTGTGTTGAGTAGATTTGTAAATTCATCAAGCCAGCTCCCATTCGTATGCGTTGGTTGTATAGTGGTGAGCATAGCTGCCTTCCAAGCAGTTGACCAGGGTTCGATTCCCGGCCAACGCATTCTGGAGAGATAGATAGAGCGATGGCTGTGGAATGCATCTCTTTAACGCTTTGAATGTGTAGTCATAGCCTGCCAAACTGCAACTGTGGAATCGAGGCTTCTCGTGTACTTTAATGGACGGCTTTGTGGTTATTTGCGCTGCCTATGTCATTCCTTGTGCAGTATAAAGTAAGAAAGACTCTATCTCAAGGAAAAAAACAAGGTTGCACGTCAGACTCCAGCCCACGAAACAACGCCACCGTAGGCTTCTGTGAAGCACTGCATTCTTGTGCTGGCTTTCTTTCGTTCTTCCTAATTGCGATGTTCCTGGAAGCGTTCACCAGAGATCACCCTCTTTAAACATGATGGTGTTACGTGTTGAGTCCTCTGGTTCAACCGTTTGTGGACATAGCTCGAGTTTTCCTTCATCTACGCATAAATCTTTCGCCTTTTACTAAAGATTTCCGTGGAGGGAAACCGTTGAGAGTTTGTTGTATTTTTTGGGTGCTTTGCTTACAGCAGAGCAGCATACGTTTGTAAACAATAGAAGACATGCGAAACCGCAGCTCAACCAAACTTGCCTACAACTTACATTGGTCAAAGAATGTAAAGAAAACTATCAACCAAAAGTTTTTTTCGAGTTGTGTCTGACAAGGAAGTGGAGGGGTAGTCTCAAGCCGCTGGATGAAACAAATAGTGCCGTTGTAATCTTGAGCTGTTTGAAATTGCCACTTAAGGTGGAACTGAAATCAAATCAAGCCTCCCCGTCGGGGAATCGAACCCCGGTCTTCCGCGTGACAGGCGGAGATACTGTCCACTATACTAACGAGGAATTTACGTCTGATGAAGAGCCGCAACGTGGTACGCTAACTGGCTGCAAACGCCAAATTCGCTCCTGTTTGGCTATTCCTTTACATAAAAAAGAGAAAGGCCTGTAACAAACTGCTGATCAGTTCAATTGTTTTAGATCACCTAAAAACAAACAGAACCGATCAAAAACGTTTCTCCTGCAAGTGGTTGAAGTTTTTAACGAAGGAAAGTTGTTTTTATTGTTAGTATAGTGTGATACAATTTGTTTTGCACTGAAGCTATTTTTGTTGTGTTCTTGTTGTTCCGATTGCTTCCATTGTTTACCTCATTTGTTAGTCGTTTTGGATAAAAGCGTCTGCAAAATGTAAATATGGAGCGCTTCACGGATTTGCGTGTCATCCTTTCGCAGGGGCCATGCTAATCTTCTCTGTATCGATCCAATTTTAGTATATGCGCTGCCTTAGCAAGCACGATCTTCGTGGCAAAACAATTTACCTATACGCCTCGTTTCACAGCAAGCTGTCGGCTGGCTGGTAAGTTCCAGACAGCCCACCATCCAGTGTGGCACCACGCGTATCTTCAGGCTGGACAAACAAAGGGGGACCTCACTGTTGGACGGAATGGCTAACTGGGTTTTCTAGTGGGAAGCTGAGATTTAAGGCTTCAGACAGGACGGTTCTAATCACAAAGCAGACGTAAAGGGTGTGTATAGACTCACAGGAGTCATGTGTACCAGGAGACTGGACGTGTCGGGTGAAAGCTTACCTTTATACGCCTGTTGATCTTTGTGTGGTCTTACGGCACTGTGTTGAGTAGATTTGTAAATTCATCAAGCCAGCTCCCATTCGTATGCGTTGGTTGTATAGTGGTGAGCATAGCTGCCTTCCAAGCAGTTGACCAGGGTTCGATTCCCGGCCAACGCATTCTGGAGAGATAGATAGAGCGATGGCTGTGGAATGCATCTCTTTAACGCTTTGAATGTGTAGTCATAGCCTGCCAAACTGCAACTGTGGAATCGAGGCTTCTCGTGTACTTTAATGGACGGCTTTGTGGTTATTTGCGCTGCCTATGTCATTCCTTGTGCAGTATAAAGTAAGAAAGACTCTATCTCAAGGAAAAAAACAAGGTTGCACGTCAGACTCCAGCCCACGAAACAACGCCACCGTAGGCTTCTGTGAAGCACTGCATTCTTGTGCTGGCTTTCTTTCGTTCTTCCTAATTGCGATGTTCCTGGAAGCGTTCACCAGAGATCACCCTCTTTAAACATGATGGTGTTACGTGTTGAGTCCTCTGGTTCAACCGTTTGTGGACATAGCTCGAGTTTTCCTTCATCTACGCATAAATCTTTCGCCTTTTACTAAAGATTTCCGTGGAGGGAAACCGTTGAGAGTTTGTTGTATTTTTTGGGTGCTTTGCTTACAGCAGAGCAGCATACGTTTGTAAACAATAGAAGACATGCGAAACCGCAGCTCAACCAAACTTGCCTACAACTTACATTGGTCAAAGAATGTAAAGAAAACTATCAACCAAAAGTTTTTTTCGAGTTGTGTCTGACAAGGAAGTGGAGGGGTAGTCTCAAGCCGCTGGATGAAACAAATAGTGCCGTTGTAATCTTGAGCTGTTTGAAATTGCCACTTAAGGTGGAACTGAAATCAAATCAAGCCTCCCCGTCGGGGAATCGAACCCCGGTCTTCCGCGTGACAGGCGGAGATACTGTCCACTATACTAACGAGGAATTTACGTCTGATGAAGAGCCGCAACGTGGTACGCTAACTGGCTGCAAACGCCAAATTCGCTCCTGTTTGGCTATTCCTTTACATAAAAAAGAGAAAGGCCTGTAACAAACTGCTGATCAGTTCAATTGTTTTAGATCACCTAAAAACAAACAGAACCGATCAAAAACGTTTCTCCTGCAAGTGGTTGAAGTTTTTAACGAAGGAAAGTTGTTTTTATTGTTAGTATAGTGTGATACAATTTGTTTTGCACTGAAGCTATTTTTGTTGTGTTCTTGTTGTTCCGATTGCTTCCATTGTTTACCTCATTTGTTAGTCGTTTTGGATAAAAGCGTCTGCAAAATGTAAATATGGAGCGCTTCACGGATTTGCGTGTCATCCTTTCGCAGGGGCCATGCTAATCTTCTCTGTATCGATCCAATTTTAGTATATGCGCTGCCTTAGCAAGCACGATCTTCGTGGCAAAACAATTTACCTATACGCCTCGTTTCACAGCAAGCTGTCGGCTGGCTGGTAAGTTCCAGACAGCCCACCATCCAGTGTGGCACCACGCGTATCTTCAGGCTGGACAAACAAAGGGGGACCTCACTGTTGGACGGAATGGCTAACTGGGTTTTCTAGTGGGAAGCTGAGATTTAAGGCTTCAGACAGGACGGTTCTAATCACAAAGCAGACGTAAAGGGTGTGTATAGACTCACAGGAGTCATGTGTACCAGGAGACTGGACGTGTCGGGTGAAAGCTTACCTTTATACGCCTGTTGATCTTTGTGTGGTCTTACGGCACTGTGTTGAGTAGATTTGTAAATTCATCAAGCCAGCTCCCATTCGTATGCGTTGGTTGTATAGTGGTGAGCATAGCTGCCTTCCAAGCAGTTGACCAGGGTTCGATTCCCGGCCAACGCATTCTGGAGAGATAGATAGAGCGATGGCTGTGGAATGCATCTCTTTAACGCTTTGAATGTGTAGTCATAGCCTGCCAAACTGCAACTGTGGAATCGAGGCTTCTCGTGTACTTTAATGGACGGCTTTGTGGTTATTTGCGCTGCCTATGTCATTCCTTGTGCAGTATAAAGTAAGAAAGACTCTATCTCAAGGAAAAAAACAAGGTTGCACGTCAGACTCCAGCCCACGAAACAACGCCACCGTAGGCTTCTGTGAAGCACTGCATTCTTGTGCTGGCTTTCTTTCGTTCTTCCTAATTGCGATGTTCTGGGAAGCGTTCACCAGAGATCACCCTCTTTAAACATGATGGTGTTACGTGTTGAGTCCTCTGGTTCAACCGTTTGTGGACATAGCTCGAGTTTTCCTTCATCTACGCATAAATCTTTCGCCTTTTACTAAAGATTTCCGTGGAGGGAAACCGTTGAGAGTTTGTTGTATTTTTTGGGTGCTTTGCTTACAGCAGAGCAGCATACGTTTGTAAACAATAGAAGACAAGCTCAACCAAACTTGCCTACAACTTACATTGGTCAAAGAATGTAAAGAAAACTATCAACCAAAAGTTTTTTTCGAGTTGTGTCTGACAAGGAAGTGGAGGGGTAGTCTCAAGCCGCTGGATCGAACAAATAGTGCCGTTGTAATCTTGAGCTGTTTGAAATTGCCACTTCAATGCCACTTGAAATCAAATCAAGCCTCCCCGTCGGGGAATCGAACCCCGGTCTTCCGCGTGACAGGCGGAGATACTGTCCACTATACTAACGAGGAATTTACGTCTGATGAAGAGCCGCAACGTGGTACGCTAACTGGCTGCAAACGCCAAATTCGCTCCTGTTTGGCTATTCCTTTACATAAAAAAGAGAAAGGCCTGTAACAAACTGCTGATCAGTTCAATTGTTTTAGATCACCTAAAAACAAACAGAACCGATCAAAAACGTTTCTCCTGCGAGTGGTTGAAGTTTTGAACGAAGGAAAGTTGTTTTTATTGTTAGTATAGTGTGATACAATTTGTTTTGCACTGAAGCTATTTTTGTTGTGTTCTTGTTGTTCCGATTGCTTCCATTGTTTACCTCATTTGTTAGTCGTTTTGGATAAAAGCGTCTGCAAAATGTAAATATGGAGCGCTTCACGGATTTGCGTGTCATCCTTTCGCAGGGGCCATGCTAATCTTCTCTGTATCGATCCAATTTTAGTATATGCGCTGCCTTAGCAAGCACGATCTTCGTGGCAAAACAATTTACCTATACGCCTCGTTTCACAGCAAGCTGTCGGCTGGCTGGTAAGTTCCAGACAGCCCACCATCCAGTGTGGCACCACGCGTATCTTCAGGCTGGACAAACAAAGGGGGACCTCACTGTTGGACGGAATGGCTAACTGGGTTTTCTAGTGGGAAGCTGAGATTTAAGGCTTCAGACAGGACGGTTCTAATCACAAAGCAGACGTAAAGGGTGTGTATAGACTCACAGGAGTCATGTGTACCAGGAGACTGGACGTGTCGGGTGAAAGCTTACCTTTATACGCCTGTTGATCTTTGTGTGGTCTTACGGCACTGTGTTGAGTAGATTTGTAAATTCATCAAGCCAGCTCCCATTCGTATGCGTTGGTTGTATAGTGGTGAGCATAGCTGCCTTCCAAGCAGTTGACCAGGGTTCGATTCCCGGCCAACGCATTCTGGAGAGATAGATAGAGCGATGGCTGTGGAATGCATCTCTTTAACGCTTTGAATGTGTAGTCATAGCCTGCCAAACTGCAACTGTGGAATCGAGGCTTCTCGTGTACTTTAATGGACGGCTTTGTGGTTATTTGCGCTGCCTATGTCATTCCTTGTGCAGTATAAAGTAAGAAAGACTCTATCTCAAGGAAAAAAACAAGGTTGCACGTCAGACTCCAGCCCACGAAACAACGCCACCGTAGGCTTCTGTGAAGCACTGCATTCTTGTGCTGGCTTTCTTTCGTTCTTCCTAATTGCGATGTTCTGGGAAGCGTTCACCAGAGATCACCCTCTTTAAACATGATGGTGTTACGTGTTGAGTCCTCTGGTTCAACCGTTTGTGGACATAGCTCGAGTTTTCCTTCATCTACGCATAAATCTTTCGCCTTTTACTAAAGATTTCCGTGGAGGGAAACCGTTGAGAGTTTGTTGTATTTTTTGGGTGCTTTGCTTACAGCAGAGCAGCATACGTTTGTAAACAATAGAAGACATGCGAAACCGCAGCTCAACCAAACTTGCCTACAACTTACATTGGTCAAAGAATGTAAAGAAAACTATCAACCAAAAGTTTTTTTCGAGTTGTGTCTGACAAGGAAGTGGAGGGGTAGTCTCAAGCCGCTGGATGAAACAAATAGTGCCGTTGTAATCTTGAGCTGTTTGAAATTGCCACTTAAGGTGGAACTGAAATCAAATCAAGCCTCCCCGTCGGGGAATCGAACCCCGGTCTTCCGCGTGACAGGCGGAGATACTGTCCACTATACTAACGAGGAATTTACGTCTGATGAAGAGCCGCAACGTGGTACGCTAACTGGCTGCAAACGCCAAATTCGCTCCTGTTTGGCTATTCCTTTACATAAAAAAGAGAAAGGCCTGTAACAAACTGCTGATCAGTTCAATTGTTTTAGATCACCTAAAAACAAACAGAACCGATCAAAAACGTTTCTCCTGCAAGTGGTTGAAGTTTTTAACGAAGGAAAGTTGTTTTTATTGTTAGTATAGTGTGATACAATTTGTTTTGCACTGAAGCTATTTTTGTTGTGTTCTTGTTGTTCCGATTGCTTCCATTGTTTACCTCATTTGTTAGTCGTTTTGGATAAAAGCGTCTGCAAAATGTAAATATGGAGCGCTTCACGGATTTGCGTGTCATCCTTTCGCAGGGGCCATGCTAATCTTCTCTGTATCGATCCAATTTTAGTATATGCGCTGCCTTAGCAAGCACGATCTTCGTGGCAAAACAATTTACCTATACGCCTCGTTTCACAGCAAGCTGTCGGCTGGCTGGTAAGTTCCAGACAGCCCACCATCCAGTGTGGCACCACGCGTATCTTCAGGCTGGACAAACAAAGGGGGACCTCACTGTTGGACGGAATGGCTAACTGGGTTTTCTAGTGGGAAGCTGAGATTTAAGGCTTCAGACAGGACGGTTCTAATCACAAAGCAGACGTAAAGGGTGTGTATAGACTCACAGGAGTCATGTGTACCAGGAGACTGGACGTGTCGGGTGAAAGCTTACCTTTATACGCCTGTTGATCTTTGTGTGGTCTTACGGCACTGTGTTGAGTAGATTTGTAAATTCATCAAGCCAGCTCCCATTCGTATGCGTTGGTTGTATAGTGGTGAGCATAGCTGCCTTCCAAGCAGTTGACCAGGGTTCGATTCCCGGCCAACGCATTCTGGAGAGATAGATAGAGCGATGGCTGTGGAATGCATCTCTTTAACGCTTTGAATGTGTAGTCATAGCCTGCCAAACTGCAACTGTGGAATCGAGGCTTCTCGTGTACTTTAATGGACGGCTTTGTGGTTATTTGCGCTGCCTATGTCATTCCTTGTGCAGTATAAAGTAAGAAAGACTCTATCTCAAGGAAAAAAACAAGGTTGCACGTCAGACTCCAGCCCACGAAACAACGCCACCGTAGGCTTCTGTGAAGCACTGCATTCTTGTGCTGGCTTTCTTTCGTTCTTCCTAATTGCGATGTTCCTGGAAGCGTTCACCAGAGATCACCCTCTTTAAACATGATGGTGTTACGTGTTGAGTCCTCTGGTTCAACCGTTTGTGGACATAGCTCGAGTTTTCCTTCATCTACGCATAAATCTTTCGCCTTTTACTAAAGATTTCCGTGGAGGGAAACCGTTGAGAGTTTGTTGTATTTTTTGGGTGCTTTGCTTACAGCAGAGCAGCATACGTTTGTAAACAATAGAAGACATGCGAAACCAAACTTGCCTACAACTTACATTGGTCAAAGAATGTAAAGAAAACTATCAACCAAAAGTTTTTTTCGAGTTGTGTCTGACAAGGAAGTGGAGGGGTAGTCTCAAGCCGCTGGATCGAACAAATAGTGCCGTTGTAATCTTGAGCTGTTTGAAATTGCCACTTCAATGCCACTTGAAATCAAATCAAGCCTCCCCGTCGGGGAATCGAACCCCGGTCTTCCGCGTGACAGGCGGAGATACTGTCCACTATACTAACGAGGAATTTACGTCTGATGAAGAGCCGCAACGTGGTACGCTAACTGGCTGCAAACGCCAAATTCGCTCCTGTTTGGCTATTCCTTTACATAAAAAAGAGAAAGGCCTGTAACAAACTGCTGATCAGTTCAATTGTTTTAGATCACCTAAAAACAAACAGAACCGATCAAAAACGTTTCTCCTGCAAGTGGTTGAAGTTTTTAACGAAGGAAAGTTGTTTTTATTGTTAGTATAGTGTGATACAATTTGTTTTGCACTGAAGCTATTTTTGTTGTGTTCTTGTTGTTCCGATTGCTTCCATTGTTTACCTCATTTGTTAGTCGTTTTGGATAAAAGCGTCTGCAAAATGTAAATATGGAGCGCTTCACGGATTTGCGTGTCATCCTTTCGCAGGGGCCATGCTAATCTTCTCTGTATCGATCCAATTTTAGTATATGCGCTGCCTTAGCAAGCACGATCTTCGTGGCAAAACAATTTACCTATACGCCTCGTTTCACAGCAAGCTGTCGGCTGGCTGGTAAGTTCCAGACAGCCCACCATCCAGTGTGGCACCACGCGTATCTTCAGGCTGGACAAACAAAGGGGGACCTCACTGTTGGACGGAATGGCTAACTGGGTTTTCTAGTGGGAAGCTGAGATTTAAGGCTTCAGACAGGACGGTTCTAATCACAAAGCAGACGTAAAGGGTGTGTATAGACTCACAGGAGTCATGTGTACCAGGAGACTGGACGTGTCGGGTGAAAGCTTACCTTTATACGCCTGTTGATCTTTGTGTGGTCTTGCGGCACTGTGTTGAGTAGATTTGTAAATTCATCAAGCCAGCTCCCATTCGTATGCGTTGGTGGTATAGTCGTGAGCATAGCTGCCTTCCAAGCAGTTGACCAGGGTTCGATTCCCGGCCAACGCATTCTGGAGAGATAGATAGAGCGATGGCTGTGGAATGCATCTCTTTAACGCTTTGAATGTGTAGTCATAGCCTGCCAAACTGCAACTGTGGAATCGGGGCTTCTCGTGTACTTTAATGGACGGCTTTGTGGTTATTTGCGCTGCCTATGTCATTCCTTGTGCAGTATAAAGTAAGAAAGACTCTATCTCAAGGAAAAAACAAGGTTGCACGTCAGACTCCAGCCCACGAAACAACGCCACCGTAGGCTTCTGTGAAGCACTGCATTCTTGTGCTGGCTTTCTTTCGTTCTTCCTAATTGCGATGTTCTGGGAAGCGTTCACCAGAGATCACCCTCTTTAAACATGATGGTGTTACGTGTTGAGTCCTCTGGTTCAACCGTTTGTGGACATAGCTCGAGTTTTCCTTCATCTACGCATAAATCTTTCGCCTTTTACTAAAGATTTCCGTGGAGGGAAACCGTTGAGAGTTTGTTGTATTTTTTGGGTGCTTTGCTTACAGCAGAGCAGCATACGTTTGTAAACAATAGAAGACATGCGAAACCGCAGCTCAACCAAACTTGCCTACAACTTACATTGGTCAAAGAATGTAAAGAAAACTATCAACCAAAAGTTTTTTTCGAGTTGTGTCTGACAAGGAAGTGGAGGGGTAGTCTCAAGCCGCTGGATGAAACAAATAGTGCCGTTGTAATCTTGAGCTGTTTGAAATTGCCACTTAAGGTGGAACTGAAATCAAATCAAGCCTCCCCGTCGGGGAATCGAACCCCGGTCTTCCGCGTGACAGGCGGAGATACTGTCCACTATACTAACGAGGAATTTACGTCTGATGAAGAGCCGCAACGTGGTACGCTAACTGGCTGCAAACGCCAAATTCGCTCCTGTTTGGCTATTCCTTTACATAAAAAAGAGAAAGGCCTGTAACAAACTGCTGATCAGTTCAATTGTTTTAGATCACCTAAAAACAAACAGAACCGATCAAAAACGTTTCTCCTGCAAGTGGTTGAAGTTTTTAACGAAGGAAAGTTGTTTTTATTGTTAGTATAGTGTGATACAATTTGTTTTGCACTGAAGCTATTTTTGTTGTGTTCTTGTTGTTCCGATTGCTTCCATTGTTTACCTCATTTGTTAGTCGTTTTGGATAAAAGCGTCTGCAAAATGTAAATATGGAGCGCTTCACGGATTTGCGTGTCATCCTTTCGCAGGGGCCATGCTAATCTTCTCTGTATCGATCCAATTTTAGTATATGCGCTGCCTTAGCAAGCACGATCTTCGTGGCAAAACAATTTAGCTATACGCCTCGTTTCACAGCAAGCTATCGGCTGGCTGGTAAGATCCAGACAGCCCACCATCCAGTGTCGCACCACGCGTATCTTCAGGCTGGACAAACAAAGGGGGACCTCACTGTTGGACGGAATGGCTAACTGGGTTTTCTAGTGGGAAGCTGAGATTTAAGGCTTCAGACAGGACGGTTCTAATCACAAAGCAGACGTAAAGGGTGTGTATAGACTCACAGGAGTCATGTGTACCAGGAGACTGGACGTGTCGGGTGAAAGCTTACCTTTATACGCCTGTTGATCTTTGTGTGGTCTTGCGGCACTGTGTTGAGTAGATTTGTAAATTCATCAAGCCAGCTCCCATTCGTATGCGTTGGTGGTATAGTCGTGAGCATAGCTGCCTTCCAAGCAGTTGACCAGGGTTCGATTCCCGGCCAACGCATTCTGGAGAGATAGATAGAGCGATGGCTGTGGAATGCATCTCTTTAACGCTTTGAATGTGTAGTCATAGCCTGCCAAACTGCAACTGTGGAATCGGGGCTTCTCGTGTACTTTAATGGACGGCTTTGTGGTTATTTGCGCTGCCTATGTCATTCCTTGTGCAGTATAAAGTAAGAAAGACTCTATCTCAAGGAAAAAAACAAGGTTGCACGTCAGACTCCAGCCCACGAAACAACGCCACCGTAGGCTTCTGTGAAGCACTGCATTCTTGTGCTGGCTTTCTTTCGTTCTTCCTAATTGCGATGTTCTGGGAAGCGTTCACCAGAGATCACCCTCTTTAAACATGATGGTGTTACGTGTTGAGTCCTCTGGTTCAACCGTTTGTGGACATAGCTCGAGTTTTCCTTCATCTACGCATAAATCTTTCGCCTTTTACTAAAGATTTCCGTGGAGGGAAACCGTTGAGAGTTTGTTGTATTTTTTGGGTGCTTTGCTTACAGCAGAGCAGCATACGTTTGTAAACAATAGAAGACATGCGAAACCGCAGCTCAACCAAACTTGCCTACAACTTACATTGGTCAAAGAATGTAAAGAAAACTATCAACCAAAAGTTTTTTTCGAGTTGTGTCTGACAAGGAAGTGGAGGGGTAGTCTCAAGCCGCTGGATGAAACAAATAGTGCCGTTGTAATCTTGAGCTGTTTGAAATTGCCACTTAAGGTGGAACTGAAATCAAATCAAGCCTCCCCGTCGGGGAATTGAACCCCGGTCTTCCGCGTGACAGGCGGAGATACTGTCCACTATACTAACGAGGAATTTACGTCTGATGAAGAGCCGCAACGTGGTACGCTAACTGGCTGCAAACGCCAAATTCGCTCCTGTTTGGCTATTCCTTTACATAAAAAAGAGAAAGGCCTGTAACAAACTGCTGATCAGTTCAATTGTTTTAGATCACCTAAAAACAAACAGAACCGATCAAAAACGTTTCTCCTGCAAGTGGTTGAAGTTTTTAACGAAGGAAAGTTGTTTTTATTGTTAGTATAGTGTGATACAATTTGTTTTGCACTGAAGCTATTTTTGTTGTGTTCTTGTTGTTCCGATTGCTTCCATTGTTTACCTCATTTGTTAGTCGTTTTGGATAAAAGCGTCTGCAAAATGTAAATATGGAGCGCTTCACGGATTTGCGTGTCATCCTTTCGCAGGGGCCATGCTAATCTTCTCTGTATCGATCCAATTTTAGTATATGCGCTGCCTTAGCAAGCACGATCTTCGTGGCAAAACAATTTACCTATACGCCTCGTTTCACAGCAAGCTGTCGGCTGGCTGGTAAGTTCCAGACAGCCCACCATCCAGTGTGGCACCACGCGTATCTTCAGGCTGGACAAACAAAGGGGGACCTCACTGTTGGACGGAATGGCTAACTGGGTTTTCTAGTGGGAAGCTGAGATTTAAGGCTTCAGACAGGACGGTTCTAATCACAAAGCAGACGTAAAGGGTGTGTATAGACTCACAGGAGTCATGTGTACCAGGAGACTGGACGTGTCGGGTGAAAGCTTACCTTTATACGCCTGTTGATCTTTGTGTGGTCTTGCGGCACTGTGTTGAGTAGATTTGTAAATTCATCAAGCCAGCTCCCATTCGTATGCGTTGGTGGTATAGTCGTGAGCATAGCTGCCTTCCAAGCAGTTGACCAGGGTTCGATTCCCGGCCAACGCATTCTGGAGAGATAGATAGAGCGATGGCTGTGGAATGCATCTCTTTAACGCTTTGAATGTGTAGTCATAGCCTGCCAAACTGCAACTGTGGAATCGGGGCTTCTCGTGTACTTTAATGGACGGCTTTGTGGTTATTTGCGCTGCCTATGTCATTCCTTGTGCAGTATAAAGTAAGAAAGACTCTATCTCAAGGAAAAAACAAGGTTGCACGTCAGACTCCAGCCCACGAAACAATGCCACCGTAGGCTTCTGTGAAGCACTGCATTCTTGTGCTGGCTTTCTTTCGTTCTTCCTAATTGCGATGTTCTGGGAAGCGTTCACCAGAGATCACCCTCTTTAAACATGATGGTGTTACGTGTTGAGTCCTCTGGTTCAACCGTTTGTGGACATAGCTCGAGTTTTCCTTCATCTACGCATAAATCTTTCGCCTTTTACTAAAGATTTCCGTGGAGGGAAACCGTTGAGAGTTTGTTGTATTTTTTGGGTGCTTTGCTTACAGCAGAGCAGCATACGTTTGTAAACAATAGAAGACATGCGAAACCGCAGCTCAACCAAACTTGCCTACAACTTACATTGGTCAAAGAATGTAAAGAAAACTATCAACCAAAAGTTTTTTTCGAGTTGTGTCTGACAAGGAAGTGGAGGGGTAGTCTCAAGCCGCTGGATGAAACAAATAGTGCCGTTGTAATCTTGAGCTGTTTGAAATTGCCACTTAAGGTGGAACTGAAATCAAATCAAGCCTCCCCGTCGGGGAATCGAACCCCGGTCTTCCGCGTGACAGGCGGAGATACTGTCCACTATACTAACGAGGAATTTACGTCTGATGAAGAGCCGCAACGTGGTACGCTAACTGGCTGCAAACGCCAAATTCGCTCCTGTTTGGCTATTCCTTTACATAAAAAAGAGAAAGGCCTGTAACAAACTGCTGATCAGTTCAATTGTTTTAGATCACCTAAAAACAAACAGAACCGATCAAAAACGTTTCTCCTGCAAGTGGTTGAAGTTTTTAACGAAGGAAAGTTGTTTTTATTGTTAGTATAGTGTGATACAATTTGTTTTGCACTGAAGCTATTTTTGTTGTGTTCTTGTTGTTCCGATTGCTTCCATTGTTTACCTCATTTGTTAGTCGTTTTGGATAAAAGCGTCTGCAAAATGTAAATATGGAGCGCTTCACGGATTTGCGTGTCATCCTTTCGCAGGGGCCATGCTAATCTTCTCTGTATCGATCCAATTTTAGTATATGCGCTGCCTTAGCAAGCACGATCTTCGTGGCAAAACAATTTACCTATACGCCTCGTTTCACAGCAAGCTGTCGGCTGGCTGGTAAGTTCCAGACAGCCCACCATCCAGTGTGGCACCACGCGTATCTTCAGGCTGGACAAACAAAGGGGGACCTCACTGTTGGACGGAATGGCTAACTGGGTTTTCTAGTGGGAAGCTGAGATTTAAGGCTTCAGACAGGACGGTTCTAATCACAAAGCAGACGTAAAGGGTGTGTATAGACTCACAGGAGTCATGTGTACCAGGAGACTGGACGTGTCGGGTGAAAGCTTACCTTTATACGCCTGTTGATCTTTGTGTGGTCTTGCGGCACTGTGTTGAGTAGATTTGTAAATTCATCAAGCCAGCTCCCATTCGTATGCGTTGGTGGTATAGTCGTGAGCATAGCTGCCTTCCAAGCAGTTGACCAGGGTTCGTTTCCCGGCCAACGCATTCTGGAGAGATAGATAGAGCGATGGCTGTGGAATGCATCTCTTTAACGCTTTGAATGTGTAGTCATAGCCTGCCAAACTGCAACTGTGGAATCGGGGCTTCTCGTGTACTTTAATGGACGGCTTTGTGGTTATTTGCGCTGCCTATGTCATTCCTTGTGCAGTATAAAGTAAGAAAGACTCTATCTCAAGGAAAAAAACAAGGTTGCACGTCAGACTCCAGCCCACGAAACAACGCCACCGTAGGCTTCTGTGAAGCACTGCATTCTTGTGCTGGCTTTCTTTCGTTCTTCCTAATTGCGATGTTCTGGGAAGCGTTCACCAGAGATCACCCTCTTTAAACATGATGGTGTTACGTGTTGAGTCCTCTGGTTCAACCGTTTGTGGACATAGCTCGAGTTTTCCTTCATCTACGCATAAATCTTTCGCCTTTTACTAAAGATTTCCGTGGAGGGAAACCGTTGAGAGTTTGTTGTATTTTTTGGGTGCTTTGCTTACAGCAGAGCAGCATACGTTTGTAAACAATAGAAGACATGCGAAACCGCAGCTCAACCAAACTTGCCTACAACTTACATTGGTCAAAAAATGTAAAGAAAACTATCAACCAAAAGTTTTTTTCGAATTGTGTCTGACAAGGAAGTGGAGGGGTAGTCTCAAGCCGCTGGATGAAACAAATAGTGCCGTTGTAATCTTGAGCTGTTTGAAATTGCCACTTAAGGTGGAACTGAAATCAAATCAAGCCTCCCCGTCGGGGAATCGAACCCCGGTCTTCCGCGTGACAGGCGGAGATACTGTCCACTATACTAACGAGGAATTTACGTCTGATGAAGAGCCGCAACGTGGTACGCTAACTGGCTGCAAACGCCAAATTCGCTCCTGTTTGGCTATTCCTTTACATAAAAAAGAGAAAGGCCTGTAACAAACTGCTGATCAGTTCAATTGTTTTAGATCACCTAAAAACAAACAGAACCGATCAAAAACGTTTCTCCTGCAAGTGGTTGAAGTTTTTAACGAAGGAAAGTTGTTTTTATTGTTAGTATAGTGTGATACAATTTGTTTTGCACTGAAGCTATTTTTGTTGTGTTCTTGTTGTTCCGATTGCTTCCATTGTTTACCTCATTTGTTAGTCGTTTTGGATAAAAGCGTCTGCAAAATGTAAATATGGAGCGCTTCACGGATTTGCGTGTCATCCTTTCGCAGGGGCCATGCTAATCTTCTCTGTATCGATCCAATTTTAGTATATGCGCTGCCTTAGCAAGCACGATCTTCGTGGCAAAACAATTTACCTATACGCCTCGTTTCACAGCAAGCTGTCGGCTGGCTGGTAAGTTCCAGACAGCCCACCATCCAGTGTGGCACCACGCGTATCTTCAGGCTGGACAAACAAAGGGGGACCTCACTGTTGGACGGAATGGCTAACTGGGTTTTCTAGTGGGAAGCTGAGATTTAAGGCTTCAGACAGGACGGTTCTAATCACAAAGCAGACGTAAAGGGTGTGTATAGACTCACAGGAGTCATGTGTACCAGGAGACTGGACGTGTCGGGTGAAAGCTTACCTTTATACGCCTGTTGATCTTTGTGTGGTCTTGCGGCACTGTGTTGAGTAGATTTGTAAATTCATCAAGCCAGCTCCCATTCGTATGCGTTGGTGGTATAGTCGTGAGCATAGCTGCCTTCCAAGCAGTTGACCAGGGTTCGATTCCCGGCCAACGCATTCTGGAGAGATAGATAGAGCGATGGCTGTGGAATGCATCTCTTTAACGCTTTGAATGTGTAGTCATAGCCTGCCAAACTGCAACTGTGGAATCGGGGCTTCTCGTGTACTTTAATGGACGGCTTTGTGGTTATTTGCGCTGCCTATGTCATTCCTTGTGCAGTATAAAGTAAGAAAGACTCTATCTCAAGGAAAAAAACAAGGTTGCACGTCAGACTCCAGCCCACGAAACAACGCCACCGTAGGCTTCTGTGAAGCACTGCATTCTTGTGCTGGCTTTCTTTCGTTCTTCCTAATTGCGATGTTCTGGGAAGCGTTCACCAGAGATCACCCTCTTTAAACATGATGGTGTTACGTGTTGAGTCCTCTGGTTCAACCGTTTGTGGACATAGCTCGAGTTTTCCTTCATCTACGCATAAATCTTTCGCCTTTTACTAAAGATTTCCGTGGAGGGAAACCGTTGAGAGTTTGTTGTATTTTTTGGGTGCTTTGCTTACAGCAGAGCAGCATACGTTTGTAAACAATAGAAGACATGCGAAACCGCAGCTCAACCAAACTTGCCTACAACTTACATTGGTCAAAGAATGTAAAGAAAACTATCAACCAAAAGTTTTTTTCGAGTTGTGTCTGACAAGGAAGTGGAGGGGTAGTCTCAAGCCGCTGGATGAAACAAATAGTGCCGTTGTAATCTTGAGCTGTTTGAAATTGCCACTTAAGGTGGAACTGAAATCAAATCAAGCCTCCCCGTCGGGGAATCGAACCCCGGTCTTCCGCGTGACAGGCGGAGATACTGTCCACTATACTAACGAGGAATTTACGTCTGATGAAGAGCCGCAACGTGGTACGCTAACTGGCTGCAAACGCCAAATTCGCTCCTGTTTGGCTATTCCTTTACATAAAAAAGAGAAAGGCCTGTAACAAACTGCTGATCAGTTCAATTGTTTTAGATCACCTAAAAACAAACAGAACCGATCAAAAACGTTTCTCCTGCAAGTGGTTGAAGTTTTTAACGAAGGAAAGTTGTTTTTATTGTTAGTATAGTGTGATACAATTTGTTTTGCACTGAAGCTATTTTTGTTGTATTCTTGTTGTTCCGATTGCTTCCATTGTTTACCTCATTTGTTAGTCGTTTTGGATAAAAGCGTCTGCAAAATGTAAATATGGAGCGCTTCACGGATTTGCGTGTCATCCTTTCGCAGGGGCCATGCTAATCTTCTCTGTATCGATCCAATTTTAGTATATGCGCTGCCTTAGCAAGCACGATCTTCGTGGCAAAACAATTTACCTATACGCCTCGTTTCACAGCAAGCTGTCGGCTGGCTGGTAAGTTCCAGACAGCCCACCATCCAGTGTGGCACCACGCGTATCTTCAGGCTGGACAAACAAAGGGGGACCTCACTGTTGGACGGAATGGCTAACTGGGTTTTCTAGTGGGAAGCTGAGATTTAAGGCTTCAGACAGGACGGTTCTAATCACAAAGCAGACGTAAAGGGTGTGTATAGACTCACAGGAGTCATGTGTACCAGGAGACTGGACGTGTCGGGTGAAAGCTTACCTTTATACGCCTGTTGATCTTTGTGTGGTCTTGCGGCACTGTGTTGAGTAGATTTGTAAATTCATCAAGCCAGCTCCCATTCGTATGCGTTGGTGGTATAGTCGTGAGCATAGCTGCCTTCCAAGCAGTTGACCAGGGTTCGATTCCCGGCCAACGCATTCTGGAGAGATAGATAGAGCGATGGCTGTGGAATGCATCTCTTTAACGCTTTGAATGTGTAGTCATAGCCTGCCAAACTGCAACTGTGGAATCGGGGCTTCTCGTGTACTTTAATGGACGGCTTTGTGGTTATTTGCGCTGCCTATGTCATTCCTTGTGCAGTATAAAGTAAGAAAGACTCTATCTCAAGGAAAAAAACAAGGTTGCACGTCAGACTCCAGCCCACGAAACAACGCCACCGTAGGCTTCTGTGAAGCACTGCATTCTTGTGCTGGCTTTCTTTCGTTCTTCCTAATTGCGATGTTCTGGGAAGCGTTCACCAGAGATCACCCTCTTTAAACATGATGGTGTTACGTGTTGAGTCCTCTGGTTCAACCGTTTGTGGACATAGCTCGAGTTTTCCTTCATCTACGCATAAATCTTTCGCCTTTTACTAAAGATTTCCGTGGAGGGAAACCGTTGAGAGTTTGTTGTATTTTTTGGGTGCTTTGCTTACAGCAGAGCAGCATACGTTTGTAAACAATAGAAGACATGCGAAACCGCAGCTCAACCAAACTTGCCTACAACTTACATTGGTCAAAGAATGTAAAGAAAACTATCAACCAAAAGTTTTTTTCGAGTTGTGTCTGACAAGGAAGTGGAGGGGTAGTCTCAAGCCGCTGGATGAAACAAATAGTGCCGTTGTAATCTTGAGCTGTTTGAAATTGCCACTTAAGGTGGAACTGAAATCAAATCAAGCCTCCCCGTCGGGGAAATCGAACCCCGGTCTTCCGCGTGACAGGCGGAGATACTGTCCACTATACTAACGAGGAATTTACGTCTGATGAAGAGCCGCAACGTGGTACGCTAACTGGCTGCAAACGCCAAATTCGCTCCTGTTTGGCTATTCCTTTACATAAAAAAGAGAAAGGCCTGTAACAAACTGCTGATCAGTTCAATTGTTTTAGATCACCTAAAAACAAACAGAACCGATCAAAAACGTTTCTCCTGCAAGTGGTTGAAGTTTTTAACGAAGGAAAGTTGTTTTTATTGTTAGTATAGTGTGATACAATTTGTTTTGCACTGAAGCTATTTTTGTTGTGTTCTTGTTGTTCCGATTGCTTCCATTGTTTACCTCATTTGTTAGTCGTTTTGGATAAAAGCGTCTGCAAAATGTAAATATGGAGCGCTTCACGGATTTGCGTGTCATCCTTTCGCAGGGGCCATGCTAATCTTCTCTGTATCGATCCAATTTTAGTATATGCGCTGCCTTAGCAAGCACGATCTTCGTGGCAAAACAATTTACCTATACGCCTCGTTTCACAGCAAGCTGTCGGCTGGCTGGTAAGTTCCAGACAGCCCACCATCCAGTGTGGCACCACGCGTATCTTCAGGCTGGACAAACAAAGGGGGACCTCACTGTTGGACGGAATGGCTAACTGGGTTTTCTAGTGGGAAGCTGAGATTTAAGGCTTCAGACAGGACGGTTCTAATCACAAAGCAGACGTAAAGGGTGTGTATAGACTCACAGGAGTCATGTGTACCAGGAGACTGGACGTGTCGGGTGAAAGCTTACCTTTATACGCCTGTTGATCTTTGTGTGGTCTTGCGGCACTGTGTTGAGTAGATTTGTAAATTCATCAAGCCAGCTCCCATTCGTATGCGTTGGTGGTATAGTCGTGAGCATAGCTGCCTTCCAAGCAGTTGACCAGGGTTCGATTCCCGGCCAACGCATTCTGGAGAGATAGATAGAGCGATGGCTGTGGAATGCATCTCTTTAACGCTTTGAATGTGTAGTCATAGCCTGCCAAACTGCAACTGTGGAATCGGGGCTTCTCGTGTACTTTAATGGACGGCTTTGTGGTTATTTGCGCTGCCTATGTCATTCCTTGTGCAGTATAAAGTAAGAAAGACTCTATCTCAAGGAAAAAAACAAGGTTGCACGTCAGACTCCAGCCCACAAAACAACGCCACCGTAGGCTTCTGTGAAGCACTGCATTCTTGTGCTGGCTTTCTTTCGTTCTTCCTAATTGCGATGTTCTGGGAAGCGTTCACCAGAGATCACCCTCTTTAAACATGATGGTGTTACGTGTTGAGTCCTCTGGTTCAACCGTTTGTGGACATAGCTCGAGTTTTCCTTCATCTACGCATAAATCTTTCGCCTTTTACTAAAGATTTCCGTGGAGGGAAACCGTTGAGAGTTTGTTGTATTTTTTGGGTGCTTTGCTTACAGCAGAGCAGCATACGTTTGTAAACAATAGAAGACATGCGAAACCGCAGCTCAACCAAACTTGCCTACAACTTACATTGGTCAAAGAATGTAAAGAAAACTATCAACCAAAAGTTTTTTTCGAGTTGTGTCTGACAAGGAAGTGGAGGGGTAGTCTCAAGCCGCTGGATGAAACAAATAGTGCCGTTGTAATCTTGAGCTGTTTGAAATTGCCACTTAAGGTGGAACTGAAATCAAATCAAGCCTCCCCGTCGGGGAATCGAACCCCGGTCTTCCGCGTGACAGGCGGAGATACTGTCCACTATACTAACGAGGAATTTACGTCTGATGAAGAGCCGCAACGTGGTACGCTAACTGGCTGCAAACGCCAAATTCGCTCCTGTTTGGCTATTCCTTTACATAAAAAAGAGAAAGGCCTGTAACAAACTGCTGATCAGTTCAATTGTTTTAGATCACCTAAAAACAAACAGAACCGATCAAAAACGTTTCTCCTGCAAGTGGTTGAAGTTTTTAACGAAGGAAAGTTGTTTTTATTGTTAGTATAGTGTGATACAATTTGTTTTGCACTGAAGCTATTTTTGTTGTATTCTTGTTGTTCCGATTGCTTCCATTGTTTACCTCATTTGTTAGTCGTTTTGGATAAAAGCGTCTGCAAAATGTAAATATGGAGCGCTTCACGGATTTGCGTGTCATCCTTTCGCAGGGGCCATGCTAATCTTCTCTGTATCGATCCAATTTTAGTATATGCGCTGCCTTAGCAAGCACGATCTTCGTGGCAAAACAATTTACCTATACGCCTCGTTTCACAGCAAGCTGTCGGCTGGCTGGTAAGTTCCAGACAGCCCACCATCCAGTGTGGCACCACGCGTATCTTCAGGCTGGACAAACAAAGGGGGACCTCACTGTTGGACGGAATGGCTAACTGGGTTTTCTAGTGGGAAGCTGAGATTTAAGGCTTCAGACAGGACGGTTCTAATCACAAAGCAGACGTAAAGGGTGTGTATAGACTCACAGGAGTCATGTGTACCAGGAGACTGGACGTGTCGGGTGAAAGCTTACCTTTATACGCCTGTTGATCTTTGTGTGGTCTTGCGGCACTGTGTTGAGTAGATTTGTAAATTCATCAAGCCAGCTCCCATTCGTATGCGTTGGTGGTATAGTCGTGAGCATAGCTGCCTTCCAAGCAGTTGACCAGGGTTCGATTCCCGGCCAACGCATTCTGGAGAGATAGATAGAGCGATGGCTGTGGAATGCATCTCTTTAACGCTTTGAATGTGTAGTCATAGCCTGCCAAACTGCAACTGTGGAATCGGGGCTTCTCGTGTACTTTAATGGACGGCTTTGTGGTTATTTGCGCTGCCTATGTCATTCCTTGTGCAGTATAAAGTAAGAAAGACTCTATCTCAAGGAAAAAAACAAGGTTGCACGTCAGACTCCAGCCCACGAAACAACGCCACCGTAGGCTTCTGTGAAGCACTGCATTCTTGTGCTGGCTTTCTTTCGTTCTTCCTAATTGCGATGTTCTGGGAAGCGTTCACCAGAGATCACCCTCTTTAAACATGATGGTGTTACGTGTTGAGTCCTCTGGTTCAACCGTTTGTGGACATAGCTCGAGTTTTCCTTCATCTACGCATAAATCTTTCGCCTTTTACTAAAGATTTCCGTGGAGGGAAACCGTTGAGAGTTTGTTGTATTTTTTGGGTGCTTTGCTTACAGCAGAGCAGCATACGTTTGTAAACAATAGAAGACATGCGAAACCGCAGCTCAACCAAACTTGCCTACAACTTACATTGGTCAAAGAATGTAAAGAAAACTATCAACCAAAAGTTTTTTTCGAGTTGTGTCTGACAAGGAAGTGGAGGGGTAGTCTCAAGCCGCTGGATGAAACAAATAGTGCCGTTGTAATCTTGAGCTGTTTGAAATTGCCACTTAAGGTGGAACTGAAATCAAATCAAGCCTCCCCGTCGGGGAAATCGAACCCCGGTCTTCCGCGTGACAGGCGGAGATACTGTCCACTATACTAACGAGGAATTTACGTCTGATGAAGAGCCGCAACGTGGTACGCTAACTGGCTGCAAACGCCAAATTCGCTCCTGTTTGGCTATTCCTTTACATAAAAAAGAGAAAGGCCTGTAACAAACTGCTGATCAGTTCAATTGTTTTAGATCACCTAAAAACAAACAGAACCGATCAAAAACGTTTCTCCTGCAAGTGGTTGAAGTTTTTAACGAAGGAAAGTTGTTTTTATTGTTAGTATAGTGTGATACAATTTGTTTTGCACTGAAGCTATTTTTGTTGTATTCTTGTTGTTCCGATTGCTTCCATTGTTTACCTCATTTGTTAGTCGTTTTGGATAAAAGCGTCTGCAAAATGTAAATATGGAGCGCTTCACGGATTTGCGTGTCATCCTTTCGCAGGGGCCATGCTAATCTTCTCTGTATCGATCCAATTTTAGTATATGCGCTGCCTTAGCAAGCACGATCTTCGTGGCAAAACAATTTACCTATACGCCTCGTTTCACAGCAAGCTGTCGGCTGGCTGGTAAGTTCCAGACAGCCCACCATCCAGTGTGGCACCACGCGTATCTTCAGGCTGGACAAACAAAGGGGGACCTCACTGTTGGACGGAATGGCTAACTGGGTTTTCTAGTGGGAAGCTGAGATTTAAGGCTTCAGACAGGACGGTTCTAATCACAAAGCAGACGTAAAGGGTGTGTATAGACTCACAGGAGTCATGTGTACCAGGAGACTGGACGTGTCGGGTGAAAGCTTACCTTTATACGCCTGTTGATCTTTGTGTGGTCTTGCGGCACTGTGTTGAGTAGATTTGTAAATTCATCAAGCCAGCTCCCATTCGTATGCGTTGGTGGTATAGTCGTGAGCATAGCTGCCTTCCAAGCAGTTGACCAGGGTTCGATTCCCGGCCAACGCATTCTGGAGAGATAGATAGAGCGATGGCTGTGGAATGCATCTCTTTAACGCTTTGAATGTGTAGTCATAGCCTGCCAAACTGCAACTGTGGAATCGGGGCTTCTCGTGTACTTTAATGGACGGCTTTGTGGTTATTTGCGCTGCCTATGTCATTCCTTGTGCAGTATAAAGTAAGAAAGACTCTATCTCAAGGAAAAAAACAAGGTTGCACGTCAGACTCCAGCCCACGAAACAACGCCACCGTAGGCTTCTGTGAAGCACTGCATTCTTGTGCTGGCTTTCTTTCGTTCTTCCTAATTGCGATGTTCTGGGAAGCGTTCACCAGAGATCACCCTCTTTAAACATGATGGTGTTACGTGTTGAGTCCTCTGGTTCAACCGTTTGTGGACATAGCTCGAGTTTTCCTTCATCTACGCATAAATCTTTCGCCTTTTACTAAAGATTTCCGTGGAGGGAAACCGTTGAGAGTTTGTTGTATTTTTTGGGTGCTTTGCTTACAGCAGAGCAGCATACGTTTGTAAACAATAGAAGACATGCGAAACCGCAGCTCAACCAAACTTGCCTACAACTTACATTGGTCAAAGAATGTAAAGAAAACTATCAACCAAAAGTTTTTTTCGAGTTGTGTCTGACAAGGAAGTGGAGGGGTAGTCTCAAGCCGCTGGATGAAACAAATAGTGCCGTTGTAATCTTGAGCTGTTTGAAATTGCCACTTAAGGTGGAACTGAAATCAAATCAAGCCTCCCCGTCGGGGAAATCGAACCCCGGTCTTCCGCGTGACAGGCGGAGATACTGTCCACTATACTAACGAGGAATTTACGTCTGGTGAAGAGCCGCAACGTGGTACGCTAACTGGCTGCAAACGCCAAATTCGCTCCTGTTTGGCTATTCCTTTACATAAAAAAGAGAAAGGCCTGTAACAAACTGCTGATCAGTTCAATTGTTTTAGATCACCTAAAAACAAACAGAACCGATCAAAAACGTTTCTCCTGCAAGTGGTTGAAGTTTTTAACGAAGGAAAGTTGTTTTTATTGTTAGTATAGTGTGATACAATTTGTTTTGCACTGAAGCTATTTTTGTTGTGTTCTTGTTGTTCCGATTGCTTCCATTGTTTACCTCATTTGTTAGTCGTTTTGGATAAAAGCGTCTGCAAAATGTAAATATGGAGCGCTTCACGGATTTGCGTGTCATCCTTTCGCAGGGGCCATGCTAATCTTCTCTGTATCGATCCAATTTTAGTATATGCGCTGCCTTAGCAAGCACGATCTTCGTGGCAAAACAATTTACCTATACGCCTCGTTTCACAGCAAGCTGTCGGCTGGCTGGTAAGTTCCATACAGCCCACCATCCAGTGTGGCACCACGCGTATCTTCAGGCTGGACAAACAAAGGGGGACCTCACTGTTGGACGGAATGGCTAACTGGGTTTTCTAGTGGGAAGCTGAGATTTAAGGCTTCAGACAGGACGGTTCTAATCACAAAGCAGACGTAAAGGGTGTGTATAGACTCACAGGAGTCATGTGTACCAGGAGACTGGACGTGTCGGGTGAAAGCTTACCTTTATACGCCTGTTGATCTTTGTGTGGTCTTGCGGCACTGTGTTGAGTAGATTTGTAAATTCATCAAGCCAGCTCCCATTCGTATGCGTTGGTGGTATAGTCGTGAGCATAGCTGCCTTCCAAGCAGTTGACCAGGGTTCGATTCCCGGCCAACGCATTCTGGAGAGATAGATAGAGCGATGGCTGTGGAATGCATCTCTTTAACGCTTTGAATGTGTAGTCATAGCCTGCCAAACTGCAACTGTGGAATCGGGGCTTCTCGTGTACTTTAATGGACGGCTTTGTGGTTATTTGCGCTGCCTATGTCATTCCTTGTGCAGTATAAAGTAAGAAAGACTCTATCTCAAGGAAAAAAACAAGGTTGCACGTCAGACTCCAGCCCACGAAACAACGCCACCGTAGGCTTCTGTGAAGCACTGCATTCTTGTGCTGGCTTTCTTTCGTTCTTCCTAATTGCGATGTTCTGGGAAGCGTTCACCAGAGATCACCCTCTTTAAACATGATGGTGTTACGTGTTGAGTCCTCTGGTTCAACCGTTTGTGGACATAGCTCGAGTTTTCCTTCATCTACGCATAAATCTTTCGCCTTTTACTAAAGATTTCCGTGGAGGGAAACCGTTGAGAGTTTGTTGTATTTTTTGGGTGCTTTGCTTACAGCAGAGCAGCATACGTTTGTAAACAATAGAAGACATGCGAAACCGCAGCTCAACCAAACTTGCCTACAACTTACATTGGTCAAAGAATGTAAAGAAAACTATCAACCAAAAGTTTTTTTCGAGTTGTGTCTGACAAGGAAGTGGAGGGGTAGTCTCAAGCCGCTGGATGAAACAAATAGTGCCGTTGTAATCTTGAGCTGTTTGAAATTGCCACTTAAGGTGGAACTGAAATCAAATCAAGCCTCCCCGTCGGGGAAATCGAACCCCGGTCTTCCGCGTGACAGGCGGAGATACTGTCCACTATACTAACGAGGAATTTACGTCTGATGAAGAGCCGCAACGTGGTACGCTAACTGGCTGCAAACGCCAAATTCGCTCCTGTTTGGCTATTCCTTTACATAAAAAAGAGAAAGGCCTGTAACAAACTGCTGATCAGTTCAATTGTTTTAGATCACCTAAAAACAAACAGAACCGATCAAAAACGTTTCTCCTGCAAGTGGTTGAAGTTTTTAACGAAGGAAAGTTGTTTTTATTGTTAGTATAGTGTGATACAATTTGTTTTGCACTGAAGCTATTTTTGTTGTGTTCTTGTTGTTCCGATTGCTTCCATTGTTTACCTAATTTGTTAGTCGTTTTGGATAAAAGCGTCTGCAAAATGTAAATATGGAGCGCTTCACGGATTTGCGTGTCATCCTTTCGCAGGGGCCATGCTAATCTTCTCTGTATCGATCCAATTTTAGTATATGCGCTGCCTTAGCAAGCACGATCTTCGTGGCAAAACAATTTACCTATACGCCTCGTTTCACAGCAAGCTGTCGGCTGGCTGGTAAGTTCCAGACAGCCCACCATCCAGTGTGGCACCACGCGTATCTTCAGGCTGGACAAACAAAGGGGGACCTCACTGTTGGACGGAATGGCTAACTGGGTTTTCTAGTGGGAAGCTGAGATTTAAGGCTTCAGACAGGACGGTTCTAATCACAAAGCAGACGTAAAGGGTGTGTATAGACTCACAGGAGTCATGTGTACCAGGAGACTGGACGTGTCGGGTGAAAGCTTACCTTTATACGCCTGTTGATCTTTGTGTGGTCTTGCGGCACTGTGTTGAGTAGATTTGTAAATTCATCAAGCCAGCTCCCATTCGTATGCGTTGGTGGTATAGTCGTGAGCATAGCTGCCTTCCAAGCAGTTGACCAGGGTTCGATTCCCGGCCAACGCATTCTGGAGAGATAGATAGAGCGATGGCTGTGGAATGCATCTCTTTAACGCTTTGAATGTGTAGTCATAGCCTGCCAAACTGCAACTGTGGAATCGGGGCTTCTCGTGTACTTTAATGGACGGCTTTGTGGTTATTTGCGCTGCCTATGTCATTCCTTGTGCAGTATAAAGTAAGAAAGACTCTATCTCAAGGAAAAAAACAAGGTTGCACGTCAGACTCCAGCCCACGAAACAACGCCACCGTAGGCTTCTGTGAAGCACTGCATTCTTGTGCTGGCTTTCTTTCGTTCTTCCTAATTGCGATGTTCTGGGAAGCGTTCACCAGAGATCACCCTCTTTAAACATGATGGTGTTACGTGTTGAGTCCTCTGGTTCAACCGTTTGTGGACATAGCTCGAGTTTTCCTTCATCTACGCATAAATCTTTCGCCTTTTACTAAAGATTTCCGTGGAGGGAAACCGTTGAGAGTTTGTTGTATTTTTTGGGTGCTTTGCTTACAGCAGAGCAGCATACGTTTGTAAACAATAGAAGACATGCGAAACCGCAGCTCAACCAAACTTGCCTACAACTTACATTGGTCAAAGAATGTAAAGAAAACTATCAACCAAAAGTTTTTTTCGAGTTGTGTCTGACAAGGAAGTGGAGGGGTAGTCTCAAGCCGCTGGATGAAACAAATAGTGCCGTTGTAATCTTGAGCTGTTTGAAATTGCCACTTAAGGTGGAACTGAAATCAAATCAAGCCTCCCCGTCGGGGAAATCGAACCTCGGTCTTCCGCGTGACAGGCGGAGATACTGTCCACTATACTAACGAGGAATTTACGTCTGATGAAGAGCCGCAACGTGGTACGCTAACTGGCTGCAAACGCCAAATTCGCTCCTGTTTGGCTATTCCTTTACATAAAAAAGAGAAAGGCCTGTAACAAACTGCTGATCAGTTCAATTGTTTTAGATCACCTAAAAACAAACAGAACCGATCAAAAACGTTTCTCCTGCAAGTGGTTGAAGTTTTTAACGAAGGAAAGTTGTTTTTATTGTTAGTATAGTGTGATACAATTTGTTTTGCACTGAAGCTATTTTTGTTGTGTTCTTGTTGTTCCGATTGCTTCCATTGTTTACCTAATTTGTTAGTCGTTTTGGATAAAAGCGTCTGCAAAATGTAAATATGGAGCGCTTCACGGATTTGCGTGTCATCCTTTCGCAGGGGCCATGCTAATCTTCTCTGTATCGATCCAATTTTAGTATATGCGCTGCCTTAGCAAGCACGATCTTCGTGGCAAAACAATTTACCTATACGCCTCGTTTCACAGCAAGCTGTCGGCTGGCTGGTAAGTTCCAGACAGCCCACCATCCAGTGTGGCACCACGCGTATCTTCAGGCTGGACAAACAAAGGGGGACCTCACTGTTGGACGGAATGGCTAACTGGGTTTTCTAGTGGGAAGCTGAGATTTAAGGCTTCAGACAGGACGGTTCTAATCACAAAGCAGACGTAAAGGGTGTGTATAGACTCACAGGAGTCATGTGTACCAGGAGACTGGACGTGTCGGGTGAAAGCTTACCTTTATACGCCTGTTGATCTTTGTGTGGTCTTGCGGCACTGTGTTGAGTAGATTTGTAAATTCATCAAGCCAGCTCCCATTCGTATGCGTTGGTGGTATAGTCGTGAGCATAGCTGCCTTCCAAGCAGTTGACCAGGGTTCGATTCCCGGCCAACGCATTCTGGAGAGATAGATAGAGCGATGGCTGTGGAATGCATCTCTTTAACGCTTTGAATGTGTAGTCATAGCCTGCCAAACTGCAACTGTGGAATCGGGGCTTCTCGTGTACTTTAATGGACGGCTTTGTGGTTATTTGCGCTGCCTATGTCATTCCTTGTGCAGTATAAAGTAAGAAAGACTCTATCTCAAGGAAAAAAACAAGGTTGCACGTCAGACTCCAGCCCACGAAACAACGCCACCGTAGGCTTCTGTGAAGCACTGCATTCTTGTGCTGGCTTTCTTTCGTTCTTCCTAATTGCGATGTTCTGGGAAGCGTTCACCAGAGATCACCCTCTTTAAACATGATGGTGTTACGTGTTGAGTCCTCTGGTTCAACCGTTTGTGGACATAGCTCGAGTTTTCCTTCATCTACGCATAAATCTTTCGCCTTTTACTAAAGATTTCCGTGGAGGGAAACCGTTGAGAGTTTGTTGTATTTTTTGGGTGCTTTGCTTACAGCAGAGCAGCATACGTTTGTAAACAATAGAAGACATGCGAAACCGCAGCTCAACCAAACTTGCCTACAACTTACATTGGTCAAAGAATGTAAAGAAAACTATCAACCAAAAGTTTTTTTCGAGTTGTGTCTGACAAGGAAGTGGAGGGGTAGTCTCAAGCCGCTGGATGAAACAAATAGTGCCGTTGTAATCTTGAGCTGTTTGAAATTGCCACTTAAGGTGGAACTGAAATCAAATCAAGCCTCCCCGTCGGGGAATCGAACCCCGGTCTTCCGCGTGACAGGCGGAGATACTGTCCACTATACTAACGAGGAATTTACGTCTGATGAAGAGCCGCAACGTGGTACGCTAACTGGCTGCAAACGCCAAATTCGCTCCTGTTTGGCTATTCCTTTACATAAAAAAGAGAAAGGCCTGTAACAAACTGCTGATCAGTTCAATTGTTTTAGATCACCTAAAAACAAACAGAACCGATCAAAAACGTTTCTCCTGCAAGTGGTTGAAGTTTTTAACGAAGGAAAGTTGTTTTTATTGTTAGTATAGTGTGATACAATTTGTTTTGCACTGAAGCTATTTTTGTTGTATTCTTGTTGTTCCGATTGCTTCCATTGTTTACCTCATTTGTTAGTCGTTTTGGATAAAAGCGTCTGCAAAATGTAAATATGGAGCGCTTCACGGATTTGCGTGTCATCCTTTCGCAGGGGCCATGCTAATCTTCTCTGTATCGATCCAATTTTAGTATATGCGCTGCCTTAGCAAGCACGATCTTCGTGGCAAAACAATTTACCTATACGCCTCGTTTCACAGCAAGCTGTCGGCTGGCTGGTAAGTTCCAGACAGCCCACCATCCAGTGTGGCACCACGCGTATCTTCAGGCTGGACAAACAAAGGGGGACCTCACTGTTGGACGGAATGGCTAACTGGGTTTTCTAGTGGGAAGCTGAGATTTAAGGCTTCAGACAGGACGGTTCTAATCACAAAGCAGACGTAAAGGGTGTGTATAGACTCACAGGAGTCATGTGTACCAGGAGACTGGACGTGTCGGGTGAAAGCTTACCTTTATACGCCTGTTGATCTTTGTGTGGTCTTGCGGCACTGTGTTGAGTAGATTTGTAAATTCATCAAGCCAGCTCCCATTCGTATGCGTTGGTGGTATAGTCGTGAGCATAGCTGCCTTCCAAGCAGTTGACCAGGGTTCGATTCCCGGCCAACGCATTCTGGAGAGATAGATAGAGCGATGGCTGTGGAATGCATCTCTTTAACGCTTTGAATGTGTAGTCATAGCCTGCCAAACTGCAACTGTGGAATCGGGGCTTCTCGTGTACTTTAATGGACGGCTTTGTGGTTATTTGCGCTGCCTATGTCATTCCTTGTGCAGTATAAAGTAAGAAAGACTCTATCTCAAGGAAAAAAACAAGGTTGCACGTCAGACTCCAGCCCACGAAACAACGCCACCGTAGGCTTCTGTGAAGCACTGCATTCTTGTGCTGGCTTTCTTTCGTTCTTCCTAATTGCGATGTTCTGGGAAGCGTTCACCAGAGATCACCCTCTTTAAACATGATGGTGTTACGTGTTGAGTCCTCTGGTTCAACCGTTTGTGGACATAGCTCGAGTTTTCCTTCATCTACGCATAAATCTTTCGCCTTTTACTAAAGATTTCCGTGGAGGGAAACCGTTGAGAGTTTGTTGTATTTTTTGGGTGCTTTGCTTACAGCAGAGCAGCATACGTTTGTAAACAATAGAAGACATGCGAAACCGCAGCTCAACCAAACCTGCCTACAACTTACATTGGTCAAAGAATGTAAAGAAAACTATCAACCAAAAGTTTTTTTCGAGTTGTGTCTGACAAGGAAGTGGAGGGGTAGTCTCAAGCCGCTGGATGAAACAAATAGTGCCGTTGTAATCTTGAGCTGTTTGAAATTGCCACTTAAGGTGGAACTGAAATCAAATCAAGCCTCCCCGTCGGGGAATCGAACCCCGGTCTTCCGCGTGACAGGCGGAGATACTGTCCACTATACTAACGAGGAATTTACATCTGATGAAGAGCCGCAACGTGGTACGCTAACTGGCTGCAAACGCCAAATTCGCTCCTGTTTGGCTATTCCTTTACATAAAAAAGAGAAAGGCCTGTAACAAACTGCTGATCAGTTCAATTGTTTTAGATCACCTAAAAACAAACAGAACCGATCAAAAACGTTTCTCCTGCAAGTGGTTGAAGTTTTTAACGAAGGAAAGTTGTTTTTATTGTTAGTATAGTGTGATACAATTTGTTTTGCACTGAAGCTATTTTTGTTGTGTTCTTGTTGTTCCGATTGCTTCCATTGTTTACCTCATTTGTTAGTCGTTTTGGATAAAAGCGTCTGCAAAATGTAAATATGGAGCGCTTCACGGATTTGCGTGTCATCCTTTCGCAGGGGCCATGCTAATCTTCTCTGTATCGATCCAATTTTAGTATATGCGCTGCCTTAGCAAGCACGATCTTCGTGGCAAAACAATTTACCTATACGCCTCGTTTCACAGCAAGCTGTCGGCTGGCTGGTAAGTTCCAGACAGCCCACCATCCAGTGTGGCACCACGCGTATCTTCAGGCTGGACAAACAAAGGGGGACCTCACTGTTGGACGGAATGGCTAACTGGGTTTTCTAGTGGGAAGCTGAGATTTAAGGCTTCAGACAGGACGGTTCTAATCACAAAGCAGACGTAAAGGGTGTGTATAGACTCACAGGAGTCATGTGTACCAGGAGACTGGACGTGTCGGGTGAAAGCTTACCTTTATACGCCTGTTGATCTTTGTGTGGTCTTGCGGCACTGTGTTGAGTAGATTTGTAAATTCATCAAGCCAGCTCCCATTCGTATGCGTTGGTGGTATAGTCGTGAGCATAGCTGCCTTCCAAGCAGTTGACCAGGGTTCGATTCCCGGCCAACGCATTCTGGAGAGATAGATAGAGCGATGGCTGTGGAATGCATCTCTTTAACGCTTTGAATGTGTAGTCATAGCCTGCCAAACTGCAACTGTGGAATCGGGGCTTCTCGTGTACTTTAATGGACGGCTTTGTGGTTATTTGCGCTGCCTATGTCATTCCTTGTGCAGTATAAAGTAAGAAAGACTCTATCTCAAGGAAAAAAACAAGGTTGCACGTCAGACTCCAGCCCACGAAACAACGCCACCGTAGGCTTCTGTGAAGCACTGCATTCTTGTGCTGGCTTTCTTTCGTTCTTCCTAATTGCGATGTTCTGGGAAGCGTTCACCAGAGATCACCCTCTTTAAACATGATGGTGTTACGTGTTGAGTCCTCTGGTTCAACCGTTTGTGGACATAGCTCGAGTTTTCCTTCATCTACGCATAAATCTTTCGCCTTTTACTAAAGATTTCCGTGGAGGGAAACCGTTGAGAGTTTGTTGTATTTTTTGGGTGCTTTGCTTACAGCAGAGCAGCATACGTTTGTAAACAATAGAAGACATGCGAAACCGCAGCTCAACCAAACTTGCCTACAACTTACATTGGTCAAAGAATGTAAAGAAAACTATCAACCAAAAGTTTTTTTCGAGTTGTGTCTGACAAGGAAGTGGAGGGGTAGTCTCAAGCCGCTGGATGAAACAAATAGTGCCGTTGTAATCTTGAGCTGTTTGAAATTGCCACTTAAGGTGGAACTGAAATCAAATCAAGCCTCCCCGTCGGGGAATCGAACCCCGGTCTTCCGCGTGACAGGCGGAGATACTGTCCACTATACTAACGAGGAATTTACGTCTGATGAAGAGCCGCAACGTGGTACGCTAACTGGCTGCAAACGCCAAATTCGCTCCTGTTTGGCTATTCCTTTACATAAAAAAGAGAAAGGCCTGTAACAAACTGCTGATCAGTTCAATTGTTTTAGATCACCTAAAAACAAACAGAACCGATCAAAAACGTTTCTCCTGCAAGTGGTTGAAGTTTTTAACGAAGGAAAGTTGTTTTTATTGTTAGTATAGTGTGATACAATTTGTTTTGCACTGAAGCTATTTTTGTTGTATTCTTGTTGTTCCGATTGCTTCCATTGTTTACCTCATTTGTTAGTCGTTTTGGATAAAAGCGTCTGCAAAATGTAAATATGGAGCGCTTCACGGATTTGCGTGTCATCCTTTCGCAGGGGCCATGCTAATCTTCTCTGTATCGATCCAATTTTAGTATATGCGCTGCCTTAGCAAGCACGATCTTCGTGGCAAAACAATTTACCTATACGCCTCGTTTCACAGCAAGCTGTCGGCTGGCTGGTAAGTTCCAGACAGCCCACCATCCAGTGTGGCACCACGCGTATCTTCAGGCTGGACAAACAAAGGGGGACCTCACTGTTGGACGGAATGGCTAACTGGGTTTTCTAGTGGGAAGCTGAGATTTAAGGCTTCAGACAGGACGGTTCTAATCACAAAGCAGACGTAAAGGGTGTGTATAGACTCACAGGAGTCATGTGTACCAGGAGACTGGACGTGTCGGGTGAAAGCTTACCTTTATACGCCTGTTGATCTTTGTGTGGTCTTGCGGCACTGTGTTGAGTAGATTTGTAAATTCATCAAGCCAGCTCCCATTCGTATGCGTTGGTGGTATAGTCGTGAGCATAGCTGCCTTCCAAGCAGTTGACCAGGGTTCGATTCCCGGCCAACGCATTCTGGAGAGATAGATAGAGCGATGGCTGTGGAATGCATCTCTTTAACGCTTTGAATGTGTAGTCATAGCCTGCCAAACTGCAACTGTGGAATCGGGGCTTCTCGTGTACTTTAATGGACGGCTTTGTGGTTATTTGCGCTGCCTATGTCATTCCTTGTGCAGTATAAAGTAAGAAAGACTCTATCTCAAGGAAAAAAACAAGGTTGCACGTCAGACTCCAGCCCACAAAACAACGCCACCGTAGGCTTCTGTGAAGCACTGCATTCTTGTGCTGGCTTTCTTTCGTTCTTCCTAATTGCGATGTTCTGGGAAGCGTTCACCAGAGATCACCCTCTTTAAACATGATGGTGTTACGTGTTGAGTCCTCTGGTTCAACCGTTTGTGGACATAGCTCGAGTTTTCCTTCATCTACGCATAAATCTTTCGCCTTTTACTAAAGATTTCCGTGGAGGGAAACCGTTGAGAGTTTGTTGTATTTTTTGGGTGCTTTGCTTACAGCAGAGCAGCATACGTTTGTAAACAATAGAAGACATGCGAAACCGCAGCTCAACCAAACTTGCCTACAACTTACATTGGTCAAAGAATGTAAAGAAAACTATCAACCAAAAGTTTTTTTCGAGTTGTGTCTGACAAGGAAGTGGAGGGGTAGTCTCAAGCCGCTGGATGAAACAAATAGTGCCGTTGTAATCTTGAGCTGTTTGAAATTGCCACTTAAGGTGGAACTGAAATCAAATCAAGCCTCCCCGTCGGGGAATCGAACCCCGGTCTTCCGCGTGACAGGCGGAGATACTGTCCACTATACTAACGAGGAATTTACGTCTGATGAAGAGCCGCAACGTGGTACGCTAACTGGCTGCAAACGCCAAATTCGCTCCTGTTTGGCTTTTCCTTTACATAAAAAAGAGAAAGGCCTGTAACAAACTGCTGATCAGTTCAATTGTTTTAGATCACCTAAAAACAAACAGAACCGATCAAAAACGTTTCTCCTGCAAGTGGTTGAAGTTTTTAACGAAGGAAAGTTGTTTTTATTGTTAGTATAGTGTGATACAATTTGTTTTGCACTGAAGCTATTTTTGTTGTGTTCTTGTTGTTCCGATTGCTTCCATTGTTTACCTCATTTGTTAGTCGTTTTGGATAAAAGCGTCTGCAAAATGTAAATATGGAGCGCTTCACGGATTTGCGTGTCATCCTTTCGCAGGGGCCATGCTAATCTTCTCTGTATCGATCCAATTTTAGTATATGCGCTGCCTTAGCAAGCACGATCTTCGTGGCAAAACAATTTACCTATACGCCTCGTTTCACAGCAAGCTGTCGGCTGGCTGGTAAGTTCCAGACAGCCCACCATCCAGTGTGGCACCACGCGTATCTTCAGGCTGGACAAACAAAGGGGGACCTCACTGTTGGACGGAATGGCTAACTGGGTTTTCTAGTGGGAAGCTGAGATTTAAGGCTTCAGACAGGACGGTTCTAATCACAAAGCAGACGTAAAGGGTGTGTATAGACTCACAGGAGTCATGTGTACCAGGAGACTGGACGTGTCGGGTGAAAGCTTACCTTTATACGCCTGTTGATCTTTGTGTGGTCTTACGGCACTGTGTTGAGTAGATTTGTAAATTCATCAAGCCAGCTCCCATTCGTATGCGTTGGTGGTATAGTCGTGAGCATAGCTGCCTTCCAAGCAGTTGACCAGGGTTCGATTCCCGGCCAACGCATTCTGGAGAGATAGATAGAGCGATGGCTGTGGAATGCATCTCTTTAACGCTTTGAATGTGTAGTCATAGCCTGCCAAACTGCAACTGTGGAATCGGGGCTTCTCGTGTACTTTAATGGACGGCTTTGTGGTTATTTGCGCTGCCTATGTCATTCCTTGTGCAGTATAAAGTAAGAAAGACTCTATCTCAAGGAAAAAAACAAGGTTGCACGTCAGACTCCAGCCCACGAAACAACGCCACCGTAGGCTTCTGTGAAGCACTGCATTCTTGTGCTGGCTTTCTTTCGTTCTTCCTAATTGCGATGTTCTGGGAAGCGTTCACCAGAGATCACCCTCTTTAAACATGATGGTGTTACGTGTTGAGTCCTCTGGTTCAACCGTTTGTGGACATAGCTCGAGTTTTCCTTCATCTACGCATAAATCTTTCGCCTTTTACTAAAGATTTCCGTGGAGGGAAACCGTTGAGAGTTTGTTGTATTTTTTGGGTGCTTTGCTTACAGCAGAGCAGCATACGTTTGTAAACAATAGAAGACATGCGAAACCAAACTTGCCTACAACTTACATTGGTCAAAGAATGTAAAGAAAACTATCAACCAAAAGTTTTTTTCGAGTTGTGTCTGACAAGGAAGTGGAGGGGTAGTCTCAAGCCGCTGGATCGAACAAATAGTGCCGTTGTAATCTTGAGCTGTTTGAAATTGCCACTTAAGGTGGAACTGAAATCAAATCAAGCCTCCCCGTCGGGGAATCGAACCCCGGTCTTCCGCGTGACAGGCGGAGATACTGTCCACTATACTAACGAGGAATTTACGTCTGATGAAGAGCCGCAACGTGGTACGCTAACTGGCTGCAAACGCCAAATTCGCTCCTGTTTGGCTATTCCTTTACATAAAAAAGAGAAAGGCCTGTAACAAACTGCTGATCAGTTCAATTGTTTTAGATCACCTAAAAACAAACAGAACCGATCAAAAACGTTTCTCCTGCAAGTGGTTGAAGTTTTTAACGAAGGAAAGTTGTTTTTATTGTTAGTATAGTGTGATACAATTTGTTTTGCACTGAAGCTATTTTTGTTGTGTTCTTGTTGTTCCGATTGCTTCCATTGTTTACCTCATTTGTTAGTCGTTTTGGATAAAAGCGTCTGCAAAATGTAAATATGGAGCGCTTCACGGATTTGCGTGTCATCCTTTCGCAGGGGCCATGCTAATCTTCTCTGTATCGATCCAATTTTAGTATATGCGCTGCCTTAGCAAGCACGATCTTCGTGGCAAAACAATTTACCTATACGCCTCGTTTCACAGCAAGCTGTCGGCTGGCTGGTAAGTTCCAGACAGCCCACCATCCAGTGTGGCACCACGCGTATCTTCAGGCTGGACAAACAAAGGGGGACCTCACTGTTGGACGGAATGGCTAACTGGGTTTTCTAGTGGGAAGCTGAGATTTAAGGCTTCAGACAGGACGGTTCTAATCACAAAGCAGACGTAAAGGGTGTGTATAGACTCACAGGAGTCATGTGTACCAGGAGACTGGACGTGTCGGGTGAAAGCTTACCTTTATACGCCTGTTGATCTTTGTGTGGTCTTACGGCACTGTGTTGAGTAGATTTGTAAATTCATCAAGCCAGCTCCCATTCGTATGCGTTGGTTGTATAGTGGTGAGCATAGCTGCCTTCCAAGCAGTTGACCAGGGTTCGATTCCCGGCCAACGCATTCTGGAGAGATAGATAGAGCGATGGCTGTGGAATGCATCTCTTTAACGCTTTGAATGTGTAGTCATAGCCTGCCAAACTGCAACTGTGGAATCGAGGCTTCTCGTGTACTTTAATGGACGGCTTTGTGGTTATTTGCGCTGCCTATGTCATTCCTTGTGCAGTATAAAGTAAGAAAGACTCTATCTCAAGGAAAAAAACAAGGTTGCACGTCAGACTCCAGCCCACGAAACAACGCCACCGTAGGCTTCTGTGAAGCACTGCATTCTTGTGCTGGCTTTCTTTCGTTCTTCCTAATTGCGATGTTCTGGGAAGCGTTCACCAGAGATCACCCTCTTTAAACATGATGGTGTTACGTGTTGAGTCCTCTGGTTCAACTGATTGTGGACATAGCTCGAGTTTTTCTACATCTACGCATAACTCTTTCGCCTTTTACTAAAGATTTCCATGGAGGAAAGCCATTGCGAGTTTGTCGTATGTTTGGGTGCTTTGCTTACAGCAGAGCAGCATACGCGTGTTAACAATAGCAGAAATGCGAAACCGCAGCTTAACCAAACCTGCCTACAACTTACATTGGTCAAAGAATGTAAAGAAAACTATCAAACCAAAAGGGTTTTTCGAGTTGGGTTTGACAAGGAAGTGGAAGGGGTAGTCTCAAGGAACTGGATGGAACAAGGAAGGGCCGTTGTAATCTTGAGCTGTTTGAAATTGCCACTTGAGGTGGAACTGAAATCAAATCAAGCCTCCCCGTCGGGGAATCGAACCCCAGTCTTCCGCGTGACAGGCGGAAAAAAGAGAAAGAGTCTTATGAAAATTCAAGTAGTTGTTTTCCAAGTTTAATGCGATCCCTCCGTCTGACTCCAGAACTCAGTAAAGGTGACTCCTCGTCTTTAAAAAAAAAATTGTGAGAAAAAAAAAATCCTTACAGTATTTTATATTTTCTTGACAATCACCAAAACAAACTGTTTTTGGCTTTAAATGTTTAATATACAGTAGAGAAAGCACTATTGTGTCCCCTGTAAATATTGGGTAAAGTTATTACACACTCAAATGCCAAAAATATAAATAATAAGAGACCCGATTTGAAGGAATCCCTCTAGTTCTTAACCAAAGTGTGAAAGCAAAACATTCTTAGATTGGAGGCTAAACTTGCTAGATAAAATACTAATAATTTAATACAAGTACATTCATATTGCCTATGTTCAATGAAAATCGTTTGAAGAGTGGCATGTACAAGAGAGTTGTCCTGCAATTACACAACCAGCAACAGAGACCGTAACAGTAAAGTCAGTGGAGTTCATGTCATCCATACATAGTTGTTATAACTTATTATGAACTATTGTAATTTGTATTTGTGACATTTTAAATGATAGAAAACTGATTCAAGGTCTATATGGAATGAAATTAGTTTTTGCACAAACTAAATGGTAACATTACACCCATACATTATGTATGTATTTGTTTTAGTGTTTAGGGTACACACATAAGAGGCATACTACTCAAAAGTGTAAAAATGTTTGAATATGCATTTCTCCAGAAACCTACAAGCCACAATTACCTCTAACAAAATGAGAATAATAAAACAACTACAACAAAGAAACTCACCCTTTGCCGGCGCTCTTGTGGAACCTGAAGTGAAGACAGATATTCATGTTATATAATGTTCCTGGACAATTTCTCAATTAATTTATTCAATTAACTTTAAGTAGTGGTCAGGAGAACAGACATTTGTGAGTTTGTATTTTAAGAATGATGAAACTTAATCAAACATAAGACTGTAATTGGGGAATGAAATTAACTTTTAATTCTATTAAAGGACAAAAATTGGAAGTGATTTCTAGAAACATGTCTTCTTCATAAGGACAATATGTTAATAACCTTATTAAATGTAAATTGACATCTGTATTTTATGTCAAATACATTTATTTAATCAATTAATTCAGCAAATAAGAATAATGAAGTAGTGTAGACGGCAATATATTATCCACATCAAAAAAGCCATCTTTACACTGCAGAAGTTGAATCTTTTTTGGCTCATTACAAAGACTTTTTATCCACTATAAGAAACGAGTCATACTTACATCGTAGGTCTGTCTGGACTCTGTTGTTAAACTTCTAATTGGTCATTACCTCAAGCGCTGTCTCTCAGGTGTTGTAATAATCAACGCTGCAATCAAAACACGGAACATAAATCTCTTTTCATTAACGTTACTTTGAATGATCAACATATTATTCACTTTATAAATTCTGCCTCAAGCATGAACACACATTCAACAGCGCATTAAATATTCTCTTTAACGTTACTTGAGTAAATGGCTCGCGAACTTTTATATCATTTACAGTTTACAATTACATTGCACTGTTATCTCAACTTTAGCGGTGAAATTTGATAGAAGTTGTTCAAATTTGGCAATAATATTCTTACAGACCTGTGCCATCTTCATGTTAGCATGCTCGGATAACATACGAGTTAGCATCCGAGTTATACCGATCTAACGCAGGAAAACTCACAACAATTTTAAGTTAAGCAGTAACGTTATACAACGTAATAAATGAACAATTGATTCATTAATAGAACAGTTTTACAACACGTTGTGTGACTTACCTTACTGAAGTTTATGAGGAATAACGTTACCGCTGCGGGCTGCGCTTCACTTCAGAAAACTTCCTGCGCTCGGTTACACATATACGGCCCGCATCTGCTGAACGACTGTCGTTCTCCCCCACTGAAACCGGACTCAATCTGGATCTGTACTAATGCAGTGAAACGGATGCGACTGTAACGCGGATTTGCAGGTTTGAAAACGGATCCGGCTCGGAGTCCCCTGCTATCTGGGATCCCTTAACTAATGCGGAAGTAAACACAAGTACATCTTATTGAACATAATTTATTTTCATCACCAATTATCATAGTAGAACAGCTTTCTCAAGCAGTTTGTGATGCATTTTGGAAACAGGAGTTGAGCCCCTGGTCTAATGCGCCACCTGGCTTGAGACACCCGTTCTCAAAGACTTACTTTTAGTCATTATTTGGGTAGCACACATATTCTGAATGCCTTCGGCAGAATTCAAATGAGCCATTTTAATCTAGATTAATCTAGATTAAAAAAAAAAATCTATAACCACCACTAGTTATAATCCATTTTTCCAGGAGGCAGCTTGATATAATTGATTTACCTTTGACAATAAAGGTACTGCAGTGATCAAAACAATGGAGAAATCAAATGAAATAGTTATAGCGTTATATCCACAGTTTATATAACATTCATCACCCAAATGCAGTGAACAAACAAACACCTGAACTTCGCGAACGTATGCTCTCTCTCTCTCTCTCCTGCTTACAAGTGAAAGTGGCGTCTGCGCATGCTCCTTCTCCTGCGCTCCTTGCTGCCGTGTGGCCCTGCCGCGTGCTTTTCCGGGAGTTCCGTGAATTGTCCAATAAGGGACAAAGAAAATTGTTACAAAACACTTTTATATGTTCGAAAAAACTTTCCGAAACCTGAGCGTTCGCTGGGGGAGTGTAGCCTATCGACCACAGAAATACTACGTAATACGCCAAACTCGTTTTTTGACAAGCTGACCATGTTAAGCATGAGAAGACAGCACGTTTAACATCGTAAAGAAGTCAGATTGCATGAAACACCGTTGCACGGACACTTTAAATAAACAAGCGATTTCAAGCCTTGACTGTACATTACAATAAACCACTGGTAATTGACAAATATACCGTTGAGTCCTTTGGTGTGAAAATATGGTTTTAATAGTGTTTAATTAAATGCTTGTTCAAAACAATCACTTTAGCAAAGTTTGTACTATTTTTGTTTATTTCGATAAATAAAAGAACTAAAAAAATAAATAAATATACTGTCATTAGATCAAGTTAACACAATATATTAAAAGCATGGGGAAAAACAGCATGATTTACCTGATTTTGACATGATTTTGAAAGCATTGGAGATCTCATAATAATCTTATATCGATTTACAGCAGTAACAATAAATTATATTGCATGATAATATATGATTAATATATTATTTTCCTATTGATTTATAATTTACTGAGTGCTTTCTGTAAAACAGCTTTTGCAACAATGGACAATTGTGAAAAGCTCTATAGTTAATGTTAATTTACTTTCAGTTACCTGCTTGTGACCAGCAGGGGCTCCAAGGCATTGAGTGATGGTTAAAAATTCTATTGCATTTGGAACTTTTTTTGTGTGTGCTTGAAACTTTCTCTATAACTCAATAATACTCAAAAAACTCTTACAGGGATACTTGACCGAAAAATAAAAATTCTGTCATCATTTACAGATCTGTGATCTGTATAATTTCTATGTTCTCATTCTCTGGGTGCTCATTGACACCCAGAATTTATTTTCCCTATTATGGCAGTAAATGGTTGGTGAGATTTGACACTCTCCCTCGGTGTTCAACAGGTAAAAGAAATGTATACAGGTTTGAAACAATCTAAGGGTGTGTAAATGAAGACATCATTTTCATAGGTGGGTTAAGTATTCCTTTAAATAGTCTGCATGCATATGGATTAATGTTAATAATCACATCGTCTGCAGTCTTTCAGCAAAAAAAGAGGCTCTGGTATCAATAATCTGCATAAATGCTGGTTATCGGACCTTTGGAGCAGCACATGCATTTATCTTTGTGGCCACTAGATGTCAGGAATGACTTTCATACAATTTCAAAACCAAACGGTAACCCTTGAATCATGTAAATAACTGGTTCTCAAACTTTTCAGATCAAGTACAACCTTTAATAAAATTGGCTGCTCCAAGTAACACCTTATGACCTCCGTAGAAAGATCACATGGATCATTTTTTTATTTAATAGACTAGTCGAGCTGTGAATCTTTATCTTTACACCTCGTCCTCCAATTCTAACGTAGCCTTAATTAATAATACAAACACTTTTTTTTATTTACCAGCTGTTTTCAAACTAAAGAACATGTTTTTTCCATGTTTTTCAAGTTAGTCAGCAGTAATACTGGACACAAATTTTTGTCTGTAGTCTAGTGTAGTGCTCGGTGAATGGCTTTTATGGGGATCTAACTTTGTGGGTACTTGCAGAAAGACAACAAACCTGTATTAAAGACAGACAATGTAGAAAGAATATTTAACACAGAAGATAAATAAACACGTATACTAAACATCAAGAGAACAGCTGTATGTAACAAATAGAGACTCACACTTTACTGCAGTGGCTCTTGTCAATCCGCCGCGTCAAAACTTAATCACAACGCGCGCTTCACTGATTTGACTCGTCGGAAGAGGGAGAGAATCACAAGCGTCTGTCTGCTCCCGCTCAGTGTTTGAGCTGCCTGTCAAGCGCCTGCGTTACATCGACCAATGATAAATAAACAATGATTCATACAACTATATCAAAATTGCAAATAGTCTAAGATGTTTTCCGTTTTTTTCGTATTTAAAACACGAATTTAATAAATATCGTCACGTACCACCGGGGGTCTCTTCAAGCACCAATAGTGGTACGTGTACCACAGTTTGACAACCACTGATCTTAATCAATTGAATCATCTGTAAGGTTTGATGTATACCTGGAGTTTTAATTTTATTTCCATTTCATCACACTGTCTGCAGTATACCCTGACACTTCAATTTCTATGCGTCCATTCCCCATACTGTATATATAACCCCATTGAGTCACAGGGAGTAGCCTATTAAAACTCAGCATGATAGTTTGGATAAAAAATGGTTACTATAACTATTTTTACTATTACCTGGAATCAACTGAACCCAGTTTCTAATGCAAAAAAGTAAAGTGATTTGAAACTCTTGTAGAAGTTATCTGTCAAAACTGCACCGAATACTAGTACTGTACTTGCACACTGATGAGTCAAAAGCATGTGATTTTCCATGTAAACTCACGTTCTCGACGTGCGCTTTGAGTTATCGGAACTTTTTATATCAAAACGCACGTCCTCGACGTTGGATTTATGGCAAGCCGATGGTGTCACAAATACGCCATAGATTAAACATGTTTGTATCCGAACGCCGTTATTTAGCGCCGCAAAATACGCCGTCGCGATTCCAAATGCCGTAAAAAAACGCGTATTTGACGGCGTTTTAAGGCGGCCGAAAAGCGCCGCTTTTTGCGCCGTAGTCTTGCCATATGATGGCGTAAAAAACTCCGTTTTGGTTGCACAGAGCGCGCGTCATTTACGCCGTTTCGTCTGTTGAGCCCCTCTCACTGATTTCCAAAGCCAGTAAATTTGAACCGCTGTCAACCAATCCCTGACGAACTGAGCCAGACCAGACCAATTTACCACTGATCATTTCACAGGATTTTATTAAGTGCGCAGTGTTTGCTAACATTAAACAAAGTATTGCTTGCTTTCTGAAGAAAATACTTATTTTCTTTGGTAATTTAAGGTTACACAACGTGGTCAACGATTGTATAAAGGCCAACCAATCCCATTGTATGTACCTTGCTTATTACATAGACTATAGCGCGTATTGTCTACGTAAAATGCAAAAAAGCAATCACTTGAAATATTGCATTATAGTATCATTGTACTATAAATCATTCCTGGTGAATGTAAAGTCAGACAGAGTAAAGGGTAAACTGCCTTCCCTTCAATACGTCCTAAGATGCCACGGTCAACGCGTGATGATTACTAGCCTTCTGAGTAGCAGCTTCGATACGTGAGCTTTATCACGGTCGGTTTACGGTTCGAGGACCGCTCGGACCACTGGTCCATTTTTACGTTGTTGGTCTTGATCTATTTATCTGTATCGCTGGGTAGTTTTTAGATTTAGATTTCAGTACTTAATGCGTGGTCAGTATGAAAAGAGAGTCTGGAATGAGACATCATTTTTATAAAACGCATCTGCACTTGATTTTTGCCGCTGAACTCACACATCAGTGTTTCACACTTACTCACACTTTCATGCTATAAACAGGACGAACGAACAGTAATAGATGTTGCATTTACGGATTTTTCAGACACCTTTATCCAAAGCGACTTACAGGGGCCTTTTTTGTCTTTTATCAGTAGCCCAGGTGATTTTGGTTTCCATATTACAAAAATTGATTGACTATAAGGATGCCGGGGGAAATATTGGTTCCTAAGGCCTTAACTCTCGATGTCAATCAAACAAATTGAATTAAATAAACATAGATAAAGATACCTATAGAATTTAGATATGGTTTAATTTTATTAAACATGTTTAATATTTTCGAATGGCCCCAGCTATCGATGACATCAGCTACACTTAAGACGATAAAACAGAAACAATGAGAAAAATACCACAAAAATAAATGCTCTATGTTTGAGGGGTATTATTAAATAGTTTTTTTTTAAATAAAAAAGGCAGAGGTTTTAAATAGAAATATATATTATTATTAATGCATAACAGCAGGTGCAATTACAACGAAGTGTTTTCTTCCAAAAAATTTAAAGAAAAAATTGTCAAATGGCTATAAATAAAAGCTAAATGTTTAGCCTGCATTGCAAACTTACAGAGCCTCAATACAATGAGGACGGAACACAGTGGATCTAAAAGAAACAAAAATAAGGCAATCTATTTGTGCAGTTACAGTAACAAAACGAATACAAAACAAAATGCACTGGATATTATAAGGTGTGGCATTTACATTAATATATTACTATAATAAGATATCCACAACAAACTTACACGATATTATTAGGTTATTATTTTAAAGTGACTCAGTAAAGGGGTAGGCCACACAAACGCATTTTAAGTTTACACAGAGCGAACCAAAAACCCCGTTTAATAAAGCAGGCTTCACACAGCATACTCAAGTGAGTCATTGTCATTATTTGTTTCATATGCCTTGTCGAGTAAAATCAATCATATCTAAATGCTTTGGTGAACGTTTTAAAGGTTGTTAATCAATCAAGCTTGTAATTTTTTGTAATAATTAATGAACGTGTAATCAGGTCAACCAAGCATGCAGTAGAAACCTGTGTTTCAAGTGTCCAAACAGACGAAATGAACGTGCTTTTCTCATGTCGAAAGCGTGTGCTCACTTTTTTGGACTCCAGTGTTTCATGTTTTGTCCCCTGATGGCGTAAGGACTTTTGTCAAACCCTACCATAACAGTATTGTGAAACCTTAGCTAAAATCATTTGTGTGGGTGTGTGCTTTGCTGTTGTACATAAATCATCCAACATTAAGTAAAGAACATTTTGTGGAAATATCATCTTGATAACTTCAATATTGACTGAGTACGGCAGTGTGAAAATATATATATATATATTTGAATTTCAATGCGAAAACAAACTCATTTTTAAAGCTGAAAAACACCTGAACTATAATGTTCATGTCTATGTGCCATAACAAGGCTGAGATTATCCCATTTTCAGTAATATTCAAAATATTTATAGGGAACTTCTTAAAGTTTTGTAAAATAGCCTAGTTTTGTTTATTATTGTTATGCTAATGTAAAAAAAGCATAAAATCATGGAAACACATGTGGAATACCCATAGCTGGATTATAGCAACAACAAATCACTAGAAGGATGCGGGAAGCTTTTTAAACGATCTGGTACATTTTGGAAGTCATGTCACTCGGAAGCCAAATTCACAATAAAATAAAGCAACAACACCACAGCTACTTGGTCTAATTAAATGGTAGAATGTATAAGACAGGTCTAAAAATCAGAATTGAAAAGTATTTTCCATCAATAAAAACTTGACATCAACTGTAGCATAAAGTGTCTTAAACGAATTATACAATACCCATTAGGTGTTTTGCCGTAAAAAGTATGATCGAAATAATTGTTTAGGAAGCCCGTTTTTTTAGTCTTAATAATTAAATATAGTGTCAATAAAAACCATGAATTTTTGCAAGCTTTACAGCTAAGCCAATCATATAAAAATTCTCCAGTTGGGTCAGTCTGTTGAGGCCGACTGGGACAAGATCATTTGCGCGCAGGGCTGCATGGGTGCAGCATAAAAGTTGCTAAGCGATCAGGTTTATTTAAACACGTTGTCATTTTGTGATAATTATTTTGATTTAAGTAGTTGGCCATTTTGAATCTGCTTTTAGAGGCAGATGAAGACGGCCTTTCTCATCTCATTTTCAGTTTTTGGTGGACTTTTTACCTAACGTGCCGTTATTTTTTACTTTAATGAATATTAAATTACTCTCTTAACTCCAAATTATTTAACCTTCATAATGCACCCGTGAAGTATAAAACAAAAGGCGCATAACCATGTTTGGAAAAAAGAAGCGCAGGACGACAGGACACATATTCTGATATAAGGTCAAATGCCTGCCCCTCTGCCTGATTATACAACTGACCTGCAGATTAGTGTTTTCTGTTGTGAACAGGTTGTAGGAGTATTTTTGCCAGCAAAAGTTGGGGGTGTAGATTGTGCTCTGTTGGTTGACACTGGTGCACAGGTGTCTACAGTCTCTAAAGAATTTTGGTTAAAAGCTACAAATGGGGGTTCAGAATAAGGGCCTTAAGTAGGCAAGGTATCAGTAGATGATGGGGGGCTAATCCACATTGTGGGCAAGTGGTCTACTGTTTGCCAAATATGAATGTTAGGTTTCGTCAATGAATTTTGGGTAGCAGAGATACCCCTAAATGAAATAATCTTGGGCACAGACTTCTTGATAAAATTTGGAGCTGTGATTGATTTGAGTGCCCAGTGTTGTAAGTTAATGGGAAAATGGCTGCCACTACATCTGAACACGGGGACTAATAAAACCATGACAGTGTCAGTAAAACAGGATTTAATTGTCCCTCCAAGAACTGAGATGCTAATCCCTGGTACTGTTGAATGGGTTGGGGTAGAGGACAATGCTAGAACCCTCTAACAGATTAATTACTGATGTCCTGGTGGGTTGTCTATTATGTAAAGTGTACAATGGAGTGTTGCCACTCCGAGTCATTAACGAAACAAGTGGCGAGCTTCATCTCAAACAAGGAAAGACTATGGGAACCTTGCACACCAAGGTACAGGTAGGAGAGGAGGCTATTACTCCCCTAGTCCCGCATGAAAGCTTAATTGAGCCGCCATGGACATTCGGTGGTGTTGTTGCAGCATTTGGGGCTGAATGATAGCGGTTTTGAGCCAACACAACTGCAGGCTATACATGATTAATTGAGTGCACATCTTTCAGTGTTTAGTGAGAATGACACCGATTTAGGACGGACACATATGACCTTTCATCAAATTGATGCGATGGCAATTAAAATGGCCGCTCATAGGGTATTACGACATCTGCAACAGGAGGTAGCCGATCATGTTAAGCAGATGCAGGAGGGGGGTATTATTCAGCCATCCTGCGGTACTTGGGCAGCTCCTGTTGTACCGGTGAGAAAAAAAGATGGAGGGTTGAGATTTTGTGTTGACTATCGTAAATTGTATGATGTCACAAGAAAAGATGAATATCACCTTTCACACATCGATGATGCTCTGGATAGTTTGACCCTTGCACAATGGTTTTACTCCTAACACCTGGCCAGTGGTTACTGGCAGATTGAGGTGAATCCTAAAGATCGTCCTAAACTGCTTTTACAACAAGACAGGGAACATTTGAATTTAATGTTCTCCCTTTTAGGTTGTTGAATGGTCCAAGTACATTTCAGCGACTTATGGGCTTAATTTCGGCAAATTTGCAATGGGCCATATGTTTAGTGTACTTGGACGATATAATTGTGTTTGGACAACATTTTGAGGAACGTCTTCAGCGGTTATTTCAGGTTTTGTCTAAATAAATGGCTGCCAACTTGAAAGTGAAGCCATCAAAATGTAATCTCTTTGCCACAAAGGTACAGTATCTCGGCCATGTAATATCAGCTGAAAGGGTAATGGCCGATCCTAGTAAAGTGGAGGCTGTACAGAGATGGCCGACCCCAAAGAATCAGACAGAGGTGCGTAGTTTTTTGGGGTTGGCATCTTATTACAGGCGAATTATGAAGGGATCTGCAGATTTGGCACGGCCATTACACCAACTAACCGAGAAAGGGAGATGTTTACAGTGGGATGAGGCCTGTCAGGAGGCTTTTGTGAAGCTTAAAGCTGGTCTTATCACGGCTCCAATTCTAGCTTACCCAGATCCTCACCTTTCTTTTATTTTAGACACTGATGCAAGTGATGTTGGAATATGGGCTGTATAGTCCCAGGAAGTAGGTGGCCTCGAGCGGATGGTGGCATATGCAAGTAGAGCTCTGAGTAAATAAGAACAGAAATATGCCACGACAAAGAAAGAGCTGCTGAGGGTAGTGACATTTACAAATTATTTAAAACATTTCCTATTGGGGAAGGAGTTTTTGCTACGTACAGATCATAATTCTCTGCGGTGGTTGCATAACTTCCAGGGAGGGGAAGGCCAATTGGCCTGTTGGTTGTAGCAATAGGCAACCTTTCATATAAACTACCTATATCTAAACTACGTCATATGCTGTCGATGTCGATGTCAGATGCAGAGAAATTAATTCATGCATTCATGACATCAAGACTAGATTACTGTAATGCACTTCTAGGTGGTTGCCCTGCAGGCCTATTACAAAAACTGCAACTGGTTCAAAACGCGGCAGCTCGAGTTCTTACAGGTACTAAAAAGTATGAGCATATAACCCCGGTTCTTTCAACCTTGCACTGGTTACCTATAAAACATCGCATTAACTTTAAGATCTTGCTTATTACCTATAAAGCCCTGCATGGTCTAGCGCCGCAGTATTTAAATGAACTTCTATTGTATTACAGACCTCCACGTGCATTACGCTCTCAGGAGTCCTGTCAGTTGGTAATACCTAGAATTTCAAAATCAAGTGCAGGTGGTAGATCCTTTTCTTATCTAGCGCCTAAACTGTGGAATATTCTTCCCTGCAATGTCCGGGAGGTAGACACACTCTGTCAGTTTAAGTCTAGACTAAAGACGCATCTTTTTAATCTTGGATACACTACACTTCCATAATATTAATCCTCAGAGGATTTAGGCTGCATTATTTAGATCAACCGGAACCAGGAACACATCCAACAACAAATGATGTACTTGTTGCATCAAAGAGTGCAGAACAGTACTCTACTCTCAGCCAGTCTTGTCTCTTTGTTCCAAGGTTACCGCAGGAGGCAGTTCATGCCCAGACCTGATGGCAGAGCTGAGAATGGGAAGCGGTGACCTGACAAGAGCTAAGAGGATAGAGCTGGATAAAGGACGTGGCAACTTTGATTTTCCTACAACATTTCAAATGCTATTAGATTGTTAATGATAATCTTAAATCTACCATTTACCTTATTAAGCTTATTTTTTTATTTTTATTTAGCCTTGTTGTGCAAGCACTGTTGTGCCTGTGCAGAGGCAGCAGCTTTTGCCAGAGGGGAACTGGAATCCCCCGGTCGGGCCTGGGTTCCCCTGAGTTTTTTTTTCTCCATTAGAGTTTTGGGTTCCTCACCACCGTTTGCATATTGTTTTGCACTATCTGCCTGGCCGGGGGCGCTGCTTTAGAATTCAGAAATTAGAAATAATTAATATATAAGAATTTATAGTCCGTTTAATATTTGACCTGTGGTTCTCTCTCTCCTTTATCTCAAATGTGTCCTTTCACTGTCCTTTTGTGCGAGTGTGTTTGTGTGTGTGTGTGTGAGTGTGTTTGTGTGTGTGCGTCTATGTCAATGTGTGTAAGTATGTATGCATATTGTGTGTGTGGAGCATTAGTATGTCTGTCTTTTGTTGTTTTCCACCTTTTTCTTGTTTTTACAGGTATATGCCTTTAGTTGTTTTACTTGTAATCTATTGTGTCTCATGAACAGCTGCTTTGTAACAATGAAAATTGTGAAAAGCGCTATATAAATAAAGTTGAGTTGAGTTTCAGTATAGGATTGTGCACCATCCGGGAAAGAGCCATAGAAATGCAGACGCCATGTTGAGGTTGGCAGCTTATATGGAGGAAGCCAGTGTTAAAGCTCCTAGCCAAGGAGAAGGAATCCCGGTATCTCAGCTCTGCATTGTAGAGCAGGGAGAGGTTGGTTTTGGTGGGGATGTAGGTGAAAGTGAGGATAAATACCTAAAAAGTGTTCAGTATGCTGACCCAGATCTGAAGTTACTACTGGATGTGAAGAAGCAAGAGAGGAGTAGAAGAGAGATTATGAAGAGCTATCATGCCCTTAGGAAGTATGCTTTGGTCTGGGAACAGATACAGGTTCAAGGACAGATGTTAGTGAGGGTGGTGACCCCAAAAATTGGGATGACCGCAAAGACCCAAGTGATCATTCCATCAGTTTTGGTCCCAAAGGTATTGGGGTTGTTGCATAACACTACCACTGAAAGTCATTTGGGAGTACAAAAGTTAGTGGGGAGTATCGGGATCTGAAACAGTGGTGTCAGGAATGTCAGGACCGTGCGGTCCGTATGGTGACCGGTCCGTGATCCCCTTATTCCCTCTATAACTTCTCACCCATATGAACGAGTAGCACTGGACATATTAGGGCCTCTTCCAGAGATGGCTGTTAAAAATAATTATGTGTTGATAGCAGTGTTGGGTAAGTTACTCTGAAAAAGTAATTAATTACTAGTTACTCATTACATATTCAATAGTGTAATTAGATTACTGTCCAAATTACTCTGTCCAAAAAGTATTTAGTTACTCATTACTAATTACTTTCTATATCCTACATCGACCTTGATAAGTTAAGTGATTCAAGGATACACATGAAACGGCTTATTTAATTCATTCAAATAAATAATATTATTAACTGACCAAAGTATTACAAATGTGAGCATAGATTTTAAAGTAAGACTTTGAATTTTGATGTCAATTACACTATTGCACACGCATATATTTCACAAAGTATTTAGTTTAAGTACATCAAAAGTAACTGTAATTAAATTACAGAAAACATATGAGTAATCCCTTACTTTACTTTTTCAAGGGAAAAGTAATTAAAATACAGTAACTAATTACTTAGTAACTAGTTACACCCAACACTGGTTGATAGTGGGAGATTATTTTTCCAAATGGACAGAGGCATATCCGCTTTCTAATCAGGAAGCAGGAACAGCGGCCAGAAAATTGGTAGAATAATGGGTCTGTCGTTATGAAACTCCTAGAAGCCTACATTCAGATCAAGGCCGGAACTTTGAATCAAACCTGTTTGGGGAACTTTTCCGGTTGTTGGGTATTAGTAAGACTAGAACCACCCCATATCTACCACAGTCGGATGGTATGATTGAGAGGTTTAATCATACTTTGCAGTCTATGTATGTTTTACGTAGATGACAATCAACGAAATTGGGATGTCTTGCTGCCCTATTTCATGATGGCATATAAGAGTAGTGTTCATGACAGTACGTGTTTTACACCATATAAGATTTTGTTTGGTCAAGAGACTGTTTTACCTATTGACGTAATGATGGACGTGGAGGGACATAAGAAAATTTCAACTGTAAATGATAACGTAAAAAGGGTGGCAGAAAGCCTCTCTACAGTCGTGGAAGCTGTTAAAATGCACCAGTTGCGAACTTCAGAGCATCAAAAGGTGTACTTTGACTTTAAAGCTCATAGCAATACATTCAGTAGGGGAGCTGGTGTGTTTAAAGAATAAGGCTCTAACGAAAGGACTGAGTCCAAAATACCTGAAGCGATTTAAGGGCCCCTACAGAATTGTGGAAAAGGTGTACGAAGTCCTCTATCGGATACAACCATAAGGAGGAGCTAAAAATAGTGCGGTGCATTTTAACCAATTGAAACCTTATGGCATTTCTGTTGTTTCAGGGCCTGTGGGGGTGGTACTGAAGCGAGGGCTGTCCAGGAGAATATACCAATTCAAACCAGTGGGCAGAACAGAAGCAAGGGTCCTGCGGTGGTTGGTCCTCAGTCCTCTGCATCGTCCAGGGTGGTGGAAGAGTTTCCCTTGGCGGTTTCTTCAGCTGCTGCGGAGATACCAGTTTCAGCGGTACTGCCTATGGGGGTCGAAAATTCTCCTACAGCAGACCAGGCGGTGGAGACAAGGACGTCGGGGTCCTCGGCGGAAGTCCCAGCTCAGGAGCAATTGGGTTCTCCTAGGCTGGCGGGTACTTCAGGGGAGGTTCATCTTCCTGTGTCAGCCTCCCAGCTGGTTTAAGGACTATGTGGGACCCTCGTAGAGACTAGAGGACGAGTCTGTTTTTTCAAAAAGGGGGGTTGTGTAATGCATATTACCGGAGTGATAGTGATATCATGGTATAAGTGATGTAATGAAGGAGGGGGTTGTGATTGATGAAGGCACATGTGGACAATAACGTGGACAGTAACGTGTTAAAAAGGGCAGAAAGAAGAGGAAAGAAAAGGAGAGGAGGAGGAGCTAAGACTGTGAGACATCGATAAGTAAACCTGTAGATACGTCGAGGATACGTGTTTTGATACAAAAAGCACACGTTTCTGAAGCGCGTTTTCTGATAACTCAAAACGCACGTCAAAAATCGCACGCTTTTGACGCATCAGTGTGCAATAAGATGCCCTACCAGGTATTAATAAATACTTTGGCTTTCCATAATCAGATGCAGAGTGTAAATGTGATTGACACAACGTGAGGTCGTATTTATTTTTTAACATGCGGAAATTTCAGATGCAAATTTCGGACTCAATATGCAATGGGCTTTACTCCTTCCTTTTTAAGAAATTAACTAGAACTCATGGGCTTAAAAAAAAAATGTATTTGCTCAACAATTTCCTCAAATTTAATCAAAATCGATGACCTGTGTATTAATTTGAATACAAAGCAGGACAATCAGGAGAGGTACGTATAAAGATTCAAGAGTGACAGAGAGGTAATTATAGTTTGACCTTTTGGATCTTTTTCTCACCTTTCAGATAATAATAATAAATAAGCCATTTGTACATTAATTCCATCTAAAAGTGTGTTTATTATAAAAACTGTGACACTATTAAAATGTATATTTTCATACAACAAGATGATATTATTATTTTTCATTTCTGCAAACAGAAGCTTATTTGGAATTTCACAAATCCTATTCACAGGTTTATTTATAAACTGCTCAAGGTTCCAATAACAACTGTGGTTGCACATTTTATATTAATATTACAAATATTCATGTTGCTTGGCAACCATAATGGGAGTTATGAACTATTGAACTGTTTATTCAACATGTTGTCTTTCATCACACTTGTTGTTAGATGTGTTATATATATATAAAAAGAAAAACGCTGTTATCAATACCTCAAAGTTTAACCAAGATATAAGTTTATGGTGTCTGTTAGCAGCACTGGGTCAGACCTGACAAATTGATAAATAGCACAGAACCTTCTTTATATGTGTATTCGAGCAAGTGATAAGGTCGGTCATCTCATATGAGGCTATGAATGACAGGTACGCCTGATTCTGTGAGAGGCTGATACATGAGGTGAGGTGATGTAGGAGAAGAGATTGGTGTGTGATGGGATGTTGGGCATGTTCTATCCTGCCCTGTGGTGTTGCGTGGGAAATAGAAAAATAGATTTTATCACTTCCTCTCGGTAATTAAAGTGTGAGAGAGAAACTGGGAAATAACACATTACACAGGCATCATGCTTAATCTTCTTTTTTTCTTTGTTTAATGAGAGTTCTTTGTCTCTTAGGAGATGGTGGTCTAGTGGGTTAAACCACTGAACTGATAAATCGAAAGGTTGCTGGTTTGATCAGTGTGTTCTTGAGCAAGACACTTTACTCCATGTTACTCCAGGGGGATTGTCCCTGTAATAAGTGCACTGTAAGTCGCTTTGGATAAAAGCGTCTGCCAAATGACTAAATGTAATGTAAATGTAAATGTCTTACAACCCCACACTGTTTACTCCAGACACCTGATATACTGTGGAACAGCTTTTTCAACGAAAGGATCTCAGCTGAAAAAGCAATGTCAAATGCTTTGCTGGACACATGATATGTTTATGCAAGCTTTTTATTATGGCAAGCCAATGGTATCACAATTACGCTATAGATTTAATGCATATATATCCAAACGGCATATTTCATTGTGGTTTAAACCAATGTAAAGTTACACAACGTGGTCAGCAATTATAGCATTCCAATCCCATTGTATGTATCCATTCTTATTACATATAGTGCCCAGTTAATTGCTTACGTGAAAGGCAAAAAAGTAATGGGTCAAATATTTTATTAGTTAATTTCCAACGCCAGGAATCATTCCTTGTATAAAGAAGGTCAGCTAGAGTTAAAAGTTAAATGTTTTTAGCAACCAGTGTAAACTGCATTCTCTTTAACAGGTGCTTATTCGGGCATTGTTGCAAGACGTAGCTGTTAGTCTACTGGTAAGCTTGATTAGCTCACAAGCACATTATCTGTGTAGCAGGGTATTTTTTTATAAATATATCTCAGCATTTAATGCGGGGGTCAATATAGAAAGAAAGTCAGGAATAAGAACTCTTTTCAATTCATGGAAATTTCCAACCATATCAACATTCAGTAAACGACTTTTGCTGCTAAACTGAACTCGCACATTAGTTGACTTTCTTGTTTTAAACAGGACGAACGAACAGTCATAGACGTTACGTATTTGGCAGACGCTTATCCAAAGTGACTTATCCCCGAAGTATAGTTCCCTTTCTACGCGTATGGGAGGGACAGTGTACATTGAGCGTGGCGCAAATTTCGTCATCAGAATAGTATGCACGTACTATACTCACACACCTGAATTTTGTTACCTCGCGTACAAAGTACTCGCAGGTTGCGCATGCGCATTCCATTTCTTGCAGTAACTACCAGGTGGCAACCGTGTTCTGGAAGCATCGACTTAAGGTAGTTGAAGAAAGGCTGACCCCTATAGGCCCGGAGAGATATTGCTATACATCATAATGCGCATGCGTCAGAACCCGTGTGTACGCGTATGAGTCAAAACCAGTATACTTTGCATGGCTGTGCTTTTCGCTGTACACTTACGGTTGAGTATATGTGAAAAAAACAAAGTAAGCAACAGGCTTTACAGTGCATTTTTGTCTATGCTTTTATCAGTATGTGCAGCCACATTTACATTTGAAATAAAAACATATCATGCATTTTTTATATTTTTCAGCACATTGAAATATGCGTGGGGTTGAAGGCCGGTGGCGTATGTTTCATTGTTGGCCAAATAGAGTGCATTCATCATATTACTGCAAAAGTTGCATATGTCCACTTCAAGCAAAGTGAGTCTGACTATTGGGTTAATCAGGTCATATGGCACGAATATTTTTTTTCTGTGTCTTTTATGTGTTATAAGTTGCCCATGTATGTTATAGAATCGTAAATTAGCAAAAATGTAAGTGTCGGAACAAAAGATGCATTTCATCTAAAAGCGAAAGCTAACCCACGGCCTGAAACACCTTGTGTAACCACATCCCATGAATCTACTTCATTTCGTGGTATGACTAGTTTGCCCTTCCAAAAAACAACTAAAAACGAATGGTTACATTTTATTTACAATACTTTTCCAGAACATTACAATCTGAATATTCAAGTGTGTGCAGCGCATTTAAGAGATGATTGCTTCACGAACGTGGGAGAGATCAAGGCCGGCTGTGCACGAAAGCTTTTGTTAAAAAGTGGCGTCATTCCAACCATTCCAACTTTACATTTACGCATTTGGCAGACGCTTTTATCCAAAGCGACTTACATTGCATTATCCTATACATTTATAGTTAGGTATCTGTAATCCCCTGGGATTGCAACCTTGCGTTGTTAACCCAGTGCTCTTACCACTGAGCTACATGAAAGCTCAATTTAGCAAGGACAGTCTGGCGCTTCAGATTCGCAGCCTGTTAGTATATTTTCATTGTAAAAGACTTTACGGATTAAAGAGTAAATTTGAGTTTGTCGCGTGTTTGTTGCGCATGTTGCTTCTTTGTGTGATCTGCAAATGCAGACATGCGCGCAACATGAAAAAAGACAACATAAGTCGTAATAATCAGTAATTATGTTCTAATAGAGGAAACAAATGTCGAGTTTATAATGGGGTTTATTGTCTTTGTTGAGTCGCGACGAGACATGGCGTAACACTGGTTGATCACTAACAGCAAATCTTTACAGTTAGCTATAGTTTTAACTATTGAACATAATATTCGCCAAATATTTAGCTTGTTGTTTCTTTGGTGTTTTTAATTTTTTAATCAGTTACTAGCCTACACTTTAAATGACAGCATACCACTTTAAATAAGCAGCGTATAATTGTATTCAGAAACGAAAATGCAAAAAAAAAACATAAGCATAAACAAACAGCAAACAGAAAACATTTTCTCCAAACAAAAGACACGAAACAAACCATTAAATAAATAACAGTCCAGCTCACCATTATTGGCACCCTTGGTAAATATGAGCAAAGAAGGCTTTCAAAATATATCTGCATTGCTTCTTCTTCTGATCTTTTATTGAAAAAATATGCAGTATTCCAACATTTCATTAAAGTAAAAAATTTAAAGAAGGGGGAATATCCCATTGAGATTTTTTTATCTCAAATACACCCTGGTCACAATTACTACCGTCCCTAGAAATTCTTATGAGTAAAATACCTCCCAACTATATTCCCATTGATATTTACATTTTATTTGGACACCAAGGTGACTTGACGTTGTCCAGTTATGACTTCTTGTTGCACAGGAGAATAAATTCGAGTAACACAAATCCCAACCCCCCTTAATCATTTATCACAATGGATAAAACCAAATAATGTTGTTATGGTGTTCAATATAGTTATGTTGAGCTACACAAAATACAAAATTACTTTAAGGAAAGAGTTAAACAATGTAATTTCCCAAATCAGGGCACTGATCAATAAGTTTTAATGGACTGGAGATGTTGAAAATCAGCTTGAAATAGGATGTGTGTCTATTTTGTCTCAATTCACAACTAGGTGAAGAATTTGAGTGGCCAAAGACTCTTCAAAGAGCAGAGATGGAAAATTGCAGTAATCAGTTGAATTTTGGGGTCAGGGAGCATTTAATAAAAATAAAGGAAAACTGCTCCTCCATCACCACAAGTTGTTTGGGACACTGTTCAAGAAACAATATGGGGTAATAATAATAATTCACACAAAATGTTACATTTAAGAATAATATTACCAAGTACAAAATACCAAAGCTGATGTCAGCAGCCCCCCGGCGAGCAAAACGAGTGCAGCCAGTTTGCAAACATTGGCCTTGAGAGACCAAGGGAGTACTCAAGGCCAGCCAGGGGAAACAGATCTAACATGGCACCACTCCTATATCTCTACAAGCTCGACAGTGCTTGCACAACTAGGCTGAATATTAGACGATAGGTTTAATATTATCTTTAAATTCTAGTAGCTAATTGCAGTAGCAATTTTGTTGTGTAATGAGGACATGTCAGGTCGCCGCCTCCCTCTTTCAGCTCCACCATCTAGACTGGTAACAGACGTCTGAACATCGAGAAAAGACAACTGAGTCCAGAATACCGTTCTACAAGTGCATCAATTGTTATAGGAGGGGTTCCTGGTTCCAGTTGATCTAAATAATATAGCCTAGTCATCCCTTGAAAGATTTGTATTATAGAAGTGTTGTGAATGCAATGTTGAAGAGATGCTTCTTTAATCTAGATTTTAACTGACAGAGTGTGTCTGCCTCCCGCTGAATATTCGGAAGACTGTTCCAGAGTTTTGGGCGCTACGTAGGACAGGGATCTACCACCTGAACTTGATAAAACTCTAGGTTTTACCAAATGTCCAGAGCCCGAAGAGAACAGAGTCCATAAGGGTACGTGGGAGTGCATTTTGGAACAGACTGGAGGTCATCACGCCGGAATGAGCAAGCGGTACTTTCTAATCACTCTCGCGGTACTTTGTCATTCGCTGATCAGTCTGCGCAGCGCCGCATGAAGTCGATCAGACTTGTTGTCCCATTGTAGTTATTTGGGACTGGAGCTGCCGGTTTTTATTGTTCTGTATTTCATATGTTGATATGCCACCCGAGCATTATCCAATAGATACTTCTGTATACACTTCTAAATATGCATATATGTGGTTATTTATTATTTTCTCTATAATACAGAGGCTGTGTTGTTCAGCTTTACAGAGCCCAGAGACAACAACATATAATAGAAAATAATTCACAGCTGATACAAAGACGAATAACACATTTCTCGAACAACATGCCAATTTATCAAATGTGTCTTCTGCTGGAACTCATGTCTAAGCCATGTCAGAAAACCAACATTTACGTGCTTAAGCAGTTTTAAATAGGTCTAATTTCTTAAATGGATTTACATGGATTGAACTAACAGAACAAGAAGCCTCAGGAGAAGAACTTGCTTTTCATCTCAAGCTTCTTTAAAAATATGTTTTTTAATTGTCCTCTTTCATTCTTCTGAGTTCTAAACAACCCCCTTAACATGAATGTTAAATGTTTGTGAGTGATTTGAGTCGTTTATTTTACAGAATAAGTCAAATTGAATTACCTTAATTCTAATGGTGAATCTACAGTATAGCACTTTCCTGTAGTTCAGTGGTAAGAGCATTGCGTCAACAACAGAAGGTTGTGGGTTCGAACCCAGGGGATTGCAAATACCTATGTAAAATGTCTAGGATAAAGCAATGTAAGTCGCTTTGGATAAAAGTGTCTGCCAAATGCTTAAAAATGTAAAATATAAAGCACTTGTTCAAAAACAAGGAAAGTTCAATGGTTTGATCATCAGCTTCCTCTAGTGAAATGAGCACTGGAATTCAGTCTGTCCACCATGAAATGAGAAATGAGAAATGAATGTGGATGATTTAATAAAAATGTCTGATCATCATCTGAATTCATCAGAATGTAACACCCATAGTGTTATTTTAGTCATAATGTTTATTAAATTGAAATATATTTGACAGATATAACATTGATAATTTTAACCCAAGGTGTATCTTAATAATAATCAATATATACAGTATTGCATGTATTTTAAGTCCATCTCATTGTGCAAGGCTTCTGAAGACTTGTTGTAACAGCTACAAAAATTGCTCACTATTAACAACAACTTTTAATAAACAATAAAAGTCCCAATAAACTCCAAGTTACAGCCTAAAATGTAGTTTGTATGTTTATGTACTGGGTAGTATAGAGTGATTTTCCGGACAATATCAAAAAGGAATTGCTATTGTGTTTTCTATTTGTTTGTATAAAAAATGTGACATAATTTTTACACAAATAACATCAACTCCCGATACAAACACGACCCATTGCATAAGCCCATCCCCTGCCTTTGATTGACATGTTTCTGTACAAGGAAACACAAATGCAAAGGGATTTGAGATTTCAGTTTTGGTAGGCTTAAAGATGCAGTTTCTAACTTTTTTTGCAGTAAAATATCCAAAAATCACTAGGCCAGTGTTATATACTTTGTTCATCTCAGTACAGTATCTAAATTTTTTCCAACTATGTGTAAATCGTGATAAAATTGTTTTTATTTCTTAATCTTCTATTGTGCTAAATATACACTCACCTAAAGGATTATTAGGAACACCAGTTCAATTTGTCATTAATGCAATTATGGTGGTGGTGTAATGGTGTGGGGGATGTTTTCTTGGCACACTTTTGGCCCCTTAGTTCCAATCGGGCATCATTTAAATGCCACGGCCTACTTGAGCATTGTTTCTGACCATGTCCATCCCTTTATGACCACCATGTACCTCCTCTGATGGCTACTTCCAGCAGCATAATGCACCATGTCACAAAGCTCGAATCATTTCAAATTGGTTTCTTGAACATGACGATGAGTTCACTGTACTAGAATGGGCCCAACAGTCACCAGATCTCAACCCAATAGAGCATCTTTGGGATGTGGTGGAACGGGAGCTTCGTGCATCCCACAAATCTCCATCAACTGCAAGATGCTATCCTATCAATATGGGCCAACATTTCTAAAGAATGCTTTCAGTACCTTGTTGAATCAATGCCACGTAGAATTAAGGCAGTTTTGAAGGCGAAAGGGGGTCAAACACAGTATTAGTATGGTGTTCCTAATAATCCTTTAGGTGAGTGTATTACATTCATTACATTACATTCAGGCATTTGGCAGACGCTTTTATCCAAAGCGACTTACACTGAGCCTTCTCGTTTGGCTCTCACCGGAGGCGGTCGCATTTTCTCACTCCCCGTCCTTGCCCATATCTTCCCTGCTTTGTCTCCTGTCTTGTCTCGTCTCTTCTATTGAGAGACTCTCTCTGCACTGCTCTTCAAACTTGGAAATTATGGATCTGATCAACTGGTCACTTAGCGCAATTGACACCATTTTCTCGACGAGAAACAAAGGTTCGGGTGAACCTGAATGCCCTGACGGAACGTTCGCAGCTGGCTACACGATGGACGCGTGGGAGAGATGGCGGATCGTGTGTCTGGCGGCTCTTTCCGTGGAGGACATTGAAGATATCTACCTTTTCGGAACCATGATAACAGGTATTATGCTGATTGGATTATGCTTTGCCCTGGGTTATCGAAAAATTCTTAAAACGGGAAAAGCTGTCCAAAGCCTCACAAGGGACGGAGGCCGTGGCTAGAGCGGTCAGCACTGAGACTTTTAATCGCAATATGGATTACATCTTGAAAAGCTCACGGCTATGGAAAGGAAAATTGATGATGTTAGAGACCAGAATGGACAAAGAGAGTAGCCGTGGAATTGGAATGCGGTTTACTCGCATCAAGACGAAACAACTGCAATCTTATCTTTTCGGCCCCCCTGAACCAGGATTGGCCTTGGCCGAGGCAGATACTGGAGAAACAACCCTGAAGAGCAATGTGGCGAGACACTCTTGCATTCCTTCCCCCATCATACACACACACACAGACTTTTGGACCTTATCCCTCATACCGAGACACACACACAAACACAGACTCTGACCGATTCCAAACCTCCGTTGCTTTGACCCGCCAGCTTGGCAAGCTATTGACTCTCTTTGCCAATGCATTGATGAAATTAACAGCTGGATGTGTCAAAACTTCCTTCAGCTAAATAAAAACAAAACTGAAGTCATTGTTTTTGGTAACAAGGATGAAACTAACATGGTAAACGAATACCTTGACTTAAGAGGTCTAAAGACACAAAGCAAGGTAAAAAATCTTGGGGTCATTTTGTAGTCTGACCTTAGTTTCAGCAGTCATGTCAAAGCAATAAGCAAATCAGCGTAATACCATCTCAGAAACATAGCCAGAATCAGATGTTTTGTCTCAAGCCAAGATTTAGAGAAACTAGTCCATGCTTTCATCACCAGCAGGGTGGATTACTGTAATGGACTCCTTACAGGTCTTCCCAAAAAGACCATCAGACAGCTGCAGCTCATACAGAACGCTGCTGCCAGGATTCTGACCAGAACCAAAAAATCTGAGCATATCACTCCAATCCTCAGGTCCTTACACTGGTTACCAGTTACTTTTCAAATCAACTTCACAGTATTATTAATTGACTATAAATCACTTAATGGTCTAGGACCTAAATACATCACAGATATGCTCATTGAATATAAACCAAACAGACTTCTCAGATCATCAGGATCAAGTCAGTTAGAGAAAACAAGGGTTCACTCAAAACAGGGGGAGTCAGCATTTAGCCATTACGCCACCCGTAGCTGGAATCTGCTTCCAGAAGACATCAGATGTTCACCATTAGGAAGCTACTTTTAAATCCAGATTTAGAAGAAAAAAAACACTTGTTTAGCTGTGCATTCACAACTTGAGCACTGTGCTGGTTTACATCAACTGCACTTCTATTTCTATTTCTAATTTATTTTTATTTTGCTCTTATTCTTTTTATATATATACACTCACATTTTTAATCAATTTTATTGCTGTTTCTTAAAATCTAAAGTATTTGTGATCTTAAATCATTTGCATTTTAAAGATACGTTTTATTTCTTTCTGTCAATCACGTTATGTAAAGCACTTTGAATTGCCCTTGTGTATGAAATGTGCTATATAAATAAACTTGCCTTGCCTTGCCTTGCCTTTCTCCCACTTCTGATATTAGGAATGGGAACAGTTGCATCGCTGCCGGCGGCTAGTTTGTATCCTCTGACACTTGCTTCACCTCACATTTGTTCTTGGTCTTAATATTAGTGTATTTTACTATCGTTGCCTATCACTGTTGTTGCCGAATTATTTATAACTTTACATTCTAAACCTATATTAACTGAAACTTAACGCCGCTAGCATAGTATTAGCTTGTTAGCTTGCTTTCTGTTTACACTGTGGAATATCATCTCCCCCTATGAGACTCATCAACCAACCTTGGTAAGTTAGGATTGCACTTCATACCCGGTGAGTCATGGCTTCTATTCCTATTATTGTTACTTGCACCTCATGTCATATGTTTAGCTTAGCCTTCTCTGTCAGCGGCGAGGGTTTTACAATAATAAATAAATAAATGGCGATAAATGCATGGAAGTAGTTAGGCTGACAGAAAAGATCTTAGAATTAGAGTCTTGGATCCAAACTTTATTTGAGGATAGTAAGAGGGTTAGGACCATAGAAATGCTTTGGATGCGAACAACGTTAGCGCACACAGCTCGGTTCCGGTTGAAAATCCCCTGCAGCTGGGAAACTTTGTGACGGTGAGACGGCATAGTCGCAGGACAAAACATCACTCAACCGTTCCGATTAAAGTCTCGAACAGGTTCTCCCCGCTCAGTGAGGCACCGACTGATTAACCTGCTGAAAGTGCCCTAGTGATCAGTGATTCTATTGTCCAGAACGTTAACATAGAGGCACCAGCCACCATAGTCAAATGTTTACCGGGAGCCAGAGCGCCTGACATCAAGTCAAATTTAAATGTGCTGGCTAAGGCTAATCGTAAATTCAGTAAGATTGTTATTCACGTCGGCACAAATGATGTTAGACTCCGTCAATCGGAGATCACTAAAGATAATTTTAAAGAGGTATGTGAGCTCTCAAGCACGATGTCAGACACTGTAATATTCTCTGGCCCCCTCACTGCATACCGTGGCGATGAGATTTATAGCAGATTATCATCACTAAATGGCTGGTTGTCTGAGTGGTGCCTGCAGAATAATATAGATTTTATAAATAACTGGAAGAGTTTTGAGGGCAGACCTGACCTGTTGAAACGAGATGGTCTCCATCCCTCCTGGGATGGGGTTTCCCTCCTCTCTAGAAATTTGGCACACAGTCTTAATAATGCAAAAGGCTGACTACCTGGGGCCCAGGTCAGGAAGGAGACTGTCATGATCCCATTCTTGTCTTTGTGTGTTCTGGCTTGGGAGGTGTTTGTTTTGTTTGTCGAGCACGTGCTATCCTTTTCTAGCGGTTAGCACGCACTCGGTGTCTATGTCATTTACCATGCCCTCGTGTTTCCCCCGTCAGGGCTTTCCCCACACCGGTGACTTGTTTATTATTATCACTCGCACCTGCATTCTATTACATCCCCTTAGTATTTCCCTTAAATACCCTCTGTTTTCCCTCGTTCCTTGTCTGACCGTTGCGTGTTTTTGCCAGCTCAGACTGCCTATGCTCTAGCGTGTTCTAGACGTATTTAGCCTTAGTATAGTCTTAGTCTTTGCCATAGTCATAGCCTTAGCCTTTGCCTTAGCCTTAGCCTTTGCCTTGCTACCATCCTAGCATTCAGCCTTCAAGATCGCTGTCCTACTTCTCTGTGTTTTTCCTGCCTTGCAAACTCTCCCACTACATCTACACAGATCCCGTTGGCATTCCGGACTGCGATCTCCCTCCTCACAAGACTCCACCACTGCTCCTGGATACCACCATTTATCAGGCTCTATGGATTCTCTCGCCTAGCGAGTTCCGGGTCGAGTTTCCTCCCCGGACCCAGATCTCTGCGAAGTCTCTCGCCTGGCGGATTCAGCGTCGAGTTACCTCCCCGGACCTTATTCTCTTTGGATTCTTCCCCGTGACCCGCAGGGGGTCGTCTGTGGTGTGCTATTTACCAGACTGTGGTGGATTTGTTTACCTGAAATAAAACCGTGTTTTTTGCCCCGCATTTGAGTCTTTCCTTGTCTGCCATGACAGAGACGGAATAGCTTAACCGCTGCTTGCTGTCTCGCGTTGCAGAATACACAAAATATACAACATGTAATAATCCTTCTCACAAACATCATAAAATAGAGAATGTGTCTGTCCCCCTGATTAGCAAACATAAGATAATGCGTAAACCTCTTGAAAGTAATTTTATAAACATTAAACAAATCAAACGTGAACAAAATACAGATAATCAACTGTTACGACTCGGATTGCTTAATATTAGATCTCTGTCAAATAAAGCACTTTTTGTTAACGATATGTTATCATAAAATAGACATGCTCTGTTTTACAGAAACATGGCTAAAGCCAGATGATTATATTACTCTAAATGAATCCGTTCCCCAAGATTATTACTATAAACACGAGCCTCGTCTAAAAGGTAGAGGGGGAGGTGTCGCTGCACTTCACATTAATTCTTTTAGCATCTCTTAGAAGTCTAATTTTAAATACAATTCTTTTGAAGTCATGGTACTTCACGTATCAACACCTAATACTAAGGACAAAACATTTTTTTAATTTATCCTAGCTATTGTATATAGGCCTCCAGGGCACCACACAGATTTTATTAAATCATTTGGTGGGTTCTTATCAGAACTAGTACTGGCCGCAGATAGAGTCCTTGTCGTTGGTGACTTTAACATCCATGTAGATAACGATACAGATGCATTGGGAATGGCTTTCAAAGACACTCTTAACTCCATGGGCGTTAGTCAACATGTGTCAGGACCCACTCACCTTCGTAATCATACTTTAGATTTAATACTATCTTATGGTATAAATGTGGACAAGGTTAAAATCCTTCAGCAGAGTGAAGACATTTTGGATCATTATCTGATATTATGTTTGCTTCTGATGGACTTAAAAATGTCCAGCGTGTCCAAAAATTGGACTTACAGACGTTCTTTGAATAAAGTTGAAGTTTATTAACCTGAAAATCAGCGCTGGGCTGTCTCACACACAACTCACTCAACAGAGAGTCCCGGAGAATCAGCCCCTCCTAAACAGTGTTTTACATTTTTATATGTGTATGTGTGGGTGTATCTTCAAGCTTGCTTCAGTAGTTAGTGTCCAATCTCACGGCTCTTGAGACATCCCGCCGTTTAGTCTTTAGCCAATGGAGAGATGACCGCTTGGCGCTTGTGGACAACCGCACCCTTCTTCTTTGTTCTCTTAGCATCTCTAAAACACCAAACTTCCCCCAACTAGTTCACCCAACACTTATCTAAACACAAGATCTGTGGTATGTGTTTGTATGCTCTGCTTGGTTCAGGCATAACAGTTAATCACTCCACCCCCCTTGGACGCACTGTTTCTTGTGGTCTAATAATCTCTCCTTCACATAACCACATTAATTATTACACTACAGCATGATTATATTGATAACAAATAACTTGTTTAAACATATGCAATTAAAACATGGTAATTAAAACACAACACTGTTAAAGACTTATAAAACCCTTCAATCCCTCTCTTGACCTCGAAAGAGGTCAAACATCTTCCTCATTGTCATCCTCATCCTCCATGATATAATCTCCTGCCAAAAGGGGCATATTCATATCATATGGGAGCGGGTCTCGTTTTTCTATTGCAGTTACTATTAAACGGTTACATAATGATCTAATACACGGAATACAGCAACATCCACAGGTGACCAAAATTCCCACAAACACAGCCATAGACACAAGTATATGGTTAAAATGAAAAAATAACAAAGTTTATCATACCTGGTAAAATCAAGACTCACAGTTGCAGTGTGGGAAGTTCTGGTTACAGTAGCTTCCCTGAGTCTTTTGCCAATGCACCTTTTATACCCAAGAAAGATGTACTGTACTCAATGTTCATTGTGAATACAATGGTCATTGTGAAATTTAGTTTAACTCGTGGCTGACGAGATCATCAAATGGGATGCCAATTTATCTGTGAACAGGATTCCCCGATAAAGCCAATCCTCTTAGAAGAATGCAGGTAATGGATTTTAATTAAACAGTTTTTATATACTCCATGTTAGATTTGAAAGAACTAGACCCTTTTACCCATCGCACCATGACCTTTAAAACAATACCAAACATGAATCATCAAACTTCATACTATGACAATAAATGATATACACAGAATAAAGCGTAAGCATTTTCCTAGTGATCAGGGCCTGAAGAGATGAAGGGGAGAGGTGTGATAAGAAGACGGGGATCAATTCCTGGACATCAACAAAACCTCAGGAGTCTCTGTAGAGCTGGTACTGTGCAGAACAGGTGGATCTTTGCTGTTCTTTTGGCCAGGTTGGTTTCCACCTAAGTCTGATAGTCTGCAATATAATTTGTTGTACCAAGTCCATTCAGTCAGAGCCCATGTACTCTGTTCGTAGAAGGTGTCTTCCCACAGAAGAGAAACATCTGTGTGTAGTAGTATCCTCCCCATGATATTTATCTGACCCATTTATCCTTAGGAACATCTAAGTAGAAGGTATGGATTGCAGCGCAGCTCCATAGGTTAAGGAATTCATCTCACTAATAACACACCATTGTGTATGAGACACCTGAACGGCATCTGCATAAGCATACAACAACTGAACACTGATGATTTTAGTAACATTGGGAGAAGATGATAAATTATTACAACAATAAAAATATTTCATGGTACCTGGTGCGAGTGGTGAATAAGGTCTCAATTTCATCCAAAGCCACATAAAGTGATCCCATTTGATAACCTGATTCTTCACTACTATAGTGGAATTTAGATACTCTGAGTATTTTATAGGAAGAGTGGCAAAAGTCAATTTAACTGGCATATTCTCCAGTGGTATACATCATAAAATAATAGTTTATAATTATATCTTTTAAATATATTGCAACCAAAATACAAATCTACAGTATGCATATAAATGTATTTTCATGTATTTATAAAATCCAGATACAACGTTATGCATAATATGGTATAGTTATATAACTTATTTTGATAACCATAATAGTAATTCAGAATACTCAAATACGAGTTAACCCTGCAGATCTATCATTACAAAGAAGTATTAGGACATATTCTGAATCTCTAATATAGCTGTTGTCAAAAAATTCTGTGAATGTTGATGTGTACAGTACGCTACGTCACGTTCAATGGTAAAAATCTGATTGAGAATTGCGAGGGCGATTGCAGAAGCGCCAGCACTTCAGATCTAACCACTCTTTAAACATATCATTAGACATATGTTAAAAACCAGTGTGCTATCTGGTTTGGAACAATGCCAATGATTTCATTTGAAAATTGCACAAATTTTCAATTTCACCTCTCTTCATCAGAAATCAAACCATTTACCATACATAAAACTATAAACATGCAGACTTACTATGTACATTGCAAGGTTTCACATAAATCAACAGAATTGTAACAACAGGTTTTATCTTATAATTAAATTAGCATCATGAGTTTGTCCTATGTGTGAGATGCTATATAGTTGTGTGTATGCATGACAGGCTATAGATCCTTCTTATGTATCATATTTGAAATCTAGACTAATCATCCTAGGCGATGTGTAGTGTTTTGAGTCTGGATAACTTTTAAGATTATGCCAGATAATCATTTTATGAGGTTGTAGTGGCGAAAGTTTGTCCACAATGCTATATGTTCATGTCTGGGAGATGGGTATCTACAACAATCTGTGTTGCACAATTTGGATCCGGTGCTACACCGGGAGGCCGTGTAACTACTTCTATGATGTAACTGTGAAGTGTGAATGACCCCTTGAAGTATAATCTCACCCATCTCCTCCTTTTCAGGTTCTAAGACACCTCTCTGGTATCTGGACTCTATAAGGAGTCATAGTGATCAACCTGAAAATAAAGACTTTAGGATAACAGACAGAGATACATTTTTTCTCTCAATTCAGTCAAATCTGTGGGTTAAATATCAGTCCATATGTTGTGGTGCTGTTTGTTTAGCTATTCATTTTTTATGGCACTACCCACACCTGTCCATTTGAGATCTTTGAGGCCTGTAAGGACTAGGGAATTTCTGTGTGATATTTAACAGATGGTTCACTATCACTTGTGCCATGGTATCTATAGTGTTAATGAAAAAGTATAAATAAAAATAGAAGAATTCTATGAGTCTTGTAAATGGGTTTGACCCATAAAAGTAAGAAATTTATGTGATGCTTCACTTTTCACCATATTTATTCTTAAATATTACTGCAATCCCTGCCCCATATGCACAATCTTCACAAACACAGTGCGCTAGAGGTTCCACTGGTGAATTTGTAAAAATGTCACCTGTTTTGTGTGTGATCTGTACTCCCTGTAATGTTCCAATGTTTTTAACTTTGCCTGTGTCTGCACTTTCACCTTCAGCACTCTCCCTCTCAATGAAACAGGGGGTGATTTATTAGCTCCCCACACTCCTCTTCACCCTCCCCTTGTGGAATTTGTTCTCCCTGTTTTTCTCCCTCGGGGGCTAACTGCTGTGCTGTTCCACTGACTAATCTTGTTAGTTGGTGTAATTGCTGTCTTATTTCATTTATATCAAACATTGTGTCAGGCAAATCTTTACTACGTTTCCTTGGTTTAATTTTACAATAACTTGCTAGAGTTTTGCGTCATACGGTTGTGGTTTTGTCTATAGTTGCAAGTCTTGATATAGTTTTGGGGGTGCGTAATATGCTGTTTGTTCAGAGGTGTTTCCCTGACTTCCTGACTTCTTTGTCTGCACATTTCTCCCCCCTCTCTTTTAACCGGACTCAGAGCAGTGGCCTTAAGCGCAATGCATGTCCATAGTCTTAATTCTTCCTTCATTTTAACTTCTTTATTTTTATGTTTATGCTTTTCTAACCACTTTATATATATTTTTTCTTCAACATGTCTTTTCAGTCTTACATACATTTTTTCTCCATGTCCCTAACTTTTGGTGCCAACTTAATCAGCATTCTCTCGGGATTCTCCCAACCATTTTCAATACATATCTGACTCCATTTACTTTCCCAAATTTTCTTCTCTTTTTTATGATTTTTCTTTTTTGCTCAGTCTGGGCTAACACCATATTTACCACATGTCCCCATTGGCTTTCCACTAGCAAACACCCAAATTCTTCACATTCTCTTTCAAATTCACCCTCCATTTTGATATTCTCTTATTATCACAATTATATATTATAACAACGTTTTTACATGCAATATAACACAATTTCACAAAATATTTGGGGGACCAACCACCCTTGTCTAAATCCAATTATTGGGGGACCAACCACCCTCGTATAATTTTACACTACGTTTGGGGGACCAACCACCCTTGTCTAAATCCAATTATTGGGGGACCAACCACCCTCGTATAATTTTACACTACGTTTGGGGGACCAACCACCCATGTAAATTCGGGGGACCAACCACCCGTGTAAATTCGGGGGACCAACCACCCGTGTCAATTTCAAATTAACAAACTTCAATCTTTATAATAATTACAATTTAACTATGATCAGGAAGTTTTCAATTCAACACAATCAATTTAGAGTATTCAATTGGCAGAAGTTTGATTTAACAGGTTTCTGCTCACCTTTTTCTTTCGTCCGGACGTTGTGTTGAATCTCAGGCCTTCCCTCTCCACTTGGGACTTTTTATAATCCTTACAATTTGTCTAAAAACGTCCTAAATAGCCAATCACGTCGGGGTCACCATTTGATGGACTTAAAAATGTCCAGCGTGTCCAAAAATTGGACTTACAGACGTTCTTTGAATAAAGTTGAAGTTTATTAACCTGAAAATCAGCGCTGGGCTGTCTCACACACAACTCACTCAACAGAGAGTCCCGGAGAATCAGCCCCTCCTAAACAGTGTTTTACATTTTTATATGTGTATGTGTGGGTGTATCTTCAAGCTTGCTTCAGTAGTTAGTGTCCAATCTCACGGCTCTTGAGACATCCCGCCGTTTAGTCTTTAGCCAATGGAGAGATGACCGCTTGGCGCTTGTGGACAACCGCACCCTTCTTCTTTGTTCTCTTAGCATCTCTAAAACACCAAACTTCCCCCAACTAGTTCACCCAACACTTATCTAAACACAAGATCTGTGGTATGTGTTTGTATGCTCTGCTTGGTTCAGGCATAACAGTTAATCACTCCACCCCCCTTGGACGCACTGTTTCTTGTGGTCTAATAATCTCTCCTTCACATAACCACATTAATTATTACACTACAGCATGATTATATTGATAACAAATAACTTGTTTAAACATATGCAATTAAAACATGGTAATTAAAACACAACACTGTTAAAGACTTATAAAACCCTTCACTTCACTGGCCTACAGCTGCAAATCAAACTCATGTTACAAATATGGTAGAACGATTACTTCAACTACCAAAGATGCGTTTCTCGATAATCTGCCTGAATTGTCTCAATTCCCTCGCATGAGTAAAAACGTTGAAGATCTTGACATTACTATTGAAAATTTTAACTCCACCTTCTCGGAAACATTAGACACAGTTGCTCCTCTGCGTTTAAAGAAGATTAAAAATGGCAGCCCAACACCTTGGTATAATGAACACACTCAGGCTATAAAGAAAGCGACCCGGAAAATGGAGCAGAACTTTAAGAAAACTAAATTAGAGGTATTCCGTACGGCATGGAAGGATAGTACTCGAAAATACAGGAATGCCATAAAAGATCCACCTACTATTCATAACTAATAGAAGAAAACCATCACAACCCTAGGTTTTTTATTTAACACAGTGGTTAACTTAACAAAAAATAAGTCGTCAGCGACTTCAGATTCTGATTATTAGCATAACAGTGATGAATTTATGAACTACTTCACTAGTAAGATCCAAGATATTAGAGAAAAAATTATAACAATGCAACCAGAAGTGAAACCCACTGAACAAACTAACTACAGCACCCCTAAGGAGAAATTGCAATTATTTTCTACTGTAGATCATGAAGAACTGTCTAAAATCATTAGATCATATAAATCAACAACATGCATGCTAGACCCTATACCTACAAAACTACTGAAAGAAATGCTCCCAGAAATTATAGATCCTCTTCTTAGTATTATTAACTCATCTCTGACATTAGGACATGTGCCTAAAGCATTTAAGGAGGCTGTTATAAGGCCTCTTGTCAAAAAACCCAAACTCGACCCAAGAGAACTAGGGAATTACAGGCCTATATCAAATTTATCTTTTATATCTAAAGTTTTGTAAAAAGTAGTTTCAACACAATTATGGTCCTTCCTCCAAAGGAATGACATTAATGAAGAATTTCACTCTGGATTTCGAGCATGTCACAGTACAGAGACTGCTTTGATCAGAGTTACATATGATCTGCTCTTTGCGTCTGACTGTCACTGTATTTCGTTGTAACAGTCAAACCTGTTAACATGTTTTTTTGTATTGTAATTATACTACACACCTTGAGGGGGCAACAAGGAGTAATACTCTCAGGTATAAAATGGGTGTAGAGAGTAGAAGTAGTAGATTTGTAATGGAGGAGTAAGCATGCCTTACGAAGCCAGACAAGCACTAGTCCTGATTGGGAAACTGAGAGTTTGATGCTCAATCGGAAGTAAGCATTGTTTATTTTCTTATGTTGACTGGTTGGTGTATGAATAGTTATTTTCTTAATGTGGTTATTTTTTGTAGAAGGACTTCACATTCTGTGGGATTTGTCTTTCTGTCGCACATGCCTGTTTGGACTTTTGTCTGAAACGCTATGAAGTGAATTGAGAGGCCGTGTGGCTTAATGCTGCGGATCCTGAAACTGAATTATACCACATATGTGATTTTGTATCAACACTAAGGTTGGCACTGGGAAGATTTGGGATTTGTGTTCTTGGACCTGAGCTTACATGGACATTGATTTCTGTAGTGTGGTCAAATGAACTTTTTACATCATTGTCCTGGGCATTGTTATCTTCGTCGTTATCATCAATCAAAAACATAAGACTTTCATTTGTATGTTGCTGGTTCTTGAAATGTAAAAACATGTAAGATCTTTTATGTGTCTATGAAAGGGTTTGAAAGATAAAAAGGATGCAATGGATGAAAAGTATTTATTTATGTTTTCTGCATGTCACAGATTTGTTAAGATTGGTAATAAACATTTCTAGTGTGTACATTAAAATAACATATAGTTGGTGAATCCCACCCTATAAAAAAATCAGATTTATAGCTTATTCCTTTGTGAGGTTAAGGAAGCAGTTATATCGTTATTGGTACTGCTAGACTTTAGTGCTGCATTTGACACCATTGACCACAGCATACTGCTACATAGACTTGAAAATTACGTCGGCATTAACAGAATTGCATTAAAATGGTTTAAGTCTTATTTATCTGACCGTTTTCAATTTGTAGCAATAAACAATAAGGTGTCCCGCAAATCGTAAGTCCAGTACAGTGTACCACAGGGCTTGGTCTTAGGGCCTCTGCTCTTCGCATTATATATGCTACCTCTAGGAGATATAATAAAGTGACACAGAATTACCTCGGACAAAACCGAAGTGTTACTTACTGGACCGAAAACCGCCTTACGTAACCCAAGAATACTGCTTAACTTTTGACGGATGCTCCATAAAATCCTCGTCGTCAGCTAAGAATCTTGGCGTTGTATTCGATAGTACTCTGTCATTTAAGAGTCATGTAGCCCCCACCTGTAAAATTGCATTTTTCCATTTTAAGAATATATCTAAACTACGTCATATGCTGTCACTGTCAGAGAAATTAATTCATGCATTCATGACATCAAGACTAGATTACTGTAATGCACTTTTAGGTGGTTGCCCTGCAGGCCTATTACAAAAACTCCAACTGGTTCAAAACGCGGCAGCTCGAGTTCTTACACGTAAAAGTATGAGCATATAACCCCGGTTCTGTCAACCTTGCACTGGTTACCTATAAAGCATCGCATTAACTTTAAGATCTTGATTATTACCTATAAAGCCCTACATGGTCTAGCGCCGCAGTATTTGAGTGAACTTCTATTGTATTACAGTCCTCCACATGCATTACGCTCTCAGGCGTAAGTTGGACCTAGAATTTCAAAATCAAGTGCAGGTGGTAGATCCTTTTCTTATCTAGCGCCTAAACTTTGGAATATTCTTCCCTGCACTGTCCGGGAGGCAGACACACTCTGTCAGTTCAAATCCAGACTAAAGACGCATCTTTTCAATCTTGCATACACTACACTTCCATAATATTAATCCTCAGAGGATTTAGGCTGCATTATTTAGATCAACCGGAACCAGGAACACATGCAACAACAAATGATGTACTTGGTGCATCAAAGAGTGCAGAACAGTACTCTACTCTCAGCCAGTCTTGTCTCTTTCTTCCAAGGTTACCGCAGGATGCAGTTCATGCCCAGACCTGATGGCAGAGCTGAGAATGGGAAGCGGTGACCTGACAAGAGCTGAGATGATAGAGCTGGATAAAGGACGCGGCGATTTGATACGACTTCACTCCAAAATTTCAAATGCTATTAGATTGTTAATGATAATCTTAAATCTATAATTTACCTTATTAGTAAGTTTATTTATTATTAATTTAGCCTTGTTATGCAAGCACTGTTGAGCTTGTGCAGAGGCAGCAGCTTTTGCCAGAGGGGAACTGGAATCCCCTGGTTGGGCCTGGGTTCTCCTGAGTTTTTTTTCTCGATTGGAGTTTTGGGTTCCTCGCCACCGTTTGCATACTGTTTTGCACTATTTGCCTGGCCGGGGGGGCTGCTTTAGAATTCAGAAGTTTTACATAATTAATATTGCATATAGGAATTTATAGTCTGTTTAATATTTGACCTGTGGTTCTCTCTGCTTTATCTCAAATGTGTGCTTTCACTATGCGTGTGTGCGAGTGTGTTTGCATGTGTGCGACGTGTGAAAGTATGTATGCATATTGTGTGTGTGGAGCATTTGTATGTTTGTCTTTTGTGTTTTTACAGGTGTATGACCTTAGTTGTTTTACTTGTAGTCAATGTGTCCCATGTACAGCTGCTTTGTAACAATGAAAATTGTAAAATGCGTTATAAATAAAGTTGAGTAGAGAAATTTATTTTTAAAAACGTTCCAGTACATTTGGTAGCGTTTGTTCATTTCATTTCACAGAGGATTCCTTCGTGAACATGGCACAGGTCAACACCGGATTTGTGGAGAGAGCAAAATTAAAAGGCAGCGCTGTGTCTTGAATATTGGATCCGATAGGAATGGCGCAGCAATCTTATGCGAGATCAACATTTTTGTACGATGCATCATTATTTCTTTGTTAGAGATCACTTTATGTGCCCCGAGCATTATTCGCATGAGATTAGCATTACCTGGGGACCTCTAGTCATTTGTATTAATTGCAGAGGTTGTCTGTGATCTTAAGCCTATGATCGGCATCTCTGTGATTTGGTGGGCTAATATATAAATTTCCAAGATTTTATCCACCGTTTGTGATTAATTTATGTTGCTTTGAAGTGTTTTGGTATTATTTGGGGTGCTGGGTGATATCCATAAATATCCCATGATATCCTAATTTAAGCCTTTGCTTTATGACAAACAAATATGACTTCAGGAAATCAAGAAGCCATTGTGACTATGTAAAACACAACAGACATCACACACGTTTTAATGCTACAAATGTTACTATTCTGTCATGAAACGCTAGGAAAAAACCCAATTGCAGGCAGCAGTGGTGAAGGGATTTTAACAGGTAACGGGGGTTAATTATACAAAAAACACAAATCACGGACCTACGAGGGGGTAAAACAATAATCACAGACAAACAGAAACGAAGACTAACTAAAAACTAGACTAACCAAACATTAGACATGAACTAACACTAGACTAAACTGGGGTAAGATACAGGCAGGAACAAGACGTGATGTTTTCAAAGACATGGAACTGAAGCAAACACAGGTAAGCAAACACAGGTAAGCACAAAATACAATGACAGAGCAAATTAAACACAAGGGCTATTTAAAGGGTAGAAAATCAAGAAGGAACAGGTGCGTGGCATGAACTAATTAACAATCAAACTAAAGAGACGAAAGAGGGCAACAGAGACGAGACCTGAGAAAGCATATGGTTTGCCAATTAGGACAAAAATGCCTCTCCCCACATAAAACAGGAGGTCCTGCCATAATTTTGCCACAAGACCAAGAAAGACATGACATGATGAGGCAGAATCTCAACACTATTCTGCTCTTCTGAAACAAAGCAATCTTCTGATTTTGTTTTTGTAAGAATGTAAACTTCTTATGTCCCCTTGTCTAAACAATATTCTACAGTTGAAGAGTCTAGTCGACGGAACACACAGAGTTTGCAGATCTGGAAACAAAGTTTGACACAGACACCAGGTGCTTGTTCAATCAGAGTCCAAAGTGTATTGTATTAAGGACTAATATTTATATGCTTGAAACAGGAGGTAACATTTGTCATAGAAAACCACCAGAGTGGAAAATCACCAGACTTTCTGTTTAGTCTTATTCCTCCTGAACAATCAGATATGATCACAAAGTACGTATTCAATATTACACTATCAAAACAATTGTCCCTAGATATCATTAGGAACCTTGAGATGGAGACAAGAGATACTTATATCAACATATGACAACATAAGACATGATACAACTTTCAACGAGGTTAAACAACAAGAAAGTAAGGCACATCTTATGTGAATAGAAGCTAATACTAATAGGAATGAATACGAATGAATACATATGATATATGAACTTTGAATTAAACAGAGATGCAATATTTGTAGAGGACAGGACGAAATCCAGATTCTCACAGTTTTCAACTATTCAACTTTTAATTTCTGGGTGGATGCTCTTAACTCAGAAGTTTGGAGCACCAGTGCTTCAAAGGAAAAAAGTTAACTTCGAGCCCTGTTCTCTATTTATTTGCTTAAATATTATGTATGGAAGCTACCTTCGCATGCTATTCAGTTGTTAAAGAAATAAGTCTTAACTTTGCAGGTATTATAGGGGATACTGTCACCATGACAGTATAAAAGTGCGTTTTAAGTCAATCAACAGCACTATTTCCTCTCTCAATGCCCAGTTTAGAAAATCCCAGTTTGCATTTCCATTTAATATAGTCCAAAAATCAGGGTTGTAGAATGAGGTAATAAAGAATAAGGCATTTATATGTGCTTTATGCATAATACAACTAATATCCAGGTTAATAAGCAAGTAGTTAATGATGAATTTGTGTACCTTAATATAAAGTGTAACCAACATATCTTTTACTTTTTACATCTTTAGCAACATTCCATGTATATTGTCAACAAATAGTTAATTGTAATTATGGAGGCTATGTTAAAAATGAGTGTATGTAGGTTCGACCCAGGAAAAACTAAGATTTCTAAGCTTTTCTACATATTCAGCATATTTTAATTTTAATCATTAAAATATCCAGTCCAAATTTCAGTTCCTTCAGTTCATGATTGATAAGACTACATGAAGACACAATGCAAGTCCTGGTACTGAAGTTAGAAAATGGGAAAGACATCCTCCCGGTTTGTCAAGTGCTTATGGCATTGGTATGATCGACACACTGGTACAGTTAAAAAAAGCCAGACCGCTCTACTGTCCGAAATAAAAAATTTAACATATTACACATTATTTTTGGTGAATCACTTTTAAAATACTACCACATATAAATATTTTGATCATAATTCTATATTTCATCTTTTGATACATTGTATATAAAACTGTCAAACAGACACACATATCTATGTGGAACTTGAGTTTTTTTAAATATATTTTTCATGTTGCATTTCTGTAAGGGAAATATTTTATCAAGACATTTTACAAGCTATTTATGACCATAAAATACAATTTGGGATGGTCATCTGGTAAATGTCGACTACATAAAAAACATTTTTTTTCTTTTGCAAAGCACAGCAACATTAAAATAGTCACACCACCATCCTTAAAGGTACTGTCCATGCATATATTTCCAATCTCTTGGCTGCAAAGCCTGGCTGTTTGGTTAAACTCCAAAAGCAATTGCTTGTCTTTCATATGGCTCATGGGTTTGGTGCACCATTCCATAGCACCATTCCTCATCAGTCTGAGCAAATACAGCTCTAAAATAAGGAGCCAGATGAGATGGAGGGTAATCAAACTGCAGCACAGGGGATTCAACTCTCAGATAAAACTCTTTTCCTCTTTCTACAGCTTTCTTTTTTCCTTCCTTCAAACTTGTAGGTGTCATATATGCCCACAGTCAATGTAAATTGTCCATGTATTGAGAAAAAATTAAGAAATATTGACAGATATAAAGAGCAAATTAACATCAAAATATCTGCCTTCAAGTGAAAGTGAAAGAGTGGACAACGGACAGGGAGAAATTGAGTTATGCATTATTAGAGTGATTATTGTAGATAATAACCATTATCAGATAATACAGTTTATCAGATTGTGGTTAAACGATGTGTGTTATCCAGTATCTTATCTCAAATGTGAAGTGAGTTTTGAACCACATGCATACTGTGTAAGGAAGAGGACGAGGTTGGTGAGACTTACACAGGAGTTTACTAAAGATTCTTAAAAGAAACAGAGATTCCAAATAACAAAAATAACTTGGTGGCGAATTCTCCAGCACATCGTAAGATTCTTCCCAATCGGAACATTACACCAGTTCTGGTTTCCCGTTAGCGATCCCCTCCTTTTATCTGGTCTCTCCGCGCCCTTACTGGAATATGATACAGGTGTTGATTGTTTGCACGTGCTCCACTTACTCACCGCTCGTCTCCAAGCTCTCTCTCCTGCCGCAGACCTCGCTCAAACACGCCCCCTTGCCACATAGTGCTTTAATCCTAAATGCTAAACTGAGCAATACACTGAGCAATGCTTTAATAGTACTCCACAGTAATTTTTCATTTTTCAGGAATAATGAACATACAAATTATTGAGTGTACCTTGCTCTACGTAGGTTAGACTGAACCCCAAACCTGACACAGTACCAATACACTTCATGAACTACTGTGTTAAAAAAAGGTTTGAAAAAAAATTGCAGTTGGATGGTGACGTGACCCGGTGCAGCTTTTATACCAGTAAAGTAAGCAATGAGTTTGGCAGGAGTGGACTGACTTACACTCCTCACTTTACACCCACAAAAAATAAGAGACCAATTATTAAACTTTGAATTTGCTATTTATAAGTACGTGTTTTGATACATTTATCATGTGTGTTTCATTCTGTGAACTACAAACAATATTTTCCCAAATTTTAAATAAAATATGGTTTCTCTTTGGATTTGTCTGGGAAACAGGTCACAATAAAAGATGCTCTGTGTTTTTATTGGAGTGATGAATTAAGACATCAATTTTAACCCATGCTTTTATTATATAATACGGAATACTATTCAAGCAAACATTCCTGTAAGTGTCAGAACTGAAAACTGTCAGGGTTTGCGGGGGAGGAAGAACCCAAACGCAGGCAGCAATACGGGGGTTAACAAAAACACTTTAATGAATGAAACAATGAACAAATTAGACACACACGATGGGGGGAAACTAAACTAAGGCAGGGTACAAAAAACAAAGACTTCCTAAAAGGGGGCAAAACAATAAAGAACAGAGAATCTATAACTTACAAAAAACTAAGGCAGGACAGAAAACAAAGACATCCAAGGGCAGGGCAAGGTAATCCAGAGACAAGGCATGTAAGTACATAGACACAGGTCTACATAAACAGGAAGCACATGCAAGAGCATACAGATACAACGAACAAGCACAGGACAATAGACACAAGGATTTTTAATAGGGGAGACAGACAAAGGATAATTAACGGGGACAGGTGTGGGGAATCAAACACTCAAGGAAAGCTAAGCTGGAAACGAGATGGCGGGAACAGAGACGCAGACCGGAGAGAGAGTATAGCAAGCCGGTAGGATCACTATCCCTCCCTTCACGCACAACCTAAGGCTATGCCATGACTCCACCCCAAGACCAAGAATAGACATATGTCGATGGCAGACTCATGACAGAAAACGCCCTTGTAAACTGTTGTTGACACCAGGCCCAGTGAACACCAGGTTCTGGAATGCACCAATGATAGGTTGAACACCGCCTCCGCCGAAGAATATCAACGGCTGCTTCTCTTGCCCCACCCACTGGTTCCCGCATGACAGCAGTAAGTACTGAAGTAACACAGGTTGCACAGAACCAGATAAAGCGAGCAATCAATAAACATGCTGTTACGTCCGTGAGGTGCTCAGTTTGACGTCTCACTCTTTTTTCGCTTTCACAGACGGGGCTTTCACAGACTCTAAAGTCTAGAATGAATCTCACTTCGGGTGCTAGAGGTCCTGGATTCAGATCCCGGACAAGCCCCTATAAATGTTACGTCCGCGACCTGCTCTGTTTGTTCTCTCTCTCTCTGTCTTGCTTTGCCACGTTGTTTGACTGCACAGTTTGTTATATACGTACGTTATACTGTTTACCCTGTCGTATATACATGATATCCCCTGTGTATACTTGGAGAGAAGTGGACAGGTAAGCATGTCACGTGACGTACAGTACATTTAAAAAAAAGGTTAATATTTATTTTGTATTAGCTCAATAGGTAGGGAAAGTGTTCCAACAATTGTACCATTTCATTTTGGCTAGATAGTATAGTTTACTTAAGGCGTCTCAGACGCTGAAGATCTTTTTGTTTTCACTTTTTAGTTGTTTGTGGGTTAGGTAGCTTAGATAAATAAATGAGAATTAGTTTAGTTTTGTTTATTTCTTTCCTTTAGCACCGCTCGACTCCGTTCTTTCCTCCTCTGTGGAGAGACTAAAGTTAAAAAGCAGTGCTTTGCCGTCAATATTGGACCAGATAGGAATGGCACACTCTTATTCGAGTATAAAAAAAATTTCTATGGGTCACTATTGCTTTGTTAGAGATCCCTTGATGTTCCCTGAGCCCTATTCACATGCGATTAGTATAACATTGACCTCTAGTCATTTTAAATAAAAGCAGAGGTTGTCTGTGATCTTAATCACGTGCGAATTGGTCATATCTGTATTTGTAAAGTACAAATTCCCACACAAATTACCTCCCATATTTTGACGAACACCGAAGTCCTGTGATAATATTATTCCTGTGAAAATCGGCCTCACTGTGATATGGCGGGCTCATATATAATGTTTCAAGGTTTTATCCACCGTTTGCGAATAATTAAGGCTGTTTTGAAGTGTTTTGTATTATGTCAGGTGCTGGCTCATATTAATAAGTCACTGGGAGTCTTGCTTATCACTCGGATAAGCAAATCAGCCCACTACCATCTCAGAAACATAGCCAAAATCAGATGTTTTGTCTCAAGCCAAGATTTAGAGAAACTAGTCCATGCTTTCATCACCAGCAGTGTGGATTACTGTAATGGACTCCTTACAGGTCTTCCCAAAAAGACCATCAGACAGCTGCAGCTCATACAGAACGCTGCTGCCAGGATTCTGACCAGAACCAAAAAATCTGAGCATATCACTCCAATCCTCAGGTCCTTACACTGGTTACCAGTTACTTTTCAAATCAACTTCACAGTATTATTAATTTTCTATAAATCACTTAATGGTCTAGGACCTAAATACATCTCAGATATGCTCATTGAATATTGAATATTGAAAAATGTTGGTAATCAGACAGTTGGCAGCACCCATTGACTTTCATAGTCTATATTTTTTCCTACTGTGGAAGTCAATGGGTGCTGCCAACTGTCTGATTACCAACATTTTTCAAAATATCTTCTTTTGTGTTAAACAGAAGAAAGAAACTCATACAGTTTTGGGACAACTTGAGGGTGAGGAAATTATAACAGTTTTCATTTTTGGGTGAACTATACCTTTAAGAATGATGATACTATATGAATATTGTACCTGGAGCACAGGTTTTATCAGCTGACTGTCTTTTGTTGTTAATAATAAATTTGAATGTTGATAACACAGCACGAACACTCAGTCACATCATCATTCAGATCACTGCAAGGGGGGCAGGGGATCGCCGGTCCATTATGGGATCAGAACTGTTTCATTATTCTGTATAAATAAACTACGATTCGCAAATAAATAAAGACAATTTCACAAACATTTTTTAAATCCACATATGCGCAAAAAAGCGAACCATAAATATATGTTAGACGTTCCACAAAAATAAATGGAATTCACAAATAAATACAATGAGATTTGCAAATAAAAAATATTAACAAATGTATTTTAATTATAGTTATTTGTAGATCGCCTTCTTCACATTTGTGGATTGCTTTCTGCACATTTGTGAATCGCTTTCTGTGCATTTGTGAATCGTTGCACGCATTTGTGGATCAGTGCACGCATTTGTGGTTTGCTCTCTGTGCATTTGTGGATTTTGAAACATTTCTAACGTCAAATCGTGCACACAATCCACAAATAGGTGGACTCCGCCCACTATCTACGCAAGCCAATCGGTTAACTTCCGCTTTTGTTGTCCAATAGTTCTAACTTCAGCCAATAAGATTCAGGGAGCTAACATGGCGACTAGTGGGGGTCTAAAATGTGTGTTATACTAAGAAATGATAATGGCCTCTTCTTTATACTATGTAATGATCGCTTGTGTTCATATACATTGTCCGTATTGTTACATATATGCTGTATTTAAACGTGTATGATTTGATAACAGCGTGCACGGACTGGAGTGGAAAATCCCGGTGACTACACTGTAAAAAATGACCGTGAGATTTACAGAAAAACTTTGTAAAATCCCTACAGAAAATAATTGTAAACCCAAAAACATATATTTTTTGTTTAATTCACAGGGAACTTTTGTAAACTATTAAACAGATTTTTTTGTTATATTTACATCAACAATATGTGATTATAATCAATTGTATTTGTTAAAATACAAATATTGGTATTAAAAACATAGAAATACTGTAATACTCAAAACAATTTAGTTCAGTTTTCCTATAGTTGCAGATCAGACCTGCACAACGGTCAGGAGAAATTTTGGACCATTCCTCTTTACAAAAGTGTTTCAGTTCAGCAATATTCTTGGGATGTCTGGTGTGAATCGCTCTCTTGAGGTCATGCCACAGCATCTAAATCGGGTTGAGGTCAGGACTCTGGGCCACTCCAGAAGGCGTATTTTCTTCTGTTGAAGCCATTCTGTTGTTGATTTACTTCTATGCTTTGGGTCGTTGTCCTGTTGCATCGTCCATCCTCTGTTAAGCTTCAGTTGGCGGACAGATGGTCTTGAGTTTTCCTGCAAAATGTCTTGATGAACTTTGGAATTCATTTTTCCATCGATGACAGTAATCCGTCCAGGGCCTGAGGCAGCAAAGCAGCCCCAAACCATGATGCCCACTCCACCATATTTCACAGTTGGGATGAGGTTTTGATGTTGGTGTACTGTGCCTTTTGTTCTCCACACATAGCGTTGTGTGTTCTTTCCAAACAACTCAATTTTGGTTTCATCTGTCCACAGAATGTTTTGCCAGTAGTGCTGTGGAACATCCAGGTGCTCTTTGCAAACTTCAAACGTGCTGCAATGTTTTTTTGGACAGCAGTGGCTTCCTCCGTGGTGGAGATTTGTGTATGTGTTTAGCTGACACAATAGGATTCTTCTTCACCTCATTGAGCATTCTGCGCTGTGCTCTTGCGGTCATCTTTACAGGACGACCACGCCTAGGGAGTGTAGCAACAGTGCTGAACTTTCTCCATTTGTAGACAATCTGTCTTACCGTGGACACATGGACATCAAGGCTTTTAGATATACTTTTGTAGCCCTTTCCAGCTTTATGTGAGTCAAAAATTCTTGATCGTAGGTCTTCTGAGAGCTCTTTTGTGCGAGGCATGGTTCACATCAGACAACGCTTCTTCAGAACAGCAAACTCAAAACTGGTGTGTGTTTTTTATTGGACAGGCCAGCTTTAATCAACACATCCAATCTCATCACATTGATTGGACCCCAGGTTGGCTGATTCCTGGCTCCAATTAGCTCTTGGAGAAGTCATTAGCCTAGGGTTTCACATACTTTTTCCACCCTGCACTATGAATGCTTACATGTTGTGTTCAATAAAAACATGAAACATATAATGTTTGTGCGGTATTAGTTTAAGCAGACTGTGTTTCTCTATTGTTATGACTTAGATGAAGATCAGAACACATTTTATGACCAATTTATGAAGAAATCCAAGTAAGCCCAAAGGGTTCACATACTTTTTCTTTCAACTGTATATATATATATATATATATATATATATATATATAGGCAACAATTATAATAACATTGATTTTATAATTCAGTAATTTGTAGCATATTGTAGAGTGTAAATTACAATTATTGATATGCAAAGTAATACTGTTCAGTCCTAATCTTTGTATTTCGTATGTTTCGTTTAGTCTTTAAACTAACTTTCTAACTTTAATGTAATACTTAGACTACTGGTGTTCTAGAGGCCTACTGATAAAATATAAGTAATAATTTGAGCATTGTGTCACTATCACAGGCTAAACAACCAAACAGTGCCTTCACTAACATCGCTTTATGATTTATTTGTAGCCTACTGTATTTATAGAGTGTGTGTATAATAATTGAGGCCTGTGTAACACTTCTGTTTAGTCCTAACATAATCCTTGTATGCTTTGTTTCTTTTAGTCTTTAAATTTTAATGTAATACTCAGACTATTGGTTTTCTATTTTAAAAAATTATTTGAGCATTGTTTTGCCTCCTCTAGTCCGCCTAATTTTTAATTTCATAGTGCGCAGATAAACTCGTCTCTGATTGGATAATGACGTGAGGCGCGGGAGACGCACAAGCTCTTTGTTCACTGCTGCGGTTGACGTCAATAACGAGCGAGCAAGAGTAGCTTATAACTGAGGCAGAAGTCTTCGGAACATTTATTTAATTTTAATTTTTTTTGTACAAATCTACAATTTTAAGTTTCTAGAGGGTCTGCTGCTGTTCAATCGGAAAATTTGAAGTTAGCACGATAAGCGTCACATTTAGTGCTGAAAGCACATTGTGTAAGCTATCACCAGTTGATATTTAAGACCAGTAGCTAGCTAAATCAATGCGTGATAACTTCGTTCAGCTGAAAAGCAGAGGAAAACACTTGAAATCCTAAAAATGATCGCTTGTGTCTTTTGTAAAAAGAAATTGGATACATTAAAAGGCTATGTACTACATTGCAGAGTGCATAGGAATGAGCCCCGTTGTCTTTTTAAATGTGTTGGCACCAACTGTAGTCAAACGTTTACCACTTATTCAGCTTTCAAGGGCCATTTTTATCATGTGCACAATGTTCCGGAAGCTGCTCCTATAGCTGTTGTTGTGGATTTAAAATGCGCAGTTTCATTATGTGCCCGCCATTTTCACACGGTGAAAGAGCTAGTGTCTCACTTAAATGATCATATTGGAGAGGGCAGGTCTGTATCATGTCCAGTAAGTGGTTGTAAGCACGTGTTTACAAAAAAGTCGTCATTTACTTCTCACATGTGTAGGAAGCATAAAGCGTGCTCCCCAGATGGTATCGATAACATGAACAGGGAAACTCGCCCTCAGCCCCCAGATGTCATTGCCAGTACAGATGATTCAGAAAACGCACATGAAACCATGCCAACAGCTAGTGCAGCCAGTGATATGCCAGAGAATGATAGTCAGTCTTATCTCAGAAACATGTGTCTCTTTTACCTTAAACTGCAAGGACAGCTGCTTATTCCTGCCTCTACTATACAGACTATTGTTGAGGAAATGCAAAATGTGCACGAGTTAGGTCAAGCCTATACAATAACTAAAGTAAGTTCTTTTTTAAAAAATGATATGAGCCTATCAGATGAAGCAGTCTCTAAAATATGTGACTGCATTAAAGAGTCAGATTTGTTCTCTGCCTGTCATCAGGGACAATTAAGAACAACATACTCCAGAAATCAGACAAAACTGTTTAAATACACGGAACCCCAAAAAGTGGCATTGGGAACGGATGAGAACATGACACAAACATTTGCTTACTACATACCAGTGGCACAAACTCTGAAGAGCTTTTTACAGTCACATTTAGGGAGGACTACACAGTCACAGCAGTTTGGAAATCCTGATGTAGAGGTTTTTACGGATATATATGATGGCCAAAATTTCAAATGTCACCAGTTCTTCAATGAAAACCCTGAAAGCCTCAAACTGATTTTGTACCAAGACTCATTTGAAATTGTGAATCCCCTGGGTTCTGCTAAAAAGACGCACAAAGTTCTTGCAGTCTATCTTTCAGTAGCAAATTTACCCATTCATTTGTGTTCAAATACTGATAATATGTTTTTAGTCTTGTTGTGTGTTGAGAATGACCTTAAGCATTTTGGAGTAGCCAAAGTTTTCTCAGAGTTGTTGGCAGATCTGAAATCCTTGGAGACGGATGGAATATATGTAGATGGAGAAACAGTAAAAGGAGGTCTTAACTGTATTGCTGGGGATAACTTGGGTTCTCATTTCATAGGTGGGTTTACAGAGAACTTCAGCCGCTCTCAATATTTTTGCAGGTACTGTGAAATCACAAGAGGTGAGTTTGTGGCTGATCCGAATGTCTGTGGTCCTCCACGCACCCCAGAGACATATGACGCAGCTGTTGTTGGTCTCCAGGCTGAAAATATCCAAGGCGTCAGAGGAATAAAGGTAAACTCTATCTTTAATGCCCTTGAGTCTTTTCACGTATCCCAGCCTGGACTCCCGCCCTGTTTAGGTCATGACCCCTTTGAAGGAGTCTTGTCATATGATCTAGCACTGTACCTGAAGAACTTCATAAAAAAGAAAAAATGGTTCACATACTCACTCTTAAACAGGCGCATCAAACAGTTAAAGTACAAAGGATCTGAAGCACTCACAAAGCCATATGCTATCAACCCGGACGGAGCCAAGTTATCAGGGCAAGCCATTCAAAACTGGAACCTTTTGAGATTGCTACCAGTTTTGATTGGTGACAAAGTGCAAAACCATGAGGATGAAGTATAGCAGTTAGCTCTCCAGCTAAAATACATTGTGGATCTTATTTGTGCTCAGAACATTTCCTTGTCTCAGATAGCATATCTTGACATTTTGATCCAAGAATATTTGGAGTTGAGAAAGATGTTGTTTCCTGAAATTCAACTAAAACCCAAGCACCACTATTTGCGGCATTATTCAGCACTGATCTTGAAATTTGGTCCATTGATTAGGTTATGGACGCTAAGGTTTGAAAATAAACACAGTTATTTTAAAAGATGTGCCAGACACTTGAAAAACTTCAAAAACATATGTCAAACTTTGTCAGAGCGTCATCAAATGTATCAGGCATATCTTTTATCTGGGCAAGAATGCAGTAAACTACTGCAAGTGAAGGACAGCTGTGCGTTTTATGCCAGCCTATACAGTAACACTATTAAACATGCAATCAGGGAGTTAGCCTTTTCAGAAAGCAATACCACAGTTACCACAGACATTCAGTACAAGGGCACTGCATATAAAAAAGGAAATTTTCTTGTTTACAGAAATGATGAGGGTATAGAGTTTGGTGAACTTCTACTCATCTTGATTCATAATGACACATCTGTGTATGTTTTGATGGATATCCACAAAGGCACCTTCCTCTCAGAATACCATCTGTATTCTGTGGCAAAGGACAGTCTTGGGTTACAGTGTATCAACATTAATGAACTGCCCGATTTCTATCCTTTGGTATCATACATTCTTGATGGATACCAAGTTATTCCACTAAAACACAGTATTGTGGCAAAATAGTCCAATTAAAGCTCAATTCTAACTGTAAACAGTTTGACATTAACAAGTGTTACCTGATGCATTTCCCAGCTCTGTTAAGTGTATGTAATTTTTTTTCTCTTCTGTCTGAAGGTGGAATTTTTTTTCTTCAGTGCAAATATGACCAACTCAGTGCGAACCTTCCTAGATGTTGCAATCATGGAAGCCCTACCACAACTTCAAGCAATTAACAAAAACATCTTGGAAGAGCACTTGCAGTCCATTGGAGTAGAGACGTATGATGATCTACGCTTTGTAACGGAGGCTGATTTGATGACAGCATTAAGACCTGTAGAAGCCGGAAAGCTTCTTTCTGTTTGGAAACGGAAATGTAAGTAAAAACACTACTCACGACGTTTTAAAATCAAACCCAGACATGGGCATTGTGTAATATTGTACTGTGTGAATCAAAATCTTATTTTTTTGTAATTCAAAGACCACACTCCCGAGAACAGCTCACTATCATCTGTGGAAGCCTCACCTACCCAATCGCTGTCATTTCTCTCGGTTTCACCCCGAAGTTCATTGTCAACCTCCTCCAGCAGCCCAGGACTTGACACACAGTGGGACGACAACTTTGAAATTCCATGGAGTAAATTTCCTTAGGAAGTGATGCAGTCTTTAGAGAGGGGGAAAAGGCCAGGCCCAAAACTAAGGAGGCAAATGGTCGAGATTGTTGTGACTGAGATGATGGAAAAATGCCCTCATGTAGGTAAAAAGCATTCAACGGACGTTGCAACAAAAATGGTGGCAAAATATCCCAATTCTCTCCAAGATGTTATAGAGGGCGATATTGTTGGAACAGGCTACCATTCCCTTGTCAAACAGTTGCAAAACAGAATTGAAAATGTGAGGCGTACTTCAACACCCAAAATAAGAAAAAGAAAACATCAGACTGATGACTCCGACACAGACGAGATCCCATCAGAAGAGAGAGCAGCAATGCAGGACACTTATGAATGCATTAAATGGAATGTAAAATTTGCCCTGCGATGGGTTGGCACTCCATCCAGGGTGTATCCTGCCTTGATGCCCGATGACTCCTGAGATAGGCGCAGGCTCCCCGTGACCCGAGGTAGTTCGGATAAGCGGTAGAAAATGGATGGATGGATGGAATGTAAAATTTCTGCCCCTTGAAGAAACTCAAGAGACCCAGCAGCAAAAGATGGAAAAACTCAAGGAGATGTTCCAACACTCTGATGCCAATCCAGAGGAGGTAAAACGTCTAATGAAGTCCATGTTTTACACACAGCGCCAACATGTCAACAAGGGAAAAAGTGTCAAATGCTTTAGAGAGGAGTGGCCGTTTTGGTTTGATGAACTTGGCATGTCAGTCCACTTTAATGAACTCACTGGGATTGACATCAAAGAGACATTGACATGAAATTTGGATTTGAAGGGGAGAAAGCTTCTCGACTACATGACCACAGTTTGTGTCAACAAGAGCAAGAAGTTCCTTCAGAATTATGCAAGACTTCAGAGGGTGCGTGGACTGCAGAGTGTCTGCTCAGGTGATGTGATAGAGATGATCCTGCTTCTGCTCAGCTACTTTGATGAGAAGGAGGAGTCCATGTTCTTCCATGTAGAAGATACATGTCTGGCAGAAGAGGTCCTACTGGAGCAAGTGGACTCAAGCCCGGTCTTAGTCTGGGTCTGACTCTTGGCCTTGCCTCTGGGTGTGGCCTGAGTCTCCATCTTGGTCCGGCTCTGACTCTCGGCCGGGCTCAGACGTGTGTGTTTGTGTACTATTTTTGAAAGACATCTCTTCTGCTCACCAAGGCCTGCATTTGTTATTAAAAATACACAAAAGCTGTAAAATACACAAAAACTTTTTTCTGTGTTAAGTAAAGCTGAATTATGAGCATCACCACTCCAGTCTTTAGTAACATGATCCTTCAGAAATCATTCTAATATGATGGCTAGATGATTTATTATTATCAGTGTTGTGTGTGATACTTTGAATTGACAATTCAAAAGTACAGTATTTATCTGAAATAGAAAGCTTTTGTAACATTGTGCTAAAGTTTTTTTTTGATGAAAATAATAAGAGATAAAGAACTTAAAGAAATGTATACATTTATTCAGCAAGGATGCATTAAATTGATCAAGTAACCTTATAGACATTTATAATATGGTAAAAGCTTAATCATTCAGATAAATGCTGTTCTTTTGAACAATCCTGAAAAATTTTACACAACTGTTTTCAACATTGATAATAATAATAATATATTTTTTGAGCAGCAAATCGGCATATTAGAATGATTTCTGAATGATCATGTGACTACTGAGTAATGGCTACTGAAAATTCAGCTTTGATCACAGGAATAAATTGCATTTTAACATATTCAAATAGAAAAGTTAATTTAAATTGTTAAAATATTTCACAATAATACTGTTTTTGCTGTTTATATTTGGATTAAATAAATGCAGCCTTGGTGAGCAGAAGAGACTTCTTTCAAAAATAGTACACTTTCCACATTTTTGACTGGTAGTGTGTATATATTGTTTCTTGACGCTTTTAAAAAAACTTGTATACTTTTTTTTTAAATGATCAATTAATCCTTAACATGCTTTTATTCTACAGGTGTTTTTTCTCGGTAAACCCAGAAAAGGGAACGAAAGTAGAGAATAAGAACTCCAAGCGTCATCTCAACTTGAACCCTCGAGTCCTCACCCTGATACAGGAACTCTCCGATCACGAGTGGCGTTAAGCCTATATATGGACTCTTTCTGTGGACTCTGACTATTGTAGAAGAGGTAATGTTGGTTGTAATTGTTTTAAAGTCTTAAATGTGCACTAATGTTTTCTGATAGAGAGTCTGCCACCTGCTTGTTTCGTGAAGATGTTCTTGCTTTGCGGTAATGTTTCAGATCTAACCTGTAACTTGACCTGTTGGCATCACCTGATTGTCTACATGGATAAGATTTATGCCATACTGTGTAACATTCCAGACAATGAGAGTGTGGGGTGGTGTTGTTGTGTGCCAGGCACACAAACTTTGTTCAAAACTTTGTTGGACAAAAATGCATCCAATTGTTTACAAATATTGATGATGACTGTTAAATAAATGTTAAATAAATTTCTCAAGTGAACTTTTCCTCTCTTGTCTTCTCTCAAGATGTATTTGAGATTTACCAAAATAACTTAATTATTAAAACACAAAAATACAGCATATAGTGAATAGATTTTGAATAATATACAGAACATCTCCATTTAAAATGCAAAGTTTAACAGTTGTTTTAGCAGTTAAAATTAGTTTTTTGTTTTTTATTTCCCTGTTAATTTTATAATTTATTGATGCACAATAAGCAATTATTACATGTAAAAAATACAGGAAATGGTCTATTTATATACAACACAGCTATGTGAAATTAACAAAAAAAATTGTAGACTTAAGAGTTTTATAATGTGATTCAGCCGTGATTTTATTCACTGTAAATCAATTTACATATTTTGTCAGTAAAGTTATTTTCTGTGCTGCTGTATTTTTTACAGGAATCCTCTGGTAACCACAGCTGCCAGGTTTTTCCTGTAAAAACAACAGTTTTTTTTTTACAGTGTAGGGAGTCGGGACTGATTTGGTCATACAGCCAGCCTTTTTATTGTGTTTATGTACCAAAGGGCAAAATTCAAATTTTTTGCAACTGTCGGTGTACTACCCGTATAACGATGGCAGAATTAACGTGAGGGGATTCATCAGCATTGTGAATTTCTATGTCATTCATAATTCAAAATAAAACTTAATTTCTACAGTCATCTCGGTTTATCCCATTCCTGAATGATCTCTGCTGCTATCGCTACACTGTTCTGTTTACTATCTAACTCTTTGCCATGACAAAACCATATGATACCTGTTATATACATTAACAATAACAAGCGTAGTATTTAGTGGCAGCAGCGTAAGCAGACTATATTGCAAGATTATCATGTGGGACAAGTCTGTCCACAATTCCCCACATAGAAATACTATAGTAGTATAATACATTTACTAAACAGCTCACATAAAGTGACAAGACACAGGTAACAAAATAATAAAAAATGAATATGTAATAGACAATACACATATGAAAAACAAACAATACATGTCAAAAGAGAACCGGATGCTATTTCTTATGCATGTGCAATATATACAAGTTATTAGGTGCTATAAAAATTGTGTAAGGTAATCGGATAGCTATATTATATATTAAATCAGTAACATATGTATAATAAATAAATAAAAGTGTGAGTGAGTAGTTTAGTATTGCACATATTTATTGCACAGTGGGGAGAACATTTAACTGTTCATGGGGTAGATGGCCTGAGGAAAGAAACTTGTTCTATGTTTGGCTGTTTTGGTGCTCAGGGCTCTGTAGCGCTGACCAGACGGCAGCAGTTCAAAGAGATAGTGTGCTGGGTGTGAGGGGTAAAGCGAGATCTTGCGAGCCATTTTACTCGCTCACTCTGGATGAGTAAAGTTCTTGCAGTGATAACAGTAGTCTACCAGTGATTCGCTCAGAAGTCCGAAATATTCGCTGTAGTATTCGGAGTTTGTATGTGTCCCGAGCATGTTCACTGAAATTGAGAGAGAATAGGCTATGTCGCCTCTATATGCAGCAAGTTTTAAATGACTTCATCGATCGACACAAAATTACAATGCTAGAGCACTTCAATTAACTTGAACGTTTAGCAATCTTTAAAAGTACGTCTCTTGATGTTCACGACACGGAAGAGCCATTTTTTTGTTAACAGACTGATTCGAGCCTACCTGAGCATGCTTGTTTTTTTCTAAACAAAAACAAGTAAAACAAAATAATTGCCTTTTAATTGCAGGTCACTGGCATTGTAAACCAAAATCAACCGATCCCGTCATCCCGGGACACCTTCCGCATATTTTCGGGGATCTCTGTATGAAAATGGCTTTACTGAAATGCCCATTAATGTCCAGTGCCTTTTGTGCATTTGTATGGAGAACTCATTTGTACAATTGGCTTCAATTCATTTTTATTTGGCAGTTTCATATTTTGCTTCATACTATTTTCATCGAAGAAAAAGTTGTGTTGCCTCCCTTTCTTTCTCAATGCCCCCGTTGTGCTTTTATTTGCCATTAAATAATGGAAATGAACAGTATTTTAAAGCTGTCTTATATGTCATTTAAAAGGCAGCAATATATACATAATTATAACCCAACAATAATTATTTATTTAGCACCAGGTAAAATGGAGACGTTTATCATTTAACACGCTACTGAGAGCACTGGCACGTCCATTATTATTAACTAGAGTAAATTGATTATCTGCAGTTGTAGCCTATACCAATATTTACTATGGTAAGGCTCGAAAACACAAATTGTATAGGCTTACATCATTTACTTTTGGGGTTGAATTTAAGAATATATTGTGTGCACAAGATTATAGTAAAATAATCGACATCCTTTGTCATGGGAAAGAGTTAGACAGTAAACAGAACAGTGTAGCGATAGCAGCAGAGATCATTCAGGAATGGGATAAACCGAAATTACTGTATAAATTACGTTTTATTTTGAATTATGAATGACATAAAAATTCAAAATGCTGATGATTTCCCCCACATTAATTTTGCAATCGTTATACTGGTAGTACACCGACAGCTGCAGTGCGCATTGCAAACTCTGCGAAACTTGACAGGAGGCACGCGCCGAGTGTTTGGATCGAAATAGATGCTTAACCATGCGGTAACAGATTACATTTGATCGAATGCCAAAATCGGAATTTAGCCCTTTGGTACATAAACACAATAAAAAGGCTGGCTGGAAAACCAAATCAGTACCGACTCCCTAGTCACCGGGATTTTCCACTCCAGTCCGTGCACGCTGTTATCAAATCATACACGTTTAAATACAGCATATATGTAACAATACGGACAATGTATATGAACACAAGCGATCATTACATAGTATAAAGAAGAGGCCATTATCATTTCTTAGTATAACACACATTTTAGACCGCCACTAGTCGCCATGTTAGCTCCCTGAATCTTAGTGCATAGCAAAACGTGATTGGCTGAAGTTAGAACGTGGTCTATTGGATAACAAAAGCGGAAGTTAACCGATTGGCATGCGTAGATAGTGGGCGGAGTCCACCTTTTTGTGGATTGTGCGCACGAGTTGACGTTAGAAATGTTTCAAAATCCACAAATGCACAGAGAGCAAACCACAAATGCGTGCACTGATCCACAAATGCGTGCAACGATTCACAAATGCACAGAAAGCGATTCACAAATGTGCAGAAAGCGATCCACAAATGTGAAGAAGGCGATCTACAAATAAATATAATTAAAATACATTTGTAAATATTTTTTATTTGCAAATCTCATTGTATTTATTTGTGAATTCCATTTATTTTTGTGGAACGTCTAACATGTATTTATTGTTCGCTTTTTGTGCATATGTGGATCTAAAAAATGTTTGTGAAATTGTCTTTATTTATTTGCGAATCGTAGTTTATTTATACAGAATAATGAAACAATTCTGATCGATGTAGTTTGAGTCTGCTTTCATTTCCATTCCATTCCATTCTCTACCGCTTATCCGAACTACCTCGGGTCACGGGGGGCCTGCGCCTATCTCAGGAGTCATCGGGCATCAAGGCAGGATACACCCTGGATGGAGTGCCAACCCATCGCAGGGCACACACACACTCACTCATTTGCTTCCGTTTCATATCTTCTAATTAAGATTCAGAATAACATTAGTCTTGCGATGTAAAGACACTCAAGATGAATTTAAAACTTGCGCCGAAAAAGACCGCCAAGCAACTGCTTTTCCTTGGTAGGTGACGTCAGATCCAGGTCACATGCCGCGGAAGCCCCAATGGTCAAAAAACGTTAGTGATTCGCAATCGCAACACAGATGGGGTGAATTTATGAATGAAAGTTCTGTCACAAAACGATGTTGTTACGTATCCTCATGCTGTTTAAGTGGGTATACGGAAATCCTTTTACTTTCCTAGTGGGTATACGGCGTATACCTGCGTATCACGTAGACTACACCACTGGTGTTCCCCAGGGTTCCATTCTCGGTCCTCTTTTTTTAGCTATGTCATATTATTCAGAGCTGCAATTTTTAATACCACCTGTATGCCGATGACACACAGCTCTATATCCCTATCAAAAATATTAATGGTTCTGTGTCCTGCCTGTTGGATTGCCTGTGTGACATTAAATGTTGGATGGACATGAATTTACTAAAATTAAACAAAGATAAAACTGAAATAGGTATCTTTGCCCCACCAGTTATGACCTCTGACTTAATTAATCAACCTTGTTCCCAGTCCTGGGCAAACTACTTGGAAAATATAGTGAGCTAAGCTAAAACTTACTATACATTAAAATAATCGACACTATACTAAGGCTACCACCCTGGGAAATGTAGCTGAGCTAAGCTACAGCAATATGGAGAATGTAACTTACTACATCTAAGATACTTTTTTCCAAATGCTATCTCAGTAATCATAACAGATTTGCATACTTATTCAGAAACTAAGTTTTCAAAGGCATTTTAAGTAATGTTATTGCATTGTCTTTTATAGCAAATACTTACAGCACATTTAATCAATTATTTTAACAAAGAAGAATAATGACATGTAGACAGTAAAATATGCGAACTAAATCGTATCGGCACATTACTCCTGTTCTTGCTTCTCTCCATTGGTAACCGGTTAAGTCCCAAGTTGATTTTAAAATCTTTTTACATTATAAAGCTTTGCATGGGATTGCCCGTCAGTATACCGTTGATCTTCTTGTTCCTGCACAATGTTTCATGATCTATACACTCTTGTAATCAACTTCTTCATTCATGTTACAAAGCGAAAGGTAATCGGGCTGCTCCCAGACTTTGGAACAGTCTTCCTCTCAATATTAGATCTCCCACTTCAGTTTCCATTTTCTAATTTTCCCTAAAATCATATCTGTAATCTTTGTGTATATCTTGTGGGTGTTATGTCTCTATGGTTTTGTTCCAGTGTGATCATTATACTTTACATTTTCTTTTAATTAGTGTCTTAATATCTCTGTACAGCATTTTGGTAACAGCTTCAATGAACTTCAATGAGTCCTGAAGGTTATAAACTAGGGCTGTGGAAATATATCGATACAAGTAGCTATCGCAATATTTTTTTTTTCATAGTGTATCGATAGTGAAACCTCTACTATCGATAATTTTTTTAAAATCGTGTCATATACATATGGCCAAAAGTAAGTGGAAGTGAGCGTGCCGAAAAATATAAGAACGCTTTGAGCTTCCAGAGCTAATGTGTGAGTGTGCTTTGGTCTCAAAAATAAGTCATGGAGTAATGAGTTATATAAAATAAATGTTGTTTGTTAGCATAAGTCTGTAAGTCACTTGGCTACTGCAATGAATTAGACGACAAGTTTATTCGAAAAAGTCACAATGACTTTTGTTGTGCTTTAACAGATATGGCACCGGTGCATTTACATCACAGATGGTTTAAACTACTGATGTTCATTGTTTTAACTGTAATGCACCACAACAGCCATGTGACTTAAAAAGAAATATTGCGCCATTGACTTTGGACTAGGTTTGAGTTTATCTGTGATGCAATATTTTTGTTATTTAAAAAGAGCGTTATTAGAAAATGCGCTTCTGGGCGGGTCCACAACCCACTTTAACCTAATTTATTAACACAGAACGAACATTAGCACCACACAAACATGCCAAATATAAAAATAAATGGAGTACAATGTAAAAGATGATTATTGTGGGCATAAAGATACAAATCTGGCTTGTCCTGTAGATGCCTTTCCTCTCTGGAGAAGCATCCAGTCTTTGCGCTCTTGCATTGTCTGCCTTGTAAAAAGCGAATCCACCATGCCGCGAGCGCAACTGGCTCTTAAATGAGAATGGGAATGAGAGATGAGACTCTGATTGGTTAACTGCACATTACGCCCAAAAATCACCCATTACTCTTTAAGACAGGGGTGTCCAATGTCGGTCCTGGAGGGCCACAGTCCTGTAGAGTTTAGCACCAACTTGGCTCAACACACCTGTTTTGAAGTTTCTGGTCTGCTTTTTGAGAGCTTGATTAGCTGTTCAGGTGTGTTTGATTAGGGTTGAAGCTAAACGTTGCAGGACACAGGCCCTCCAGGACTGACTTTGGACACCCCTGCTTTAAGAGAATCGGGACAACCCGTTTAGACCATGCGCCCTGGCATGCCAACCGTTTCCCCGTCGTTAAATTAGTAAAGTGGATTCAGACACGCCCTGAGTGCACTTACGCTGTATGCTTTAGACAATGCGCTTAGATTGTTAAAATAGGGCCCATTATGTTAAAATAATTAAAAGATGTTTATTTCTCCCAATTACCAGGAATCTAAACAACATATGGTTAACTTTTGGCAAGTAACTTTGTTAGATCACATTTATGAATTGAAGTGCTCCACATTCCAGACATGAAGAGGACATAATGAAGACACACATAACCTACAGTTTCCACAATTTTGTAAGCCCTTGGTCTAGTGGACCCGAACATCCTGTATGTAATATAAATGTGTGGGGTGTACAGTGTGCGGTCATTGAAAACTTGTCCTGATATATGTGCTTCACAGAAAATAAGCCAAGGCCAATGAGTTTGAATTTGAAAAAATTATCATTTGTATAATTTTTCTTTTGATAAAAAATGAAAACGAGTCCCACAGACCCGAAAACCATACAAGGGTTAAGTAGTAGCTCAAGTGGTTTAATAAAACAAGTCACTACCATAGCTATCTAAATTATAATAAAACAACCAAGGGTGTGTAGATAATATATTTTTTTAATTTACTCTACAAAGGCTACCATTACGTTGTCGTCTCACTTTAATGAGAGCAGATTTGTCGATGCAGTGATAAAAGACATTACATTGACAGCAGAAAGTAGGTGAGACACACGCCAAGTGACAATATAGATTTCTGTCATTCATCTGTCAGAGTAAATGTCAGATAAATTGTGCTGGGAAAGAGAATGAAGAGAAACCGTCTTTACGTGTCTGAGCAGATAACTAATAGCGTTGCTTTCCTTTCCTGTAAGTGTTAGCTATACACAGATCTAAATCTAAATATTTAAGAAAATACTTAATTAATTAGATTTGATTTCTAACATGTTGATAACATAAATATTCCCTTTTTATTGACAGCTAAAAACAATACAGTGTTCATTCTGTGATGTTTCTCCAGTATATAAAAAATGTCTTATCGGCCTTTGAAAGCTCCATATGTTTAATAAACATACTTTGTCTGAATGAACTAAAATAATTTTCTTAAAGTGCACTAGATAAGATAAAAAGGGAGACGGCGTGCTGCATTCATACACCTTTTGTTCTTTGGAGCCTTCGCTTATGACTGAACAGCAGATCTACGGATCTTCACATAAAATACTGCTGGATTCTACGTCTTGATGCTGCACACTGTCCCTTCCTGCAGCGGCTTCCCCTGGGTGTCTCGGTAGTTCCAGAAACTATTTTTTTCCTCTAAAAGAGCAAATTTCTCCAGCGTGGCATGTTGCCCAGCACGCTGGGGCAGCCGTTGTGGATCAGTTCTGCCCACACTGCAGGCGGTTCACAATTCAGACATTGCGTCATGGACGGCTGTGTTCCCACGGGACACCTCGTCTGACCGTTCCCCAATAAACGGTCCGACCGTCTCGTTCCTCAACCACGTATCGGAAACGGTGCGTGATGATGCAATCACCAAAGTTTATTAAAAATCACAAACAAAATATAGCACTAATAAACTCTTTACATTTAACTAAGAATACTTCAGGTAGTACACAAAAGAGCAGTAAGTAAATATAGAACAATGAACAAAATAATAATACGACCATAATTTAAATAAAGAGAGCCAACACAAGAAAAAAATTAAAAGTTCCCTTTTTGTTTTTTACTCTCCATCAATTCCATGCAATGCTTGGCAGTTTTTCTTTGTTGCCTCTGTTGCCCCATTCTAAAGAGTGTCAGAGACCTTGATATGACAGTTTTTTTACTTTAATTGGGGACAGCTGAGAGACAGACAGGTTTTTCTTTCTTGCAGACATCATCGGAGTCAACAAGAAGACCGCTCTCCTTATGGTCTCCTCGCCCTGTTTTGACGTCTTGCCTTGGGTCTTGTCTCTGGTAGGTTCTCAAATTTTCTCTGCCTCGCCGTCATCGCTGGGTCCAGCCACCTCAGATTCACCCTTTCAAAGAAAATGGCAGAAGCAAATTGGACGCTGTGACACAAATCAGAAAAGCTCGGTAGAGTCTGTTTGGTTAGAAAATATAAATTTACCTGGCTATTCTCTAAACTGGAGCGCCCGACTCCTGGTATTTGACGCGCATCTCGTCTGGTCTGGTACTGCCGGAGGTCATTTCGGGGTCCACCGATTTGCGCTTCGCACAGCTGCGTTTATTTGTGGCGACCTGCCGTTTGCGTTTCGTCGTGGGTTTTTGGAACGCCTTTTAATGCCGGTGACCTCTCCGGACCCTCAAGTGCTGCCTCGAATAGCCGTCTATGTTCTACCGCCTGCTTGGTAGTGAGGTTGGTGACATAATACTTGTCAGCCGTCCGGACATCGTGGCACATGAGTTTAGATATCTTCAGACGGTTCTCTGGATTGTGCGTGAACTTGAAAAAAAGAGTTTGTCTGTTGACCGTATGTCAAACAGAGAGGCTCTGAAACGTGCTTTACACATTTGACATGGATTATTTAAAAATGTACATGACTGGCAATTGACGTTCTAATATCCGTGAAGGTCGGACATCCCGGCAGGCCCATCGTCTTCCATGCCTCTTGGAAACTATTGTTTAAGTTTTTGCAGGGGTTCAGCGTGGAGACAAAGAAGAAGAACTTTGCTTCTTTGCCGCCTGGGAGTTGGTCCTTCACGTCCAGGAACTGCATCGCCAACTGGTACTCCTCCTCTTTTAAGACAATTTGAACCGGGCCGTGAAGCTCATTTGTCTTGTGGGTCTGTATCTGCGGAGACATAAAAACAAAAGGTGCTTCAGCACGGGTAACGACACGGACACCCAAGGAGAGTAAAAATGTCAAACACTCACGTTAATGAGAAGGGCATTCTCTGTTGATGACTTCTTTGCATCCTTCAGCTCCTGGATTGTCATATTCAGAAACACTGATCAGTGTACATTATTTACTTACGGGGGCCCCATTCGATAAGTTAAGAATGTACACACTGTTTAAAAGCTTAATAAACATGTTATAATGCTGTAATAAGCAGGTAATTGCTAAACAAGTTACACATGCATTGTACTTTATCTACTTATGAGGGCCCATCAGATATGTTAAGAAAGTACACCAGAAAACCAGAAGTCAAAAAAGGCATCCAACTCATAACCTATTCGAATGGGTGTACATAGGTAAATAATGGACACTTTATTATTCTTTATTATTAAGCTTAATAAACGTGTTATAACGCGGTAATGGCCAAATAAGTAAAATACATCCCACTCATAACACTTTTGACAAATTACCCGTAGGTATCAAATGTACACGCCTTGTTTAGGCTTATGGGGCACAACTGTGTCTACCAATCGGTGCCGCTTCGAATAAATCGCAGGTGTTTGAAAACTAGGTTTGGATTCACATCACGCCTTTATGACTCGAAATTCGAAGAGAAGGGCTCTTGGGTGTTTGGGCATGCGTCGCACCGCCACTTGGGGCCTCTCGGTTCGAATTTAACCTTGTCTCCACGGGGCGCATTCCGGGCCTTTTTCACGGGGTCCCGTGCAGCGTGGGTGCACCAAGACACTGCGGATCGTATACGGGCAACTTCCCCTTCGTTTCGGGACCCCTGCGCGACCTGGGAAAAATTTGGGGGTGCTGGCGTGCAGCGTCCATTAGGACCCGTCCAGCTCGCGTCATTTAAGTTACAGTTACATGATGGCCTAAGGCGTGAGATGTTCCTTGTAGCATCGGGGGATGACTTACAGGCATCTGACTCCTTCGATTCCTTACAGCTCCCTCCTCTGGGAACGAGCTCAGGAAGAAATGGATGTCGGGAAAGAGGCGTGTGGGTACTAAACTATCTCGACGACTGGCTTATCTTGGCACACTATTGAGATCTGTTATGTACACACGGGGACCTTGTGCCCCAGCACCTAGATCGAGGACTTGCCTGGTATCGCCATGGATGCAGGTGATGGGGATCAGGGTCGTCTTCTTAGCCTGGATCGGAACAATCCCAGGCTGGGTCAGCGTCACCAAACTGCCCGAGTCCAATGTGGCGGTCACTGCTTGTCTGTTGATGTGGACGGCCCCTAGTGAGAGGGGTCCCAATGCCGACCACAGCCAGTCATCCAGAACACGGCACTCGGGGGGGTGGGGTCCGTGGGCATGGGCTCATCCTCGGGGGGGGCACTGGTCTGCTGCCTGGTCCCGTGGTATCCTCCGATGGTCACCATGGTGGGGTCAACCTCCGGTCCCGCCCTTTCTCCTACCTCACGTACGGCAAATGCCTCCGCGAGCTCTACCGACTCCAATTCCTTCAGGGACGCGGGTCCTCGCATGCCGACAGCATAGTAAGACATAGGGGCGGGGCGCACAGGAAGCGGTCGACCACAGCTTTCTCTGCCACCTGGGCGGCCGTGTGGTTGATTCTCGAGAGCTGGGTAGCCAGGGCTCTCCCCGGGATGTGCTCATCATATACCCATAGAAAGAATTTCTGGGCAGTGCTGATCCGGTTCTCGCCAGAATTTCCACCTTGAGGGTGTCGTAGTCGTCATTGGTTGGAGCAGGTAGAGCATAATAGGCCCGTTGGGCCTCACCTGAGCCGCCCACTCCGGTTATGCCCAGGCCTCCCGAGTGGCGATGACCTCGAACGTGTGGATGAATGCCTCCACGTCATCCTGTTTCCCCAGTTTCATCAGCAGTAGGTTCGCCTTCACCCGGTTGTTGGGGAACGAGTCCCGGCGGCCATTACCTCACTCACTCCTCTGTATTATCTTGCCTTGGTGTTTTTATGCTGCCGAGGTTGATTCCTGACGACCGGCAGCGGTGCCTTGTTTTCACCCTCTGTTCCCATGGCGAAGCTGATTGCTCTATGGGAGACTCACCACAATAAGGTACACAAATACTTCTTGAAGTTAAGACAAAAAAAATATTCACACTTGCAGGTTGTGATTCGTTGGATCTAACAGGTCCAAATAAAGTTGGTATTGGCCCCTCTTTCCAGTATAGTCGTTTAACATATCCAGCAGTGAATGTGCCAAGATTATTGAAGCAATCTTTGGTGAAATGGCGCGCGCACAGTAAACCCTTGGGTTATACTCCTTTGGTGTTGTTTGAGAAATGAATTGTAACAATTTTCCTCAGAAGTTCTTCCTTTGGTAGTTGAAATAACAGACTTAGTTTCACAACGTAGAACACAGATTCTAGACATGATGCACACTCATCACGATCGAGCGACAGTGTTTTGGGGGAGGAGGGTGAAGTTTTTGCAGCAGTCCCTGCAAAATGTGGGCGGGGACTATTTCTAGTGACGTAGATATGCGGCGTTTAGAGACTCTTGACTAGTTTATGTCTCGTTTGTGTGATAAAGAGTTGACCCCCTTTTTTACAAGCCAATGACTTTGTTATTCATTCACCTTCGGACTTACAACTTGGCAGACTGCTTACTTTCAAACACGGCAGCATAACAGACTGCATGAAATGTAATTTTCATGATCTAATGTTACTTACTCTTTAAAGCCCTTTGAAGCTGCCCTGAAACTGTAATTTTGACCTTCAACCATTTGGAGTCCATTGAAGTCCACTATATGGAGAAATATCCTGGAAAGTTTTTATCAAAAATCTCAATTTCTTTGCGACTAAAGAAACAAATACATAAACATCTTGGATGAGATTTGGGTGAGTAAATTATCATGAAAATTTATTTGGAAAGTGAACTACTCATTTAAAGCGGGCGCAACACATGGGGTTTCTGCCAATCTCATATTAATCTTGAGTACCTATAGAGTAGTAATGCATACTTCGTATCTTTGAAGAGTATTTAGTTTGATCAGATTTACATAAAATAGATACAGCTTTACGATTGTTTCCGAAAGCATGCGGTGCATGTGGGGGAGGGGTTGGCTAAATCGAAGCTTGTGCGCACCCATTGTCAACAAAACACAGACATCAGTTTCACTCACCGTATGTCTGGCATCTTTAGGCACTGGGACGGCTCCATATATCAGTTTCAACAATCTCCAAATCCAGTGTTATATCCAGCTTTTATATAACATTCATCACCCAAATTTAGTGAACAAACAAACAACTGAATTTTGCATGCGTATGCTCCTTCCTCTTCTCCTGCTCTTCTGTGGCCTATGAATGTGCTTTTCCAGGAAAATTGTCCAATAAGGAACTAAGAAAAGTTGTTACAAAACAGTTTTATATGTTTAAAAAAAACTTTCCGAAACCAGTACGATCGCTGGGGGAGTATATTGAGCACAGAAATCCTAGGTTAAACAACCAACTCGTTTTTTGACAAGTTGACCATGTTAAGCATGAGAAGACAGCACTTTTAACATCGTAAAGAAGTCAGAATGCATGAAACACCATTGAATGGCTGCTTTAAGTGCCAGATAGGGACCTAATTCATTTCAGAAACTAGTTTGAGATACCAACATTACCTTTTGTTTGAATCAAGTTTAGTTTTAGTCCATTAACTGTAATTTGAATTGGAGAACACTGAATACACATCTACTTCTTGTATTGTGCTTGTAACTGTTTTTGTCATTTTATAGGTTTGAGAACATCTGTATATTTTTATATAATTGTGCTCCACAGAAGAAAGTCATACAGGCTGGCTAGCCCTTTAATTTAATGTAAGTTTACAAATTGGTGGGTAAGTCAGCTCTGAATCTCTGATGGCAGGTCTCTACACTTTTAAATGGCCAGGAGTTGACTGGCTGTTCGGAAGTGAAGCAGTAAGCAGTTCCGTTCACCTGTCTGAAAACGTTACTACAAGACCACCTCTTTCCATCTTTACCCCTCATTATCTCTCGCTCACTCTTTTTCTCTCTCTATTGTTTATGTTGTTTTCCAGTCATGGTGGAAAGCGATAGACCTTTTTATACTTCATTGCTCCCATGCACATTCAGCAGCACAGCATGGATTGCTTCATCATTCACAGTAGCTTTTGATGGGGTCTCCGACTGTTCAATTTCTAGCCATTTCCTATCCACAAAGATAGCCCTAGATCTGCTTGTGCAAAAAAAAACGTTTTTGTGTGTGTGCATGTTTATAATAAGGTAATTATGTTTTACGCTATATTAGCAACCATTAGCAAGATAACCTTGTATCGAATTGTGTCAATATTTTTTGGATTTGCAGCTTTCCAGGGTTTCCAGTGTAATAAGCATTGGATTTAAATGTTTGCCATGTCTGTCTGATTTTTTTTGTCTGATTACTCTTGACATTAATTTAAAAAGTAATCTACCCAAAATTATTGATTTGAATATTCAGTCACAAGATGCATCTACAGTCAACAATGTCAGATACAGTTTTATAACAACTACAATAAACAGAATCTAAAGGAACAGCCTTGAGGGATATGGAGCAAATATTTCACGGCATAATGTTCTTAATTTATACTTAAATGTTCTGCAGATAAATCTGATGCTGGTTGTGTAGACTTCCACTAAAACAGGTTTATTACCATATGACCTCCTGATATTTCAACCTTGTCATTGTTCACTCTGAACCGCATAAACTTAAAAGAGGTCTTGTGACAGAGAATGCGGAGTAACTGACCTCTAGCTGTAACATTGAGGCATATATTTTAAAGGGGTCATATTGCGCAAATGCGTGTTTTTCTGTGTCTTTGGTGTGTTAGAAGTTGGCCATGGATGTAAAGTATTAGACATGTAAAATTTCAAAAATAAAATGGCGGAACAAAAGATAAAATCTATCTAAAAGCGAATGCTCACCAAGACCTGCCTGAAACACCTCGTGTAACCATACCCTCACAAATCTACATCTGTTCATGGACTAATGTGAATAAGACCTCGCAAATGTGAAGGCAAGTAAGGTGGGCGTACCTGTCAGTGCAAGTGCTTTGGAACCTGATGTTCCAGATATGGTAAGAGGCGTTACATTTCCGTCACACGCTTGCAGTATTCGACCAATCACAACGCACTGGTTAACTGGCCAATTATATCACACCTCGTTTTTAGAGCGATGAGCTCAGTAAAAAATCTGTGTGTTTCAGTGACTCAGGGCAAAGAGGAGATACAACGTTTTTTAACCTTGAATCGTGTATATACAGTTCATTGCATTACATCTTAAACAAACGATAATATTTGTTTTCGCTATTTCAAATGACCCCTTTAAGTATGCATTTAACCTTAAATAACATATACGTTCTGTTTACTTAATGACTAATATCACATTAATACCCTGATATTGTAAATAACCCAGAGTCACTATGATATTAATCAAAACATTTTCAAGAAGATTTCCAACCGTTTTTGTCGCATTTATCTGTCATGTGGCGAACAACAGAGTCACATGATTATTATTTTAGGATGGCGTGAAATGGTTGGGCTACATTCCTCTTCACACTTCATCAAAGTGGGTTGCAGTATGTCCCTCTAAACTTTGTTCGCAACCTACAAAAAAACCTAAAGAAAAAGAGGATTGGACAGAAAGACTTACATTATACATAATAAAAATTACATTTAAATCGCACTACATTGTTCAATGGAAATGCTGTCGTAATCCAGTTCAAAGTAGGGAAGGAAGGAGGGGGAAACCGGCAAACATTCAAACGAATGTTAATCAAAATAAACAAACAATACCATGGAAGTAAAAGACCGGCAGGCGCCTCACGGTCCACTGCCGGCCAAAAGTGCAAGAACAAAAAGCAAGCGATATTACCTATAACTATCAGGATTATCTTGATAATATTTATTACAATAATAAAATTCATGACCCCTTTGAAGCCTTGTTGCAGGTTTATCAGCACATCTGTGTCCTTTAATCAAACCACCAACAAATTATGACCTGGGTCTGAGGTCCAAAGTTTATGCCCTTTATAGATACAATGAGGGAGTGTCATCTGGGAACCAATGAAAACAACTGTTCAGCTGAAGCCTCTTTACGCAGTTTTCACAAGACTGCACGTTTTTAACACCAAGAGGGTAAAGATCTCCTTCCATTGTGTTTCAATTCAAGTCAGCGCTCCAAGTGTAAAAATGTCTTAGCTCAGGCGTAAAAGTATATGAAATTTCCTTAAATGTCATGTTCTGGTTAGCTCTGCATCCCGAACAGCAGGTTTTACAGTAATGCTACATGAAATATGGATTTTTAACTGGTAACTGCATCGGATGAAAAATATGGACCAATGCACCAGCTTTATATAATGGGTAATGATGTGTGTTAGGTGAAAAGCTGCATGAAATAAAAACAGCTGTTTAGACTTTTGCAAGGTGTACATACGTGTAACATACTTATGTTAACAAATATAACCTTATTGTATTAATTTGACAATTTTCAAGTTAAACAGAAAGGACAGTGACAAAATTAATTCACACTCCACAGCCTCAATAATGCTGTTTTGTATTTTGTCTTAAGACGATTGGAACAAATATGTACTACACAAACTTTCTTTTAGAAGTCCTTTAAATCCAGTCAGCCTAAAGACAGCTGTGAAATACGTTTCTTTTTGTGTTCTACATATAGTGTAGCTGCTGGTTTTCTCCAGTAGAATGCAAAATGTTCAGTTCTCACCCATTGCTTCATGCCTCATTTCATACACTCCAGCAACACCCGCCACCCCAGAGAAGAACCAGACATGTATACTGTAGGCTTTTGAGAGCTCTTATGGACAGCTGTTAACTTTTGGGGCCATAGGTCTAGGACCACATTGGAAATCTGTTATAAAATCCTGACCTATAAATGTCTATAAACTATAAACGGATAAAATGTAAGCAAATTAACAATGACTATAACTATGAGAATTCCTGTGTACTAAGAAGCCAGTTTACTCAACTTCCACTGAAGCACACACGATCATGGTGGTACAACATGGCTCATTAGGTTTTGTTGATGTCAGGTCGAGTTAAGTGAGATAATGAGCAATAAAATAAAAACTATTAAATTTAAATAACAATTTACAAGATACAAATTAATACATTTTACATTAATAATTTAGCTGTCACAAAACTGGTAACGAGAAGAATTCAAAAGGTAAAGTTTTAATGACTGCAAACCATGTTTTCAGTGACGAGAACCGACAAAGAATGAAAAACAGGGTCCATATACTGTAAATATTTAAAGGCACAAAACATGAACTAATAAGCTTAACTACCAAGACAACAGGTAAACATAATAACAAAAATCAAAGCACAACAAAATGGAGGTCACATGGAAAAACACCAACTGAGGAGGGAGGGAGGCCCTTACAAAAATTAAGCATGGTTTACTAAACATGGATACTGTAGTAAAACCATGGTTACCACAAAATAAACATGTTTTTCAAAAAATCATAGTTAAACCATGGTTACTGTAGTAAAACCATTAGTTTGCCAATAGTAAATGCGTGGTTAAGACAGTAATATCATGGTTAAGACACTTAAAAATGGTTTATGTTTACTCAAGGTTGTATACTTTTGGAAAGATTGGTATTTTGACAAAAGCAAGAGTGCTGGGGAAGGTAATACTAGACTTCATGAAATATGACAGGGTTTTTATTTCCTTTCTGTTAATTAAACATTCTAACAATGACAAATCAAAAACACCAGTCAACATAGTGAAGTATTTATTTTATTTTATTTAACCTCGATACAAATCCCATTGAGACTTCACAGTCTCTTCTTCCAGGCAGACCTGGTCAGCAGCGGCACACAAAGTTTCACACAAAACAAAACACATAATACCCAGTACCAAAAACTAATAACAAGTAAATAAAGATAAAAACACTTACAGGAATCTTTAAAAACAGAATAGAAGATACATTTAAAAGTGCATAATAATGGTAAGGACTCCAATTTAAGTACACTTTGCAAATCATTCCAAGATGAAGCGGCATAGAATGAGAAAGCATAACATGACACACCACCCAAGTATTGAGGTGGCGTGACATATTTTTCTGGAAATGTAGTTGATTACATTGTTGTGTCTAATGATTCAAATCAGGAACATTTGCTCAAGATGTGTTTGTGAAAATTACCTTAATTGTTACAACACAAAGGCCCTGTTTCACAGACAAGGCTTAGCTTAAGCCATGACTATGCATTAATTAAATTAGCATATTTAATTTGCTTTTATTAAAATACCATTGATAAAATCATTACTGGTGTGCGTCTTGAGACAAAACAATGGCAATGACATATTTTAAGTTATACCAGGGTAATTTATTGTCAGTTAAGACAGCTCAAATTTTCATATTAGTCTGAGACTAGTCTTAAACCTTGTCTGTGAAACCGAGCAAAAAACGTGCTGCAATTATATTAAGGGTTTGATCACCTCAGTATTTAATGCATTGCCCCCTCATGTAATGGAGCACCTTTGAAACTAAGGGTAAATTGTGTCAGTGCAGCAGATGAAGTTGAAATGATTAGCTCTGTTAAATCTAGAGAGATGTCTATGATCTTAAAACAAAGGTGCTTCAAAAGATTCTTCGATGCCATAGAATAATCTTTTGGTTCTATTAAGAACCTTTAGAAATAAAGAGTTTTTTGTTTCACAAAAGAGTTTTTTTGTTTCACAAAAGGTTTTTCCTGACTAAAAAAGGTTTTTCAGATTATAAAAGGAAGAAAGAGATGGTTCCTTAAAGAACCTCTGAACGAAAGGTTCTTTGTAGGACCAAAAATGGTTCTTCTATGGCATCGCTGAAGAACCTTTTAAGTACCTTTATTTAGAGTGTATAGTCTCTCACTCGCTCACTTTTAAGATGTCATATCCTTCTTTCTTCATTGGAGCAAAATGAGATACTGCAGCCATTGTTTTGCAATGTATTCTCTGTGACCTGTTTGTTTTGTTGTATTTCTTGTTGTAGCACATGGTTTATGGTATTTGTTTGTTGTGCTCTTCTGTGGAAGTAAAGCTCTTGTTTGTTTACTAGATGTAATTTGTCTTGACCCCAACTTGTTACCTTGTTAATTATCTCATTAATGTCTGATGCACCACATCTCTTCCACAATTCTTCCCAATTTAATACCCTTGTGTTTGTTGTGCTTACCTGGTTCATTGTTGATTTTCCAAATCTCATTCACAAAAGTCCTTTATTGGTTGCAGATTTTGTATTTGTTTTAAGTTTCTCCCCCTCTCATGGGAATCTTGCTTTTGCCCTTCTGAGTTACATTTTATTATTAAACCTGCTGTTTGGGCAACTCATTCTCACTCCAGACTTGTTGCATATATTTGGGAAGCGCTCCTTTGGCATCGTTTTTCGATGATCAGGGTACTCAGTTGCTTTAGGTTGTTTGCTGTATTCTCCAATCTAGGGGTGGAATTTCTATGGTCCCTCAAAATTTGACGTTATCATTTGAATATTTGTGACGTCATCACATTCCATTTGGCCTCAAACAGTTTCTGTTGTCAGACATTCATTTTTTTTACGTCTGAATATTACATGTTAACCGCATAACTTCCACAAATTTCCTCATCATCTGACAAATTCATTATATACCAAATTGGAGCAGTGGATTTGTCCAATGAAGCGCACCCAGCACCTCGGTCTTGATAAAAAAACTCTGCATATTTAGAGAAGTATGTTCATGTTCTTTTGTCTTACCAGTCAGTGACAGGTTTTGGCAAAACACTGTTTACAATTAGTTTTACACATTATTGACAAGTCAGCTGTGGTGTGGTGAATTAAATGCGCAGCTTCTTCAAAGAAACTTGCAGCACAGACCATTTGAACTGAAGCCATGCAAAAGAGTGTGTGTCCGTGAATGCATGTAGACAGCAGCTCCAATTCGTAACTGTCACAGTGAGGATCTGTGACTAGACACTCTTATTTTGGAGAAGACTCTTATTATGTCACTGATTGTGAATTGTTTCGCGTTGTACTTGTCTTCACCATGCCCTTTTTGCATTTACTTAGTTATTCATTTCTCTTTGTTGATTTATGTTTTGTTAAGAACTCAAACAAGACCGGTAACCATGTTATATGTTTATTGATTTCAATTAACCACTTACATAATAGCCTAATAAATTGTCATACTTACGTACAGGAACATTTTACCTCACCAAACAGACAAAACCCGGTCACAGTAATTGCCACCATTTTGAATGCCTTTTTCCCGCCAATAGTAGGCACAGTTAATTGTTGTCGTGTGTGAGGGGGAGATTGGAGTTCTGTTTGATTCTTTGTTAAACGTTGTTCAACATTAATAATTACTAGTTGTTTTGTTGTCTATTTTTATATTATTCTAATTGTTTATCTCTTTGTTACTGTTAAATCTATTTTGATTTTGTCTTCTTTAGATTTCTTTAAATCTTTAATTTACAAATGGTTTAATCCAAGTAGGAGGGGCTTAGCCTTTTTAAGAAGGCGCCTCAGTGTGGTAAAGAGATCATAGGCTCGTAGAGTGAGTTGGTTGGAAGTTATTGCTCTGTTTTTGGGCCAATTTATTGGTATAGCCAAATGATGTTTGCAGATAACTTTGAACAGTTTATTTTATTTGTTTGTTTAGTTTTTTCTTCCTTTTTTGGATTTTCATTGTAAATACCAGTTGCAGGTATTAGATTAAAGACTGAATTTTTGACCTCATCAGCACGTCACTTCATTTTTTCGCCTCCATCTGCCGGTACATTCAGAGCAGTGGTGCTGCTACTGTTGTGGCTCATTGTGGCAGCCCTGTCTCTGTTACAGTAACGTTAGCATGACGGAGTCGATCACGGGAGACATTACATCACTTTCAAAGTCAACGTAATGATGTGATGGGTCGGGAGAGAAACGAAAGGCACTGCTATTTTACAATCAAAGCTTATGTAACGTTTCTTCTAGCAATAGTTTTTGTCAGTTCACCGGATCGGAAATTTACGGGTGATGGTATTCGCTTCATATCTGTTCCTCATACTAATCGATTGTATGGCTTGGTACACTATTTTGACTTCATGTCGTTACTTGCTCAAACTGTCTGCATAGCATCAGGTAAACACAATTATCCTTGCTGTCAAACGTCAACGGTACGTTGTGTCGAACCGACAGATGGGGTTCTTCTTGAGAACCTATCAACTTATGACCAGTTTAGAATTTGCATGCCGGAGTCGCCCCGGATATCCGGGTATAAAAGAGAGAGGGCGTGCTGCATTCATTAACCTGTGGGCTGAGGAGCCTGAGACATCTCTCGACTGCTGCAGCGGGGGCACGCGTTGTGGTATGAAGGACACAAAGTCTCGTTGTGTAAGCTCTCGACAACAGATAGGGCGAAAACCTACATGCTTTGGACGGGAGTCTAGGTCGAGCCCCCCAGGTGCCGCTGTCTGTGGGCACAAGTGCACCGCAACAGCACATTCCACCTGGGGAACATCGACGTATCCTCTAGATGCCCCACTATCGAGGAAAGAAAGGGCAACGGAACTAGTTTGATGTAAATGTGTTGAAAAGGGGGCGTTTCCAGGTCTTATTGAGTTCCTCATTTACTTCCAGTGCTGTGCACTGCAACCCAATGCTCACGGCGGCCCGGGAAAGCATGGCTGACATTTTGATGTCCGCTTCTTCCGGGCTCGACCCCCCGAGGAAGGGAGCTCCGAGGAATCATCGGAATCAGATGCCAGTAAGTAACCCTCCGATGCTGCAAGGGACATCTCATCATCATCATGCACCATTTCCGAATACGTGGTTGAGGAACAAGACGGTGGGACCGTCTCTTGAGGAACGGTCAGACGAGCGAGACTAGGTGCGAACGGTCCGAGAGCCAGTGGCTGACAGATTAACACTCACAGCAATCCTCTTCATCAGGTCTTACTGAGTTCCTCATGCACTTCCAGTGCTGTGCACTGCAACCCAATGCTCACGGCGGCCCGGTAAAGCATGGCTGACATTTTGATGTCCGCTTCTTCCTGGGCTCGACCCCCCCGAGGAAGGGAGCTCCGAGGAATCATCGGAATCAGATGCCAGTAAGTAACCCTCCGATGCTGCAAGGGACATCTCATCATCATCATGCACCGTTTCCGAATACGTGGTTGAGGAACAAGACGGTGGGACCGTCTCTTGAGGAACGGTCAGACGAGCGAGACTAGGTGCGAACGGTCCGAGAGCCAGTGGTTGACAGATTAACACTCACAGCAATCCTCTTTATCACCCTCGCTGCTAGACGTAAAAAGGAAACTGATGGCAGTAAATAAATATATATTTCCTCTTTTTGAAGAACCTATTGCTTTATCCTATTCTTCATTTTTTTGTAGTCTGTTGTTAATAGGATTAAACATGCAAACTAGAAGATTTGTAGGTTGTATCTCTATCAGCCATTCACAATTCAGCCTGCCAGGGATTAGATCAGATTAAATTTGGATCGGTTTCTCTTTTAAACTCATGTTAGTCAGACTAATTAGAATTCAAAGTCCATTTTATGCATGTTGTGCACACTAATACCAAACTTTTATCTCTTGGGATTTTGCATTTTTGGATGAAATAATGTAGAGTGTTTTATCATTTAGTTGGTCCATTTTTTAAAACGTTTGCACCACCTGGTTAAAGTAAAACGAATGTATGCATAATGGTAAGGGTGCTGCTGTTCTTTTTCATCAGATATGTGCGTCTTGGTGAGACAGTTACACAAGGGCATGTGGCTCAGTGGGTCAAAATGCTGTGATAGGAGAAAGATCTTTATATTGAAATTCATACAGGATATATACTAAATACACAGCTTTTGAGTTCTTTTTTAAATTATTTATGATGATACAAGGTAATTTTATTATGTATTATTGCATGACACTTTAGTTAAAAATAATCTGCATGAATGTAAATATAATGTAGTTCTGATGATCATAATTCTGGGATTATTAATTATCCTCCGACTGTTTTATATATGGGAAATTAAAATGTGGAAATCCTAACGGAACAGTGTTTACACATCATCTAATAATCTATTGTTCTGCTGATTTTAGGGTACAAGATGGACAGCAAACACCTAAGCAAAGCAGTTCGAAGGCAAGCTTAAACCTTATGTGTTATCTGGGTCCATGGGAGCCGTTTCATTGTTTACTTCAAAAAATAAAAGACAAAATTGTAGTTACAAAACATGAACACCATACAAAGTTTAAACGCTTTTACATCATGACCACTATCAGTGTTCTGTTCACAGATTTTGTGGATGGCTTGTTTAATGCGCTTTAATTGCTTTCTCATTACTAATGATCTATTTGATGTTGTTAAAATTCTGTTTGCAATTAGATTCAAAGTCATTTCTTACAAGACCTTAATATGGGGAAGTTAAGACCAGAGGCTTCCATTATTTCTTTCCTGCTCATTAAAATTTGATCCAGCTCTTTCTCTCATTTTGTTAATTTAAATTACCTTTAGATGAAAGTTCCTCAGTGCTTAATTAAGAAAAGCAGTGTGTAACACCACCAAGAAAGTGACATAGAAAACTGGCAACTATGAACTCGTAGAGCAATGCCAAGGTCATGGGTTCGATTCCTAGCAAATACTCGTAAAATTTAGAGCCTGGATGCAGTGTAAATCACTGTGGATAAAAGTGCCTGCCAGGTGCATAAATGTTATGTGTAGAACTGGAAAGCCAGCTGCCTGACCAGCAGACAAGTGCCCAAAACCTCCCTAAAACCGTCAAAACACAAGAGCTTGACAAGGCTGGAAGAGGGTTTTTGTTTTATAAGAAGCGTTAGAAATTCAAGAGATTTTTTCCTCAGAGGATTATGTGTTTATAACAGTTCCTTTGTCACGGGAGGACAGGGTCAACTGTTTATGTTATTCATGAGCTCAACAGCCCTCTTATAAATGGGTTCTGAGATTGAATGTGTTTTCACTGTGAATATAGAACAGCATGAATCTTTGATAATCTGGCTGTAGTTTGAAATAAAAGAGAAAAAATACACTTAATCTTGCTCTGAGGAAATTAGAAAAGCTAATACAGAGCTGTTTAATATAAAATATGAAACTGTCCAACATTCAATTATTTAAAATATGGTATAGCAGAACATTTATTGTATGAACACATTTTATTTACAGCAGTAGTTTAGTTTTACTGTACTTTATTTATATAGGGCTTTTTATAATTTTCATTGTTACAAAGCAGCTGTACATGAGACACATTGACTGCAAGTAAAACAACTAAAGTCATACACCTGTATTAACAAGAAAAAGGTGAAAACACAAAAGACAAACATACAAATGCTCCATACACACAATATGCATACATACTTACACACATCGTCATAGACGCACACACGCAAACACACTCGTACACACGCACAGTGAAAAAACACATTTGAGATAAAGCAGAGAGAACCACAGGTCAAATAATAAACGGACTATAAATTCCTATATACAATATTAATTATGTAAAACTTCTGAATTCAAAAGCAGCCCCCACGGCCATTGTATATTGTTAAAATGCTCAAATATTTTCTAAAAATATGTTGTCTGTTCACAGAAAAACAAATTAACAGCATAGAATCCATGGTGCAACAAATGAAAGGATTTGATCATTGAACCAAAACAATTTGACAATAACAGCAACTATTTTTTTTTAATAAGCTTTCTTATTACTTCTATCCGGTCCAAACTGGATTTTTTAGATGGGAAAAGCACAAATAAAGAATAAAATTTTAGTGCATTTCATAAAGGGAACAATTAATTTGCATTTAAGTGACCCTATACATGTTTTATTTCTTCACATTAAATTTACACTCCGAGTAAAAACTGAATACAAACCCAAATTAGGAAATCACAGCAACCACAATAAAAAGGTTAAGATATTTATTTGGTTCCAATGAACGTAATAACAGGTCTCTGAAATGTGCCAAAGATGTTGCCAAGGTAACACTGTGTTGGCATTTAGATCCCATTCTCTTTAGATTCTTACTGACCTTTTCTGACCACTCTTATAACTCATGAATAGAGGAGAGGAAGGCAGAAAACCTTTTCACAATTATCAGGAGAACATTTACATGTTTTACTCGTCTGATGTTGATTGTGTGAGGTATCAAAAGAACACAGAAGACATGTGTGCAATTTAACTGCACCTAGACAGAATCAAGGTGCAGACAGACATTTAAACAGATTTTATTAGTAAACAGGAAGAACAAAAACAATCAGGAACTTGACAAAATACAATAAACAGACTTGACTAGACTAAATTTTGACTTGACTGACTAGACTTCACAGGGACCTTCAGAACACAGCGCCGTACAAAGTTGCAAAATAACCCGGCACAAGACAGCAAACCCAAGGGTAATAAATAGGGAGCAAACGATGAGGGGTACATGTGAGAGGCACGAAACTACAACAAGATAATTAATGAGAAAACGAGGGGGCGGGGTCAATACAGGAGACAGAAGGGCATATGGCACCCCCAAAAAAAACAATGGTCATGAGCTTCTACTCAAAACACGAGGGACTGTCACGATCCTGACACTAGACAAGAAAAGCATAAATGAGAGAGGCAGGATCGTGAGTTAAAACACTCACACTTTAACTTACTGCGGAATCAAACCAGGTCACTAGAGGTGTGTGTGTGCAATGTGAATATTTAATGCTTAATTTAAATACTAATGGAGTATGCCTAATTTAAAGTTCATATTGATATTGCATAATCAGCACAAAAGATTTGTACTAACTTACTGATGTAGTAGTTATTAACTCTGGTCCTGGGGACCCAATGGAAGCTTTAATGTCTTCCTCATTTAACTCACCTGATTAAAATCATGAGCTTGTTAGCAGAGATTCATGAACTAATCTGAGTGTGTCAAATACAGGAGTGTGGGAAAAATATGACATGCGTAGGAATGAGTTTGGGAAATACTATCAAGCCTACTGTGCCGAAGTTGTTTTAACAGTATGATGTAATTTACTTTGAGTATATCTGTAAGGCTTTAGACCTACAATCAAGTTAGAACTAATTTGGAACAGATATACCCAGAATGGAGTTGGACTGATCAACACAGGAGTGTTGTATTGCTCTCTTACTTTATTTTACAGCTTCATGTGTCTTATTTAAAAAAAAAACACGATTATTTAGTCTTTTGGTTTTTGTTATACACACAGAAAAAAATGGTTCTTCACCGGTTCTTCACTGGTTCTTTGGGATGATTGAGGTGCTATATAGCACCGCTACTGTATAAAGAACCAGTTAAGCACCTGTATGGTTCTTCAGCGGTTCTTCATTGGTTCTTTGGGGTTGTTAAGGTGCTATATAGCACCACTGCATTACAAGTAACCCGTTAAGCCCTCAGTAGGCTATATAGTTATTTAGGATCTCAACTCTCTCTTAGTCTATTTGGGCAAAGGATTAAAAACAACAAGATAATTCTGGGTTGTGAGAGCTGTTAGTCGTAGTTTAAATTATGTGGAAGGAGAAAGGAGGATGAGAGAAAGCTGAAACATGGTGAACGGCTGTAGTCTTTGAATGAATGTAAATGGGTAAGAGACTTCATATGGGTGTGCGAAGTCACCGAAATCATATCACAAAACTCAATTTAAAAGGCTATTGCCTTTTTCTCATATATAAACTTTGCTTTGTGTTATTTAGTGAATATTATATATTAATGTTTTGTGATTTAAGGTTATGTAATGATATTTTTAATCATTTAGCTACTATGATTTCAATGCCCTGGCCTTCCTTTGGGAAACTGCATTCAAGTAGAATACTAATTCATACTGGGTGAATAGCAAAATATAACAAATTTTAAATAGGCAATAGTCAGATAAATTATCAAAAGCATTGTCAATATTTTCAATAACTATAGTCTTGTTATGCCCACAAAACTGAGTTGGAAGTGTTTTCCACTTTATCACACCATTGTTTTAAGTTATATTTTACGTATATAGTTCAATTTCAATTTTCATATAGGAAAGGTTTTGACCGTACCCGTTTTAATCTTATTCACATATATTATAAAAATTCACCATGAACAAGGACTTAAATCGCTTAAAACCTGTGCTGGACCTGCTCAGAACTACCTTTGACCAGAGCACGTCACGTAACCTAGCAACCATTCGCCAATCAGGTGCACGCACCATGCAAGCGCGAGTTTAAAGCTTCCTGGGGAGAAAACTTCGTCGTGGACCAGGATTCAGACGGAAAAGAAGCAAATATTTATCGAGGTGAGTAACAGTGCCACAGAAATAGGCTCTTTACAAAATGTATTGTGTAATTATAAACAGGGGACATTTTTCATTTGTATTTGCAAACGTAACTTTAACTTATAGCGTTTTGAGACATAGCCAAACCAACCGTGTAAGGAAACGCTAAATTGCAGATTGAGTTTTCTTTAATATGCGAATACCATCACATTGACGATCAAAAACACCAACAAAGTCGAACCAGCTGCAATTGCTAGTTTTTAACAAAAAACCGAAGCGCATTTTTTCCAACCGACAAGCTCGAGACACATAACGTTAATGTTAACCTCGTTAACGACATGTCAGCAGTCTGAGTGCAGCTATGACACGTCAGAGGGGATCTGCCCCTCCCGGTTGAGCCTGGTTTCTCCCGAGGTTTTTTTCTCCATTAATCAATAATTGGAGTTTGGGTTCCTCGCCACAGCAGGGCAGTGTTGGCCTGCTCACCGGGAGAATGCATTAATTCATTTATTTATAAACTAGATATTATTTATTAGAATGATCTTACTCCTTGTATAAATACCATGCACTGTGCTGTGTTTTAACTTTTCTGTTTTTCCTGTTTGCCCCTGTAAAGCTGCTTTGAAACAATACACATTGTGAAAAGCGCTTTATAAATAAACTTGAATTGAATTGAACATCGAGACTAAAAAAACAGGGTTCAGTTAACCTAACAGAGATAAATTACGTTTAGGGACATTTTTGCTTTACAAACAGTGAAGTGTAACGAAATATCATTGGTTTCTTAATGACGTATATATTTTTTTTGTATCTGTATTTACAGTAAGCAATACTGTTGTTTATGTGTTAATGAATGGGATTTAAGATTTTAAATGGCCTTGTTTTCATTTAACTGAATTACAGTAGCTGTTCAGTTTAAATTGTGTTTAACTGCTGTTCTAGCAGATATGAGTTATTCAGGTTTTCATGTAGGCATAATAGCAGATAATGTTATAGGCTAACATTCACCTTTATTTTATCTTTCTCTTTAGACTATGACAGACTTTATGAGTTGGACTTCTGTTCAAGTTTGCTGTTATTTCAGAGAGGATGTCTGAGAGGCTTTTTCCAGTAATTCGCAAGCAGACTCGGTTTTTGGCCCAGTTGGAAATACTTAAAAGCCCACCAATGAGGAGGTTATCAAAGTGGTATCCCATCAACACACAACATTGTGTCCACTCTGTTACATTGTGTACAAGTGTTTTGCTATCTGTTAATTTGCTAAATTTATTTTTATTCTATTTTTGATAGCCAATTCTCTATTTATTTTTTTCTCCATAGAGAGCACCCTTCAGAAAGCACTAATCTACCCAGTCAAGCTCAGTCTGATCCATATACCTCTTTAATGATTCCAGCATTGCTGAGGATGGCCATAGAAAGAAGAGATTCTGATCTGAAAAGTGCTACTAAAACAAAACTGCGGACTCTATTGATTTAAACTCTGTTTGACCAACTTAGTATGAAAACAATGTAAGTCAATGAATACATCAATGCATACTTATTTTAAGAAGTACATAACCAAGAGGGTCATAATGTAACAAATAAAAATGTGACATTTTTCCTTTTGTTTTTGGTGGTAGCACAGTTGTGTGTACACTAACACCAGTTTGCTTTTCTGTTTCTGATTTTTCTGTTAGGTACCCAACTCATCTTCAGTATATTGAACTTCTGTCGACTTTGATCACAGACTACCCATTCCTTAGAGAAAGTGATGGTTCAGGATATGTAAGTTTTAATTTGTATTAACATTGTTTCCTTGCTATATTGATTATCAAATGACTTCATATGATTAATTCAATTGTTTAAATAAATTATAAATATTTTAAGATAAAGGGTGCTGTATTTTTATAGGTGTAAAAATTATAGTTCACTCCCCCAAATTGTTTTGTTTCATACATGTATGCTGTTCTTTCTTCTGTAGAACACAAAATAACATATGAATAGTTTAGTTTCAAAACTGTATAAATCCATAAATCCAAAACTTACCAACTGCAGTTTGATTTATACATGATTTTTAGTGTTTTGCCACCAAACTCTTCATATTTAGAAAAATGTTAGTAACCAAACAGCAGTGCCACTCATTCACTTCTATTGCACAGACGCAAAACCAATGCAAGTGAATGGGTGCCAGTTAACAACATTCTTCAAAATCACTTTAAGTACATTCTAAAAGGGGTTTTACATGTAGTCAAACTCTTCAAAAACATACACTGCGTGAACTCAAAATGTATAGTTTTGACGCTCAAACCCTAATAAGAAAAAACCTACAAATACAGTAGGTTTCTAGCCCTTCGGGCTCGAACCCTAATTAATTTAACTTAACTTATGTTTGCCTTTCAAATAAATATGAGAAGAAGGTTGATGCTATTATATCCCCTCTTCCATAGGGATATACTCAGACCAGCCCTTCTGAAATCCCAACACCCAAAATGCTGCTTTAGGGCTGCAGGGAGCCCTTAATTACCATTTAATTACAGAGGAAAGTGAGGACATCTCTATGGCACTGGGCCTCCTCCTGTGTGTTTTTTTGCATTTGGAATCCAGTGTCCTAAAGGACTAAAAAGACACTGATCTTTTTGGAGTGTGTTGTTTTGAAATTGAAGGATCCAGCTGGACTTCCTGTCACTGTAAAAAGGGTGTACAACTCAATCTGTGAGTAGAGTTAGGGGTCAATATTATTTCTTTCTGCATCTTTTGGCTTCTTCCAGTTCTAGTTCAAGTTTCCATGAATATGTCTGTTTGCAATTGGTTTTGTATGATACATGTCTTGTCATTTCACTCATTTATTTATTGTTCAAAAGAATTCAAGAAGCACAACTTGTCTAGTATCTGTGGTTAATTAAAAATAATTTTGATTTTCAAATTAAGAGCTAATGTAGCCTCAAGCCAGTAGGCCAAAAAGAGCTTACAGGGTTACAGTATGTGTGTATAAACATTGTTGTATCAATTTTTATGAATATAAAAGAGTAGTTCTATTCAAATTTTGTATTGCCTATATTATTCCCTTCCTTGTCATCATTTATTTTATTTGCTGCTTAAATACATAAATTTAAAGGTTTTTAAATCTATGGTGTTTTATGTTGTACGATTAAATATTCATTTTTTTAATAAGTGTCATTTATTAAAGCATTTTAACTTGTCCATGGTAGTATCTGGAATAAAATGAGCCCTCCTAGATCAATTTAAACAGTATATAACACCTTTTATGGTTCTACATAGCACCTTTTGATAAACGTGCTATAAAGCTTCTTTATAAGTAGGTGCCATATAGTACTAAAAGAAGTTCTCCTATGATTATGATCCAGAGAACCATTGTTGGTTCTTTTGAGCACCATATAAACCATTAAGTTATAAAGTGCTATATGGCACCTTAAATGGTTCTATATAGCACCATTTGACAAAGGTGCCATATAGCACCTTTTAAAATAGGTGCTATATAGCACTAAAAATGGTTCCCCTATGATTACGAGCCAAAGAACCACTTTTAGTGCTATGTAGCACCATTTGTTTTTTGTGTGTAGGGGGTGGAGAGTGTGAACCAGTCTTTGTCCTATGCAGAAGGAAGGAAGAGAGAAACTCATTACAAACAAAATTATAGTGCCAGAGAAACTCAACAGTGTGTAAAGAGCAGCACATTCAGCCCATACAAACAGTCAGTAAAATTACTTTTGTTTTTAACCCATTAAGAGTGGTCATGATTTTGTTCTCAGTCAATATTTGCAGGTCTAGCCCATATTATTACTTCAATTGTTGAATTAGTAAAGCCATAACTATGTAAATCACTGCACAGATGTTTACCAAATCCCAAGATAGACTGTATACATGTACATGTATATGTCATTCAATGTATCACATTTGTGAAAAACTAAAACTTGCAAAAACTTCTATGAGGGGAAAAAACATGTTTATCATGAATCAATGGAAATATACTATTACTACACTTCAAAACACCACCCAAGAGTTTAAATAATTTTTTTATTTTTAAATTGATCAGTTTTTGGAGTTAGCAGATTTATGTCATTTTACCTATCTGGGGTATGTACTCATAGCAATTTGGTCTGTAAATTTGAACCTGCTTGGGTACAGGAAACATTAACAGAGACATTAAGACTTTATATTGTTATAAACAATGTTTACATGTTAACATAATGACAGCATAATTTCTGTAAAATTGTTCTATACAATAATTACATGTTAATATAATGTCAACTTATTTTCTGAGTATGATTTCAAGTTTTTGTCTACCCAGCAATACACAATTATCCCAGACCACTAAATGTTATGTGCTTTTTCGAGGCCAGACAGGCAGAACAATTTGACGACCTGGCATTTATCTCACACAGGGCTCTATTCATCAAAATGGTTCCATGGACCTAAAAGTTGTCACATTAAACAAGCAAGTAGGCTTTAAAAGGCCTATGCTCCATTTATCTCTGACATAAGACTAAGCGTTCCGATCATACAGATTATAAAACATTAATTTATTGGACAAGAAAAATACTTTTATATGCATGCAAGAAGAGGAACTATTTCTAGAATTTAAGGTATTGATCGCTATATTTTCCTTGGCTACTTTGCATGCTTCTTGAGTTAAATAACTAAGTTAATATAAAGTCTTTAGTACAGCCCGAATCTGCACAATCAATGAGAGCAAGGGAAGAATAGTACCATAAATCTGTAGAGCGGCTGCTATGATGACAGTAACAAAGTAGTTCTGTCATGCCAGCTCTCTGTTCTTTGATAAATAGCTCTGTAATGCATGCCAAGAAAATCATTATACGCCATAAATGAGTTGAGCAGGACCCTCTTGTGTGTTTGCTTTAAGTAATTAAATTCACTTCAGCAGTGTCAGGCTGTTTTCTAACACATACTGCAGTTCAAGATTAGATAGACTAGCCCTTTTGACCTTGATTAGCCTGTTAATAACATTTTAACATTTCAGTCCAGGGGAAGGAAACTAATTTTACATTTGACTTTACAATTTCTCTCCAACTTGTAAAATTAATATTTGCAGTATTACTTTTATCGAAAGTCATACAATTATAACACCGTTAATTACATCACTCATATTTTGTAGAAACGTACTCGGTTACTTACGTAACCGAGGTTCCCTGAGATACGAGAATGAGTACCGCGTAGCAGGACGCTATGGGGAAAACTCCTTTTGCTCCGATGACTGAAGATTTTTTCCAATTACTCAGTGAAACTGTACGGCCATTGGTCTATGAAAAGTAAAACTTTAAACCAATGGCAGCAAAGCTGCACGGACCTATGGCGATGGATTCCGCCAATGGGGGCGGGGCTTATGGCTCTATAAGCAGACACATCACCATAATGTCCTCAGGTAACTTCGACTGAAGCGACGACCATGAACCATGACAAGGAACGCAGTACTCGTTCCCGTATCTCAGGGAACCAAGGTTACGTAAGTAAGCGAGTACGTTCCCTATCTATACTTCAGTTGTACTGCATAGCAGGGGAACCAAAAAATTTGGGGAACCAATACAATCCCGCCATGCTACGAGAGGAACAACAACTCAAGACTTCCCTGGAACTAGGTTCGGGGCCAAGCATGAGCAGGGGAGCCCTGCCGAGCAGACAGGGCTAAGCTAAGAGGTGGCCAGTCTGGTAATCATCCTAATGACAGTGTGCCTAGTGCCAGCACGGTTGGAGCAACAGTATGTCGGCAACCTAGTGTAAGTCCTTTAAGCAGAGAGGACCCGAGCCTGTAAGGCTGGGACATCCAGACTATAGAATCTTGTAAATGTGGATGGCGAAGCCCAACGGGGTGGCGCACAAATCCCCGCTATAGACACACTGCTAGACCAGGCCCAAGAAGAGGCGATACCTCAAGTGGAGTGTGATCTAACTCCCGTGGGGCATAGAAGTCCCAAGGAAGAATATGCTAGCGTGATAGCATCATCAATCCACAAGAAAGTCTCTGCTTCGTGACCAGGGAACCTTTCGTGTGGTCATAAAGCTGTTCCGAGCGCCTGAAGGCAGAGCAGCGCAGAGCACGTTTTGCTCCGGGTCCTGCTCGGAGGAGGGGAGCGCAGAAAGTGTGCCCTAACGTGATAGAGAGCACCTTCGTGATGTAGCCATATCTTGGTTTGAAGACCACCCTAGAGTCGTCAGGCCCAGCTTCAAGACAGGCAGGGCTCACCGAGAGAAACCTTGTGAAGGGCCAGCCATGCTACCTGCATCTCCAGGCAGTTGATGTGCAGGCCCCTTTTCCTAATACTGCATGCCATCGCACAGAGCCCTCCAACCCATGTTGGAGGCATCTGTAGTGACAACCATCCATCTGCATGTGGTGCCTAGGGGCACCCCCTGCTCTAGCCAGAGTGGATTCCTTCAAGGAGCTAGGGCAGCGAGGCAGACTGGATCAACACGGATGCTTATGAAAATCTCGGTTTCAGCCAGTACTGAATGGGCCGCATGGGAAGGATGCCTAGCATTCTCTGAAACGCCTTGAGGGCCCAAGCTCGAAAGAGGTTGCGAGTCTCTGAATGGCCAGTGCGCTTTCTGGTGCCAGCCTGGCTGTCATTTGAGTAGAGTCGAAGACAGCTCCCAGGAACGAAATTCACTCTGGGTGAAGTTGATCCTGAGCTCCAGGCATTCTTAGTGGCTGAGGAGAAGAGATCTGTGGGACCCTAGCTCGTCCTCTGACTGTGCTAGAATGAGCCAGTCATCAAGGTAGTTCAGAATGCGCATACCCTTCTATCTGAGAGGGAAAAGTCCATGCACTTTGTGGAAGTGCGAGGAGCTAGGGACAGCCCGGACTTAAGGACTGTGTATTGATAAGCAACCCCTTCAAAGGCGAATCTCAAGAATCGTCTGTGATGGGGGGCTATCTAGATGTGGAAGTATGCATCTTTCAGATCCTGGGAGAAGAACCAGTCCCCTGGGCATATTTGCGAGAGGATCTGTTTCAGAGAGATCATTCTGAAACGCTGTTTCATGAGGGCGCGGTTCAGAAGTCTGAGATCGAGGATGGGGCGGAGAAGCCATCCTCCTTTAGCACAAGAAAATTGCCAATGTCTGAGCGAATGATTAACTGTGTGAGGGGGCAAAGTTTTTAACTTTTTGTCCAGAGTCAATTACCTTTCTGGTTCAAACAATGAAAAATAAATGCTTGAGGTTAGCTTTAATGACTCTAAACTAAAACAATAAATAAAATATTTTTATCAAGAGAACAAGAATCAAACAATTGAGTCTTTTTGTTCGAAAACCTGGTATCATACAAGTTTAGCTTTTATCAACAATTTAATGTGTAAATGTCTAATAATACAGTTGAAAGAAAAAGTATGTGAACCCTTTGGGCTTACTTGGATTTCTTCAAAAATTGGTCATAAAATGTGTTCTGATCGTTATCTAAGTCACAACAATAGAGAAACACAGTCTGCTTAAACTAATACCGCACAAACATTATATGTTTTCATGTTTTTATTGATCACAACATGTAAACATTCATAGTGCAGGGTGGAAAAAGTATGTGAAACCCTAGGCTAATGACTTCTCCAAGAGCTAATTGTAGCCAGGAGTCAGCCAACCTGGGGTCCAAATCAATGTGATGAGATCGGATGTGTTGATTAAAGCTGGCCTGTCCAATAAAAAAACACACCAGTTTTGAGTTTGCTGTTCTGAAGAAGCGTTGTCTGATGTGAACCATGCCTCACACAAAAGAGCTCTCAGAAGACCTATGATCAAGTATTGTTGACTTACATAAACCTGGAAAGGGCTACAAAAGTATATCTAAAAGCCTTGATGTCCATGTGTCCACGGTAAGACAGATTGTCTACAAATGGAGAAAGTTCAGCACTGTTGCTACACTCCCTAGGCATGGTCGTCCTGTAAAGATGACCGCAAGAGCACAGCGCAGAATGCTCAATGAGGTGAAGAAGAATCCTAGAGTGTCAGCTAAACACTTACAGAAATCTCTGGCACATGCTAACATTTTTGTTGACAAATCTACAATAAGGAAAACATTAAACAAGAATGGACTTCATGGGAGGACACCACGGAGGAAGCCACTGCTGTCCAAAAAAAGCATTGCAGCACGTTTGAAGTTTGCAAAGAGCACCTGGATGTTCCACAGCACTACTGGCAAAACATTCTGTGGACAGATGAAACCAAAATTGAGTTGTTTGGAAAGAACACACAACGCTATGTGTGGAGAACAAAAGGCACAGCACACCAACATCAAAACCTCATCCCAACTGTGAAATATGGTGGAGGGGGCATCATGGTTTGGGGCTGCTTTGCTGCCTCAGGCCCTGGACGGATTACTGTCATCGATGGAAAAATGAATTCCAAAGTTTATCAAGACATTTTGCAGGAAAACTTAAGACCATCTGTCCGCCAACTGAAGCTTAACAGAGGATGGACGATGCAACAGGACAACGACCCAAAGCATAGAAGTAAATCAACAACAGCATGGCTTCAACAGAAGAAAATACGCCTTCTGGAGTGCCCCAGTCAGAGTCCTGACCTCAACCCGATTGAGATGCTGTGGCATGACCTCAAGAGAGCGATTCACACCAGACATCCCAAGAATATTGCTGAACTGAAACACTTTTGTAAAGAGGAATGGTCCAAAATTTCTCCTGACCGTTGTGCAGGTCTGATCTGCAACTATAGGAAACATTTGGTTGAGGTTATTGCTGCCAAAGGAGGGTCAACCAGTTATTAAACCCAAAGGTTCACATACTTTTTCCATCCTGCACTATGAATGTTTACATGTTGTGTTCAATAAAAACATGAAAACATTTAATGTTTGTGCGGTATTAGTTTAAGCAGACTGTGTTTCTCTATTGTTGTGACTTAGATGAAGATCAGAACACATTTTATGACCAATATATGAAGAAATCCAAGTAAGCCCAAAGGGTTCACATACTTTTTCTTTCAACTGTATATGTTTTCTTATCAATTTATTGTTAAAAGTGTATACAGTCACTAAAGACCTAAAATATGTAAAGATGTAATTAAAAGCTTGTTTACTTAATATGGTTCTTTAATAAATTGCAGACACATTTAAGAAAAAGTACACACCCCTTTATTATAAATAAATGCTATTTAAAATCTAAAGGTTCAGACTTGCAGACTTTCTTCTCAATGGGTCTGCATGACCAGGCCAACAACTTTGTTAACATTTCCTTGTTAGGAATTAGCTTTATTTATGAATAGAGGGTATGCATTTGCGTGACTTTCCCACCTGAACATGTCGGGACACGCCCTGGGACACGCTCCCCTGGGTTGCAAAATGGCTTAGAAGAATAGGAGAAACAAAGAAACCTGAGCTAAATCACGCAATTGTTTTCTGAAATTACAAGCAGCTGATCCTTACGACTTCCCTATGACTTACAAAGGAATCAGGTGCTCCTGGACACTGAAATGTTGCATGGAATTGCGTTTCCTGATATTGTAAGCAATCATTGTTTTGCCACCCACGGGGGCGCTCCGGCGTGCTCACATGGTTTTCACATGGTACAGTGACGACACGTCCATATAAAGCAGGGGTATTCAATTAAAGTTCCAAGAGGTCCGGTCTTTATATTATCTTCCAAAACGGAGGTCCGGATAATATGTTTTTTAAAGAAAATAAATATTAAATCAATTAAGTCCAGTTGAATATGCTGTATATTGATAATAGCTGTGACTCTTCACATATTGACATATAGCCCAAACGTTATTATGTGATGAGTCAGGAGTGATAATGTGTTTTTCTAATTTAACTTGTTAAACAATCTCTTCCTGTCTACTGAAAACTGAAGTAAATGACAAAGAATTAAAGACTTCAAAACAATATAGAGGATTTAAAGCAGATATTTATTGACAAAGATGAATAAACATTATCTTTAATCTTAACATTTTATGCATGTCTTACCACATAAGTTTAGCAGGTTGTCCGTTTTTAGAAACAACATACGCATTTTCAGTCAGATTTACATTTACATTTATTCATTTAGCAGACGCTTTTATCCAAAGCGACTTACAAAGGGTTTAGGGAGCAATAAACGATATGTCATACAGGCGCAATAATACAGTAGGTGCCTATACAAAGTTATTGTCTCAACAAAAGTAGACCACTACCTGTTGAGAGAAAAGCTTAGTGTTTTTTTGTCTCTCAAGTATTCACAGAAGAGATGGGTTTTGAATAGTTTTTTGAATGTTGTGAGAGATGTGGTTGACTGGACTGAGTTAGGAAGAATGTTCCACCATGAAGGAGTTGTGAATGAGAATGAGCGGGAAAGCGTTTTACTGCCTTTATGGGAAGGCAATACAAGAGGCCGTTGGTTTGCTTAACGCAGGGATCTTGATGGGGTGTAGGAGTGCAGGAGGGTGTGAAAGTAAGCCGGTGCAGATCCAGTGATAGTCCTGTAGGCAAGTATTAGTGACTTGAATCTCATACTGGCTTGGACCGGTAGCCAGTGGAGAGAGATGAAAAGGGATGTCACATGAGCCCTTTTAGGGTGTTGGAAGATGAGGCATGCTGCTGCGTTTTGATGTGGAAAGGAACTGAAAGGAAACATTTTAGGTAAACTTTTGCTATGGTTGACATTTGTTATTGTAACCCAGGTCCCTAGTACGCAAATTGAGTAAGCAGGTAGCGTAACGCGTACATGGTGCGTATTAATAGCTCCGCCTATTACGTGTAGTGTGTGGAACTAAGTGACGGATTTACAGAGCATCAGTGTTTAATCGCTAGAATAGTAAGCTAAGAGAACGAAATTTGAATCATCATATTAGAAGAAAGAAATTCAAAGTTGCTTGTAGTGATAGCAGTACGGAACGTATTTTTCGATTGATTAATAGATGGTTAGTTTGCCATTTGTTTGCTGACGCAGTTCGGAAAGGCTAACCAATCTCTTTAGTATCATAGAACCGGATTTCTTTGATAAAGAACTGTTTCAATTGTTGTTTTCATTTTCTTGGTAAGTAAGTTTATTTATTAATGTATTTAATTATACAATGTATGCTTTAACATAAAAGAGAGAAGTTATCACTCAGTAGAAATATGGGTGTTTATTGAAATGTGGTCAATGCGTAATATTGTTAAAATATCTGTGAGAGCAGTAATGTTTAAGAGGGGACTTATCGTTAAAACCTAAATGTTGAGCTATTAACCTAGGTTTGGGAAATGTGTCGTGTAGCTCGCGTGTGGATTGCTAATCGTATGCTAGTAGCTAGTATCGCGGGTGGAGCTCTGTATGTGTAGTGTTGAATGCATGAAGATGTTTAATGTTATATCTGTAACTAGGGAATGTGTATGTATATATACATGTATCATTTAAAATGCGTTAATGTGCGAATTATGCTTATGTGTAGTATGTGAATAGTTTTACTCTGGTAACTAATTGTCGCTTTGCCTTGTCTTGGCAAGGTTGGGTTTTTTTGGTCCTTGGATTTCCCTTTTGTCTCTTTCCGGTTGTCTCCGGTGAGTTTTCCTGTTTTCCATCGCCTCCTGCAATGGTTCCTGTTCTGATGAAGTAGGAGTTCTTTTTCATACGGATGTTCCGGAATTGAATCGTTTCGCCTCTAAGGAGCTAATTTTATTGGTGAAACTGGCGAGCCACCCTGGTTTTGCAAATTTATCAAGCATTATCTACAAAACAACGAAGTGGGTAGGACAAAGACTGCTTATTTTTGAATCTTTTGAATGCAGTGCGGCTGCATTTCCTACAACGCATTCAGTCACACGGACACTGACTGTGAAACTTTCTTTCATTGCCTGAGTAGTTGATTCAGGAAGTTTAATTGTGTATAATTGTGTATGTACCTGAAATTCATTATTATTATTTTTGTTTATTTTGTTGTGTATTGTTACCATTCTATTTCTATGTCAAGCTTTCAAAGCTGAACATAAAGTGCACTTAATTTCCATTTGTGATCTTGCTTTGAGTGTTTATTTCCCTCATCTTGCTGCAACGTTGGCTCTCGGGCGAATTTAGAGTTCTGATTTGGCCTATTGCAAATTTCTCTTTAAGACTGTGGTCTGATCCTGACTACTGGTGAGTTGTCACATGGTGTTAGGTGGGTTACATTATGATTTTTAAAAGATTGAAAGTATACAAAGCCCACAAGACAAGCCTTAGATTAGACATTGATTTTGTTAGTTGTTAAACCTGCTATGCAGATTATCAAATTATTGTCTCTATTTGCAGCAGGCTGATACTACTTGTAATTTTGTTTTGAAAGGCAAGACATGAAAGACTGCTAAAAACCTAACCTAAGCTGGTAGGTTTGGAGTCTTGTAGCTGGTTTACGTCCAGACTGGTCCATAACTAGTCCAAACTTGTCACGAATTTAAAAAATAGTTTTGATTTAATACATTTTGATTCTGATTTATTTATATAATACTTTATACAGTTTCACATTGTTGCAAAGCGGCTTTACTGAAAATAGCACAAACAAATAGAGATATTACTACAACGACAACAAACAGTATTTCAATTCAGTTTTTTGTTCTAATGCATCTTGTTTGTGCAAAAATGTATCTTAAGGGAAAAAACTGGTTAAAAACAGGGAAATTATCAAATGTATGTTGTTACGCTGAAAAACATTGCATTAGGTCTAGTCCACACGTACACAGTTTTTCCTTCTTTGTTTTGAAGCGCTGTCATGAGCATGTAAAGCCAACATGTTTCGATATAACCATATTCATAAAGCCATGTTGGCCAATCAGAAGCCTGGAATCTATCTTCAAACAAAGGTGATAGAGGCACGCATTCCTACGTCAAATGCTAAATCTGCAGTTTCACAGTCTACACATTAACACTGAAACCATAGTTTTTCTAAATCTTCACCCTGAGAGGAGTTTTCAATAAAATGTAAGTTTGCAAATTTGCGTTTGCATTTGAAAGAACGGCCAAATGGCATAGAAAAAGCTGTGATTTTGAAAACATATGCGGACATGGCATTACTGGCACAGAAATGGCACCCTCATCTCATTGTTTACCATCTGCAGAAGTCTGATCTCCATAACCTGGACATCAATCAGTTATCCCATTAAACACATAGGCCCTGCCCCAAATGGCACACTCCGGTCATGTGGACCACCTACGAGTCCACACTTAGTGATGTTAGGAAGTGCAGACCTATAGGGAACTTGGCATGAATCCACAAGGGTACATTGGAGCGCATTTTGGGATTGCCTTGTTGTCATGCCAGAGAGAGCAAGCAGTGCCTTCTAATCACTCTCGCGGTTTTTTGATGTCATACGCTTATCAGTCTGCACAGCGCCATATGATGTCGATCACACTGTTGTCCTGTTGTTGTAATTCCACCTAAGCATTATCCACCAGATACTTATGTTTGTTATGCAATTGCTTATCCATATTATTTATTTGTATATTCAATAACTAATGTGCACAATGTGCTCTTAATATGCATTATGTTGTTATTTAATATTTCTATATAATGCAGAAGCTGTGCTGTTCAGATTAACAGAAAGCGCTTTTTGACCGGATAAGTTCAGCTACGAAGTTCCGTGTAAACGAGTAAAGAGGGCTGTAGTTCGTGAAGTTTTCCCTCCTGATCACATTCTCACCACCAAAAGGAACGATTTAGTGAAGACGGCAATATAATTTACAGCCAGAGGTGGATTATGGTGGTCAGGGGCCCCAAAGATGCTCTTTGTGTGAGGCCCCTATAGATGGTGCCTTTTTGATAGAATCAAGCTGAGACACCAAACCAAGGCTGCAAGGGACGTTGGGAACAATCAAAATCGGATACACACACATTGAGACAGCAAATACTACAGTGTTTCCTCTACATTCCTGGCTGCTTAGAAACAACAAACACCAGGCGAGTGCGAAATATATATATATCTTCTATTTTCTGTTTATGTGGTCCACTATTGTACTTTCTTTCGGACATTTTGCCGCTATGCCGTCTAGCATTAGCAGTGACTAGATGAAAATTAGCTGCAGCTGATTGGACAGATGTGACTCATATGTCACATTTATCCAACCAACGGTTTGTTTTATTTTATTACTTTTTTTCTTCACGCTGAAGTAAATTTAAAATAAAAATAGTCTGGCCAATCAGAGGTTGCCTAGGCCTAGGCAAGCCTCTGCATTAGTCCGCGCCTGTTTACAGCAATGACAAACAACCAAACAACAGTTCGACCAATCACCGTTTGTACCAAATCAAAAACACTACATTGTAAACAAGACACTATTTTTATAACTTGCAGAATCAACTTTAAAGGAATCATTTGGAAATGTTATTCTACTTTACCCTGTCTCGGACATCATGTGATGATATGCATGTGTTGTGACGATGCTTCTTTACATATGGCCATGGCTTTAGAATGGATTTATCCATCTGTAGTTGAAAAAAACGGCAACGCAAAGAAAAAGAACAAGTCATGTGTTTTGTACTAAAGTCTGATTTAGTTTTGCCAAATTATGCAAGCACAGATTTACAAATTCAGTATTAAGCCACTGGCATAAAGTATGTTTGACGTTGGACGTTCCATAGTCTGAATTTAGGGACAGTCTTCAAAGTTACATAGGCTATACATTGATATAAAAGTTTCTTACTTCAAAAGCATTTAAAAGGAATGACTTACAGTCACAAAACCAACCTTACAGTGTTCATAGCTGTAGTTCCAGCTATAATGCACACTGCAATCCACTGTATTTTGTTTGCACATGATCACATGTAATCTTTGTGTCATGACATCAAGAGAAATATTGATTTGTTTTCGTAAACTTATCTTTTTTGAGAAACTTTATTTGTTTTATTTTTGTTTATCTTTCATTTGGTTAGTCAAACACAGCATTTGCATGTTAGTTTTTTTCGAAAGCTGTGTTAATAGATTTTTTTCTCTTATAGTTTACAGTTATGTTTACACTTTTCCTATGTCTGGCTGTTTTGGTGCTCATTAGCACTGACCAGACGGCAGCAGTGGGAGGGGTCCAGAGTGATTTTGCAAGTTCTTTTACTCACTCTGGATGAGTACAGTTCTTGTAGATTGGGGAGGGTTGTGCCTGTGATTCGCTCAGCAATCCGGACTATCCGTTGTAATCTTAAAAAAAAATGAACTTCCTCAGCTGGAGAAGGAAGTACAGTCTCTGCTGGAGTCAATGTGAATGTCCCACTTTAGGTCCTGTTAGATGGTGTTGCCAGGAACCTGAATGACTCTACTGTGGCCACAGTGCTGTACATGATGGGGATTGGGGGGAGTACCAGGGTGTTTCTCCTAAAGTCCACTATCATCTCCACTGTTTTTAAGGTCTTTAGCTCCTGGTTGTTATGACTGCACCAGACTGCCAGTTGCTCAACCTCACATCTGTAAGCAGACTCGTCACCATCCTGGATGAGGCAAATAACTCTAGTGTCGTCTGCGACATTCATTATTTTAAAAGCCAGTTGAGCTTGCACCATGGCAGATTCGCTATTTACATGACGAAATTTGCTAGAGCAAAGACTGAACCCTCCAGAGAGGAAATTAATCTGATAATGCAGACATGCCCATGGTTAAAACTCAGACCATGTATGTGTAAGGCCGGATTTTTTTTCCTAATGTACACTAATATAATCTTTCAATTTGAAAACCTTTCATTTTTTATATTTGGTATGTTTGTGTGCTGCTGTGCATCCTTCTGTGTATTGTAAGCAAAGTGTACGCTTTGTGCACCCGCCCATATGCACATACTAAAATGGTAAAGCACAGAGGGAGTGCAAATCAATGTTATCTCGATTGCTTGATAACTACTTATGACAATATGCATCCGACCATCAAGAAGCGACATGAGTTGCATTTGAAAAGTTGAAAGCCTAGAAACACTGATTTATAACTCCCTATGATTATCACTTGTCTGGTGAAGATGGTCATGAAAATGTAGCTGACTTTGTCAGTGTCTTTTCTTTATACTTTGCATGCTCTTTAAGTTTTTTAAGAAATTAATATTCTGTGATCCTGAACTCTTTTGAGGTGCAGCAGAAACATCTAGATAATGTTATCTTTGTCATGCCAATTTTATATGTTTGAAGCGTGAAGAAAGAGCTCAATGTTCTCTACACTCAATTAATTTTTAACAGCATTTGGAAGAGGTCCCTGAAGCAAGCATTGCATATGGCCTGCTGTCATGTGAGAAAGATGATCTCATTCACATAATTCTTTCCTTCCCACACGACAGACACAAAAACCCTGCAACACAGCTGCGCAAATTCTAAGCTTTCCCAAAAGTGTTCCATTTCATTCAGTCCGCCTATGGTGATATTAAAATCAGGAGAATATTATGTGCCATTAAACATTTATCTTCTTTTTATAAATTTTGTCTGGAAATGGGTTCATGACCTCACAGAACAGAAGAAAAAACTGAACACCTACTGCATTTGTATATATAATTAAAAAGTAAAAATATATAAAAGGATAAAATGTCACTGAAACTTAGCATCTCCAAAACTGCCACTTTACAGGGAATGAAAAAATGCAAGTAAATAGAATAAAAAAAACAGTGTTTACAATGTTGACAAACAAAATCCCCAGAAAAACATGATGGGTGACCAACAGTATTGCTTTATGAATAAAGAAAACAATTATAAAATGATGGTGATACCAGGTTTCAGTCTAACAGTGATGAGATGCAAAACAGATATAAATGTATAGAGTAAATCACCAAAAAGTAAATTAGGCAGAGTCTATTAATAACAATTAAGCAATAAAACAATGTTAATCTCAGTAAAATCAGGGATGATGTAAGGTTGTAGGTTGTTATAGAACAATAAACCCCAATAGAGCGAAGCCAAGTGGTGGTTTATGTATCACACAGAGTTCAATCAAAATCAATCAAAATGTATTTATAAATCTGTCATGATTCTGCCTCCTTCCTCATGATTTTCTAGTCTAGTTGCAGGATCATGACAGATCCCTTGTAGTCGGGAAGCCACAGTCTCAAAAATGGGTTGAACCTGACATGGTCTGACATACTTTTTATTTGTTTTTTTCTGTTAACTTTGACCCTAAGATGCAACAATTGGAGGGTCTGCTCTGCTGGAAACATTGTGAAAGAAAATGGTGGATATTTTAGTGTATGTACCATCAGAAAATGTAAAAATCCTCAGTGGGTTAGGTAAACTGTAAATAAATGCATTTCAGATGCACAGAACACATGTGGTGACAACATCCAATGTAAAATTACTCTTAAAACACATTTCTACATTATTTTGGCCCAATTTAATGCAAACATACGTGTTTTCTTAATTCTTTTAAATAATTTTCATCTTTACTTCATTGGCAATCCACTATTCCCCCAATTTATGACATCAGTCAATATGCCATTCTTTACACCAAACAGCATACTCATTCCACAGAAACAAATATAAAAATCCAACCAAAATTAATGGATCTGTGATGATTTCAATACTAGTTGGCGATCAGCAGGCTCTGATCCTCAATAGAATATTAGGTTACTCTCAAAATTCCAAAAGACATAATGGATATTTAACATGGTTGTTAATGTCATGGCCTAGGCATTTTAATTTCAACATAACCCTGTTCTCCCAGTGGAAATGTGTCACAAGAAATATACAGCAAAATGACTTTTATTATTTTAATTGCCTCCGATGACAACTATTAAAACTTTAACGGAACACATGTTTTTAACATAACCTAATTAACTAGGTTCAGGTCCCAGTGAGGTGGGATAATCAGGAGGGTGGCACACTGCAGACACTGCTCTTGGGATAGACCTTCACCCTCACCACCTGAGGAGACAGCAAACAAGACCAGCAGGGTGGGTAATACAGCAGCAGCGTGATAAAAGATGCACCCCCCGTCTCTCTCTCCCTAACACACTCTCTCACACACAAACACAGACACACACACACACAGTCTACTTACGCGTTCCTGTCTTCAAGTGCAAGTTCAATCCTTGAATGTCTTCTGGGTTCCCCGGTGCAGAGACATTCAATGCCACACTTCACATTGGCTCTTGCACAGTAGCATCTTTGGGAACACATGCTTTTCTTGCAGCGGCAGTATTCGCTGTGTTTGAGTTCAGACAGTTTTGCCTCTTTCAGCATCATGGTTGCCACCAATTTGCCATTGACAAGTTGTCTCCAAAAATCAGTGGCACATGGGTTGGTTGGCTGAACCATGTGTGCCTGCTTACACACCGCCATCTGATGCAGGGCTCGGCGAAGGTGTAATAGGAAGGCATCTTCAGTTGGTGGAAGGCAACGCATGTCTCCATTGAATGTTCACAAAGAGATGGGCTTGCAGTGCATCTATAGTACCTCCAAAGTCACTTCAGTCATGACTGACACCATGTATCGCCATGCTGCTATTATAACCTCTTCTCTAACATCCAGGCTTTCCTCCTTCCATCCTTTGGCTTTGCTGTGAAGGTTGAAAGTTTTTACTACTTTATCACTGTTCGTTCTTCTTGCTGCAGCCAGTGCCTCCCGTCCTTTTTCACGAGCTTAGATCAAGTCAGCAGATTTGGCTTTGTGGCCTGTTGAAATGTTGATCAGCTCCTGTTCTTCACATGTGAAAGGATTGATCATCAGGTTGTTGATGACATCTGTTATTTTCCTTACACCTTCTGCTTCCTTTGCACCTGGGCTGTCCATGTCCTCATGATGTTTGGTGTCATCCGTATCCAGGTGTGCCATAGCCTTTGTCTGCTCTGACACAGCTGTCAGAACTGGAAGACCATTCAAGTATTTCTCCATGGTTGCTGGCTGGTGACTGATGCCAGTGAAGAGTTCTGTCTTGGCATCACGGTTGGAGGTCTTTTCAAGTGCCATGTCTGTCCAGACACCATTGAACCGTCCTTCTGTTTGACATACAGTGAACTTCCCATCCTTGTTTGGAGCCAGTGTAGGCAAGCTTCTCATAGCTTCTAGGTATCTAGCTTCAGTTAATTACCATTACAATATCCATATTACTATTCTTTTCCCAAAACACTGGGACAGACCTACCGGTATTCAATAAAGTCACTTACACTTACCACAGACAATGATGAGCAGGTTTCAAGTCCGTTGGTAACCGTTGCTTGGTTTTTCCAAACTCATTCAAATAAATGTTAAATATCCAGTTTGCCTTTCGGAATTTTGAGAGTAGCCTAAAATTCTGTTGCGGTTCTGAAGCCGTTAATCGCCACCTAGTATTGATATCATCACAGATCCATGGATTTTGGTTGGATTTTTATATATATTTTTCTGTGCAATGAGTATACTGTTTGGTGAAAAGAATTGCATATTGACTGATGACATAACTTGGGGGAATAGTTGGGGGAAGCACAGATGAAAATATTGGAAAAAAGTAAGAAAACATTTTATTTTTGCATTAAATTGGTCCCAAATCATGTAGAAATGTGTTTTAAGAGTTATTTTTTCATTGGTTGTGTTGTCACCATATTTGTTCTGTGCATCTGTAATGCATTTATTGACAGCTTACCCAAGCCACTGATTTGAGGACTTCTCTAAAATGGCCACAATATTTTATCCCAATGTTTCTGGCATAGCAGATCTCCCAATTATTGGTTCTTAGGGTCAAAGTTAACAGAAAAAACACAAATAAAAAGTATGGCAGACCATGTCAGGTTCCACCCATTTTACTGAACTTTGGAGACTTTGGCTCCCTGGCTATTGTGTCTAGTGTGAGAAAGACATTCCATTGTTTGTATTACACATGCCATTCGCTTTCTCGTGTCTCATCTATGGCCCCACCCCCTTGTTATCCCATTTAGCTTTCCTTCAGTGTTTAATCCCTGACACCTGGTTCTTGTTAATTATCCTCTGTTAGTTCCCCTATACATAGCCCTTGTGTTCTCTGTCTTGTGCTGAATCGTTTTGTGCCATCCACCTTGTGAGTCGTGTCTGACCTGAAACCTTGTTTGAGTACTTACCGTGAATCCTGTACCGTATGTTCATTCCCTGTCGTTTGTTAGTCTTGTAATATGTTTTTGTATGGTCTAGTTTTTTGGTAATCTTTTACACCCCATTGTGGGAAGTGTTTATTTTCTGTTTTTGTTAGTACGTTTGTGTCGTGTTTGCCCCATTGTGGGATTTTGTTTTCTATCTTGTAATAAAGTATTGTGTTAATTCATAGCCTGCCTGCACTTGGGTTCTTCCCCAATCGAAATCGTGACATGAAGCACAATAAAAACAACAGTAGTTTACCATTATGCTGTACAAACCTCTATAAACCATTTTGACCGCAACGCACACAAAGGAGAAAATATAAAACAAACACTGATAGGTGACAGATCCTTATACTCTAAGGAGAGTCATAAACCTTGGAGAAAAGGTAAGTTTTTAACTTTGATTTAAAATCAGATTCTGAAGAGACTAATCTGAGGGAGACAGGAAGACTATTCCAAAGATTCGGCCCTGCAATTCAAAAACCACGGTCACCCCTTAGTTTTAATCTAGTTCTCGGAACCATCAACACTCTTTGCTCCGAAGACCTCAGCAATCTACCAGATGTATTTGGATTTAAAAAGGTCAGAGAGATATTCAGGAGCCGTTCCACTTAGAACTTAAAAAACAAACAGTAAAATTTTAAACTCGATTCAGAGATGCGTCGATCAGGAAAATGTTAAACAGGCATTATATGGTTAAAATAGGACATTCGCAATGATATCGCAATATTGTTTCCTCAGGTTATTCATGCTGTCAATAGAATAGAATAGACTGATTTTTGTTGTCACCATGTTGAAAGCGAAACCGGCTCCAGTGGAAAAAAAACGTTAAACAAGTGGTTTGTCTTCTGATGTGATTTATGATCTTAGATGTAAAAATGTGGATAAAGGAGGGATGTTATATAACATGAGGCGTTTTACTTGACTACTTTTGTGTCTCCATGATGACACAATACCGCATTGTTTCTTAGGGAGGGAGGCACTTCAGGGCAGAGAGCCCCCACGTGGAGCAGGTGGAGTTGGAGACCAGCAGGAAATGCCGAAGTGGGCGGAGCTGGAGGGCACCACCAGGGCGGTGGGGTCTGACAAGGGTAAAAATGTTGACCAGGGAGAAGCCATTGGCTGGAAGAGGTTTTATTGTTCATTGATTGCAGAATAGAATACTGAAACTATCTTTACCCACTAAGTATTAAAGTAACCAGATTTGAGACTCAGCTAGCTTAAAACATAACAATAGGGCGAAATAAATTCTCTTTTTTTAAAGAAGGACAGGCTACAAATATTAAGAACTAAAGTAAAACCTCCACAGCCACACACCTTTACCCTTGTCTTTGTCCTACCCTCTAAAATGAATTTGAAGTCTGCAGAAAGCTTGATCCATTGAGCCTCTTTTTGAAGAGAAATTTAGGAGATTAAAACAAAGTCCTCATCAGTATTCTCTGCTGGAGAAACTTGCTGCTAAGTGACCAGCCACTTATGCTGGGAACAACAGACTCAAACCATTTGTTTGATGAGCACCATTCATTATGATCTTCCTGCAGAATACTTTCCAGAGTGTATACAACATATTCAAGTGCGTATGTGGGCTCAGTCCAGTGGGTCTGATTTGGGTTGATGCCGAGCTCATATGGCACTTAAAGTCTCGAAGGAGGGTAAAAGGTCTTTGAACGCAAGATGAATTTGAATGCTCTCTTTGAATTCTCAAGAGTGGTGCAGTTATCAAGTTCTCATTCAATGCAACTCATTGCTGTTACTGTAATTGATTAGAATTTGTGGGAGATAGTAAAACAATCAAATTTAGATGGAAGTAGAAATTGCATAATGGAAGATGACTTCCTTTACAAAGTGTATGTGACGAAATGTTGGTGACTTGTCTGATTTTATTGTTTTATTGGCTAGGTTTGAACATTAGGTTTTAGGACATGGGGAGTTGCCTGAAAAAAAGATGATTTGACGTTAAAGGACTGTTTGGTTATTCATTTTCGTGTTTGTAGGAGAAAGCTGCAGAGAAACAAGGTAGATGATATCATGTGAAACTTTATATAAAATGTATCAGTTAACGAAGTGCATGAAATGTATATAATCTATGTTTATACATATTGAGAGAAATCAATTAACAAACCATTGTCAGTGTTACACTATAGACTCAAGGTATTTATGTTAAGTCGTGAATTAAGGAATACTCATTTCAAGTGATACTAATATTTCAACAGTCGTTTGTGAACCACTATGTATTCATATCACAAATTTAAGATAAACCCATGAACTCATGGTGTACACAACAGTCTCAAGGCTCACAGCCTCTCCGACATCAATATTTTGATAATTCTTAAAAATTAGTCTCTGTTTGGCCGTCTGAGATTTCATTATGGGGAAAAAGGTTAGGAGCGGGATTAGTTTTACAGCCCATTATGAATCTTCATGTATGCAAAGTTTGTAGTTTGCCTTTGGCATATATTATTATAATAGAGTGTTTTGATCTGGAAGCGATGTTGTGACATCAGACTTAAACCGGCCCTGCAATGATGTGTCATGCATTCTTCTTTACAATGTCAAACGTGCTGTCTTCTCATGCTTATAATGGTCAACTTGTCAAAAAACGAGTTGGTTGTTTTACGTAGTATTTCTGTGCTCGATACACTCCCCCAGCGATCGTACAGGTTTCGTAAAGTTTTTTCCAAACATATAAAACTGTTTTGTAACCATTTTTCTTAGTCCCTTATTGGAAAATTTTCCCGGAAAAGAACACGGCATGGCCACAGGAGAGCAGGAGAAGGAGCATGCGCAGACGTCACTTTCACTTGTGAACAGGAGAGAGAGAGAGTGAGAGCATATGTTCGCGAAATTCAGGTGTTTGTTTGTTCACTGCATTTGGGTGATGAATGTTATATAAACTGAATGATATAACGCTGGATTTGAAGATCGTTTGAACTGATTTATGGAGCCGTCCTAGCTCTAAGATGCCGGAAACAATCGTACAGCTCTATCTATCTTTTATAAATGTGATCAAACTAAACAATCTTGGAAGACAGGAAGTATGCAATACTACTCTATAGGTACTAAAGATTAATATGAGATTGACAGAAACCCTGTGTGTTATGCCCGCTTTAACAATCAGATTGTAGTGGGGGTTAAGTCTGTGATGTGTCAGAGACTTGACACGTGATTTCAATGAAAGTGTACATCCTTATCCATTACATTATCAATATTGTATGCACTCAATCCATAACATGAAAGAAAACTATTCTTCAACATTTGAAAAGAACAGGGAACACAGAAATTACCATTAGAAACACTAATCACCATGTTTGTAATGTCAATCAAACACAACAAATCAAAGGACAAGCTAATTAAAACTAAAAAACTAATAAGACTAGTAACGCACTTGGTTGAATAAAATAAACATTCTGTTGCTGTTTACAGTCGATCAGGCACTAGTTTTTACAGCGCAAGGAAGGCTTTAATTAATTTTACTTCAATGCAGAATTTTGCCTTGAACATTTGTAATGTGTGGTACTCAAGGCTCGTACTTCATCATGAATAAATCATGGAAGAAGGGGTTGCACGCTCTCGTGTCATGTCTAACAATGCCCTTCAGGCGTGATTTATTCACAATAAAGCACAGCCTCTCATACCTTATTGCTTACATATCCATATTCCAACTCCTTATGACCAGAGGCAAATAAAAGTAGCATGACAGAGCACCACACAGAGTCTTTGCAGCATGAGATGCACTGCAAAGTGTCTTCTAAAAATGTACATCTGTCTTCATTAATAAAAAAAACTATGACAGCTAACTGACAAGCTGAGCTCTGCGTGGTGAAGTTTGAATAGCTCTGGTAGGAAACTGTTCAGCCGTGCCCAAACATCAGCTGTCAGTGCATCACCACCAGCATTAAGCTGTCAGAACAGGACAAATAAACGTGCATCTTCATACTATAGTATTGCCTCACAAATTAAAATGTACAGTGACTATGAATTGCAATTTGCAGTGTATTATTTCTTAAAAAAAATTCAGGGATATGAGATTTTTTTTAAAGTATAAACACTGGGGCGTTGCTAAACATTTTTATTGCGTTTTTTTTCTACAGAGAATATAGAAGCCGTAAATGAAACACAATGACATTGCAGATGGTAATTTCCTGATAGGCTACACTATAATGAACGTCTTTAAATGTTATTGTGGGGTATGTTTTGCATGTGGGTCTAGAGCTGACTTGGTAGATTTACTTTCACGTTAATGAACTGATTTCTGTTGTAATTAAACATTTGAGACTCATTGCAACAGGTGTAAATGCCGATATGTCTAGTTGGTCCACTTCTCACAGTCCAAAAAATGGCAGATGTTAACAGGACCTTAAAAAAAACACAACAAAACAATCCTATGAGGTTTGGAAAGCATTGTCCCATAAAAAGTGTATAGACTGTAATACGGTCTGGTGAACAATAATAAAACAAATAGACAAACAATTAATTAAAAAGTTGTTGGAAATGCAGCTCTATCAAAGAAACCAGCATTAACAAAGACCAGGAGTAAAATCTAATTTACCATCACTTAAGAGAGACTTTACCTGAAAACAAAGCATTCTTTATTCGCTACATTTCCACTCCCAGATGTCTTAGAAGAGTGACTTATCAGCACAACTACTTCTGTTAATGAATTTGACTGATTTCTTATAAAGGATCTCACTTGAGGTTGTTACAAGCTGGATCTTTGCAGCTGTAAAACAGGATTATTTTCACATTGGACATACATTACTATAACAAGGTCTGTCTGTCGCACCAGGACATAGAAGAAAAAAAATATTTCTTGTGTTGAACCCAATAGAAAATATTTTGAAGAATGTAGTCAATCAAACAGTTCTGTGGTACCTTGACTACCATTGTAATTCTTTCCAACTATGGGTGTCAATGGGGTCCAAGAACTTTTTGGTTACAAGCATTGGTCCGAATATCTTTCTCTGTGTTCATCAGAACAGAGACATTTACACAGATTTAGAAAAACTTGAGGATGACAGAATGTTTATTTTTGGGTGAACTGTTTATTTAAGGTCTGCATACAGGTCTGCTATATTGGTCAGGTCCAATTTGCTCGACCTACACGCAGCTCCATCAAGGTCCCCTATTTAAATAAACTAATTGCATGAATAAAATATTTTGTGTTTAGTGTATTTTAAAATATTAAAATAAAATATAAAATATAATGTATTTTGTAATTCAAAATTACCACAATAAGGCACGCCTCCCTGCGAACGGTCCCTGGGAGGAATTTGCCGTTTTTGTGGAGTGGGTGCTGGAGAATAATTCTCTTTAATGACTCTTTTTTTCCATTTGCCCTACCGAGGACATCTCCAGCCCCACTCCCAACCCAGAGACCAGCCAAACATCACCCTGTGCTTAACCCAGCATAACCCTCACTTGGCCCCCTGGTTTCGCTGACCATCCCATCTCCACCACGGCACCTCCCTCCGGCGACACCACTATGGACAGTCATCTTGGCTGGTGTTTGGACCATCATTTTGCTTCTCCTGCTCCAGGCCCCCTGGCTCCTCCCACAGTCCTCACCATCCTGGCCCCACGGACTGCTACCTCACCCCATTGCCTGCCCCTCGTCCACGTCCTGAACCCCCTCTGCCTCCACAGTTGGACCTTGTCGGCACAAGGATGCGCCATTCTAGAGGGGTGCATAATGTCACAGTTATCTACAGTTTGATTTTGTCTTCTGTGTTCATCATTAGTTAATTAGTCCCTCACATTATTCTCTTTTACCTGATTATGTTCCCCTTGTGTATTTAAGCCGGTCCGTTCCTTAGTTCTTTGTCTGCATCTGTTTTGCTTTCGTGTTGGTTGGTTCTGGTTCTACTCCTGGGTGGATTATTACATTTGGGGATCTATTAAAGCAACTTTTTTGGAATTCTATTCCTGTGTCCTGTGCATTTCTAGCCATCACGTTACTGTCTGTAGATGCTAATTATTTTGTTTACTAAAGCACTAAAGAATGTTTCACTGCTTTACAAGCTATTTTTCAACATAAGGTTTAATGCATCTAAGGTACACTTGTGAGCATGCACAACATGTATTGTCATTGTCACACACAAACACTTATTTTGGTATCTTCGTGAGGACTTGACATTGATTGTTGTTTTTATACTTACTAATGCCTTCTAGCCTTTTTGCATTTTTACATAAAAAAAACATTACATTTTCTCATGGGGACTGCTCACCCACAACGTAGGAACAAAATTTTTTGATGTTTTAAGTTAGACAAACTTATTTTTTATGTGTTATCAATTGAAGTAAATTAAAGTTAATCCTCTACTGTTTATGCTTGGTACTGAATGCAAGCTTTGGTTCAAGAAATCTATTTTCTCTCCTGTGAAATAAGGATTCAGAAACCTTCATGTGACAAATGTAACCTTAAGAAGTTTTCAGCTGCCTCTCGCTGGGAGATTTATAATCATAGACCAGTAGTCTTATAAAAGAGAATGAATTTGTCTGTTGACACAGTCTGACTTCTCGTACCTCAGAAGAATATGCTGTAGGCTTTCGCTGTGATAAATGACAGTGACAAAGGCTGTTTTCAGGGTTGAGTCTCTCTCTCTCCCTCTCTCCACCTCTGTCTTATTTGAACTCCCTCACATTCTCTCTCCTCCTTCCCTCTTTATCAATCTCTTATCCAGAATGACAAATGGGTCTCTACGTGCAGTTTATCTTGTAGCAGTGTTGTGAGGTCTAACCCAGATCAATTCTCTAAGCTGTGCACTGATTACAAAAACACCACAACTAAGATCTTGGTCACTGTTTGACATGACTCTTTTTTCAACCTTCAATGTACCACTGTCAAACATCTAGCAAAGAAACATGAGGCAAAACAAGTATCCAAGAATTTTTATTCCAAGTATTTTCATTTTTATTCAATATATTACATCTCCTGAGATCTATCTGCATACCATTCCCTGTCACGGTGCCAACATACATTATTATTGGTTTAACAGGTATCTGAATATGAATATAAATCTATTACGGTCTATTATATTTTAGGCTGTGTTACATGTGTTACATTTAATGTTAATTATGGTTGTAACGCTCTGTCTGCCCTTAGGGGCCGGAATGGCGTTAACCTGTTTGCTTGATTAAACTAATTCCTTACAGCTGTGGACCCTTTACGGTGTACTTAAAGGAAGACGCTTCGTTACACTCAGGGGCGAGACTGGAGCGATCGTCCGGGCAGAGCTGTGCTCCTTTGTATATTTTGTTACCTGATTAATTTCTTCCCATTCAATGTTTGTTCCTACCTTATGTTATTTAAATAAAACCCTAGACCGAGCTTTGTGTTGTCTCCCTCTTAATGTTATGGCAGTGGCCGTAAAAGACTGTGATTTACAACGATGTATTTTTTGAATGGACCTATTGTGGAGAACAAGAAACGAGGAGACAAGAGACGAAGATGCGTCGAGTCCGTTTAATATCCACTTTAATATATCTCGCGCCGAACAGCGAGTGAGATCAAAACAACCACACACGTAAAAACCGGAACATCACTAAACTGACTCCTCCCTCCCTTAAAGGTACAGTACCCTGGTGAATGTCTCATAATAAACATAATACTTGTGGTTCGCCACACAGGCCCCCCCAGAATTCACCCTTAATAAAACATAGGACTCTATACATAATAACAAAACAGAACAGATTTGACAGTTTTTAGGAAAGTCAACGTACAGTGGGGCGAATAAGGCGGCCATAACGGCTTCGCTTAACAGGAGATGGGCGAAGGGCCAGGGGCAGGGCAGGGGCCGAGGCTGCCGAAGGGGGGCGCCCATGCCGTGGGGGCTGGGCAAGCTGAAGTGGTGCACCAATTTCAAGATGAGCAGCCTTGAGACGGTCTATCGCCACTCGCTCAGGCCTGCCCCCCATATCCACAACGAAGTTCTTAGACCCCCCCACCAGGACACGGAAGGGTCCATCGTAGGGGGGCTGCAGCGGGGTACGATGGCCATCGTGGTGGATGAAAACATACTTGGCCGACAGTAAATCCTTGGGCACGTAGGACTTTGGGAGGCCATGGTGAGATGTGGGAATGGGAACAAAAGCATCAGCAATGTCCCGGGCCCCAGCACGATGAGAGGCCACCGACCACCGGGCCGCGGCATCAGGAAGAAATTCCCCCGGAACGCGCAAAGGCTGTCCGTACACAAGCTCGGCCGATGAGGCTTGAAGATCTTCTTTTGGCGCAGAGCGAAGGCCAAGCATGACCCATGGGAGGCGATCAGCCCAGTCGCAGCTCGTAAGGCTGGCCCTTAGCGCGGCCTTCATGTCGCGATGAAACCGCTCACAAAGTCCATTGCTCTGTGGGTTATAGGCCGTGGTACGGTGGACCTTCACCCCCAGGACCTCAGCGACCGCAGTCCAAAGCTCCGATGTGAACTGTGGACCTCGGTCCGAGGAGAGGTCGGATGGTGTGCCAAAACGGGCCACCCAAGCCATAATGAATGCCCGGGCCACATCAGCTGAAGTAATTGAAGACAGGGGAACCACTTCAGGCCATCTGGTGGTCCTGTCCACCATGGTGAGGAGGTAGGTGTAACCACGGGAGGGGGGGAGTGGGCCCACCAGATCCACATTCACATGATCAAAACGTCTCTCTGGCACTTTGAACGGTGCCAAAGGGGCCTTGGTATGCCGGGTCACCTTTGCTCGCTGGCACGCCACGCAGGCAGCCGCCCAGGCCCTGACGTCCCTCCGCAGGCCTGGCCAGACAAACTTGGCCCCCACCAGCTTTGTAGAGGCCTTCACCCCTGGGTGGGAAAGGCTGTGGATGGTGTCAAAAACCTTACGCCTCCAGCCAGCAGGTACCATAGGGCGCGGTTGTCCAGTGGAGACATCGCAGAGGAGTGTAGCGTTGGCCGTGTCAAAAACCACATCCTCCATGAGCAACGCCGTGGGGGCCGTCCTGTAGGCTTGCACCTCAGCGTCCGTGGTCTGATCCACAGCCATCGTAGCGTAGTCAAGGCCTAAATGGATGGACCCAGCAACAGCCCGGGAAAGGCAGTCTGCAACGAAATTGTCTTTACCGGCTACATGCTGAATGTCAGTGGTAAATTCGGAGATGGCAGAGAGCTGACGCTGCTGTCGAACAGACCATGGTTCCGAAGACTTCGCCATTGCAAACGTCAGCGGTTTGTGGTCAACGAAAGCAGTGAAACGCCGGCCCTCTAACAAGAAACGGAAATGACGGGTGGCGAGGAAAAGACCCAGGAGCTCCCTGTCAAAGGTGCTGTATTTCCTCTCGTTGTCACGGAGCTTCCTGCTGAAAAAGGCCAGCGGCTGCCAGGCTCCACCCACCCACTGTTCACACACAGCCCCCACGGCGTAATCAGAAGCGTCCGAAGTAAGAGCAACAGGGGCGTTCGGAGACGGGTGCGCCAGCAGAGCAGCGTTGGCCAGGGCGGTTTTGGCAGCATCAAAGGCATGAGTCATCTCTGGGGACCAATCCAACACGTCCGCCGGCCTCCAACCCCGCAAGGCGCCGTATAAGGGTCGCATGAGTTGAGCCGCATGGGGAAGGAAACGGTTGTAGAAGTTCACCATACCCAGAAACTCCTGCAAGGACTTCACAGTCCGTGGACGTGGGAAACTGGCGATGGTGTCCACCTTGGCAGGGAGGGGAACGGCCCCTTGCGGGGTGACGTGGTGGCCGAGGAAAGTAATGGATGACCGGCCAAACTCACACTTAGCCGGGTTGAGGATGAGACCATGCTCATTGAGTCGGCCGAATAGCTACCTGAGATGCGTCAGGTGGGCGTCTGCGGACGCGCTGGCCACGAGAATGTCGTCCAAGTAAACAAATAAGAATGGCATGTCCCTCAACACAGAGTCCATGAGGCGCTGAAACGTCTGCGCTGCGCCCTTGAGGCCGAAAGGCATCCGAAGGAATTCAAAAAGGCCAAAGGGTGTGATGACTGCTGTCTTTGGGACATCCTGTGGATGGACAGGCACCTGGTGGTAACCGCGCACAAGGTCCACCTTGGAAAAGATGGTGGCACCAGCCAGGTGAGCGGAGAAGTCCTGTATGTGCGGCACTGGGTACCGGTCGGGAGTGGTGGCGTTGTTCAGGCGACGGAAATCACCACAGGGACGCCAACCGCCATCAGCCTTGGTCACCATGTGTAGGGGGGAGGCCCACGGGCTGTTAGAGCGGCGCACGATGCCGAGGTGCTCCATGGTAGCGAACTCCTCCCTGGCGATCGCAAGCTTGGCTGAGTCGAGGCGCCGGGCCCGTGCATAGACTGGGGGGCCAACCGTGGTGATGTAGTGCTCCACGCCATGCTTAGCCACCGCCGATGAAAAAGTGGGCGTGGTGATATCAGGGAACTCAGATAGCAGGCGTTGATACAAGTCCCCGGTAGCAAGCGTGTTCGACAGACAAAGCGCCCCCACCCCTCCAAGCGTGCAGGGGTATGAAGCAAAAGACAGGGCGTCGATCAGGCGGCAGTTTGTAACATCCACCAACAGACTGTAAGCGCAAAGGAAATCTGCCCCCAGGAGTGACGTAGACACGGCGGCCATTACAAAATCCCAGCCGAAACGCCGCCCGCCGAAACACACTTCCACATACCTTGTACCATAGGTACGAATGGGTGTGCCGTTGGCAGCGTCCATTGGGGGGCCGTGCCCGCCAACCATAGTGTCCACAGCTGTCGCCGGCCGGATGCTGCGTTGAGCCCCAGAATCAACCAGCAGCCGCCGGCCAGACAAGGTGTCAGTGATGAATAACAGCTTGCAGTCACGGCCAGCGCCCATAGCTGTTAATGAGCGCCAGCCCTGGCTTTTCCCTGGGCTCTGAAACTGCAAGGTTGGCGACACTGCTTGGCCTTGGCCCCAAACCTGGAATGGTAATAACACCAACCGTCCTCACGCTGTCGGCGGGCCGTCACGGCAGCTGCAGTGTCCAGGTCATCCTCCGTGGGGCCAAACGGGGCAGCGGCGTGCTGGGGAGGCAACAGTGCATGGACAAACTGCTGCCGGTTGGCCAGAAAAATCCTGTCTGCCTCCACAGCCAGCGCCCGGTAGTCTCTCGAGGAAGGGAGGCTGGAACTGGCCAGCGCGGTGCGCACAGGTACTGGGAGCTGCCGCAGAAAAATGTGGGCAAAAAGGAAAGAAGGATCCGCGGCGCCCAGTACAGCTAGCATCCTCTCCATTAACTCGGACGGCTTGCTGTCGCCAAGGCCGTTCAGAGACAGCAGGCGGTCTGCTTTCTCCAGCTCCGACAGTTCAAAAAGTTTCAAGAGGAATGTTTTAAGTGCGTCGTATTTTTGGTCAACCGGAGGAGCCTCTAACAGCGCCATAGCCCTGGCTGTGGTCGAGGCATCCAGTGCTGCTACCACGTGGAAATATTTCGTAACGTCCTGCGTTATTCCTCTCAGCTGAAACTGAGCCTCGATATGCTGAAACCACGGCCGTGGGTTGTGCTGCCAAAAGTCCGGTAATTTTACGGTGGCGGCGCAGGTAGCACCAACGTTAGCAGCGCCGCTAGCAGCGCCGCTAGCAGCCGCATTTTCAATACCTTCGTGTTGTGACATAAGTCAGCCGTATCCAACACGCGTCGGGGTCACCAATTGTGGAGAACAAGAAACGAGGAGACAAGAGACGAAGATGCGTCGAGTCCGTTTAATATCCACTTTAATATATCTCGCGCCGAACAGCGAGTGAGATCAAAACAACCACACACGTAAAAACCGGAACATCACTAAACTGACTCCTCCCTCCCTTAAAGGTACAGTACCCTGGTGAATGTCTCATAATAAACATAATACTTGTGGTTCGCCACACTATTATGATAACTAGTAATATAAATCTGCTTTAATTATGATATACAACTATGAAACCACATGATGAATCAAAGTTCATCTCAAGTGACCTCTTCATAGGCTTTTCATGTTGCTAATACTTAAATATATACAAAACATCAACGTTGACACTGAATAATGGTATACATTAATTAAAGAACATAAAATGAAACATCAGCAACACAGAAATTATGGGGACCTCCTCTTACTGATATTTTACAGCTCGATTGTTACTGTAAATATGCATGTATAATCTTGTTAAATTTATAAAGACTGACCGAACAAAAATGTCTTTAACCGTTTATTCATGTCATTTTTACCCCTAACATATTTCTTTCTTCGGTAAAGTACAAACAATATTTAAGGCCAATGATTACACACAAGGAAAGTGAATCAGGATTAATACTGTCAAACTAAGGTTAATTTCATTTTATTGCAAAATTACCCTCTTTATTACCACAAGTCTCACTTTATTAAGCTAAAATATGTTGGTTCTTTTGTAAATGAACATTTCAAATATTTTGCCCCAAAAAATCGATCAAACGTTAGAAAAGCAAATTTATTGGAATGCTAAACATATTCATCATATGGTGAATTTTTTAAATGGAAAATTAACTTCCAAAGCACACATAGAGTTCACACACCATTTATGTCCATTGTCTAATTCATGTTTGTAAGAATTCGTTTTTACGAATTTAACTTTGTTTTGAAAAGTGACGGGGACAGAGACAATAACAATACTCTAATCATTTTTTTCTGTAGTAACTATTTGGTAATATTTATAATTTATAGTGGGCGGTCCGTCCGTTGGCTTCTTTGCTATTTGAATCCAGCTCTCACAGTATGTGGTTCCGAAACTATCATTTGGGGAAGGTCACTTGGCTGTTGCGGTACATTACACTTAAAATCAGTTTATTCATATGATTAAAAATGTCACTTGTTCAGTGGTGTACGTATTTTTGTGCTTAGACATGCACAAGTAAGCCCGTGAGTGCGGATGATGATATATCTTACAAATGTGAGCAACGGGAGATGTTTTCCACGAGATTTACAGTATCTCACAGAAGTGAGTACACACCTCACATTATTGTTATTATTTTCCTATATCTTTTCATGTGACAACACTGAAGAAATGACACTTTGATACAATTTAAAGCAGTGAGTGTACAGTTTGCATAACGGTGTTAATTTGCTGTCCCCTCAAAATAACTCGACACACAGCCATTAATGTCTAAACCCCTGGCAATAATAGTAAGTACACCCCTCAGTGAAAATGTCCAAATTAGGACCAAAGAGTCGATATTTTGTGTGGCCACCATTATTTTCCAGCACTACTTTAACCCTCTTGGGCATGGAGTTCACCAGAGCTTCAAAGGTTACCACCAGAGTGCTCTTCAACTCCTCCATGACAACATCACTTAGCTGGTGGATGTTAGAGACCTTTCGCTCCTCCACCTTCTGTTTGAGGATGCCCCAAAGATGTTCAATAGGGTTAAGCTCTGGAGACATACTTGGCCAGTCCATCACCTTTACCCTCAGCTTCTTTGGGGGCGTTATCATTTCGGAATACTGCCCTGCGGCCCAGTCTCCGACGGGAGGGGATTATGCTCTGCTTCAGTATGTCACTGTACATATGGCATTCATGGTTCCCTAAATGAACTGTAGCTCCCCAGTGCCGGCAGCACTCATGCAGCCCCAGACCATGAAACCTACACCACCATGCTTGACTGTAGGCAAGACGCACTAGTCTTTATACTCCTCACCTGGTTGCCTCCACACACACTTGACACCATTTGAACCAAATAAAATTGTCTTCGTCTCATCAGACCACAGGATATGGTTCCAGTAATTTATGTCCTTAGTCTGCTTGTCTTCAACAACTGTTTACAGATTTTTTGTTAGCATCTTTGGAAGAGTCTTCCTTCTGGGACGACGGTCATGCAGACCAATTTGATGCATTGTGTGGCGAATGGAAGAAGCACTGACAGGCTGACCCCCCCACCCTGTCAACCTCTGCAGCAATGCTGGCAGCACTCATACGTAGGTTTGGGAATCGAAATTCAATTCCATTTCTGGAATCAGATCCATAAGAAAGGAATCGGATCCTTTAAAAAAAAAACATTTGATTCCACTTAACGATTCCGGACCGCATGTAACATAATTTTCACGTCATCTGTCAAGACCTGAGTCACCTGATCTGACATAGCAATCTGCGAGTACCTTCTGCTCGAATACTAAAAGTCATTTCAGACGATGGACCGTGGAATGCACACCAAACTGTGGCTGCTTTTTGCGAAATCACAAAAAGACAAAGCTAAGTGTAATAATTGTGACAAACTATTATGTTGCAAGACGGGTGTCATCAGCAATTTGGCAAAGTATCTGTGGTTGGTTCATCGTATGAAATTACAAGAGTGCACCGTTTTTGATGTGTCGTGAATCCTGAGTCCTCACACTGCCGACTCCGAGTGCTCTTCAATAGCATGCGATTCTTATGCTCTCAGTTTCTCAATGACTTACGGTTAAATGCCGCCACTTCCGAAAGCCAGAGGGAGCTCTTGAGCAGAAATTCCGAATATGGGAAACAATTAGTTTCAAAGAAGAACAAATAATTGCAGGAAATGCATGTGGTCAAATTTTATCACTGTTCTTAAAACCTTGATATTTTCAGGATAATAAAGTATATTTATAGTGATGATGTTTGACGAGTGTTGTTTTTTCAAATGTACGTTATAAACGACTCAATCTCGTAGTGATTTTAGATCGATTAGTACCTCCTACTGATCAAAGAGCCATTGTTCAAGGAAGAGCTGTGCATAAATATCGAATCAGTTTCAGAATCGATTTAGACATGTATAATTAGCGTGAACCGTGATTTATGTATTGCCCCCAGCCCTATGTACACTTATTTGATGTGTTCATTTTAAACTGGTAGGACTATCTGACTGTGTATTTTGCATTGTAAAATCATCCAGCCTCTTTATTTTGTCAATGTGGTTTAGATTATATTAAGTTTTGCCCTGTGGTATCTGACAGGGTCGGTGTCAACCCAAAAGCCATTGCCGGTAAATTTTATGGTCGCACTCTGGTGTTGTGAAGGCAAGAAAAACGCTGAAATGCCAGAAATGAGGTGGTTTTATTTACAAGTGCCAGAATCCCAATGCGTATCAGGTGTATTTACAAATTCATATACAAAGTGCAAAGTAAACAGAAACAAACAAAAAATATTTATAAGTTTAGCTAAACCAACAAATTGGCCAAAACTATACAGCAATGTCTGCTCTCTCACTATACGAGCTTAAATCACTCAACAAGCTCTAACTCTTTGCAGCAGTAGTTACAACAGCCAACTCTCCCCTCAACCAACAATGGTTGGAAGGAGCCATTTAAAAGCTCTAGCACCTCCCATGGGCTAAAGCACTGTGTCCGGTAAACTAGTAAGAAAAATAAGCTTTGTAAATTCTTCACATTTTCATCCATATATATTAATCATTGTAATATACAATTCTTTTTTAACATTTGCATAAATCATCCACAATAATCCACATGAAAATAATATTCACTAATTCCCCAAATAAGAACAGTACGTCAGATTCCCCTCCACAACTATACAGTTGGTTGGGCGCCTTGTAATGGCGGGAACTGGTCAAAAATGCATTTGCCCATGGCTTGGTTTACATGGTTTGGAATGGAGAGATGACCCAGTACGTAAATATATCTGTTTGAATATGTAAATGGATGAAATAGGAAACCTAAGAAATAAACCTTTCAAACTTGTTTTCGTGCTTATTTCTTAACCACATGAATGGATAACATAAACTAATAAACATTTGACTTCGATTAAAGCAGGATTACAAACATTTAGCATTCAACAATAACACATCAATGGAATTATAAACATTCAGCCTCCAGCAATAACACATCGATGGGATTATGAACATTTAGCCTCCAACAATAACACATCGATGGGATTACAAACATTTAGCATCCAACAATAATACATCGATGGGATTATAAACATTTAGCCTCCAACAATAACACATCATTGGGATGACAAACATTTATATTTATATATATTTTTATTTATGCATTTGACATTTTTATCCAAAGCGACCTACATTGCAGTAACCTATACATTTATACATAGGTATGTGCAATCCCTTGGGATCGAACCCACAACCTTTTGTTGTTAACGCAATGCTCTTACCACTGAGCTACAGGAAAGCTATCCAACAACAACACATTGATGGGATTACAAACCTTTCTTTGTTAATTTATGTCATTTATGCGCATATCAGAGATGTATGTATGTGTATATGTATATGTTGTAGCGTCTGTAAATCCATCTCCCGACAGTCTATATCAACACTAGAGTCTCTCGTCACAGAATCGCTGTGACAGTAGGACAATTCGACAGAACACCGGCACATGATGCTAGACGTGAGACACCTTCTCCCTCACTTCGAAAAGAAGGCTGACACAGGACACTTTTTTGTGTGTTCAGCTGTAACTAATGGCACAAAATAAATATTTTTGATCTTACTTGATTTTTATTGCTTTTTCACTGCTTTGAAATCGAAACTTGGAATCGTTAAGAATCAATAAGCAGAATCGAATTTGGAATCGGAATCAATAAATTTGAAACGATGCCCAACCCAACTCATATGTCTATTTCCCAAAGACAACCTCTAAATATGAAGCGAGCATGTGGACTGAACTCTTTTGGTCGACCATGGCTAGGCCTGTTCTAAGTGGAACCTGTCCTGTTTAACCGCTGTATGGTCTTTCCCACCTCACTGCTAATCAGTTTCAGGCTCTTGGCAATCTTCTCATAGCCTTGGGCATCTTTATATAGCAACAATTCTTTTTTTCAGACCCTCACAGAGTTCTTTGGCATGAGGTGCCATGTTGAACTTCCAGTTGCCAGTACGAGAGAGTGAGAGCGATAACACCAAATTTAACACACCTGCTTTACATTCACACCTGACACCTTGTAAGACTAACAAATCACATGACACCGGTGAGGGAAAATGGCTAATTGGGCCCAATTTGAGTGCTGTACTCCCTTTTGTTGCCAGCAGTTTAGACATTAATGGCTTTGTGTTGAGTTAGTGCTGTACTCCCTTTTGTTGCCAGCGGTTTAGACATTAACGGCTTTGTTTTTAGTTATTTTTAGGGACAGCAAATTTGCACTGTTATACAAGCTGTACACTCACTTCTTTACATTGTAGAAAAGTGTAATTTCGTCAGCGTTGTCACATGAAAAGATATAATAAAATATTTACAAAAATGTGAGGGGTGTACTCACTTCTTTGAGTTAGTGTAGATGTAAATGGCCCCTAAACAATAAACACCTTCCTCAAGCATCTTTTAGTTTCTTCCGAAAAGTGGTGGGGAGATGTCCCCCCTGCAAACTACGCATATGGCAAAATAAGATACCTAATACCATAGCAAAAACTATTAACCAAACAAATACAAAGTTCAAGCGTTATTAAAGACAAGTAAACAATCAGTAAATAAGGAATCTCTTTATTTCGGGTCTGTGTCAACTGTTTTTACGCTGCATGCAGTTAGTAAATAAGAACCAATTAAACAAGCTATGGCACATAATATAAATAAACAGAACAAATTAAACTTTGCTTTAGGTTTGTAGGCTTAAAGGTTTTCAGATGCAAAGTCATATTTTCAGATAAGAATGCATACTCTCACTGTATTACTTATAAAAATGACAACTTAACTGACTGTTTTCCTGGATTATGGTCATGTCGGGTATTTTGACATACTTCTGTATGTATTTGTCCCTTCAAGCACAAGAAGAGCCTGAAAGAAAGGCAGAAAAAGGTCTGAGGCGTGCAGCATCATTCATACTGGCTATCGGGCACTCCAAAGCCCTGCGCTGGCTTTCTTAAATCAGACAAAGAGAAGGTAAGTGACAGCAATCATTATATGTTTTTTTTTACTTAACATCACAGTGATAAATAGGTTTTTACCGTTAAGGGGACAACAGAAGTAAAAACACAAGTATGGATGAAATAAGCGCATGAAGTTTACATATGAACGCGACCGGAGATGAACATAGGCCTTTTGAAAAAACATAAGGAAAGCAGTGTTTTTTATTTGAGCTTTGACAGCTGTGAGGCCAGGCCGAACACTGTAAGTCTGTGTTTGAAGTCTGGAATGGTGAGAAAAAATTGTGCTTTGTATGTTTTTTTCTTTAAACCAAACTTTTAGGTCTTTACCCGGTAAAGTCTAAATCCTGTCTGGCAAGCGAGCGGAGAGTATGCGGTCTTTTGTGGTTGCTCGATTGCCTTAAACCACATGAGCATCTACAACACTGGAAGTGGTAAAAAGTCAGAAAACTCAAAACGTTTCACACCCAGTTTACACATGTATTTAACGTTGTCCACGTGTGAGTATTAACCAAAATCAGGTGTAGGTTACAGAGGCCCTGAGAGGGAACAAAAAATAAGCACTAAGCTCAAACAATTTGAATTTGTTCAATTAGCAAGCTAAGCCACAAACGGTGAAAGCACAGTTGTTATTTAACAATTTAATTGTTACTGTGATAAATGAATGTTTTTATACCACAAAAGAGGATAGTAATTCAGTGGAATTGTTTAAGTGGAATTTTTTGCATGTTTTGTGCACTAACTCTTCCATAATTACTATTATGTATACTGTGTAACTGTTCAGCTACATTTGTGAAGAGAATCATTTTTGCATGTGTATATCAAGCCTCCTAAGGAAACTTTCTCTGTCTTATGTCATCGCCTCTGCACAATGCAGTTTGGGACAAATCCTTCATGATGATGGACATCAGTTGATTTCTGGGTCTGGGGGACAAAGGAAACTAACACAGCTGAGAGGAAATTACATTTTAATGACTTCATTCCTTTTCTTCAGCTGATCATATCCCAAGATCGCCTCATGGCTTTGCGGATGAATGTAACACATTGCAGGAATGAATGCTTATCAGATAATGTAGTGGTAAATGGTCAGAGATGATAATTCTCCCATCAAACCTTTATCAAAATTCAAAGCTAAGGTGTTAGACCTTTGATGTAATACACAGTGTTGATATACTGTATACAAATTATAAACATTAATTATCTTTATTAATCTAAACAAAGCTGAAAGATTGGATCTGGAAATTAAAAGTCTCGGTCTAGATTAGTGTATTGAAGGTGTCCAATCTTTTCTGGGATCATGAAGGCAAAGAAATGTTATTGATCTAATTTGCGTACACAGCAAATCACACTGTATTATTTTTTTATAATATGGCACTCTGGCATACTTCATTCTGATTGGCCAATCACAGAATTCCGAACTCTGATATTCCCAGATTGCTCCAAACTGATAAAATGATAAACCAGGTGCTGCAAATCATTTTGACATGTCAACTTTAATATTACACAGGAAAATTAAATATAAATGTCTTTTAGGGTGTGTTCATATATGGCATGTTTGGTTCGCCAAAAACAAACTCTGGTGCGATTGCTGTGTTGGTGCGGTTAATTTCTAAACGTGTGAACGGCGCCATCCAAACTCTGGTGCACACCAAACAAGCGGACCGAGACCGCTGAAAATATGGGTCTCGGTCCACTTTCAAATGAACTCTGGCGTGGTTTGAATGAAAAATTAACGCAACAGGGACCAGAGTCATCGAACCGAACCAATAACAGGAAGTGATAAAAATACAAGACCCGAAAATCAAGTGATTTCGTAATAAAAGGGGTGTTTATTAGATCTGTGCTTGGGCATGTAACGGAGGAATTTGTGCCGCCGAATTTGACTGCTTTAAACAATTCAGGAGGTCTTTGCGAGTAACCGGCTTGCTAAAAATACCCTCATATGCGCAGGTATAAACTGAGCATGTACCCATCACACAGCGTTGTTTTAGATGACCGGTACGTTCCGTTTAAAAATATAAATCTTAAAGCTGTCCAATCACGTTTCGACTTTACACGTAAGCTCTTAGATTCAATATCTTTAGGTTCCATGTTAAAATGCCAGTCTGAACGGTAAGTGAACCAGGACTATTTTTTTTTGGTCTCGACAAAAAGAACCAAAAGAACCAAACTAGAAATGTGAACACACCCTTAATAGCATACGTGACATTATATTTACAAACGATTAAACTAAATTGCCTGTACCTGGCATCTGAACAACGTGTCTAACCTAATGTTCCCCACCCCAGAAACCATTAAAATAATCCTGGTTTATTTTATGCAGATAAAAGAAACAAAGTGTTTCAACATAGTGATCTGTTTATGCTTTTAACACACTCATTTGCAATTTTCCTTCTAAAACAATTTAAAGTTTTATAAGAAAAAAAAACACTCAGAAACTGCTGTCACAATTTCTCAACCCAGGCTCAATGGGTTATATTGGACTCCCCAGAGGGGAGCCGCATGCAGGGTTGTCCGTTGGATTGTCCTCCGCGTTATCCTTCTTTTTCCACCTAATTTCCCCAAAAGTGGATCGGTGATGGTGTTTTTAAATGCATACCTGCCCTGCCCCCAGGTTGCCTGCAGGCCAATGCCATGAAAGCGATAAGGGGGCCAGAGAAAGTTCCTTTGTTTCTTATGGTGCCTCATTTGCATAGCTTTGACAGTATGGTCAGTTTGCATTTAATACCTTAACTTAGTCATGGACATAGTATGATGAATGCTATGTTTTAACATACCTCATCACATAGGGAATTAAGAGAGGAGTAGTTATATAGGAAACATGTAAATCGAACAGTTACAGACTATTTAAAATGGAACGAGGGCCAACACACAACCTAGACATTTAGATACATTTATAGAAAAAGACAGTTTAATCACATTAGTTCCTATTTGTTAGGGAAGTTTCTCTGGTTAGCCACAGATGTTAAGTTAGAGATAAGACAGAGATACTTCTCCTCTTTGCTTTAAAGCTTAGAAGTCGTAAATATCCCACAGAGAAACCAAAGGGTTATCCAAACTCTCAGTGAGATAGCACACCCTAAAACCAGACCCCTGGAGTCAGATTTTGCTATGGTCTTTTGATGGTGGTATCAAGAAACCAGGACAAAAGGGAGTGGAGGGGTTTTATAGTGCTTCTTTCAATGATTCCGAGCATTTGGCTTATGCAAAATACTCGAAGGACACAAGGTTTTAGGTTAAGCCAGTGTTCTGACATTTCGTGCTACCATTAAGAGCCCTACATATTTTTGTTTCTCAACTTTTTTATTTACTAAGTATTTCTGTTCAATGACTGTAATAAACATCATATACTGGTATCAATGTTTTTCATTGATACCAGAACACGGTTTGATAAAATATATACTCTAGAAGCTGTAATATAATAATTTGCGCAAGGAGTGCAACTCAGATCATACATTCAAAATGGTCCTATATACGTCTATTATGATACTGCACGTCACTTAGAAAATTCAGACGAGCTTACACTGCTATATCCTCCATGCTAAGCATTCACAATATAACATCCATTTGCACTTTTAGTTCACAAACGTTTTTTTGCACATAACACCGGTGCTACAATGGCTTAACGGATAACACAACTGTTTTTACATATGTCACTATGTTCTTCTCTCAACTTAGTTTTGTAGCACAGGCCAAATAGTAGCCAAGGCCGCATTAATGCATGGGGGCCTTTACAAAAACATTTTTTTGATTACGTATTTAAAATAATTATCTTCGTCTCTGAGTTGCAACGAGCAGCCAACGGTGCAGTAAATTGTGTGAAAAAAAGTGCTGTCTCCAGGAGAAACCCAAACTGGGAAAAGAGTGGAGGTGATTGGAGGATGCGGACATCCTTAGCACGGAAATCATTCCATAAATTTATAAGCAAATTATTCAAAAATTAAAGCCATTTGATTGGTAAAATTAGATTACCAATGATTATGTGTCAAATTTACATTCCTGAGCGCTGAATCTTGCATTTTTGAGAACAGAGACACGTTCTATGGGGGGTCTGAGGTAATTCATAGCCCCGGGGCCCAAGGAGGTCTTTATACGGCCCTGGTTGTAGCACAAGTAAAAAAAGTGCAGTTCATTACATAGTTAATTTTCACTGCTGTCAAACAGTAAAACTTCCTTTAAAACTTCATGTAATTATGTAAAAGTTTAAATTTAACAGAAGTTTTGCAGATATTCACATAAGGTAAAATATAGCAGAGACTACGGTGGCCGCTAGGTGTCACTGCGGTGCAACAGAAGAAAACACATGCAAACACAAGCAAATTCAGAAAGCATCTTCATTAGTTTGGCGACACATGCCCTGCAAATACTCGCAACACAAACAAGCACAGAAACACGCTGCAAATTCTCGCAACACAAACAAGCACAGAAACGCGCTGCAAGCTGCACGGACGACAACGGAAGTGTTTCCGGGGGACCCCAAAAACTCATGCTTCATTTTTGACTGTTCAAATTCGTTAGTGGAGTTGTCAGCCACATTGACCTTGTCGACTAGAATACGTTGACAAGTTTTTAATCATTTTTTTAAACCTTTAAACTTTTTTATAGTGACACTTGTTTAAGTAAGTCGAGCAGCTACTACGTCTCATAGTTTTTGTTAAACTGTTCGAATCGACATGATAATAATATCCTACGGACGTACGTTAAGAAAGTTAAAATAATCAACGCGTCCCAATCAGGTGCATCAGTTTTTGAGGTCCCCCGGAAACACTTCCGTTGTTGTCTGAGCAGCTTGCAGCGCGTTTCTATGTTTGTTTGTGTTACGAGTATTTGCAGGGCAAACTAATGAAGAAGCTTTCTGAATTTGCCTGTGTTTTTTGTGTTTGCATGTGTTTTCTTCTGTTGCAGCGCAGTGACACCTAGCGGCCACCATAAGAGACGCATAAATAAATAAACAATTGCTTATATTACAGAGTAACAATTTTGGGTAATAAGGGGTTTTACAAAAACTGTAGAAAATGTTTTGTAGAAAATGTCATGATTGATATATTTGATATACAAGAGACAAGATACAAGATATACAAGATATTTTGTTCTATCATCATCATCAAAAAGACTTATAGACTTACAGTATATCGATATCGGCTAAAATTACTTTAAAAACATTCGTATTGCAACTGTATTGCAGTTTATCTTATACAAACCTTTAATCTCATTCCAGGCAGATCAGGCCCAGCAAGAGCTGCACGTGTTGACTTGTACAGTTTACACACTCTCAGGTCTTTCTTCGCTCTTGCTCTTTACTTGTTGGGGGACTATGGATACCCCATGGTCACAGGTAATACAGAGCTGTCGGAATTTGATTGAGCACCTGTCTGATATACTCTAATAACTGCTTGTGTTTTATGCCTGAGATAAAGTCATAGATTTTCAATGTTTTTCCCTCACATTTAATAGGTCTGTATATCTTCAAGCAGCTGATGGCCAAACTCTACTACAGTCTTTATAAAAAGCATTTGATATGCATATTGGTCAGGTTGATTCTGAGACTCAGTTAACATATAGCCACTTTTCCAATCGGTCACAAATTGTTTGTGTTGTAAAATCATAGACCATTAACGTATTATGTGAGAAGCAATATTATTCATCTGCTAATTGATTTTTTATTATCTCTCTGAGAGTTACCATAAAATCACAATTGGGAGGTACTTTATTCATTGCTATCTGACACTAAAACATTTTCTGTCTGACGGACAGTAGAACCATAAAATACATAAAAAACGCAAAATAGTTACAAAAGGAATCAATTATATTTGTCAGAAGTAATCCATATCTTCAGAATCCATTCGATATCGGGGAGCAGAACCAAATCCAAGCCTTTATTTGTCGATCTTCATCTCCATCCTGAGTAGCCATCGTTAGCAGCTACAAATCAAGAAGCTGTATGACTTCCTTTATCTCAAATGTGTCCTTTCACTGTCCTTTTGTGCGAGTGTGTTTGTGTGTGAGTGTGTTTGTGTGTGTGCGTCTATGTCAATGTGTGTAAGTATGTATGCATATTGTGTGTGTGGAGCATTTGTATGTCTGTCTTGTTGTTTTCCACCTTTTTCTTGTTTTTACAGGTATATACCTTTAGTTGTTTTACTTGTAATCTATTGTGTCTCATGTACAGCTGCTTTGAAACAATGAAAATTGTAAAAAGCGCTATATAAATAAAGTTGAATTGAGTTGAGTTGAGACTCTCATTGTATTGCTCACAGATTGTGATTTGTTGTGTTTCAGGTGAGGTGTATTTGTAGGACAAATGCATGCTTTGACGGAGTGGATCAGGATACCCTTCTATCACAAATCACTCCTGTAACTATTTTTCACCTATTCTTCCTTTCTTTACTTCTCTAACATACCCTCCATTATGCCTATAAACGTTTCCCCAAATTACTCTACTGCAAGGAGTTTGGAACGACTGGAATAACTGGAAATTCAAACTGCTGGCACCCTCATGCAACGACACCGCCTTTGAGTCTCATGCTGTTACTGTCACCCACCCTGTTAAAACACGTTGTAGTCATCTATCGTTCTACAGGGCACCTTGGACTTTTCTTGGAGGAGTTGGATGCGTTTCTGTCATCCTTCCCCGAGGATGGTAGTCCTCTAGTGGTACTTGGAGACTTCAACATCCACCTGGAAAACCACAGGCTGCCGACTTCAACAACCTGACTGCGTCGTTTGACCTCAAGCGAGTCCTCACTTCAGCAACCCATAAATCTGGTAATCAACTTGATCTTATCTACACATGCTGTTCCTTCACCCACCACTCCCAGGTCACCACGCTGCACACGTCGGATCATTTCCTCATCACTCTTGATCTCGACTTAACTTCTCCAGACACTACACATGCTTCACCACTGGTCACATTCCGACGCAACCTAGGATCACTCTCTCCCTCCCGCTTATCTTCTGCAGTCTCTGCCACTCTCCCTCCCCCTAAACAGCTCTCTCTCTGTAATGACCGCCTGCCTTTCTTTTGCTTTATTGGAAGTTGTCACCAGAGGGCGCAAGGGAACTTAAGGGTAAAGTTGCAGCACAAGAGAAGAAGTGTCTCACGTGCATCGCATAAGCTCACATCAGGGCAGCACTTAGTTTATTTGAAATATGTAATTGTTTAGTTTACCCTTTTTGGTAATAGCAGGACGAGGTACGTTATATTCATTTTGCATTTAATGCTATTGTGTTTGTCTCTGATTTTAATGATGGTAGTAATTCTGTTTGAGTAAACCACACTGTGAAATGCTGTGAAGATCACATTGTTACCTATTGCACACATACTGCTAAGTTTAATTCTGTTATGTTTCTTTTTGTATAGTTTTACGGTGATAAAAGGTGCAGTACGGATAAAGTGCAGTGTGTTGCATTGAGGTGCTGTGACGTATGGAAAGAAAAAATAATCACGGCATTCTTGATAGCATCATGGCTGAATAAAATTGCTAACACCTGTCATAACTCTCTGCCTCATGTTTCGAATGCCAAAGGGGCCGCTACACTCTCCTTGATGCTGTCATGAAATGTATGGTGAGAGAACCCAAACTCAGTCAGTGAAGGGTTAACAAAATACTTTAATTAAATGGACACCAAAAAAACAAAACAAAACCCACAATGGGGTAAAATAACGGGGATAACAGAGACAGCCAAACAGGAATGAAAAACTCACGGAAGGGAAAACTAACTGTAACAAAATCAACAAGGATAACAAACAGGAACAGGGCGCTGGAATAGAACACTGGGACACAGCGTAGTGTTTAATCCTTGATTCAGCAGTTCAGACGAGCAAGCGGATATCAAAGTTACAGGAATAAACATGACATGATAGCGGAATCATGATATAAGCCCCCCCTTAAATGAACACCTCCATGTGTTCACCAAGGGGTTACTAACAAGACAAGACAGACTGGGTAACAGACAAAAACCAACAGAACATTGAAAACATGACTAGGGGCATACAAGAAATAATCACAAACGGGTTGGGGTGAGACAATAAAAATAACAAACAAGGGAGGGGGGGCGGTGGCAAACAAGAGTACCTAGGGGGCAGTCCAAAAGGGTATGGATTGGGTGGGACAGTCTTAGGGGGAGTCATAGTCCGGGGTGGCGCTCGGGAGCGCGAAGCCCCAGGGGGATTGACGGGGGAAGTCCAGTGGGGAACAGGGGCAGACTTGGCTTCCGGCTGGAAGGCCGGCTGGGTGGGGCTTGACACCGGCTGGAAGACCGGCAGGAACACTGACTGGATTGCCGGCTGGGCAGCGCTCTCTGGCTTCTGGGCCGGACTCGGGACCTCCGGACTCGGGATCCTCTGGGTCTGAGCCACCTTCCGTTGCCTCTTCTTCTTCAGTTGAGCCACCTGTCTGGTGGTCGGCTGAAGGAAAGAGGTGAATGGGGTGGGCGGCTCGGGATTGGAGGTCTCGGTCGAGGACCCCAGGATTTCCGTCTCCCCCGCTTGCCAGTGAGACCGCGAGGTTGTGGAGAGGCTGCAGAGGCTGAGGGGGGGTCGACCTGCAGAGGACCACCCTCTGGTAACGTGACCAGCGGAGATGAGTAGTTGGTGTGCGATATGGTCGCAGACTCTGCACGAGCCGCGGCGGCAAACCACACGGCGTCGTAGTCCAACGGTCTCATCGCTCTCATCTCTGATCGGGAGAGTATATCTCTGAGACCGGTGTTGAACAGCACCGCCAGCTCCTCCTCCCCGAAGACGCCTTGTCCGGCGATGTCGTGGAACCTCTCCACAAACTCATGCACACTCTCACTCCCCTGGCGAAGACTGCAGAGGCGACGGGCAACACCACAACGGCCAGTGTTCATGGCTGCTTGCTGGGTTCAGTTTTGGCTCGTTTGTTCTGTCACGAAACGTATGGTGAGAGAACCCAAATGCAGGCAGTGAAGGGTTAACAAAATACTTTAATTAAATGGACACCAAAACACAAAACAAAACCCCAAAATGGGGTAAAATAACGGGGATAACAGAGACAGCCAAACAGGAGCGAAAAACTCACGGAGGGAAAACCAACTATAACAAAATCAACAAGGATAACAAACAGTAACAGGGCGCTGGAATAGAACGCTGGGACACAGCGTAGGGATTTATCCTTGATACAGCAGTTCAGACGAGCTAGCGGATATCAAAGTTACAAGAGTAAACATGACATGATATTGGAATCATGACAGATGCCACCCACACCCTTTGCTCCACTCTAACCTCCTGCTTAGACATCTTATGCCCTCTTACATCTAGGCCATCTCTTGCATCTCCTTCTGCCCCCTGGTTATCTGATGTTCTCTGTGAGCATCATGCCACTCTCAAATCTGCTGAGAGAAAGTGGCGCAAATCAAAAGAACCTACTGACCTCTGTCTCTATCATTCTATTCTCTCTTCCTTCTCTGCGGATGTCTCCTCTGCGATAACCCAGTACTACCATGCTAAAATCAACAATCCTCCAGACCCTCATAATCTCTTTAAAACCTTTTCTGCTCTTCTTTGCCCGCCTACCCCCTCACCTCCATCGGACGTAACAGCTGACGATTTTGCGTCGTTCTTTGTAAAGAAAACGACCACCATCAGCAATCAATTCACTGCGCCACTGTCTCTTGACTACGCCCAATAACCAGACACCTGCTTGCTCCCCTCGTTCTCACTCCTATCTGAAGAGGACGTTTCCAAGGTCATTTCTTCTAACCACCCGACTACCTGCCCCCTAGATCCCATCCCCACTCATCTCCTCCAGGCCATCTCTCCATCGGATGTTCCCTCTCTGACCCACATTATCAACTCGTCTCTCACCACTTGTACATTTCCTACACTCTTCAAAGAGGCCCGTATTACCCTACTACTGAAGAAACCCACTCTTAATCCTGCACTGTTAGAAAACTACAGACCGGTATCCCTCCTCACCTTCCTTGCTAATACTCTAGAAAGTGTTGTATGTAACCAGCTCTCATCCTTTCTCACCCAGAACAACCTCCTGGAAATCAACCAGTCTGGTTTCAAGAGCAGTCATTCCACTGAGACTGCGCTGCTCTCTGTCATTGAAGCCCTGAGAATGGAAAGAGCTTCCTCTAACTCATCTGTTCTCACCCTACTGGATCTATCTGCAGCCTTTGACACCGTTAACCATCACATCCTCCTGTCCATCCTCAGGGCTATGGGTGTCTCCGTAATGGTGCTACAATGGTTCAGGTCTTACCTCTCAGGTAGGTCATTTAGAGTATCATGGAGAGGTGAGGTGTCTGAGTCTCAACATCTCGACACTGGTGTGCCTCAGGGCTCAGTGCTTGGTCCATTGCTATTCTCTGTATACATGACAGTAATACGGTTAAAAAAAAAGAAGGAAGGAAGGAGGCGTGAACCGGCGAACATTCAAATAAAGTTTGAATAAAATAAACAAACAAAAACACGGAAGTAAAATGCCAGCAGCCACCTCATCGACTGCCGGCCATAAGGACATAAATACAAACTAAACACATGTCCGGGCCCGGTCCTCTCTCATCAGCAGACCCGTCGCTCGTCCTCTTATGCTCCCGATTTCCTCCGTTAGATATGCGGGACCGGTGTGTGCACAGCTGATTCCAACTATCAATCACGCCATCGGCCCCGCCTCACGGCTCTTTTCCCGCCTTCCTCACCACAATGACATCCCTAGGCTCTGTCATTCGGAAACATAGCTTTTCCTATCACTGCTATGCGGATGATACACAACTCTACCTGTCTTACCTGTCTAACTGGGCTCATCAACCATCACATCGTCCAGAAAGCCAAGAAACCTGGGAGTGGTACTGAACCGAAGAGAGCACACGTCACTCCTCTATTCAATAAGTTACATTGGCTCCCTATAGTCGCTCGCATCGAATTTAAGACTCTGCTCCTGGCCTACAAGACCACCACTGATTCGTCACCGCCTTATCTTCACTCAATAATGCAGACATATGTACCCGCCAGATCCCTACGGTCTGCAAACGAACAACATCTTGTGGTGCCATCCCAAAAAGGTAAAAAATATCTCTCACGTACCTTCTCCGGATCGGTTCCACCTATGTGGAATGATCTGCCCGCTGCTACAAGATCTGCAGATTCTGTAGCCATCTTTAAGAATCATCCGAAAACACCAATCTGTGTTAGGTTGTATGAGACCAGTCTTCTTTTTTGATTGCACTTATGCTTTTTGTTGTCCTTATTCTGTCCCAATTGCTTCCATTGCTTACCCCACCTGTAAGTCGCTTTGGATAAAAGCGTCTGCTAAATGTAAATGTTTGTGGGGAGAGTTCGTGGGGATGAGGTTCGGTTCCTGTTGGTGGACCATTTCTGGTTGGGACGAGTGTGGATCTCGGACCTCATGTCTCTGGTGAAGAGCACTCTGTGGGATATTCCAGTCAGGAGAGACTTTCTGTCTCAGTCAGGGGTGTGGTTCTCAACATTCACCCATAGCTTTAGAAGCTGTGGCTCTGGCCTTTGAGGGGTGACCTACAGCTGAGGACGCAGACACCACACTGAACTCTAGAGCCGATCGACACCACACCTCACAGTGTTCCGGCCACAAAGAGAGTGAGAGATCTCCAGGACATTTTGGTATCTCCTACGTGCCTTGAGTGTGGTCCTGGTGTAACAAGGGCCTTTTTGTACCTAAGGCCTGGTTATGTGCCAAAGGTACTGAATAATGCGCCCTCACGGCCATTGTTTTTCAGGCTTTCGGGACCCAACAGAAGTTGAACTTGGTGTGTCCTGTGCGAACATTGGATGCATTTACATGAAATCTCAGTGGAGAAAGTCCTTTGAGCAGTTATTTGTTTGCTTTGGTTCGCATAGGAAGGATTTCCCAGCAACAAATAAACCCTAGAAGCAGGTGGATAGTGGATCTTGCATGCTTATGAACGAAGTGGCACACTCTCACCTGTTGCAGAGAGAGCCACTCCACTTGGAGTATGGCTGCCTTTTAGGCCTTAGGGTCAGTGGCTAACCTTCGTCAAATTTTGTGACTGGGACCTGAACCCCTCTGAGGATTTCCAAATACTGTTTCCTAAATTGAGTCAGTTCACACACACTACAGGCATTTGATTGCATGGTGGCATGGGCATCACGTTACCATAGTGTTTCCATTGCAACGCAGTGTGATTTCCCTTGTCCGGTTGTCACAGCATTGCTATGTACGTTGCCACAAGAAATGTTTGGTAGTCAGATGTTGCAGTTACATAATAATCACATAGTATTGTTAGCTGGGCTGCTGATTACGCCATAGGTTTAATGTCCTAAATAAACATGGGAGCAATCAGGAAGTGGTGTGTTTATGGCAGGCTTTAATACTCACTGATATAATGCTATATTTCAAGTATGTTCAAGCTGGCAAGATACTTTGCATCCCAGCCACGAACGTACCTTCTGCTTCAGAGAGAGCATCCGTCTTCTACAGTCAGATTTTGGAGTAAAGATGTTTGGCATTGAAAATGTAAAGCAACAGCAGGTCATCTACATCCATTTTTGTGACTGTAACACTGCAGCACACTGCTGCACGTGAGCTTAAAATGAACAGATCAATCACTATTTTCCATTGGCGTGGATGATAATATAATTGTCATTATAGTTATCGTCATAATGTGAAGATTAGCGTCCAATTCACAAACACACAATTTTCTTACATATTTGTTTATAGAAGAAAAACAAAAACTTTAATAATTTGTAAAAGGCAGAAGTTAACTTTGTTGAGTGTAAGGTTTGATTTTTAATGTCTGTTTTCAGGTAATGAGCTGTGCACTACAAAAGATGATGATCCTGGATAAGTCCTCTGTTTAAATGCTGTGTCTGCTTGAGATTTTCTAAAGACTCTTTCACAAGCCTTTCACCTTGAGCAACAATGCTTGACTAAGCTGCTGCAATCAGCATTGAATATATGCAGGTACATCGCTTGTACTCATATTTTCTTCACTTGATACCAGTGCATGATCAAAATGAATTGCCTAAGTCAGAGAGAGGAAATGAATTTATTAACAGACTCTTTTGCAAAATTAAACTTTAGAGCAATTGCTGCAGCTATTCCATTGAGGAGAAGCTTTTTAAAAGGGTTTTAGCACTACTTACCATTCACCTCTCAACTCAACTCAACTTTATTTATATAGCGCTTTTTACAATTTTCATTGTTACAAAGCAGCTGTACATGAGACACAATAGATTACAAGTAAAACAACTAAAGGCATATACCTGTAAAAACAAGAAAAAGGTGGAAAACAACAAGACAGACATACAAATGCTCCACACACACAATATGCATACATACTTACACACATTGACATAGACGCAAACACACAAACACACTCACACACACACACACACACACAAACACAAAAACACTCGCACAAAAGGACAGTGAAAGGACACATTTGAGATAAAGGAGAGAGAGAACCACACGTCAAATATTAAACGGACTATAAATTCTTATATATTAATTATTTCTAATTTCTGAATTCTATAGCAGCCCCCCCGGCCAGGCAGATAGTGCAAAACAAGAGAAAAAAAAACCTCAGGGGAACCCTGGCCCGACCGGGGGATTCCAGTTCCCCTCTGGCAAAAGCTGCTGCCTCTGCACAGGCACAACAGTGCTTGCACAACAAGGCTAAATAAAAATAAAAAAATAAGTTTAATAAGGTAAATGGTAGATTTAAGATTATCATTAACAATCTAATAGCATTTGAAATGTTGTAGGAAAATCAAAGTTGCCACGTCCTTTATCCAGCTCTATCCTCTTAGCTCTTGTCAGGTCACCGCTTCCCATTCTCAGCTCTGCCATCAGGTCTGGGCATGAACTGCCTCCTGCGGTAACCTTGGAACAAAGAGACAAGACTGGCTGAGAGTAGAGTACTGTTCTGCACTCTTTGATGCAACAAGTACATCATTTGTTGTTGGATGTGTTCCTGGTTCCGGTTGATCTAAATAATGCAGCCTAAATCCTCTGAGGATTAATATTATGGAAGTGTAGTGTATGCAAGATTAAAAAGATGCGTCTTTAGTCTAGACTTAAACTGACAGAGTGTGTCTGCCTCCCGGACATTGCAGGGAAGAATATTCCACAGTTTAGGCGCTAGATAAGAAAAGGATCTACCACCTGCACTTGATTTTGAAATTCTAGGTATTACCAACTGACAGGGCTCCTGAGAGCGTAATGCACGTGGAGGTCTGTAATACAATAGAAGTTCATTTAAATACTGCGGCGCTAGACCATGCAGGGCTTTATAGGTAATAAGCAAGATCTTAAAGTTAATGCGATGTTTTATAGGTAACCAGTGCAAGGTTGAAAGAACTGGGGTTATATGCTCATACTTTTTAGTACGTGTAAGAACTCGAGCTGCCGCGTTTTGAACCAGTTGCAGTTTTTGTAATAGGCCTGCAGGGCAACCACCTAGAAGTGCGTTACAGTAATCTAGTCTTGATGTCATGAATGCATGAATTAATTTCTCTGCATCTGACATCGACAGCATATGACGTAGTTTAGATATATTCTTAAGATGGAAAAATGCAATTTTACAGGTGTTGGCGACATGGCTTTCAAATGACAGAGTACTATCGAATACAACGCCAAGATTCTTAGCTGACGACGAGGATTTTATGGAGCATCCGTCAATCGTTAAGCAGTATTCTTGGTTGTTATGTATAGCGGTTTTTGGTCCCGTAAGTAACACTTCTGTTTTGTCCGAGTTTAATAGTAAAAAATTGTTACTCATCCAGTTTTTTAAGTCAACTATGTAATCCTTTATTCGATCGAACTGCTGGGTTTCGTGAGGCTTCGAGGAAATATAAAGTTGAGTATCATCAGCATAACAGTGAAAGCTAATTCCGTGTCACTTTATTATATCTCCTAGAGGTAGCATGTATAATGCGATGAGCAGAGGCCCCAAGACTGAACCCTGTGGTACACCGTACTGGACTTGCGATTTGCGGGAGACCTCATTGTTTATTGCTACAAATTGAAAACGGTCGGATGAATAAGACTTGAACCATTTCAATGCTATTCCGTTAATGCCGACGTAATTTTCGAGTCTATGTAGAAGTATGCTATGGTCAATGGTGTCAAATGCAGCACTAAGGTCTAGCAGCACCAATAACGAAATACAGCCACGGTCAGACGCTAAGAGCAGATCATTTGTAACTCTAATCAAAGCAGTCTCTGTACTGTGACATGCTCGAAATCCAGACTGGAATTCTTCATTGATGTCATTCCTTTGGAGGAAGGAGCATAATTGAGTTGAAACTACTTTTTCCAGAATTTTAGATATAAAAGGTAAATTCGATATAGGCCTGTAATTCCCTAGTTCTTTAGGATCGAGTTTGGGTTTTTTGACAAGGGGCCTTAAAACAGCCACCTTAAATGCTTTAGGCACATGTCCTAGTGTCAGAGATGATAATAATAATACTAAGAAGAGGATCTATAATTTCTGGGAGCATTTCTTTCAGTAGTTTTGTAGGTATAGGGTCTAGCATCCATGTTGTTGATTTAGATGATCTAATGATTTTAGACAGTTCATTGTGATCTACAGTAGAAAATAATTGCAATTTCTCCTTAGGGGTGCTGTAGTTAGTTTGTTCAGCGGGTTTCACTTCAGGTTGCATTGTTATAATTTTTTCTCTTATATCTTGGATTTTACTAGTGAAGTAGTTCATAAATTCTTCACTGTTATGCTGATAATCAGAATCTGACGTCGCTGACCACTTATTTTTTGTTAATTTAGCCACGGTGTTAAATAAAAACCTAGGGTTGTGATGGTTTTCCTCTATTAGTGATGAAAAGAAGGCGGATCTAGACATTTTTATGGCATCCCTGTATTTTCGAGTACTATCCTTCCATGCAATACGAAATACCTCTAAATTAGTTTTCTTAAAGTTGCGCTCCATTTTCCGGGACGCTTTCTTTAGAGTCTGAGTGTGTTCATTATACCACGGTGTTGGGCTGCCATTTTTTATTTTCTTTAAACGCAGAGGAGCAACTATGTTTAATATTTCCGAGAAGGTAGTGTTAACATTTTCAATAGTAATGTCAAAATCGTCAATGTTTTTACTCATGCTAGATATTTTAGACAAGTCAGGCAGATTATCGAGAAACGCATCTTTGGTAGTTGAGGTAATCGTTCTACCATATTTGTAACAAGGAGTTTGATTTGCAGCCGTAGGCCAGTGAAGCAAACATAATATCAGGTAATGATCCGAAATGTCTTCACTCTGCTGAACGATTTTAACATCGTCCACATTTATACCATAAGATAGTATTAAATCTAAAGTATGATTACGAAGGTGAGTGGGTCCTGACACATGTTGACTAACGCCCATGGAGTTAAGAGTGTCTTTGAAAGCTATGCCCAAGGCATCTGTATCATTGTCTACATGGATGTTAAAGTCACCAACGACAAGGACTCTATCTGCGGCTAGTACTAGTTCGGATAAGAACCCACCAAATTCTTTAATAAAATCTGTGTGGTGCCCTGGAGGCCTATATACAATAGGTAGAAAAAATTTAAAAAATGTTTTATCCTTAGTATTAGGTGTTGATACGTGAAGTACCATGACTTCAAAGGAATTGTATTTAAAATTAGACTTCTGAGAGATGATAAAAGTATTATTGTAAAGTGCAGCGACACCTCCCCTCTACCTTTTAGACGAGGCTCGTGTTTATAGTAATAATCTTGGGGAACGGATTCATTTAGAGTAATATAATCATCTGGCTTTAGCCATGTTTCTGTCAAACAGAACAGGTCTATTTTATGATCGGTTATCATATCATTAACAAAAAGTGCTTTATTTGAGAGAGATCTAATATTAAGCAATCCGAGTCGTAAAAGTTGATTACTTGTATTTTGTTCATGTTTGATTTGTTTAACGTTTATTAAATTACTTTCAAGAGGTTTACGCAATATATTATGTTTGCTAATCCGGGGGACAGACACAGTCTCTATTTTATGTTGTTTGTAAGAAGGGGTTATTACATGTTGTATATTCTGTGTATTTTGTAACGTGAGACGGCAAGCAGACAGTTGGTTAAGCCATTCTGTCTCCTTCCTGACCTGGGCCCTAGGTAGTCAGCCTTTAGCATTATTAAGACTGTGTGCCAAATTTCTAGAGAGGAGGGAAACCCCATCCCAGGAGGGATGGAGACCATCTCGTTTCAACAGGTTAGGTCTGCCCTCAAAACTCTTCCAGTTATTTATAAAATCTATATTATTCTGCAGGCACCACTCAGACAACCAGCCATTTAGTGATGATAATCTGCTATAGATCTCATCACCACGGTAAGCAGTGAGGGGGCCAGAGAATATTACAGTGTCTGACATCGTTTTTGCGAGCTCACACACCTCTTTAATATTATCTTTAGTGATCTCCGATTGACGGAGTCTAACATCATTTGTGCCGACGTGAATAACAATCTTACTGAATTTACGATTAGCCTTAGCCAGCACATTTAAATTTGACTTGATGTCAGGCGCTCTGGCTCCCGGTAAACATGTGACTATGGTGGCTGGTGTCTCTATGTTAACGTTCCGGACAATAGAATCACCGATCACTAGGGCACTTTCAGCAGGTTTCTCAGTCGGCGTGTCATTGAGCGGGGCAAACCTGTTCGAGACTTTAATCGGAACGGTTGGGTGATGTTTTGTCCTGCGACTATGCCGTCTCACCGTCACAAAGTTTCCCAGCTGCAGGGGATTTTCAACCGGAACCGAGCTAAGATTGCGCTAAGATTGCTCGCATCCAAAATGTTTTCTACGGTCCCTACACTCTTACTATCCTCAAATAAAGATTGGATGCGAGACTCTTATTCTAAGATCTTCTCCGTCAGCCTAACTACTTCCCTGCATTTATCACATGTAAAACCCTCGCCGCTGACAGAGAAGGCTAAGCTAAACATATGACATGAGGTGCAAGTAACAACAATAGGAATAGAAGCCATGACTCACTGGGTATGAAGTGCAATCCTAACTTACCAAGGTTGCTTGATGAGTCTTAGTATATACGCTTAAAAAGAGAAACAGTTAGCACACAAGACAAATGGGGGAGATGATATTCCACAGTAAACAGAAGGCAAGCTAACACGCTAATATGCTAGCGGCGTTACGTTTCAATTAATATGTTTAGAATATAAAGTTATAAATAATTCGGCAACGACAGTGATAGGTAACGATAGTAAAATACACTAGTATTAAGACCAAGAACAAATGTGAGGTGAAGCAAGTGTCAGAGGATACAAACTAGCCGCCGGCAGCGAGGCAAACAGGAACCGGAAATGAGCACTCCTGACCTTACAGATATTGGCTTACCTCAGAACTCATACAATTTCACTGAAATACTTTAAAGTTCCCTACTTTTTATTATTCACACGATGACCACACAGAGTCTAGCTTTAACAAATCTTTGAGATTTAATAAGATTGAGAAAGTGATACTTAGAAATAAGAAATAAATAAATAAAAATCAGAATAGTCAGAAAGTACAATGTTCCTTCTTTGCCTAACAGCGAGAGAGTAATGTACAGAACATACGGTTATGTTAACAATACATTATTGTTTTAGGTTTTATTAATTTGAGAAACAGTCATGGGCTGTTCATGAATGCTTCAGTATATCTTTGTACTAAGATTACCTGCAGACTCTGTTGATGTTCTCTTTGATAACTTGAACTCAATAGTTAAGAATGCTGTTGCTCTTGGAGCAATACAATTTTACAACAGAACTTTGTTTACCTTGCTGTGTTGAAACGGAATGAAGTTTTTTTTATGGACTCTGAATGAGCTCGTCAATGTAAATGTGATTGAGGTAGCCAAAAAATATAGGAAGGCAAGGATTACTCTCCAGTCAAATAAAAGAAGGTGAGATTTCATATTGACAGAAGCCAAGGTCCACTTGAACTGTGAAAGTGGCGCTCCCTTTACTATTTTGGTATTTTGATTGATGCATGCCAACATTTAAATAACAAACCTGATGTAGTGAATTCAATGAGGAACAGAATTATTTAAACACTATTCGTCATCAAATATATAAGAATTATCATGAGCGTCGATCATAATTATAAGTAATATATTCTCCACCACTCTTTGTAAAGGAAACAAATATCAACCCAAATGGGGATGAATTTAATTAATAATGATCAATTATAATTATCTGGATCAAATTCATGATTTGGGGAAATCACTTAGCATTACGAGCAGGTAGCAAGAATCGGCATTTGTAGGGACTCCGGTTTATGAGCATGAACTACAAAACACCTCACGTGTGAAATGAAACAGGAGTTTATTACCTAGACTAGAAACATTCTAATCTAACATACACACATACAGTTAAGCATTGGAAGAAGGTTGAAGTTGAAGCAGAGGGAAGAACATAGCATGGATTTATGGCAGTATATGATATTCAGAAGATCAATAGCCTGAACTAAACATCAGTTTCTTCTTGTAAAGCACCTTTGTTAAAAGGATTAATGACGCTTTATGCATTCATTAATAAGACTAAGTTTGATACTTGCACGTCTTGCCCATTAAAAGAAAAAAAGTGTCCTGATGCAGTTTGTTAAGGCTCCAGGTGATCTTGGCTGAAAGTGATCAGAGAGAACCAGTTTTATGCAGAGGATCTGTATCTGGAAAGACGAGGTCCGCAGCCTGGCACAAACTTAAGAGTTAAAGGTGAAGTCTTCTTCTAGTCCATCCTTTGGAGATGCAGAACGCAAGGAGATGCAGAAACAACCCGCACAAACTGCAAACCTGAAGAACAACAAAAAAACCCGACACAAGAGAGAAAGAGATTCTTCTCGTGGTCTCTTTTAAACTGTAAGGATGTCACATCCTACAGACGTGACTGATCCAATCAGGAGATAGCAACTTTGGAGGGAAAGTTAACTGTCTTTGTATTTCAGATGGTGTTTTGCATGTAAAAGCTGATTGGATGTTCACTAAGACGACTTCTAAGAGTTTGATAAAACTAATATGAAAAGAGTTACCAAAACACAACAAACATCAACATTAAGGACATAACAAATGTAGCTCATAGACACCAAACATGATCTATATCATCTTGATTAAATGAGTTACTACAGATCTAATAATTCCAGTAGTTAAACACACATTCAAGGAAACTTTGGATAAATGTTTAAAACAGACATAACAACAAGAACATTAATACATGGAAATGTTATAAATGAATATATGTACATTTCCATATAAATGCATTTAGGATTGTACGTCTGTCCCCCAAAGTGAGTAAAGAGAGTTCAGCTCCCTACATTCCATTCAGTCGTAAAATACTCTATCTTGATGGATTGGTGTGAGTTGCTATGGTCACCAGAGATCTTGTCCTGCCCTTGGTGTAAGTTCCAGATCGGGGGTAGTCCCCCAAGCGACTAGCTCGCCGGTGGGGTTAGGGGTGTTGCTGCAATATTTAAGAAATTTAATTAGTTATTGCATGTCTGATTGGTCTCAGGTACTACACCAAGTGCACAACCGATGTCCTGTAATGCGCAACTCCGTCGCTAACAGATGGATGGGGCCTAAAAGTTGACAGAAAAGAGGCTAAAAACCAGATAATTATTATAATATTATTATAATTAAGTGATGGATACTATCAGCGCCACAGACATTCTTTGCTCCACACTGACCTCCTGCGTAGACAAATTATGCCTTTTTAAATTTCGGCCATCTAGTGCATCCCCTTCTGACCCCCCCAAACACATAAGTCTCTTCTTTCTCTACGGATGTCTCTGCGAAAACCCAGACTCTCAAACTCTCTTTGTAACCTTATCTGCTCTTATTTGCCCGCCTGACAGCTGATGATTTTGCGTCTTTCTTTGTAAAGAAAATTACCTGCGCCGGCCAGAATGGCAGACTGTCTTGGTCTCCTTATTAAATAAACTGTTCCTTTCTCTCGCTTTTGGGTCCTTTACTATCTCTGTGACAAAATAATCTGGTGAACATGGACCCAGCGACGGAGACGCCCATTCGATCAGCGGTCGAGATTCAGATTCAGTGAGTAATGCTGGGTAGGCAAGAAGAGTAGCTATCTGCAGCCAGGTGTGCCGTGGAGATGATTTGAGATGTCCACGGGTGTGAGGCTAATTGTCTACTTTCTGTCCTGCAAATGGAGAGGCGTTCTGTGTCTGAATACACCATAGAGTGCCATACCTTGCGGCTACATGCAAATGGAACAAACCGGCCCTGGTTTCACGTTTTTTGGAGGGACTTAGTGCCACTCAAGGACAAGATCTACTCTTTGGAAGTTCAGTCTCGCCTTGACCAGCTGGTAGACCTGGCAATCTGCCTGGATAAATGGTTTGAGCTCCGCCGCACTTAGGGCTATGATGATGTTGCCCCTCAAGTCGCTTCTTCCGCTGCTGATACCACTTCTGAATCCTTTTCGGGGCCAGAGCCCATGAAATTGGGAGGTGTCCGCATTTCATCTGCTGAACGTAAGCGCCCGCACTCCTGTGCTTTGGGAGTTCCTCCCCCCCTTGCACCACCCTTATAGACTCTGGAGCAGAGGAGAACTTTATGTACAAGACGTGGGCTCTAGAGCAGTTTTTCTAAAACTTTTCAGATCAAGTACCACCTTTAATAAAATTAGTTATTCCAAGTACCCTCTAATGATTGCCATAGAAAAAACACATGAATAAACTTAAAGTTTTGACACAATTAATAGTAGAGCTATGAATTTTTGTCTTTACACCTCATACTCCAATTCTAATGTATTATTACCAATACAAACAAGTTTTTATTCACAAGCTGTGAGTTAAAGAACAAAACTAAAACTAAAGAACATGTTTTTTTCAATCTTTTTCAAGGTCAGCAGTAATAGTGGAGACAAAGCACTTTACTGTAGTGCACAGTAAACAGGGCTCTGTAAATAACTTTTATTTGGGATTTTTTAATTCTGTGGGGACTTGCAGAAAGACTACAAACCTATATCAAACACATTATTTGTTTTGGCGCTCTATTCAGTCTCTTGTGAATTAGCACCCAATTTTTCCCTGTTTCCCCCTGTTTTCCATGTGTCATATATTAAGCTGGTCATCCGTGTCCCCTCCCATCTCACCCCTTCCCATGTCCTTATCAATGGCTGTGAGAAGTTGATAGTGTGAGTGAGTGCAGACACGGGACACGGCGGTTAGTACTATGACAAGGGAGTTTATTGAAATACCAAAACAGAATATGGGTACAGCACACACAGTGGAGATGAGGGGCTTGAGCTATGAGAGTCTATGAGTCTTATCTGATTTAAGAATAGATTGTTCAGTCCACTGGAGCAGACGGGAAACATGAGAGCCAGGAGTCGAAGGCACACACAAAGATTGAGTGGAGTCAAAAGTCCTTGGTAAATCCACAGGAGATAATGTGGTAGGGTATAATCCCATAGTAGGTTTGAGACCAGACAGTGAGTGAACCGGGGAAGTGTGACTTTATGGTGTGGGGTTGGTGATTGGTGGCAGGTGTGTGACCAGTACTCAGGTGAGTGAGATCTGTTGATTGCAGTGGGTGAAGCTGGTGGTGTCTGTTTTGGCTTTCTGACATTACCCCCTCCTCCAGGGGCGGCTCCTGACGCCCGCTGACGGGGGCGACCTCAGCCTCTGGGTGCAGGACGATCTGGATGAGCTCTGTGAAAGTCCGTCAGTAAAGCAGGGTCGAGGATGTCATCTCGTTGAACCCAGGATCTTTCTTCGGGCCCATATCCTTCCCTGTCTATCAGGTACTCGAGTCGGCCGCCCCGTCGCCTGGAATCCAGAATGGCCTCCACCCGGTAGATTAGGGTTTCCTCAATCACCTCTGGAGGAGGAGTTATGGGTAGCTCCTCTGGTTCTGTGGAGGATGGAGACACAGGTTTTAGGAGTGAGACATGAAATGAAGGGTGAATGCGGTACCTCGGGGGGAGCTGGAGCCGGTAGGTGACGTCATTTATCTGCTTCTCGATGGGGAAGGGACCTATGTAGCGGGGACTCAGCTTACGGCAGGATTGACGGAGACGCAGATCCCGAGTGGAAAGCCAGACTCGATCCCCTGGATGATAGACCGGGGATCGTCGGGCATCTGCAAACTCCTTGTGTTTCCGTACAGCATGCTGCAGTTGGATATGGGCTGAGTCCCACACTCTCTCGCTCGCTCGAAACCAGTAGTCAATAGCTGGGACTTCCGATGGTACCTCAGTCCAGGGGAACAATGGGGGTTGGTAACCGAGTACACCCTGGAACGGGGTGAGGCCCGTGGTGTTCAGTTTTAGGGAGTTCTGTGCGTACTCGGCCCACGGAAGAAAGCGGTTCCAGCTGTTTTGGTTGTCGTGACAGTAGGTCCTAAGATATCTCCCTATCTCCTGTATCTTCCGCTCAGTCTAGCAGTTGGTTTGAGGGTGATAACCGGAAGATAGCTTGACTGCTACTTGGAGGAATTTGAAGAAGGCCTTCCACACACGTGAGGTGAACTGTGGTCCAATTTCTTCCAGGATCCCAAAGCTGCGGAATACATGGTGGAAAAGGGCCTCTGCAGTTTCTAGAGCGGAAGGTAGACCCCGCAAGGGAATGAGCCTGCAGGCCTTGGAGAAACAGTCCACCGTTACGAGTATGCAGGTGAAACCATCTGATTTGGGTAAGTCTGTGACGAAATCAACCCCGACGTGGGACCAGGGTCTATGTGAAATAGGAAGGGGTACCAGTTTGCCAGCAGGAAGTTGACGTGGTGTGCAGGAGATGGCGCAAACTGAGCATCCTTCCACGAATTGGGAGACATCCCGGACCATACTGGGCCACCAGTACTAGCCTGGAGGAGCGAGAGGGTATGCTGGCTGCCTGGGTGTCCAGAGCCCGGGGAAGCATGCGCTGAGCCCAGAAGGTCCCTACGTAGGTTGGTTGGAACCCGGCGGAGCGGGTTCGGCAACTGTGGCAGTCTGTATTTGGTCATTCAGGTCCTATTGGATCGGGCTGACAAGTATGGCTGGAGGGAGGATGGGTTCTGGTGTGGGGGGTTCCTCGGGAGCATGGATTCTGGAAAGGGAATCTGCTTTTATGTTCTTGTCTCCGGGCCTTTAGGTGACGGTGAAGTGGAAACGGGTGAAGAAGAGAGCCCAGCGGGCTTGACGCGGGTTCAGTCTCTTGGCGGTACGGAGGTATACCAGGTTCTTATGGTTGGTGATGACAGAGAAAGGGTGATTAGCTCCCTCCAGCCAATGCCTCCACTCTTCCAGTGCTAACTTTATCGCTAGCAGCTCCCGGTTGCCGATGTAATAATTCTGTTCCGCCGGGGACAGCTTCTTGGTGAAGAAGGCACAAGGATGGAGTTGAGGAGGATCTCCGTGGCGTTGGGATAGCACCGCTCCCGCGCCGGTAGTGGAGGCCTCTACTTCCACCACGAAGGGGAGATCTGGGTTTGGATGGGTGAGCACGGGAGCAGTGACGAAGGCCCTCTTTAACTCTTTGAATGCAGCTCGAGCTTCGGGATTCCAAGACAGGTACTTGGGTTTACGACGGAGCAGGGAGGTGAGAGGGGAGGACATGAAACTGAAGCTCTTAATGAATCTGCGATAGAAGTTTGAAAACCCTAGGAAACGTTGAAGTTCCTTTACTGTTTGAGGAAGTGGCCAGTTCTGGATGGCTTGGATCTTTCCCTGGTCCATATGAATGCCCTCCGCGCTGACGATGTACCTGAGGAACTAGACCGTGGGGCGATGGAACTCGCACTTCTCAAGTTTCAGATAGAGCTGATGTTTCCTGAGCTGTTGGAGGACCTGTATGACGTGGTGGCGATGTTCAGCCAAGTCCCGGGGGTAAATGAGGATATCATCTATGTAGACGATCACGAAGCGATGGAGATACTCCCGGAATATTTCGTTCATGAAGCCCTGGAAGACTGCTGGGGCATCGGACAGTCCGTACGGCATCACCAGGTATTCGTAGTGGCCCGAAGGGGTGATGAACGCTGTCTTCCATTCGTCCCCCTCCCGGATTTGAACGAGGTTGTAGGCACTCCGCAGATCCAGTTTGTTGAAAATGTGAGCACCACGGATTTCCTCAAGGGCAGCAGGGACCAGAGGAAGAGGATAGGGGAGCTTGACAGTTTGGCTGTTGAGGGTCCGGTAGTCGATGCAGGGCCGCAAGCCACAGTCCTTTTTACCCACGAAGAAGAAGCTTGAGGCTGCGGGTGAGGTAGAAGATCGAATGAAGTTCTGGCATAGAGCCTCTTCGATGTAATCCTCCATTGCCTCGCGCTCCGGGATGGACAGAGGATACACACGTCCTTTAGGCGGCGTAGCCCCAGGCAGCAGGTCAATGGCACAGTCCCAAGCCGATGAGGTGGTAGGAGGGTGGCTGCCTGTTTGCTGAAAACATCCTGGAACTCCACATAGTCAGATGGGATGTTGAAATCTGACTGTGGATCAGGACTCTCAACATGGGTGGAGTGTACTTGGATGGAGAAGTGACTAAACGGAGGTTTGGGAACGGAGGAGATACACTGTCGAAGGCAGGTTGGGCTCCACTGCAGAATCTCGCTGGTCTCCCATCTGACTTCCGGAGAGTGTTGAGCGAGCCATGGGCGTCCCAGGATGACGTCTACGGTGGGTCCCTCCAACACCAGGAAGGAGGTCTGTTCTCTGTGCAAACAACCGATACGTAGGGTGATGGGTGGTGATTGATATTTTACTCTGCCTCGTCCCAGCGGCTTTCCCTGGATGGTTTCTACCTTTAATTCCGCATGAGGTAGAAACCGTAACTCCAGTCGTTTTAATAACGACGGGGAGATGAAGATGCCTGAGGAGCCCGAGTCGAGGAGTGCCCGTCCTGCAACAACCGAATGGGGAGTGAGTAATTGAACTTCTAGAAGGGTTAACTTAGAAATGGCAGGAGAACCGGGAATGGTACTCACTACAAGACGTGGCGGGCGAATTGGGCATGCTTTGATCTGATGTCCAGAGGCCCCGCAATACAGACACCGACCCTGGGTCATACGAAGTGCTCGTTCTTGGGGAGAGAGTCTGTGGGTATCAACCTGCATGGGCTCAGGTACTGAAGGATAGGCTTCGGGTGAGAGCGGTGAACGAGGTGATTCGTCCAGTTGGCATACGGTGAGTAACTGAGCGATTTTCACAGTTTTCTGCATGAAGTTCTCAATCCCCATGCTGTTATCGTAGATGACTACCTTTTTATGGAGTTGGGAATTTAAACCTTGGCGATAAGCTGTCATCAGTGCAGCCTCATTCCATCCGCTAGCAGCCGCTAGCGTGTGGAAATGTAGAGTGTAGTAACTCGCTGAAGAATTTCCTTGACGTAGGCAGAAGAGCTTGTCGGAGACAACCAGGTCCCTTGTACTGAGACCGAACACCTCCTGGAAGTGGGACGAGAAGTTGGAAAAAGAGTTAATCAGGGGGGATTGTGAGCTCCAAAGGGTTTGAGCCCAGAGCAACGCTCTTCCAGAGAGGAGGGAAATGAGAAATGCCACTTTAGCTCATTCGCTGGTAAATTTCTGAGAGTGCATCTCGATGTATAGGGAAACTTGAAGCAGAAAACCGCTACATCCTGCCGCCTCACCCGAATAGCTGGGGGGAAGGCCCATGGGACTGGCAGAGGCAGATTGTTGGCGAGGATCCGGAGACAAAGCTGCACGCAGGGCGCTGACCAATCCCTCGTATGGATTATCCGTCGGGGAAGCGGATTGCTCCATCTCCAGATGGTTTTAATGGTCTGGTCTTCTGTCAGCAGGCAGACACGGGACACGGATGTTAGTACTATGACAAGGGAGTTTATTGAAATACCATAACAGAATATGGGTACAGCACACACAGTGGAGACGAGGGGCTTGAGCTATGAGAGTCTATGAGTCTTATCTGATTTAAGAATAGATTGTTCAGTCCACTGGAGCAGACGGGAAACAGGAGAGCCAGGAGTCGAAGGCGCACACACAAAGGTTGAGTGGAGTCAAAAGTCCTTGGTGAATCCTCAGGAGATAATGTGGTAGGGTATAATCTCATAGTAGATTTGAGACCAGACAGTGAGTGAACCGGGGAAGTGTGTCTTTATGGTGTGGGGTTGGTGATTGGTGGCAGGTGTGTGATCAGTACTCAGGTGAGTGAGATCTGTTGATTGCAGTGGGTGAAGCTGGTGGTGTCTGTGTTGGCTCTCTGACACACAGTATACAGAGCTAAGTTAGATTTTTTTTTTAAAGAGTAGATAAGAAATAGAAGTCAGAACTGATCAGTCAGTTGTTGACGGAAGAGATTCTTAAAGATGGCTACAGAATCTGCAGATCTTGTAAGAGCGGGCAGATCATTCCACATAGGTGGAACAGATGACAAGGGGGTGCCGAATCAGTGGTGGTCTTGTAGGCCGGAGCAGAGTCTTAAATTTGATGCGAGCGACTATAGGGAGCCAATGTAGCTTAACTCTTTCACCGCCATTGACGAGTTATCTCGTCATTTAAAAAAAAAGGGTTTCCCGCCAAAGACGATTTTTAACAGCAATCAGTGTTAGTGACGCTATTGCACACCTTTGGGAAAAAGAACAGAATCCCATAACCTAGAACGTATATGTTTAAGCGGTTTTTAATGATTGTTTTGAGTGGAATCTGGGTGAAATCTTTGACAAAAAACGTTAATTATCTCAGCTGTTTAATCAAAATTATTTATTTTTGAAGAAACCTCCCCACATCTACAGAGTGATAAAAAACTAACAAATGAAGATAGAAGTATACGGTTTCTTTTGTTTGAAAGCTGAGACTGTTCTTTAATTTGATTTATAATTTGTCCATATATTTTTTACAGAAGTCCAGTCTGGACAGGACAAGAGCCTGTACTAGGACTTGCGCAGCATGCTCTAATAGGATGGGTTTCATTTTGTTGTAGAGGATGAATCTATAGGACCGGGCAGTGCTGGCAACTCGATCTGTGAAGTTAAGCTGATCATCGATCACCACTCCCAGGTTTCTTAACTTTCTGGAAGATATGATGGTTGATGAGCCCAGTTGAATGGAGAGGTTGTGATGAGTCTTTTTGTTGGCTTGGATTACAAGCAGTTCTGTTTTTGTAAGGTTCAGCTGCAGGTGATGACCATTCATCCAGAGCGAGATGTCGGCTAGGTAAGCGGAGATGCGTGCAGAAACAGTCAGCTCGTCAGGCTGAAAAGACAGGTAGAGTTGTGTATCATCCGCATAGCAGTGATAGGAAAAGCCATGTTTCCGAATGACAGAGCCTAGGGATGTCTTGTATAAAGAGAATAGCAACGGACCAAGTACTGAGCCCTGATGCACACCTGTGTCGACACAAACTACTTAGACTCAGCTGTTCCTTGTCGCAATTGGCATTAACGCAAAATCATCTTGCACCTGTTTTCTCTAAATTAGATTTTCTGTGCTACTTTACTCTGTTCCGCTGTCAGAGTCTTAGTTTATGTATCCTGTCTAGTCTAGTCTTGCCGTGTCTGCGGTTTCAGTTTTGTTCAATGCCCAGTCGCACTGCTGCCTGTGCCTGCCAAGTCCTGTCGCTGTGGGCAAGAGAGAGTCAGCTTGCTGGGAGTAGCACCCACCTGCTGCATGACCTGCTAGTCTAGAGAGAGACTGCCTTTTCCCCCTGAGTTCCTCCCAGTTCTGCACCCGCCTGTGCTGGCCGTAGCGGCAGACTTTCCTTAATAAATAAACTGCTCTCGCTTTTGGGTCCTCTTTTATCTTTGTGACACATATGCTGTTTTAAAGTCTTGGATGAGCTTTACGTTTATTAACTACGGGGGGCTTCAATTTTGTTGTTTATATATTCATTTATATACATTTTATTTTATTATACATACTACTTTTACATTATTTTCTTCTCCTGGGGTAAAGGTGTTATTAGTTGCTTGTTGGATGTGCTTAAATTTAGATTAATTTACTAAATTACTATGGCTTTGTGCATAAAAAAAGTTACATTTTGCTAACATGAACACAGACGAGTCCAGAAATTCTTCACTGTAATTAAAGGACATTAAACTTTCTTTAAAGCTGTAGATCGACTTCAAAATAAAAATTCTGTCATCATTTACTCACCCTCTAGTCGTTTCAAACCAGTATGACTTTCTTTCTTCCGCAGTGCTCAAAAGAAGATATTTTAAAGAATGTGGTAACATCCCCCCGTTCATTGGTTACAATAGAAGTGAATGGGGGTCTGTGCTGTTCTGTACCAACATGTGTGGGCAGCATGAAACATCACTAGAAGAAAATGAGCAACGAAAAATTTAATATTGTGTTTTAAATGAAACATGTCGTTTACGGCATGTTGCTACATTAATTGCTGTCGCATAATAGGTTGTTTTGGGTTATCTCTGGCAAGAAGTTATGTGCAGAAATGTTTGGAAAAGGTTGTGGTTCCAAATAAATACAAATTACATTTTATATAATACATTGGTGAACTAGCAATATCGGTTACAATGTGTACGCTGGAGCAGCATTTACTATGATTTAACATTCAGCACTGAGCAAGCCTGATCAAACCCAGTATATTTCTTTTTTTACCTCTTGCTTTCTTTGTTTTTCATCTGCTGCTTTCTCATTGGTTTCTAATTATCTTCTTTACAAATGCTTTTGCTTTCATCTCTGTCTCTGCACCTATTGTTGTAGCATCTCTGATTTTGGCAGCAACATTGTGTCTGCATCAGTGATGTAATGATTAATGGGATTTTCTGGATCCACGAATAAGGCGTGTGTTTTGCCATTGAACCTTCAAGCCATGAGGCTCTGTCAAAAAGGTGCAATTACAGGGCTTTTAGCAGACCCCTCTTGTTCAGACACAATTTCTAGCCTTTTCTCAGGGGCCACAGTGTCACAGCACTTAGAAAAACCAAGCCCACTGTTTGTTTCTCCCAATGCTGGCAAAGTGCATTGTTTGTAAGCTGGAAACCTCGAGTGATTCAGATTGTATTCTTTCTACACGCAGATTGACTGATTGAAAACCCACTGTGATATAATAACAGTGTTGATGGTCGTGACAGCAGGAACAAAGTACAATCAACTGTTAGAAATTAATATTTGACAAAATTAGCATATTTAAAGACCCTTGTAACATCTTGACCTTTTGTGGTTAGCTTTAAGGCGAAATAGATTCAAAACAGTTCATAATTAACTTAGCAATTAAGAATTAGTATATACACACTTAAAATTTATCTTACCTGAACCCAGGGTGCATATATGCATTTTTTAAAAGAAAGACCTTAAAAGAAAAAAATTTGACCCGAGTCCAACCCGGTAATTTTTGAACCCGACTGTGCATCGACGTGCGTTCGGCCTGCAGCTCTGCACGCACCAGTCCTTTCAATTGAGCAACAAAAGAAATACCGGTGGCCTGATGATGATTTCTGAGGATTTTAAGAAAAGAATGGTAACGATCTGTTGACTGTACTGCTTTTTACTGCATATGTGCCAAATGGCTCAAAATAAATGAAGCCTGAATGAAGACACAGCATAATGCAGTGTTTTTCTATCCAAGTTTGCTAATGTATTACTGTTCTAAGCGCATTTCCTTAAAAATCTTTACAGATACACTGTACATAGCCATTGTCAAATATAGCAACAAGTCAATAATGTGTAACCTCATTGGGTCTAGGTTTGGAGCAGCATGGGTGAATCTGTTTAATACCAAAAAATGACAACTATATTATTTATTCAGTATTCATGTTGAGAATACTTAAATTACACAATTTTCACTTTTGTTAAAGCTGTATATTTGAGAACAATTTTAAAAGTAGATGGATAAAAGAAATTAACATTTTATGTTAAACATAAGATACCACACTAATAATTAAATGCAAAATAAATATACAAATTATATTTTGGTGATGCAGAAATGTAATTTATGTTGATATTACAAAAGCATCAACATAAATCTGTGAAAATTATGTTGGACTTTAGGGTAAAAGATGGATTGGATATATATTTCATATGTCTCATGCATTTGTTCAGCTCCAGACTCATTAATTGCCTAGTATTCATAGTGAATAGATGAAAATAGATAGATTCTAGTACCCTTGTGTGTTTTTATAGCGCTAAAGATGCAAATCAGCAGCTCAAAAATACATTTAGCATATATTCTGATGCCAAGACACTAATAAACATTTTATTTCCCTTTGCAAATGGTTCATTGACTGTCAACTCCCACGACAGAACCCAATGCTAAAGGTGAACTTGACAGTCCTACAAACATCAATTTAATATTTTGAGCTGTGCCCTTGTAATATGGTTTATTAAGATGTTTAGATTATTAGTTCAAATTAATGCTAGATCTATGTTCCGGTGGCTCTGTTGGTAGAGCATTGTGTTATCTATACAGATGCTTTCGGTTCAAGTGGCAGGGATCACTCATACTGATAAAATAATCTGTAGAGGCCAAAGTATGAAATACCAAATGCATAAATATAAATGTTTATGTGTATTTTACATTTTTCCGTTTTTTTTAACAACCGTAGTACCATCTTATGAGTAGTATGACATTTTGGGCTTCCAATAAGAAGAAATTTACCCTCAGGCTTGACATAAAAACCAAACATAAACGCTAAGGACCAATACATTCCCCTACATTAACAACTGAACAGAAACGCTGAGGACACAAACTTTCCCATACATTGATAAAGGTCACCCAACTAAAGGGAAGGCTAACTCTTATGAAATGGTCAGAGGGTCTGGTTGTTGAAAACATCATTTGAGCCCTATTAAACAGCTGCAAGGTTAGCCAACTGTTACCCGTCCAACGTGTGTCAAGCTGGAAACATTATGTTTCAGGTATCTTAGCATACTTTTAAAAACGTAATACTGGAGACCGAAACCCCAAATAAATTTGCTTCAAAAGAGCTTTTCATTTGGACAGTATTTAATTTTATGATTCCTTTCAAATGTCCAGGTATCCTTTAAAAATGACTTACATCAGCCAGCTTTGAAGCAGCCCACTCATGCACAAGGTGTCCCATAATGTCTGACCTCTGGAAATGTTAATGGCATGTTGATCTTAAGAGCACTGAGTGGGTTGTCAAAGCAATATAGAACTCTATAGACCGCGATGTAAGGCTAATGGCAAATGTTTATTGAAGAAACAAACACAAAGACCCCATGAAACAGATATGTAAAAGCTGTCGCCTGATCTATTTCTTACGTAATTACTGCTCTCTGATTTGAATAGAGTGCAGAGCAGCTGAAAGAGAGAGTTTCGACATTCCTATAGACTTCCATTGAAAGAACGTAATGCGTTAGGGACTTTGTAACGGACCCACTTTGCAGGCGAGGGGTGAGTATTTTAACAATGTTTATTGACACACATCGGTAAGAAAAAGGGCTAGTTATTTTATGTCCCTGTGTTGCAGGAGATTGTGGATGCAGGGCAGAGATCCGTGAAACTGCAACGTGGATACATGAGACTTGAACTTGGCAGACGTGTAAGACAACAGCCGTGGAGACTTCGGCGTGGGATAGTGGGTAGCTACTTTCAGGTAAGTAACGCATGCGAGTCCATATCTAAGTTGAAACCGGACAATGACTGAGGGAGTGAGTTGTGTTTCCATGCTGGGGCTGATGAGCGTGGTGACCTTGCAACACTTACAGAAATGTATCCATAGTTTGTTAATAAAAAAATGTTTTTTTTTGCTCGCAACATATTATGCTTTATGTAAAGCCATGTTTTACTAACTGCTTTAATTTTTTTATATAAGCTTTTAGCACCATACCAGATGGTCAAAGTGTGTAAGATTCCAAATGTCTTTGTATTTTCCCTTGTCTATTTGTAAAAAAGATAAACTTGAGCATACATGTAAGTGTCCAAAATCTGTACTACATTTACATTACATTTACATTTAGTCCTTTAGCAGACACTTTTATCCAAAGCGACTTACATGTGGGGTTAGCAATGGAAGCAATTGGGACAGCATAAGGACAACAAAAAGCATAAATGCAATCAAAAAAGAAGACTGGTCTCATATAACCTAACACAGTTTACAGAGCTAAGTTCAATTTTTTTTAAAGAGTAGAGAAGAAATAGAAATCAGAACTGATCAGTCAGGTGTTGACGGAAGAGATGTTTTTTCAGACGATTCTTAAAGATGGCTAAAGAATCTGCAGATCTTGGAGCATCTGGCAGATCATTCCACATAGGTGGAACCGATCCAGAGATTTTTTACCTTTTTGGGATGGCACCACAAGACGTCGTTCGTTTGCAGAGCGTAGGGATCTGGCGGGTACATATGTCTGCATTAACGTGTGAAGATAAGGGGGTTCCGAACCAGTGGTGGTCTTGTAGACCAGGAGCAGAGTCTTGAAATTGATGCGAGCGACTATAGGGAGTCCACCCAGTAGCGCATTGCAGTAGTCCAGTCTGGACAGGACAAGAGCCTGTATTAGGACTTGCGTAGCATGCTCTGATAGGAAGAGTCTAATTTTTCTAAAATTGTAGAGGATAAATCTTCAGGACTGGGCGGTGCTGGCAACTTGATCTGTGAAGTTAAGCTGATCTTCAATCACCACTCCCAGTTTTCTTGCCTTTCTGGAAGATGTGTTGGTTGATGAGCCCAGTTGAATGGAGGGGTTGTGATGCGTCTTTGTGTCGGCCTGGATTACAAGCGGTTCTGTTTTTGTGGTGATGGCCATTCATACAGAGTGAGATGTCGGTTAGGCAAGCTGAGATGCGTGCAGAAACAGTCGGAAAGTCAGGCCGAAAAGACAGGTAGAGTTGTTTATCATCCGCATAGCAGTGATAGGAAAAGCATTGTTTCCGAATGACAGAGCCTAGGGATGTCATGTATACAGAAAATAGCAACGGACCAAGCACTGAGCCCTGAGGCACACCTGTGTCGAGATATTGGGACTGAGACACCTCACCTCTCCAGGATACTGTATATGACCTACCTGAGAGGTAAGACCTGAACCATTGTAGCACCATTCCGGAGACACCTATAGCCTTGAGGTTGGACAGGAGGACGTTATGGTTAACGGTGTCAAAGATGGCAGATAGATCCAGTAGGATGAGAACAGATGAATTAGAGGAAGCTGTTTCCAGTCTCAGGGCTTTAATGACAGAGAGCAGCGCAGTCTCAGTGGAATGACCACTCTTGAAACCAGACTGGTTGCTGTCCAGGGTGAGAAAGGATGAGAGCTGGTTACATACAACACGTTCTAGAGTTTTAGCATCGACAGGGAAGAGGGATACCGGTCTGTAGTTTTATAACAGTGCAGGATTAAGAGTGGGTTTCTTCAGAAGTGGGGTAATACAGGCCTCTTTGAAGAGTGTAGGAAAAGTACCAGTGGTCAGAGATGAATTGATAATGTGGGTCAGAGAGGGAACAACCGATGGAGAGATGGCCTGCAGGAGATGAGTGGGGATGGGGTCTAGGGGGCAGATAGTCGGGTGGTTAGAAGAAATTACCTTGGAAACATCCTCTTCAGATAGGAGAGAGAACGAGGGGTGCAAGCATGGGTCTGGGGATTGGGCGTGGTCAAGAGACGGTGGCGCAGACTAATGATAGCTGATGGTGGTCGTTTTCTTTACAAATTATGACGCAAAATCGTCAGCTGTTAAGTCCGATGGAGGTGAATGGGTACGCAGGCAAAGAAGAGTTGAAAAGGTTTTAAAGAGAGTATGAGGGTCAGGAGAGTTGTTGATTTTAGCGTGGTAGTACTGGGTTTTCGCAGAGGAGACATCCGCAGAGAAGGAAGATAGAATAGACTGTTAGAGAGAGAGGTCAGTAGGTTCTTTTGATGTGTGCCACTTTCTCTCAGCAGACCTGAGAGTGGCACGATGCTCACTAAGAAAATCAGATAACCAGGGGGCAGAAGGAGATGCATGAGATGGCCTAGATGTAAGAGGGCAAAAGATGTCCAAGCAGGAGGTTAGTGTGGAGCAAAGGGTGTTGGTAACAATTTTAGTATCAAGGAGAGAGAGCTGTTTAGGGGGAGGGAGAGTGGCAGATACTGCAGAGGATAAGCGGGAGGGAGAGAGTGATCGTAGGTTGCGTCGGAATATGACCAGTGGGAAAGCATGTTTAGTGTCTGGAGAATTTAAGTCGAGATCAAGAGTGATGAGGAAAGGATCCGACGTGTCCAGCGGGGTGACCTGGGAGTGATGGGTGAAGCAAGAGCGTGTGTAGATAAGATCAAGTTGATTACCAGATTTATGGGCTGCTGAAGTGGGGACTCGCTTGAGGTCAAACGACGCAGTAAGGTTGTTGAAGTCGGCAGCCTGTGGTTTTTCCAGGTGGAAGTTGAAGTCTCCAAGTACCACTAGAGGAGTACCATCCTCGGGGAAGGATGACAGAAGTGCATCCAGCTCCTCCAAGAAAAGACCAAGGTGCCCTGGGGGACTATAGATAACTAACAACATGTGTTTTAACAGGGTGGAAGACAGTAACAGCATGAGACTCAAAGGTGGTGTTGTTGCATGAGGGTGGCCAGCTGTTTGAATTTCCAGTCGTTAGGAATAAGTAGACCGGTTCCTCCACCCCTCCCTGATATGCGTGGGAGAAAGTGTAATTATTGTAGAGGACAGCTGGTGTTGCTGTGTCCTATGGTTTGATCCAGGTTTCAGTAAGTGCTAAACGAGAAAGACCAGAATGTTTGGCCATAGCTGTGATGAAATCTGCTTTGTTTACAGCAGATTGGCAGTTCCATAAACCAATGGGAAATGTAATAGAGGTAGTTTTGGATGCTGAAAGAGTGCGCAGATTATTAGCATTAGCACTGCGTGGCCTTCTACGTGATCCCGGTGATGTATGAGTTGTAGTGACAGTATGCATTTGAAAAAACATAGTGAAAAACGGGGAATAAGGAACATAAAAGACAAATTAAGAGAAAAGAATAAATAAAGTGCAATAGTGGAAGTGCAAAACAGTAATACGCAAGTGCCTTGTCGGTGTCCTTGCTCAGTGGAGTCGCACAGGTAGAGTCGATGGTCTTTACTCTCTGCGGTCGTCACGCGATGAGGGCTGTACTACACTTGACACATTTCAGATTGTACTATAGGCTGGATGTTTGGAAATTACTAAACAATAGTTACATTCACTGAAGAGTAGGGATGGGTATCATTATGGTTTTAATGGTATTACTACTTTATCGATCTATTACTTTAATGGTTCTCTTATCGGTACTTCTAGTTGTGTTTATGAAAACAAAGAATTAACAGAATTAAAATCACTTTATCGTTTTAAATGATACATTTTATAATTATCTATAGCCTAACAAACAGCAATGTTTGAGCAAATACATAAATAACACAAATGATTGTAAAACAAATAAATAAACAGAATTTACCTTTAAAAGAATGTAAGGGAAGTTAGGTAAACGGTGGACAAAACCCCATTCATATTGATTGCCATTGGACGTCTAGTGGTGCGAAGGGATCGTGTGCCTCATTTGGACGCCCAATTCGTGCACTTTGCGATGGCAAATGGCACTTTTTCCCTTACCGTAGTTTAGGGTCCATTTTCCGCCAAAGGCATCGTGCGGACACCACAAGGGGTGGTAAAGTACTGCGAAATGTACCATTTTGACGCGAAACACCTAAACATCCCCCTAACTGCCTAATCTTCATCACAGCGTCCAAAAGGTGCCTTTCGCGTCCCCTAATCACCTAATTCTACCCGAGTCTTCCTCGCGTCCATTGCGCACCTAGAATTGGTAGTTTGACGCCCCTTGCTGCCTATTGATGGCGCTTGGCCCAAAACTGCCTAAACATCCCCCTAACTGCCTAATCTTCATAACAGCGTCCAAAAGGTGCCTTTCGCGTCCCCTAATCACCTATTTCTACCCGAGTCTTCCTCGCGTCCATTGCGCACCTAGAATTGGTAGTTTGACGCCCCTTGCTGCCTATTGATGGCGCTTGGCCCAAAACTGCCTAAACATCCCCCTAACTGCCTAATCTTCATAACAGCGTCCAAAAGGTGCCTTTCGCGTCCCCTAATCACCTATTTCTACCCGAGTCTTCCTCGCGTCCATTGCGCACCTAGAGTTGGCAGTTTGACGCCCCTTGCTGCCTATTGATGGCGCTACACCGCGAAAGTGCCGAAACGCGCCCTGGTGGGGTATCTGACAAAAAGTTGTCGGATATGAATGCTGACCGCGCCAGACGGTGTGCGGGCACTCAGAGGTCCAAGCGAGCTATCGAGATGTATGAAAAATAAGGAAAATATTTAACTCCGCGTCTCAACCTAGCCCCCTCGGTATGTCGTTGAGGGCCACGTGACGCAACTTTCTGTTAGGTTTCAGGCTCCTGGGGCCTGCGTGGGCCGTACGGGACCCTCTGACACGTGCAACCTATTCTGGTGTGCTCATAGGTGGCTATCGTACGATGACCCCAGAACTGACCCTGGAGGTTCGAACGACCCCAATTCAAATTATATATCTAGTCACGGCCCCCTCATTCGTTTCCTAGCATACGGAGTGCGTACGGCCACGTTATGTGCTATATTGCACGTTTAAGGGTCCATATGAGATATTATTTTTTTGGGAATATTTTTTGTGATTTTTTTTCGAGCACTTGCCCTACTGTGACGGCTTTGGGCTTTGAATACGTGTTGCTTACTGATGTGAAGGACTGGCATTCGAAGCCCCAAAGCTTTTGCACAAAAATAAAGCATAAATAGGAATAAAAAGCTGGGCAGAGACATAATTCTGTCAAAAGTCCACTTGAATGCAAAATAAGCATATTAACAGCCTGAATTGTGTAATATTTCTTTATGGGGTGCTTCTAGAATGCATATCTGTGAGATTGTCACACGAAAACTGTTAAAAGTCTTAAAATGAATCCTTGTGAGGCAAAAGGCCCATTGAGAACAAAAGGAGGAACAGAGATGTATTAAGAATAAGGAAAAATATTTAACTTTTCGTCTCGACCTAGCCCCCTCGGAATGTCGTCGAGGGCAACGTGACGCAACTTTCTGCTAGGTTTCGGGCTCCTGGGGCCTGCGCGGGCCGTACGGGAGCCTCTGACACCCGCAACCTATCCCATTCATTTTCATAGGCTCATGATGGACACTGCCGCAGACTGGTCCGATTGGCCCAATTTTCACGTAGGTGTCCCGTCACGGGACCCCGGGTCAGGTCTTGGATTTCCGCTCCCCTCTGACCTCCTTGACCGCTCGGTATGCCCGAAAAGACACCAACAGCCTACAAATAGGCTGCTAATGTACGCTCTAGAATACAGGGGTCAAAAGGTCACAGGGCCTCGATGTTCGTCAAGGTATACGATGGGGGTCCCATGAACCTTGACAGCGAGTGTCGTCAATCTAGATCACTTCTAGGTGCCATTTTTGTGAAAAAAGACTGAACCTCACTCTGGTTCATTTTGCCAATGAAAGAGGCTCTCTGTTTCTTTCAGTCGAAGATGCCTGATTGAGAGATTTTAATGAAACACACTGAAATTGTTTACTTCGGCTCTAGAAAGCCACGCTTTCGGTATGTGAAACAGGGGCCTACCAAGTACCAGAATATAAATTTGGGGGCCTCTAGAGACCCCTTGGGCCCTACGGGGCCCGTTGACACTCGTAACCTATCCCATTCATATTCATAGGCTCATGATGGACACTGCCACAGAATGGTCCGATTGGCCTAATTTTCATGTATGTTTCCCGTCACAGGCCCCCGGGTCGGGTCTTAGAGTTCCGCGCCCGTCCGACCTATTTGACCGCTCGGTTTGCCAGAAAAGACACCAACAGCCTACAAATAGGCTGCTAATGTACGCTCTAGAATACAGGGGTCAAAAGGTCACAGGGCATGGATATGCGAGAAGTTTGACCGCCAGGGGCTCCCCTATCGGGATCTCGAGTTCCTTGTCTCTAGACACTTCCCGAGATCCATTTCTTCCTGGAATTAATTGCCTATCGCTTAGTCTAACCCCTTATCCATAGAGAACAATGGGAGGAAGACAGATGTATGAAAAATTAGAAATAATATTTAATAGAACGTCACCAACTAGCCCTTTAGGTATGTCGTCGAGGGCTACTAGACGCAACTTTCTGCTAAGTGTTGGGCTCTTGGGGCCTGCGCGGGCCGTACGGGAGCCTCTGACACGCGTAACTTATTCTGGTGTGCTCATAGGTGGCTATCGTACGATGACCCCAGAACTGACCCTGGAGGCTCGAATGACCCCAATTCAAATTCTATATCTAGTCAAGGCCCCCTCATTCGTTTCCTAGCATACGGAGTGCGTACGGCCACGATATGTGCCATATTGCCCGTTTTGGGGTTCATGTGAGACTTTAATATTTTGGGAATATTTTTTGTGATTTTTTTTCGAGCACTTGCCCTACTGCGAGGGGTATGGGCTTTGAATATGTGTTGTTTAATGATGTGAAGGACTAGTATTTGAAGCCCCAAAGCTTTTGCACAAAATTAAAGCATAAATATGAATAAAAACATGGGCAGAGACATAATTCTGTCAAAAGTCCACTTTAATGCAAAATAAGCATTTAAACAGCCTGAATTGTGTAATATATCTTTATGGGGTGCTTCTAGAATGCATATCTGTGAGATTATCACACGAAAACTGTTAAAAGTCTTAAAATGAACCCTTTTGAGGCAAAAGGCCCATTGAGAACAACAGGAGGAACAGAGATGTATGAAAAATAAGGAAAAATATTTATCTTTTCGTCTCAACCTAGCCCCCTCGGAATGTCGTCGAGGGCAACGTGACGCAACTTTTTGTTAGTTTTCGGGCTCCTGGGGCCTGCGCGGGCCGTACGGGAGCCTCTGACACGCGTAACTTATTCTGGTGTGCTCATAGGTGGCTATCGTACGATGACCCCAGAACTGACCCTGGAGGCTCGAATGACCCCAATTCAAATTCTATATCTAGTCAAGGCCCCCTCATTCGTTTCCTAGCATACGGAGTGCGTACGGCCACGATATTTGCCATATTGACAGTTTTGGGGTTCATGTGAGACTTTAATATTTTGGGAATATTTTTTGTGATTTTTTTTCAAGCACTTGCCCTACTGCGAGGGGTATGGGCTTTGAATATGTGTTGTTTAATGATGTGAAGGACTAGTATTCGAAGCCCCAAAGCTTTTGCACAAAATTAAAGCATAAATATGAATAAAAACATGGGCAGAGACATAATTCTGTCAAAAGTCCACTTTAATGCAAAATAAGCGTTTAAACAGCCTGAATTGTGTAATATGTCTTTATGGGGTTCTTCTAGAATGCATATCTGTGGGTTTGTCATAGGAAAGTTGTTTAAAGTCTTAAAATAAGACATTTGAAGTATTGTCCAATGGAAGCCTACGAGGTCACTGTCAAATAAGTTATGACTGGCACTTCCGGTGTTTTGATGAGTCACAGGAAGTCCCAGGCGTAGCTTATTTGACGGTGCCCCCGTAGGTGTCTCATGGACACACCATTTCTATGTTTTGAATGTACACTATGTCCATTATTTACCTATGAGGTCCCCATTGGATATGTTACTATTGGGACTTCCTGTGGTTACAGGAAGTCCCACTCATAACACTTTTAGCATGGCTCCCATGGGTAAATGATGGACACTGATAAATAACAATGGACACACCATTGTTATGCTTCTGGAACACAACTCTGAGCCTTAGTGCATATCAGTGTGAAGGAGTGTGACTAAAATGGACTATATTATTGGTTTTACCTGAATAGCTCATTGCCAAGGTTAATTAATAAATCTTTATAGGCAATGTCCATTTTTTACCTACGAGGTCCCCATTAAATAAGTTAGGAATGTACATGCCACAGATAACTTATTTGACAGGGTCTCCATAGGTAAATGATGGACAGACCGTTGTAAAGCTTAATAAACGTGTTATAATGTTGTAATTAACATGTAATAACACATAGGCATTGTCCATTATTTACCTACGAGGTCCCCATTAAATAAATTCGGAATGTAAATGCCACAAATAACTTATTTGACAGGGTCTCCATAGGTAAATGATGGACAGACCGTTGTACAGCTTAATAAACGTGTTATAATGTTGTAATTAACATGTAATAACACATAGGCATTGTCCATTATTTACCTACGAGGTCCCCATTAAATAAGTTAGGAATGTACATGCCACAGATAACTTATTTGACAGGGTCTCCATAGGTAAATGATGGACAGACCGTTGTAAAGCTTAATAAACATGTTATAATGTTGTAATTAACATGTAATAACACATATGCATTGTCCATTATTTACCTACGAGGTCCCCATTAAATAAGTTAAGAATGTACATGCAACAGATAACTTATTTGACAGGGTCTCCATAGGTAAATGATGGACAGACCGTTGTAAAGCTTAATAAACGTGTTATAATGTTGTAATTAACTTGTAATAACACATAGGCATTGTCCATGAATTACCTATGAGGTCCCCATTAAATAAGTTAAGAATGTACATGCCACAGATAACTTATTTGACAGGGTCTCCATAGGTTAGTAATGGACAAACCGATATTAAGCTTAATAAACGTGTTATAACGCTGTAATTAACAGGTAATGGCCAAATAAGTCAAATGCATCCCACTCATAACACTTTTGACACATTACCCGTAGGTTTCAAATGTACACACCTTGTTTAGGCTTATTGGGCACAACTGTGAGCTGTAAAGCACATCACCACGAAGCCCAGTATCTCTTTTTTGTGCTTTACAGTTGTTTGAGGTGAATAACTCATTGAATAATAACACATATATGCATTGTCCATTATTTACCTACGAGGTCCCCATTAAATAAGTTAGGAATGTACATGCCACAAATAACTTATTTGACAGGGTCTCCGTAGGTAAATGATGGACAGACCGTTGTAAAGCTTAATAAACGTGTTATAATGTTCTAATTAACGTGTAATAACACATAGGCATTGTCCATGAATTACCTATAAGGTCCCCATTAAATAAGTTAAGAATGTACATGCCACAGATAACTTATTTGACAGGGTCTCCATAGGTTAGTAATGGACAAACCGATATTAAGCTTAATAAACGTGTTATAACGCTGTAATTAACAGGTAATGGCCAAATAAGTCAAATGCATCCCACTCATAACACTTTTGACACATTACCTGTAGATTTCAAATGTACACACCTTGTTTAGGCTTATTGGGCACAACTGTGAGTTGTAAAGCACATCACCACGAAGCCCAGTGTCTCTATTTTGTGCTTTACAGTTGTTTGAGGTGAATAACTCATTGAATAATAACACATATATGCATTGTCCATTATTTACCTACGAGGTCCCCATTAAATAAGTTAGGAATGTACATGCCACAGATAACTTATTTGACATGGTCTAGATAGGTAAACAATGGACACACTGATATTAAGCTTAATAAAGGTGTTATAACACTGTAATTAACAGGTAATGGCCAAATAAGTCAAATATATCCCACTCATAACACTTTTGACACATTACCCGTAGGTTTGAAATGTACACATCTTGTTTAGGCTTCTGGGGCACAACTGTGAGCTGTAGAGCACATCACCACGAAGCCCAGTGTCTCTTTTGTACTTTACAGTAGGTTTGAGGTGAATAACTCATTGAATAATAACACATATAGGCATTGTCCATTATTATGAGGTCCCCATTAAATAAGTTAGGAATGTACATGCCACAGATAACTTATTTGACAGGGGCTCCATAGGTAAATAATGGACACACCGTTTTTATGCTTCTGGAGCACAAAGATGAGCTTTAAAGTACATCATCACGAAGGACCATGTCTCTAAGGCACTCTGCAGTTGGTTTAGGCTGTAGAACCCAATGCCGAAGTAAACAAGACCACTGGATTGGGTTCTCGCCCTGTGCACCAGTCGGGGTCGCCTTCGAATAAATCGCAGGTGTGAGAAAACTGGGTTTGGATACACATTTCGCTTTTATGACTCGAAATTCGAAGCGAAAGGGCTCTTGGGTGTTTGGGCGTGCGTCGCACCGCCGCTCAGGGCCTATCGGCTCGAATATGGCCAGTCGGCACCGATACGGAGCGGGAGTCGGCGGCCGGCAACGAGAACGCCACGTCTCGGGTTCTTTGGGGCTTCGGGGGCGTCCGGGGCGTTGGGTGGGCCTCCGATGCATTTAGGCTGCAAGGGGGATGCATAGGCGTTTTGTGGACGGAGGCGTGTCCATTGGGATGCCCCGCCCAAAATAGGTGGCAAGGGGGATGCGTAGGTGATTCGTGTACGCCGGGTGCGGAGCCGGGCCCTAGGCTGCAAGGGGACGTTTAGGCTTCATTCTGACTGCCCACTCGCCACCTAATCGACGCGCGCGAAATAGGTCACAGGCGTACGTGCAGTCGCCCTCTGGTTGCTTCGCCTCGTATTGCCCCTAACCTTGTTTCCGTGGGGCGCCTTTCGGGCATTTTTCACGGCGTCCCCGGGCGGCGTGGGCGCGCCGAGACACTGCGGATCGCGTTCGGGCAACTTCCCCTTCGTTTCGGGACCGCCGCGCGACCTGGGAAAAATCTGGGGGCGCCGGCGCGCAGCGTCCATTTGGTGCCGTCCATTTCCCGTCATTTAAGTTACCCAATACATCTGATGGCCTAAGGCATGTACAGTGGTTTAGGGCATTTGGATAGGCTGCCAAAGGACTAACAATTTTTAACCATTCTTCGGGAGAAAAATCAACATATTTGCCTTTTCTGGCAGAAGTTGGAGCCTCTCGTGGCCTATTGTGCTCCCTGCGGTTGAAAATACTCTCTCACTAGGGGTGGAGGAGGCTTGAGCATAGAGGTAACTTGTTGCAATGGTTGTGAGGAGAGGCAGATCAGCGCTCTTCTCCCACCACCACATCACTGGATCTTCAGCCATGGGAACGGGAGGCAAGCTTTTTTTCTAAGTCAACATATTCACTGAGGGTAAGGCACAAGTTGTCCTTTTGGATCCTCAACTCAACGCCCTCTGAGAATAGCTCCTTTTTATGTGCAGTAGATGAATGGTCTCCTCCATTTTCTCACCTTCGGATTCCTCCTTTTCCTGGTGCTCTGTGTATGTCATCTCATCTGACAGCCCTGTTGTTGGTCTCACATTGGCCTCAATAGCTTTCCTCCTCAGCCTTGGTGATTGCTTTTCGAAGTCATGGGTCCAAGGCTAGTGCTTGTATTGCTGAATCCTGCTCCATGAATCTCTCTACCATTAGGTAGAGCGAGTTCCATCTGGTCTTGACATCATGTATGAGGGAGTGTTGTGGAAGGCCTGAAACAACAACAACAACAAACAACATGCATTTAATTACCACACACTTGATTATTAAATTAAATGTTAAATGTGTAAATTTCGAAACAACATTTGCATAATACATTAAAGGACTTACCAAGGAGCTGCTTGTCATGGCACAGAAGGGCAACAACTCAAGTGCCGGGTAAATAGTTGTTTAATAGGCTCAAAGGATCCGTGGAAGATCAACGGGGAGGAGAATGGCAGGGAGAAAACTCAACCCGAACCACAGCATGAGAGTATTTCGAGCTCCGTAGAGGTGCAGCTCAGTGTCTGTGGAAGTGGTGTCCGGTGAGAGGGAAGAAGTGCAGTCCTGGGCGCCAACGGAAAAATGAATGAAGTAAGCGGACTTAGAGCGGTGGAAACTGGAATACAGCAGGGAAGACGAATAACGTCCGGAGAGGATAGAAGCTGTTTGACAAAGTTAGGACTATGGAAAGGCAAAGACTAATACTAAGATATAAACACTAGAGACTAGCGTGAGGTAACGTCTAGACTGGTATAAACATGCAACGGTCGGACACAAGACGAGAGAACGAGAGGGGTAATAAAGACAAAACTAATAGGTGGGTTTCAGTTGCATGTGTGTACTAATGGGGAGAAAATCAAGCTGATGGGAAATGATTAGTTACAGGTGTGAGTTATCACCAGTGTGGGGAAAGCCCTGATGGGGAAACACGAGGGTGGGGCAAATGATGTAGACAATGCGTGTGTGGTGAGGTGACAGAATAGTAACCACACACGATCACAGATAACATAACACACAACCAATGACAGATAAAGTTAAGACGCGACCGGAATCATGACACTGCAACTTTTCCGTCAACACTGTTTTGGAAAGGGAGGACCTCTTGAACCACACAACCACTGCTCTGATTCAGGCTTCCCATGTCTCAATGAAAGCAATTTGGTTGATTTTATGTGCTGCTAGATTCAACGCATGTTGAAAACATCCTATTGTTAGGATCTGTTGCTTCTTGATAGCAACATCCATATTGCCAGCATTATCAACAGTCACAGGCTACAATCTTGCTTGGCTCTATCTCAAACTCTTCTAGAATGTCAGAGATCTCCTCTGCCACTACTTAACCAGTTTGAGATTGGTACACTGCCCTGATGTGGAGTACCTTCTGTTTTACCTTTGCCCTGGCTTGTGTAATGCACTGTAACAGTAAGATAGTGGTCATGACAGTGGCTGGTCCACCCGTCTGATGTGAGCTCACTGATCACATTGGCCTTCTCAACATCATACCAGGAGGGAATTAATGTGTCACTGAGATAAGTCCTGGAGGGAGGGGTATATTTTGGGTTGAGTGCCTTGTACATCTCCTTACAGAAAAAAAAAATCATTTGTTTTACTTTCATTATTGAATTATTGTATTGCTGTTTATTTTATTGTAGAGTGATAAGACTTTTATAATTCTATTCTAGTACATTTTATACAACTCTGTATCGTATACTGACAGGTCAAGGCTAAGTGGCACTCATTCACTCTCTCCTGGGGCATCCTGCCTCCCACTAGCTAACAGTGTGAAGGGGCTTTGGGCTTGTCTTTTGCTTGGACCAGATGCAGGAAGAGTGGTTTTGTTCACTGGAACGGCAGCTTTTACAAAGAATGTTGCGAAATCCAGCTAAACAATCAGCTGTGGCTAATGTTTCTTTTTTATCATGAACACATTCACATAAGTTAACTCTGTTCGGGCTTAAAAGTTAAATAGGTTTGCAACCTCTTGTAATGTACACAAAAAAGGTAATGTATTTCATCATTACAAACTCATTTTTAGGTAAGATCTGCTTCATAATTTCTTAATAACATAGTCTATTTGTAAATGCAGTAGTGTGAAGGCATTTTAATAATTAAGATTTATTTAGGCTACTGCAGAAAAAGTATGAATGTGGTGAGTGTTTAATAGATTATTACATACTAATTTAAAGAAACATTGTGCAATGTTTATGTCATTGTTATTTGGGAAGACAGTTAGCCTAGCATACATACCTGAGGAGGTGGAAGATTAACTAGCTATGCAGTCAAAACCTTTGCATTTCTCTGTCTGCACATAATGCACTTTTGAAAGATGTTTGACAGATTGCTTGTGCTTTCGCTCTTACAAGCAAAAATCGTGTTGCAAAGAGCATTGTCTGCATCCAATCCAGTGAATTGTAACCACACTTTAGACTGTTTGGTTCTCTCCGCCATCGTCACTCTATTAAACGCGAGCTTTCCTGTTGTGTTTGCGAGTAACGAAATTGCAGGTAAATCTTTTATATTATCGCAAATTTAAAATGGTTGATCAGTTAAAATATGCTAGATAACGTTTATTTAGCAATAATAAATAGGAAATGTTTTGCTTAATTTCTCCAGTACCAAAATCAGAACCGTTAACATCTGAGTTTATCTATCCTTCGGTCTTTCATAATTCAGCCCCGGGACCAGGTACCCATCCCTACTGAAGAGGGCAGATATTTGTGAATGAGCATCGGTGCAAAATTCTTTAACATGAACTTCTTCATGGAGTGTTTCCAAGCTGCGAATAAAGCCCTCCTTTTCTGTGACAAAAGTGTTGTCCTTTTCCTCTGTGTTTCTCGCTTGTCTACATTGACCATGCAGATGATCTGTTTGACTCGTTGTCCATGGCTGAATATGTGCAGTATTGTGTCATGAAATTCGAGGGGAGAACCCAATTGCAGGCACCAGTTATGTTAACAAAAATGGGTTTATTACACAAAACAAAAACCCATGAGCGGGTAAAGCAATAATACAGATGAACAGAAATGAAGACTAACTAAACAATAGACTAAAACAATAATTGACAAAAACTACACTAGACTAAGCTGGGGAAAACTCACAGGCAGGAACAAGACGAGTTCAAATATATTGCGCCGAGGCAAAAACACGAGTGCATAGGTCCACAGAAAACACACATGAAAACACTATGCATAAGCACAGGACAATGAAACATAAGGAGTATATGAGGGTAGACTAAGAAAGGATAATTACAAGAACCAGGTGATGGGGATTAAACACTGACGGAAAGCTAACGAGGAAAAGAGATGGCAGGAACAGAGACAAGGACCGGAGAGAGTATAGATGACCGAAAGGGCAAAAATCTATGTGCTCTTATATGCCTATACTTTTTTTGTACGTGTAAGAACTCGAGCTGCCGGATTTTGAACCAATTGGAGTTTTCGTAATAGGCCTGCAGGGCAACCACCTAAAAGTGCATTACAGTAATCTAGTCTTGATGTGATGAATGCATTGAATTAATTTCTCTGCATCTGACAATGACAGCATATGACGTAGTTTAGACATATTTCTAAGATGGACAATGCAATTTTACAGCTGTTGGCGACATTGCTCTCAAATGACAGTGTACTATCGAATACAACACAAAGATTCTTAGCTGACGACAAGGATTTTATGGAGCATCCGTCAATAGTTAAGCAGTATTCTTGGTTGTTACGTATGCCGGTTTTCGGTCCAGTAAGTAACACTTTGTTTTTTCCGAGTTCAGTAGTAAAAAAAATTGTTGCTCATCCAGTGTTTTAAATCGACTATGCATTCCGTTATTCGATGCAACTCCTGTGTTTCATGAGGCTTCGAGGAAATATAGAGTTGAGTATCATCAGCATAACAGTGAAAGCGAATTCCGTGTAGCTTTATTATATCTCCTAGAGGTAGCATGTATAATGTGAAGAACAGAGGCCCTAAGACTGAGCCCTGTGGTACACCGTACTGGACTTGCGATTTGCAGGACACTTTATTGTTTATTGCTACAAATTGAAAACGGTCAGATAAATAAGACTTAAACCATTTCAATGCTATTCCGTTAATGCTGACGTAATTTTCAAGTCGATGTAGGAGTATGCTGTGGTCAATAGTGTCAAATGCAGCACTAAGGTCTAGCAGCATCAATAACCAAATACAGCCACGGTCAGAGGCTAAAAGCAGATCATTTGCAACTCTGATCAAAGCAGTCTCTGTACTGTGACATGCTCGAAATCCAGACTGGAATTTTTCATTTATGTCATTCCTTTGGAGGAAGGAGCATACTTGAGTTGAAAATACTTTTTCCAAAACTTTAGATATAAAAGGTAAATTCGATATAGGCCTGTAATTCCCTAGTTCTCTAGGGTGGAGTTTAGGTTTTTTGACAAGGGGCCTTATAACAGCCACCTTAAATGCTTTAGGCGTATGTCCTAATGTCAGAGATGAGTTAATAATACTAAGAAGAGGATCTATAATTTCTGGGAGCATTTCTTTTAGTAGTTTTGTAGGTATAAGGTCTAGCATGCATGTTGTTGATTTAGATGATCTAATGATTTTAGACAGTTCATTGTAATCTACGGTAGAAAATAATTGCAATTTCTCCTTAGGAGTGCTGTAGTTAGTTTGTTCAGCAGGGTTTTACTTCTGGTTGCATTGTTATAATTTTTTCTCTAATATCTTGGATTTTACTAGTGAAGTAGTTCATAATTCATCACTGTTATGCTGAATCTGAAGTCGCTGACGACTTATTTTTTTATAATTTAGCCACCGTGTTAAATAAAAAACCTAGGGTTGTGATGGTTTTCTTCTATTAGTAATGAAAAGTAGGCGGATCTAGATGTTTTTATGGCATTCCTGTATTTTCGAGTACTATCCTTCCATGCCCTACGAAATACCTTTGATTTAGTTCCGCTCCATTTTCCGGGTCGCTTTCTTTATCGCCTGAGTGTGTTCATTATACCACGGTGTTGGGCTGCCATTTTTAATTTTCTTTAAACGCAGAGCAGCAACGGTGTCTAATGTTTCTGAGAAGGTGGAGTTAAAATTTTCAATAGTAATGTCAAGATCTTCAACGTTTTTACTCATGCTAGAGAATTGAGATAATTCAGGCAGATTATCGAGAAACGCATCTTTGGTAGTTGAAGTAATCATATATTTGTAACAAGGAGTTTGATTTGCAGCCGTAGGCCAGTGAAGCAAATATAATATCAGATAATGTTCCGAAATTTCTTCACTCTGCTGAAGGATTTTGACACTGTCCACATTTATACCGTAAGAGTATTAAATCTAAAGTATGATTACGAAGGTGAGTGTGTCCTGACACATGTTGACAAACACCCATGGAGTTAAGAGTGTCTTTGAAAGCCATTCCCAAGTCATCTGTATCGTTATCTACATGGATGTTAAAGTCACCAACGACAAGGACTCTATCTGCGGCCAGTACTTGTTCTGATAAGAACCCACCAAATTCTTTAATAAAATCTGTGTGGTGATCTGGATGCCTATATACAATAGCTAGAATAAATTTAAAAAAGTTTTGTCCTTGGTATTAGGTGTTGATACGTGAAGTACAATGACATCAAAAGAATTGTATTTAAAATTAGACTTCTGAGAGATGCTAAAAGAATTATTGTGAAGTGCAGCGACACCCTGCCCTCTACCTTTTAGACAAGGCTCGTGTTTATAGTAATAATCTTGGGGAACGGATTCATTTAGAGTAATATAATCATCTGGCTTTAGCTATGTTTCTGTCAAACAGAGCATGTCTATTTTATAATCGGTTATCATATCGTTAATAAAAAGTGCTTCATTTGACAAAAATATTAAGCAATCCAAGTCGTAACAGTTGATTATCTGTATTTTGTTCATGTTTGATTTGTTTAACATTTATTAAATTACTTATAAGAGGTTTACTTATTATCTTTTGAACACACTCAGGCTATAAAGTAATCCGAGGGACAGACACAGTCTCTATTTTAGAATTTAGAAATAATTAATATTGCATATAAGAATTTAAGGTCCTTTTAATATTTGACCTGTGGTTCTCTCTCCTTTATCTCAAATGTGTGCTTTCATTGTGCGTGTGTAGTGGCAAAAACAATGTTGGGTTTTTCCTGTAACCCCCTGTTATTGTTTTCGACCACCGGGAGAATGCGAGTGCAGGGTCAGACTCACAGCCCGAATCCAAGAAAATCCAAGAGTGTTGTCGTTGAATGTTTGTCGGTGTTTATTGTAAAATAAATATAGTAAAAGACTAAACAAAAATGAGAACTGTTTTAAATGTCTTTAAATATTTCTTTGTAGCGCTTTGAGTTCAGCTTTCTCGTACAAGCCAAGCTCTCCGGTATCGCAGATCCAGGCCGAGGTCAAAGACTGTATCTGCTGGCACATCTCATACGCTTCCTGCTCCAACTTATAGGGTGGCGCGCCCCCTGGCTTTTTAGAAGGTGTACTACCCAAATGCAATAGAAAAGGCAACTATAAGTAAATTATGGAACCAAAAACAAACTCAAATGCAGCTCCTACAGCGTGTGTGCGAGTGTGTCAATGTGTGTAAGTATGCATGCATATTGTGAGTGTGGAGCATTTGTAAGTCTGTCTTTTGTTGTTTTCACCTTTTTCTTGTTTTTACAGGTATATACCTTTAGTTGTTTTTCTTGTATTCAATGTGTCTCACGTACAGCTTCCTTGTAACAATGAAAATTGTAAAAAGTGCTATATAAATAAAGTTTTGTTGAGTATTTTATGATGTTTGTGAGAAGGGATTATTACATGTTTTATATTTGTGTATTCTGCAACGAGAGACGGCAAGCAGACAGTTGGTTAAGCCATTCTGTCTCCTTCCTGACCTGGGCCCCAGGTAGTCAGCCTTTAGCATTATTAAGACTGTGCCAAATTTCTAGAGAGAAGGGAAACCCCATCCCAGGAGGGATGGAGACCATCTCGTTTCAACAGGTCAGGTCTGCCCTCAAAACTCTTCCAGTTATTTATAAAATCTTTATTATTATGCAGGCACCACTCAGACAACCAGCCATTTAGTGATTCTCCTTCAGCCATTCATCTGCTATAAATCTCATCTCCACGATAAGCAGTGTAGGGGCCAGAGAATATTACAGTGTCTGCAATCGTGCTTGCGAGCTCACACATCTCTTTAATATTATCTTTAGTGATCTCCGATTGACGGAGTCTAACATCATTTGCGCCGACGTGAATAACAATCTTACTGAATTTACGATTTGTCTTAGCCAGCACATTTAAATTTGACTTCATGTCAGGCACTCTGGCTCCCGGTAAACATTTGACTATGGGGGCTGGTGCCTCTATGTTAACATTCCAGACAATAGAATCACAGATCACTAGGGCACTTTCAGCAGATTTCTCAGTCGGTGGGTCACTGAGCGAGACAAACCTGATGAGACTTTAATCGGAACGGTTGAGTGATGTTTGGTCTTGTGACTATGCCGTCTCACCGTCAAAAAGTTTCCCAGCTGCAGGGGAATTTCAACCGGAACCGAGCTGTGTGCGCTAACGTTGCACGCATCCAAAGTGCTTTCTACGGTCCTAACACTCTTACTTTCCTCAAATAAAGATTGGATGCGAGACTCTAATTCTAAGATCTTCTCCATCAGCCTGACTACTTTCCTGCATTTATCGCATGCAGAAACCTCACCGCTGACAGAGAAGGCTAAACTAAACATATGAGATGAGGTGCAGGTAACAACAATTGGAATAGAAGCCATGACTCACCGGGTATGAAGTGCAATCCTAATTTACCAGGGTTGGTTGATGAGTCTTAGTATATACGCTTAAAAAGAGAAACAGTTAGCACACAAGACAAATAGGGGGAGATGATATTCCACAGTGTAAACAGAAAGCAAGCTAAAACGCTAATACTATGCTAGCGGCATTAAGTTTCAATTAATATAGGTTTAAAATATAAAATTATAAATAATTCGGCAGTGACAGTGTAGGTAACGTTAGTAAAATACACTAATATTAAGACCAAGAACAAATCTGCGGTGAAGCAAGTGTCAGAGGATACAAACTAGCCTCCGGCAGCGATGCAATCAGGAACTGGAAGCCAAAGCCACTTCTGAGTGTCTGTCGTGATTAGACTAACTAACACTAAACTGAGATAAACAACATCAGACATAAACTAAACTGAACACTTACTAGACTTGACAGAACTTTGCTGGAACAGGAACTAACTGTGAACATCTGAGGCAGAATACACACACAGAATACAATGCACGAGCACTGGACAATGAAACATGAGGAGTATATAAGGGTAGACTAAGAAAGGATAATTACATGAACCAGGTGATGGGGATTAAACACTGAAGGAAAGCTAACGAGGAAAAGAGATGGCAGGAACAGAAAAGAGGACTGGAGAGAGAGAGTATAGATGACCGAAATGGCAAAAATCTATCCCTCCACATGAAACCTAAGGCTTTGCCACGATTCTGCCACCAGACCGAGAATAAACATGACAGGACTATGCAGAATTATGACATCTTAGGCACTGAATCCTGGGCGGTCATCCTTGCATCTCTTAAAAATAAATATGACAATACATATGTTACTAAGGGTAAACACATGCATCATAAGTCCTACCTTACATTGTATGAAACACAGAGCATCAACAAGTTGAAATAACATTTTTTAACAAAGAACTATGTAATGGATCATACCATTTTAACTTATTCAATTGTAGGTGTGTGTTTGATATGTGTATGTGCGCATGTGTTTGGCAGCAACTAACGCAGCACTACAATGGGTCCTTTGGAGTTTAAAACGTTGTGATAACTTCAGCTCTATTTGAATGCCAAAACTCCTCAATGATGTCTACACAGTAGGTGTCCTGTATTTTGAAGAAAGTTGACTACCCGTTCTCATGAACTTGAACAGAAGCCCTATTTTTGCATTGTTGTTGCCTGAGAGTAGTATATTTGTGGCCAAGATGAAGTCTCCAGCCAGCATGCCATGTTTGAAAGTGGCCTGTGAAGACCACGAACATAGGCCAGACGAACATATCTAAAATAGACAAAAGTGAAGAAATCAGGACAATTAATAAGTATTACAGGTATGAAACATTGTCTATTATCCTTCAAAAACATGTGATAAATGTTGTTGGCTAATAAATACCCATTCTACAACAGCGGGTGTGCCCCTAGGCATAACAGTGATTTCAAAGGGTTGAGAAGCCCCATAATCCACATTAGTGTTCTTATCAGTTACACTTGTTGATGGTACAACAAGGTATTGGCATTGTCACAACTCTGTACAGGGAGTTAGAAAACTCGCGATAGGAAGGACAGAGTCCTGACATTCCCCCCACACCAAGGGATGACCCATCGCGTCCCAATGGAGAAACCTCCCCGGGCCGGAAAAAAACACAAGTACAAACACCATAAAGGCAACACAGAACAAGCTAAGGGTAACATGAATGAGGCAAAAATAGTGTTGGGGTGGGCCAATAAAAATAAGAAACAAGGGAAAGGGGGTGGTGGAACAAAAGAGTACATAGGGGGAAGTCCAGAGGGGCTAGGGTAAGGTGGAGAAATCTCAGACCGAGGGGGCGTACAAAAGCGAGTAGTCCCGGGGGACTTGGTAGGGGAATTCCTGGGGGAACTGCCGACTGGAATGTCCGATTAGGCCATGGAACTTCGGACTCAGAACCTAAACTCAGCGTTTCAACAGGACTGCATATTGAAACCATTCAAGATTTCCATCCACCCGCATACGGATATTGGTCCAACATCAAGATAGCAAGTATCTGATTCTATATATAGAATAGCTGCGTTTAGAGGGTGCTTCTTTGTTATAGATGATTTTATTGGTTTTCAGACATGTTTTACCTGCCTCGCGGCCATGCCCTCTCTCTCTCTCTCTCACTTTCACTCTCTTTCTCAACGCTTCCAAGCACGTTTGTGTTTCATGTTTCATGTATTTGTTTGCGTTTATGTGATCATCATTATGTTTACTATGTAAAGTAGAGTTTAAAAAAAACCATAAAGGCATATGTGATGGATTTCCTGTGCTCACGCTCAAAAACGGGTCACTTAAACTATGTTTTGATCTATGCTACCTCTGCTCTTAATTCTGTTTGGTATAGTCACGTTAGTTATGGTCATGAGATAACGTCTTGTATTGTGTCGGAGAGACCCTTCAGAAAGCACACCGTGAGCGCTTCGTTCCAACCACTCGCTGCTGCCACTGTGCTGAACTGGATGGCATAGTCAGTCACGCTGCGCCGGCCTTGATGGAGAGTCAGAAGCTGTTTGGCTGAATTAGGGCCGCTGGTAGGACCTTGGAACACTCGCTTGAATTTCTCAGCAAAGGCAGAGTAGCTGGGACAGCAGGGACTTTGGGCATCCCACACAGCAGTGGCCCAGGCCAGGGCTTTATGCGACAGCAGGGTGATGATGTTTGCAATCTTGGACCGGTCGGTGGGAAACGACAAGGGTTGCAGCTCGAAGGAGGGAGAACATCGGGTAAAGAAACCCTTACGAGCACTCGGATAACCTGCGAACCTTTGAGGAGGCGGAAGACGAGGTTCAGCCAGGGGATTAACTGCCACGGGCACTTGAATATGAGGTACTGGAGTGGGAGAGGCTGCTGGGGGAAGTCGATCAGATATCTGCTTGATGGAAGTCAGCATCTCCGACAGAAGTTGAGAATGTCTTGCCATCAAGGCCTCTAGTTGAACCAGAGTGGCTTCGTGACGTTGGACAGACCCCTCATGGTGGGACAATGTGGCGAGGAGATCCTGGGTACTGGCTGCCTGTGGGTTCATGTTGGCTCTATGTTCCTTACAGGACCCGGTCGCAAACTCAGGATTTCCGGTTTGAGAAACATTCACCTTGCAAACTGAGCCAATAGGAGCCGGTAGAACCCAGAAGATACAGTAGTACTGGAGATTGAATTTAATAATAAAGAAAGCAAAGTTCTCCAGGCAAAAATATAAATCCACAAAGTCAAAAGTAAATCCAAGAGATAAAAAGGGTAATCCACAAAATCAAAAAGGAAATCCACAAGGCAAGTAGGTCTACCAGAAAAAGCCTAGAAAAATCATCCAAAAGATAAACAAGTTACCAGACAGAATTCAACCGGCTCAACAAATGTTCACAGCTTCACTGAGGCTGTGTGCTAACATACAAACATAGAGCATAATACTAAGGAAAATTAAGGATTTAAATACACTCAAGGGAAACGAGGCACAGGTGCAATCAATAACTGAAAACAAGGGCAAATAAAGGATCAAACTAAAGCACAGTGGAGGCCTCTTATGGCTAAAATCAAATAAACCCCTGCCGGATGCTGACGGAAACTGGTTATTTTTGTGGTTGTGTATATAAGAAACGGATGGTTAGCTCCCTCTACCCAATATCCCCACTCTTCCATTGCGATTTAATTACAAAGTAGCTCCCGCTCCCTGATGTCATAATTTCTCTCCGGCGAGGTGAGTTTGTGAGAGTAGAAGGTACATGTATGGAGTGTGGGAGGATTCCTCTGCCACTGCAAGAGCACCCGCTTGATGAGGCTTCCAACTCCAAGATGAAGGGCTGTGAGGGGTCTGGATGACGCAGGAGCGGTGCAGACGAGAATAACTTTTTGAGTTGGTTGAACGCGTCAGTAGCCAATGGAAACCAAGGCAGGGATTTAGGCTGGTCTTTCAGCAGATTGGTGAGAGGTGTGACTGTGGCATTGAAGTATTTTATGAACAGGCGATAGAATTTTGCACAGCTCAGTAAGCATTGGAGTTCCTGGATGTTCTTGGGTGTGGGCCAGTTTCGCACAGCTGCCACCTTCCCCTCGTCCATGGTTATTCCATCTCGGGAGATGTTACAGCCGAGGAACTGGATTGAGGGCTAGTGGAAGCTGGACTTCTCAGCTTTTTAAAAAAGTCGATGGTCTCTCAGCCACTGAAGGATAGATGTAGATGAGTATGTCATCAATATAAACCAACAAGAATCTATGAAAATATCAAGTTCCGTTGTGGCCTAAATGATTAGATAGCGAGACTTAAAACTGAAAGTTACAAGTTTCATTTCCAGGCTGGCCTGTTTCCAAGGTTATATTAGATGACCCCCAATGGCATCACATATTTCATACTGTTCACATATTTAAATTCTTGTTATAACTTAAAATTTACATTAAAAAATACATTAAAAAACTTAGATTTGTAATTCCTTAAAAATGTCTTTCTGATCCTCAGCCTCTATTTGAAATACATTAATTTAAAACAATATAATTCATATAATTCATATATCTAAACTTTTTTATATTTAATAGATTTTATAGTTTTATAAATATATACATTCAGGTACATAATATTTATGTTTTTTAATTTAGCACTTTTATACACTGATTCAGATTTAAGTCTTTTGAGTGCTGTCCTAAAATGTGCATTGATATAGGTGGATGTAAAAACAAATGGCTGCTTGACATTTCACTCTGTTCAAGACAATATTGTGTGAGCTGAGTTTTGAGGTGTGTTTATACATCACATTACTAACATCTTATCTGTTCATCAGAAATAAAGCCATGTCTACATCAGTATTTAAATTAATAAATGTAAATACTTCAGATCGCAAATTTATCGCTACCTTTCAAAGGCACAGTCAATGTTATTTTGTGTCTTAGCATGTCCTCTGTCCTCTTCCTTTTTGACTGCAGCATCCCATCAGTTCGAGGTCTCTGGGTGTTTCCTCAGATGTAAGAACTTAATAAATCAATATGTTTACGTGACTTTACCCAGATAACTGCCGTGATGAATTTTCCAGATTAAAATCCACCATAATGACATGTTTATATTTAAAGCAACTGCTGTCAAAACTAATTATGAACGCTCCACCAGGGTTTCCAGATCTGTGAAGCAAACTGTGTGCCATTTGACAGAAACTGGTAAGTTTAAATGCTTACACACTTGATTGCAAATTGAACTTTGAATGTACTAAACTTTACACGTGAATGGGATATTCGATTGTTTTTATCTCTGTGTTTAATAAATATTCTTGTTCAAAATGTTGTTGCTTTTGACTTGTTTTTAGTTTTTAAAGGAGGCATAAATTAAAATCTAAATTTTAAACTGATCTTTTGTTATAAAAGAGGGAATCGTATTCACGTGAAGAAAATGTAAGCTTTCCTGTAACTCAGTGGTAAGAGGATGGCGTTAATGATGCCAACGTCTTGGGTTTGATCCCAGGGGATTGCACATACTTAGAAACAAATGTATAGGATAATGCAATGTAAGTCGCTTTGGATAAAAGCATCTGCCAAATGCGTAAATGTAAATGTAAGTGTCAGAACTGAAAATGCCCTTGTTATTGAGATTACATCTGTTATTGACACCAGGCACAGTGAACGCCAGGTTCTGGAATGCACATATATAACATAAATAGGTTGAGCACCACCTCCACAGAAAAATATCAATAACTACTTCTCTAGCCCCGCCCACTGGTTCGCGCATGAGTGTACTGAAGTAACAAGTTGCGCGGAACCAGGTAGAGCGAGCAAGCAGCAAACAAACATGCCGTTAAAGATAGCTAAATATTGTGCCACCCCTGGTTGTGTAAGAATACAGTCGCTGCATAACCTTCCCTCGGATTCCGACATTAGTAATGCAGGGTTAAAGTTTAATTTTAAAGACTTTCCAGCTCATGTGGGAAAAACATGAAGTGTTTGTTCGTTTCATATCTCCGAGGATTCTTTCATGAACAAGGCAGAGATCGACATTGGATTTGTGGAATGACTCAAATTTAAAAACAGTGCTGAGTCGTGAATATTGGATCCGATAGGAATGGTGCAGCATTCTTACTTGAGTAAAACATGCGTCATTATGTTTTGTTAGATATCGCTTGATGTGCCCTGAGCAGTATCGCACAAGATTAGTATTACCTGAGGACCTCTAGTCAGTTGTAACACCTGCAGAGGTTGTCTGTGATCTTAAGCCCGAGAGAATGTATATACGCAAAGCCTTGCCATCACATCCGGGAAATAAGTCAGTAAATTTGAGTGAAATCATCCCGTGCGAATGCGTCACATGAAATACAGATGTGGGGAGGTCATTTATAAATCACAGGAGGTCTCCAGATAATACTAATGCCGTGTGTAAACTAACATTACGCCACTAACCAAATTCACAGAAGGCTCCAACTACGCAAACTGCTGTTCAATCAAAGCAGTGGGAGTTTACTTATAAAATCTTCAAAACCTCAAAACCCGGGTAGAAAATAGCCTATTACTTATTGATTTTGATGTTTTTTTATGTAAAACGCATGTGAACGTAATAAGTAGACCTCATACAACAGTATAAAACAATTAACAAGCCCAGTTCATCACATCTTTAATGCTCTGATTTCACAGCAAAGTCACCTGATCTAAACGACTTTAGTAGAAAAGGTTTAAAAGATTTTGTTAGAGTGTTAGATGCAGTCAGGGCCTATATGGCATGGAGGACAAAGACCCAATGAGCTACGTTTTACTTTTCAACCATGGGGTTTCCAATGCCAGCCATCCACCATGGTGTCCTGTAATTGTCACGGTCCTGTCCTTCCTGTCATGAGTATTCGGGCATTGGGGACAGAGCCGTGACAATATCATGTCTTGTGTGTGTGTTTCGTCTTGTGTGGACACGTGACGGTTTGTTATGACATTTCGCCGCGTGTCTACCGTGTAGCTCCGCCCCCTTGTCTCTCTGTCTAGCGTCACATTAGTGTTTTATCTCTAATAAATGTGTTTTATTGTTAAGTCTTGTCACCTGCCCGTCCCGATCCCTTTGTCATCTCTCCTCATTAGTTTCCCTTTATTTAAATTTCCCTCGTTCCCTTTATGTTCGTCGGTTCATTGTCTAATGTATATTGTCTATTGTCGATGTTACTGGCTTCTTCGTGTCTCCACCATCTGGATTACCTTTTTCCTGTTTCCCTTCGTGTTTGGACTTATTATTTAGTTTCTGTTTTGCCCCATCGTGGGTTTATTGTTTTGTGTCTTAATAAATATTGTTTAACCCCATCTCTACTGTCTGTGTTTGGTACTTCCGTATCCTGACACATTTCTGAGGAACTTCAAACGCAGGCCACTGCGGCCTAGCCTTCTAATTTACGTCATTGGAGATGGATAGTCATTTCAGGGCAGAAGTGCATTTTCAGATTGTAACTGTAATAAATAATAAATAGTACGTAAATGAATAAAAAAACAACCACGTTGATGAGCTATTTACTATAAACGCTTCAAAATATCATGATAAAATAAGAATTGTCATTTTTAATTTCACTAAGACTTTTAATAACTTAATTGAGTAACTGTTAACTAAAGCACCGCTGACTAAACCAAGCTAACAGGACACATAACTAACTTAACGGAATATGTAGTCGAATTGGACAATAAATTACTTAATAGACCTGGCAGAGAATACTCATAACAGATATAAGTGTATCTGACAGTCAGTAACGATATAATTATGTTCAATTACCTTTTATTATCCATGATTTGGAGCTGATTAGTGGGGTAGTCTAAGTGATACATAGGTATACGCAATATACCCACTAGAAAATATCAAGCATTTCCAGATAAGCACTTAAAATCTTCAAAATCCTACCTCTCCGGCAGATCCTTCAGGGTGTCATGGAGGGTCTCGCTTTCCACTGCTCACCACGGTGCTACACGATCTCACCATCCAACTTGGCAATACCACAATCAATCATTCCAATCCTTATTGCAAAGACAACGCGGTCTTGCCAATACCCCTTATTCAACATTAGAAAGGTTAGACCCTATCTCACTGAGCATGTGGCACAACTCCTTGTCTAGGTCCTGGTAATCTAAAGGTTGGACTACTTCAATGCTCTCTTGCTGTTCTTCCTGCAAAGGCTATCAAAACGCTCCAGCTGGTTCAGAAAACTGCAGCACACCTCGTCTTCCAATAGCCCAAAAGGGCTCTTGTGACACCCCTTTCATCTCTCTCCACAGTAAATCTCTTTCCTGCTCTTTCTCATTCACAATTCTTGCCTAGTGGAACATTCTTCTTAACTCGGTCCGGTCAACCACATCTCTCACAACATTCAAAAACTACTTAAAACCCATCTCTTCTGTGAATACTTGACCGACAAATAATACCCCAACCATCTCTCTTTCTGTCAACAGCTAGTGGTCTACCTTTGTTGAAACCAGTAACTTTGTATTAGCACCTATTGCATTATTGCTCCTGCATGCCATATCGTTATTGCTCCTTCAACTCTTTGTAAGTAACTTTGAATAAAACCGTCTGCTAAATGACTAAAATGTAAAATGTACTTAGCATAATCACCGCATATGAACTAGAACTACGGAAATTACGTATCTCGTAATGCTGGAATCCTCCGGACTTCATTCTATGGTTTGGCTACATTAAATTGCATAAATGCTTAAGTTACTAAAAGGCTATATGCTTACCAGTAAATTAATTGTTTAACCTGTGTCCTCCAAAACGTTTTTAATCAGCTGAAATAATACCTGGTGCTCTTCTGAAAATGACCAGTTATCCTACTTGTTGCCAGTATCTTATTTGGATGAATTTTACTGAATATGAAAATGCAGTTGTAATAGTAACTTCTCCATTGTTGTGTATTATGGTTGGTCAAGTGTTTGTCCCGGCTCTTCGCCACTGTGATTGGACAGATGTGTAAAAAAAGGACAGTGACGAGCTCTGCGTTTTAACCAAAGTTAAAAAGTAAAAAAAAATAATACAAGACAGGGCAAAATGACTTGTGAAATATCATTATGATACACAGTGCATCAAACTTTGTCTAAAAGTTTTGTCAATTTGTCTGAAAGATTACAGAATTTAACGTGTACAGTCGTGGCCAAAAGTTTTGAGAATTACATAAATATTCGTTTTCAAAACGTTTGCTGCTAAACTGCTTTTAGATCTTTGTTTCAGTTGTTTCTGTGATGTACTGAAATATAATTACAAGCACTTCATACGTTTCAAAGGCTTTTATCGACAATTACATGACATTTATTTAAAGAGTCAGTATTTGCAGTGTTGGCCCTTCTTTTTCAGGACCTCTGCTATTCGACTGGGCATGCTCTCAATCAAGTTCTGGGCCAAATCCTGACTGATAGCCCGCCCACCCGCCTCTTGAGGATTGATCACAAGTTCTCAATGGGATTAAGATCTGGGGAGTTTCCAGGCCATGGACCAAAAATTTCAACATTCTGGTCCCCGAGCCACTTAGTTATCACTTTTGCCTTATGGAACGGTGCTCCATCGTGCTGGAAAATGCATTGTTCTTCACCAAACTGTTGTTGAATTGTTGGAAGAAGTTGCTTTTGGAGGGTGTTTTGGTACCATTCTTTATTCATGGCTGTGTTTTTGGGCAGAATTGTGAGTGAGCCCACTCTCTTGGATGAGAAGCAACCCCACACATGAATGGTGTTAGGATGCTTTACTGTTGGCATGACACAGGACTGATGATAGCACTCACCTTTTCTTCTCCGGACAAGCTTTTTTCCAGATACCCCAAACAATTGGAAAGGGGCTTCATCGGAGAATATGACTTTGTCCCAGTCCTCAGCAGTCCATTCACTATACTTTCTGCAGAAGATCAATCTGTCCCTGATGTTTTTTTGGAGAGAAGTGGCTTCTTTGCTGCCCTTCTTGACACCAGGCCATCTTCCAAAAGTCTTCGCCTCACTGTGCGTGCAGATGCGCTCACACCTGACTGCTGCCATTCCTGAGCAAGCTCTGCACTGGTGGCACTCCGATCCCGTAGCTGAATCCTCTTTAGGAGACGATCCTGGCGCTTGCTGGACTTTCTTGGATGCCCTGAAGCCTTCTTTACAAGAATTGAACCTCTTTCCTTGAAGTTCTTGATGAACCTATAAATTGTTGATTTAGGTGCAATCTTAGTAGCCACAATATCCTTGCCTGTGAAGCCATTTTTATGCAACGCAATGATGGCTGCACGCGTTTCTTTGCAGGTCACCATGGTTAACAATGGAAGAACAATGATTCCGCTTTATTGCTCCACTAATAAAGCGGACTGTAACAAAGGTTCATTAAAAGGAAGGAAGGAGACGGGAACCAGAAAACATTTAAATAAAGGTTTAATAAAAATAATAACAGCCGGCAGCCCCTCACGGCCGACCGCTGGCGAACAAAACACAAAACAAAAACACGGAAGTAAAACACACATACAACCATAAATATGTTCGGGCCCAGTCCTCTCTCCTCGGCGGTCCGGTCGCTCGTTCTCTTATGCTCCCAATCTCCTACGTGATACGAGACCAAATGCTCGCACATCTGGCGCTCATTAACAATTACTCACCGGTCTCCAACCACGGGCTCCCCCGCCTACTCCACTACACGGACGAATAAAGGGTGTTCCCTATCGATACTTCACTCGTACTCCGTAGCAGGACGCTATGGGGAAAACTCCTTTTTCTCCGATGACTGAAACTTTACAATAACGCAGTGAATACTGCACGGCCATTGGTGCATGTGAAGTAAAACTTTACGCCAAAGGCAGCGAAGCTGCACAGACCCATGGCGATGTCGCCCGCCAAAAGGGGCGGGGCTAATGGCTATATAAGCAGACACATTGCCGTAGGGTCATCAGATCTCTTCTCCTTCAGCGACGACTTCTACCTCGCTACCCGGACTGATAGCTTCGCCGTCGAAAGAGCCTTGCAGCGGATTGGACCTCTTTGCTCAGCGATTCCGCTTGTTTCAGCAGCGCTGTGGACGAGTCCGGTACTGACTGTGCGCCCTTCAAAGAGCTGAAGAGCGCGACGGATCTGGCTCTACGCGCCGCCACGGCCCACGCGATAGGCAGATCGAGGGCTAGTCTTGTGGTTCTCGAGTGCCATCTATGGCTGATGCTCACGGAGATTAAAGAGGCGGACAAGGTCCCCTTCCTCGACGGTCCGATTTCAGCCAGCGGCCTCTTCGGACCGGCAGTCGAGGGCTTTGCAGAACGTTTCACGGCAGCGCAGAAATCTTCGCAGGCCATGAAGCACTTCCTGCCCAGGAGACCCGGATCCAGACCAAAGTCAGCTCACCCCAAGCCAGCGCCGACTCAGTAGCCAGTGAGATCCACACCCCCCCGCTGTGCAGAAGGCAACAGGTGCTGAGACGCGTCAATGCTCTCGCTCTGGAAGACGTTTCCCCCACCCTCAGCGCCAGGGACCCCGGCCAAAGATCACGCTGGACCTGGCGCCTCAGGCACCATCCTGAGACCGAAGCGAGGAAGAGGAGGGATCGTGTCTCGCTCTGGCTGGGCCTCCCTCAAAGAAAGCTCTTGTGTGTGCCCAAGCACCCGTTCTGTAAAACGATAAACACATTTTTGCCGGCAAAAATGTGTTTATGTTCCACAATGTGAATACCGGGTCTGTTCTAACGCCCGCAAAACCCACTGCTGTTATAGCGGGCACTTTAATAAAACACAAACATTTTCAGAAAAAGAGCAACCTTCCTCTTCCACTCTCCGCGGAAGTCAAGCCCCCAATAGGCGGCTTGCCTCCCCAATGGATTCAACCCCTTGCCATATGGGCCGAGGCCTGTCAGGCCATCCCCAGGGTAACTGCGTGGGTGATGGGGATAATATCTTGAGGATATTCACTCCAATTTGCTCGCAGACCCCCGCGGTTTCGCGGGGTGATCTCCACCCGAGTTCAGAACGCGAATTCACACGTTCTGAGCACGGAGCTGAGGAACTTACTGGACAAAGGAGCCATAGAGCTGGTTTCTCCAGATCAAACCGAGTCGGGTTTCTACTGCCACTACTTCCTCGTACCCAAAAAGGATGGTGGTCTCCACTCCATCCTCGATCTCAGACATCTGAACCGCGCCCTTATGAAACGGCGTCTCAGAATGATTACATTGAAACAGATCCTCTCGCAAATATGCCCAGGGGACTGGTTATTCTCCCTGGATCTGAAAGACGCGTACTTCCACATTCAGATAGCTCCCCGTCACAGACGATTCTTGAGATTTGCTTACGAAGGGGTTGAATATCAGTACATGGTCCTTCCATTTGGTCTGTCTCTAGCTCCTCGCACTTTCACGAAGTCCATGGACACGGCACTATCCCCTCTCAGGTAGACGGGAATCCGCATTCTGAACTACCTCCACGACTGGCTTGTCCTAGCACAGTCAGAGGAAGAGCTAAGGTCCCACAGGTCCCTCCTTCTCAGCCATCTAGAATGCCTGGGGCTCAGGATCAATTTTGCAAAGAGCAGTCTGTCCCCCAGCCAACATATATCGTTCCTGGTGGCAGTCTTCGATTAGAGTCGTATGACGGCCAGAATCGCGCCATACCGTACCCTGGCTATTCAGAAGCCTGGGCCTCTTTTACGAGACGGGACCTCCTCTCTCAGGCAGGCAACACCATTTGGCACCCCCAGCCAGAGCTGTGGGCTATGCACCTTTGGCCTCTCGACGAGAGCTAACGATCCTCCCCGAGAGTGTCATGAACACGATATCACAGGCTAGAGCTCCGTCTACGAGACGACTCTATACCCTTAAGTGGTCTGTCTTCTCCGCCTGGTGTGCAACTCGCGGCACAGACCCAGAATCCTGTGACATATCACTAATTCTGTCCTTCCTGCAAGAGCTGTTGGATAAGGGCCTCTCCCCTTCCACACTCAAGGTTTATGTGGAAGCAATCGCAGCCTCCCATGCCCCCATAGCGGGCCAAGGAGTGGGAAAGAACAACTTAATTGTTCATTTCTTGAGGGGTTCCAGGCGGCTACGCCCTCCTCGCCGCCTCACCGTTCCCATATGGGATCTACCTACTGTGTTGAGAGCTCTGAAGGGTACTTCCTTCGTTCTTCATGGCGTTCCGCCACCTTCAGGCGGTCGGAACAGCTTTTTGTCTGCTTCGGTGACCACCCCAAAGGGTCCCCGGTCACGAAGCATAGACTATCTAAATGGACAGTTGAGGCTATTGGATATTCTTCATTGGGCCTTCAATGCCCAAAGGGAGTAAGGGCCCATTCTACCAGAGGTATCGCCTCTTCATGGGCATGGTCTAGCGGAGTCTCTATAGCGGATATTTGTGCGGCGGCCTGCTGGGCTTCGCCTTCCACATTTACCAGATTCTACAGTCTGGACATTCCGGCCTTACAGGCCCAGGTCCTTTCTGCTTAAGACTAGACTTCCGGACCGTGGTTGCCCTCAACCACACCGGCACCTAGCACATTTTTGGGACAATTAACCGGATTAAGCCACCTACTAGCTTGGTTTTTCCGTCTTCTGCAGGGCTTCCCTCCCTTATGCCTATCCTCGAGCCACGGCTCCGGGATTATATGGTGTTTTTTGTTAAATTTGTATCACGGTGGGATTATACTAGTTCCCCATTGCGTCCTGTTACGCAGTACTCGTTCCCGTATCTCAGGGAACAGAGGTTACGTTAGTAACCGATTACGTTTTCCCACAGAAAGCCCATCAATCAGGGTGTGGCAGGGCGATATGGCGGCAACATAAACCCTGATAGTACCGGGGCTTGTCCCTGACGCCTGGGCCACACATAATCCGTGTGCGGTGGCTAGAGCAACATGTATGCAGTACAGATCCATCATGCGCCATTGTGTTTCCACACATACTACGTTACGTTTGCGTGCAAGCGGTCCGTGTCTTCGGTGTGATTCAGTCAATAATGGTTAAGTTCTCAATGTTTCGAAGATTATTAGAAAAATAAAAGGTTTATGAAACGCTATTTTCGTCATTTTGATTCTTTCTTTTATTTAGTGAGAGTTGTTGATAAAAAAAGGCTATCACCTTTATCTGTTGCTAATAAGGTTGCGGAGAAAAATGAGGTTCAGACTTTGGGTTCACTTCACTCTCTGAACCAGTGCAGAAGTCAAAATGGATCGTATCCCCCCCTGCTTGTCACGTGATTGTCACTATCTGCGTGCACCTTCCCCATTAAATATAAACACTGTAAGATATTTGTACTACACAACATTTTAATCAGATTTATTGTTTTTACAACTCTTGTTTTGTTTTTATTGCTTAGTTAAACAAATAAAGTAAATAAAAAGGTAGTAATTTAATTTATATGCAATTTTGGTGAAATTATTGCATTTCTCTGTCAATTCCAATTAATTTTGAGCATGAATCGTGTGGTATCACGTCCGTGCTGTACAGCAAAAATAGACTCGATGCGAAAACAATCGCAGCACTGACGCAATGTAACACATCTGCAACGGATGTACCGATCTGCACATGCGTGTTGTGTGAATGATCCTATCCGTTAACATGGGGACGTAAAAAAAGACATACTGCACACGCACTGCACACGGAGTATGTGTGGCCCAGGCGTGAGGAGAGTTTCTCTTGCAGAAACTCCGACACTGAAACGATCTGGCAGTGAATTGGATCTGCATGGTGTGCCATGGACCATCTGTCAAAAACGCTCCATCTAAGGGAGTAGCTCCTTCTAGTGGAGGGAGCACTAGCACTTAGAATAGTCTCTACTACATCAGGCGGAAGGCCAGCACCTCTCAGCTGGTGCCCTTCAGGCGCCAGGCATGGGGGTTCCAGAGCTCAGGATGGAACACTGTCCCCCTTGCCTGAGAGAAAAGATCTCTCCTGACTGGGATCGCCCATGGCAAGTTATCGAGGAGGGATACTAGGTCCCAGAACCAGATTCTGGTTGGCCAACGGGGAGCTATCAATAAGAGGCAAGACCCCTTTTGACGGACCTTCACTAGGACTCCTGGGACCTCTAAAGAAATGCGTAAAGACGCAATCTGGGCCACGTATGGGCCATCTCGTCCAGATCCAGGGGAACTGGATGAGTAAGAGAGAAGTAGAGGAGACATTGTGCTGTCTCCTGCATGGCAAATAGATCCAACTCTGCTTCGTAAATCTTTCCCAGATTTGTTTGACTACTTCGGTGAGGAGTTTCCATTCCCCGTTTGTCACAGCTTTTCTGAACAGCAAGTCGATCTGAATATTGCTTATACCCCCGGGGTCTCGCGGCAACGATAGATGAATAAATCGACGTCGATGTCACGAACACATGGGAGGAACGTGCAGTGTATCAACGAGACAAATCGCAGTGTAAATCTTCAAAGATGGGGAGGGCCCTCTGTGGCTCGTCCCCTCGGCCACCCGACAGGTATCTGTCTTCTAACTTTGAGACCTTTGGGGCCTCTTGTTCCTGTGGCCAGTAGACCTTGAGACGTTTGACTGCATTCATCACTGCCCCTAGAAGCTCGTCAAGCGCTTTAGCGTCATGAGGGGAACGCCCAGAGGCGTGCGTTTACCAACCCTTCAGAAACAAGTGACGCTTCGTTCTCTGCCCGATCCGAAGAGGTGCCGGGGCATGCTTCAGAAGCGGGCGCTAGGACGTCGCGGTTACATCGAACCGCGAACCCCGGGAAGAGGAAGTGGCCTCTCGGCCCTTTTTAAAGAAAGAATGCCGAGCATGGAGAACCCGGATGACGATGGGATTGCAGAGTTCGCACTCTCCCTTGAGCCCCAGGGCAGCACTCAAAGCAAAAATTAATGCTTGTCCAGTTCGGATAGTAACCTCTCATAAGGAGGCACACATCTCCGCTCTGAATTTGACATTACTTATTTATTTAACTCGTCTTAAATATACGTATAATAGTCTAAGTGAAGGTAGTTCTTACACACTTTATATATAGATATGTAGACTTCTTTGTTTAACTCTTTAGTTAAAACTCCTTTGTTAAACTCCTTAGTTATCTCCTTAGTTAAACTCTTTAGTTCTCTGCTTTTTTTGCATACACAAAGCAGTCCTTGAAGACAAAGAAGCGTTCGCGCCACGCGTATTTATAACCTGCAGGTGCTGGTGTAATTAGCTACGTCACCTGTCAAGGTTATTTAAAGCCAAAAAATTGCTGTGTTTGAATCAGGTGCTTCACAACCGTTCGAACACAGACTATTCTACCATAGCGTTTGAAACGCAGCATCAAACGTAGCTTTTGATAGTGAACCACTGATATAGCGCTTTAATGTTTATTGCTGTTCACATAAAGTGCTTAACAATCATATGAGGGGGGTCTATCCTCAACCACCAATAGTAAACACATTATCCATATATAGGAATACCAAAAATAGCATAACACAACATTAGACGACACAAAGTAAAAATCTGACCTCCTGTCTGAGATTTAAAAGCCAATTTGAATCGATTATGAGGCCCTACCTGACAAAGGTCATATAGTAACAACATATAGTACAGCAAAAGCTTTATCACACTTTTTTAAACTCTGCATCTAAACCAAATCCGGAGAATATCCAGTAGCAGTTTATAACTTGATTTATTAAATGTCCTGGTCAGGGAACAGCAAGTATTAAAGAGACATTGTTTTATTTTTGCTTTATGTCATTGGTGTTCAGTACCATCATATAGGTTTATCCTCCGCTTCTTTTAAAGGAGCAATAATACCATGATTTGAGATTTGAATGGAATACTGTCAAGACGCTCCATACTTTTAATAAACCTGCTTTAACAGAATTAATAGCGGAACCTATTGAGTGGGACAACAATTATCCCAAACTTGATAGAAAAACATGTTAACCATATAAGTTTTTTTTAAAACCAAAACATTTAGTAAGATGTTTGACTTAAAAATATGCAATAATCGAAGTAGGAATAGGGCCTACATATTTAATTAACAATTCACTTGTATCATTTATCGCAGGACATAGTTTAGATTCATACAAAAATAATGTTAGATGTGTGTTAGATTCATACAAAAAAAATGTTAGATGTGTGTGCGAGAGACAGGAAGAGGAGGGTGCGCACTAAGAAACTACTGGCTGCCCTGCTCTGAGCATGTGCTCTTTGTTTGCGGTGTGTGTGTGGCTGAATGCATTTAGCTGTCAGTGTGAGACAGCGGCAGAACAGTCAGTCTGGTGGTTTAGATTCCTCATCTCTCTCGTCTCTTCAGGATGCCACTATAATAGCGAAGAGGAAATATCACCATCTGCGTATATGGAATCCTGCTAGTACACCGAAGTTTAGTTTGCACTAGAGTTTTCAACACTCTAGACACCCACTTGTAATCGAACACTTTGGAGCATGATGGGAGCACGATCGGGACTCTGGAGAGCCGGTGTCCTGCTGCTTCTCAGTGGCTGCGTGTGCGGAACTATGCCGGAGGAACCCGCGGACAGACCGGGTTCGTCAGACGGCTACTGCAGCTGGATAACGCGAGCTCAGCCGCACGGAGCCGGTGGCAGGAGGGAGAGCTTCAGTGATTTCAGACTGCGGGTGGAGGGAGATCCGGAGCACTATAAGCCCGCCAGCACTTACCGAGGTACGTGCCGCTCTTTCAGATACTGTTAGAACCACCGGCGCGGCGCGGATAGTGCGCATCTAATCCCACAAAAATACCAACATTAGACAGCATATTTGGGGATTATATAGACTCATTGCCACAAAACAGGGGCAACATAGGGTGGCCTGTCTAACGAAAAAGTTGTCAAGGGTCCTGTAAAAGCATTGCAAGAATGCTTGCTGTCCCTACAACTGGTTTTCAGGGTAATAATAGGTTGTGATAACTTTTATGTTGCAATTGAAGTTCACTCATTAGAGCTCGCAAAAGCAATTAATTAGATGTACCTTTCAAATGTTTGCTGGTTTGAATTATTCTGTGTTTTTGTGTTTCATCATAGAAAAGCCATGAAGTACATATCCTGTTATATAATGAATACAAATACTTTTACATAGCATTTCATTAAAAACTTAAATTGGTGCTAGTAAATAGCAGGTTCCTGATAACAACCTTCCAACATGCGCTCTTAGTGCTGTTCACTTTTTATGTTTAATAAAAACATTAACATAAAACATATCAAAATGTTCACTTGAGTAAAATGTGCATCCCCAAATTTACCGTAAAACAGTTGCCCACGGTGCCCAAAAATGCTGTCAGGGCGCCTCACAAGTTTTCAAGACACACTTCTGTAGATATGACATATTTAACTATATTTTAATGTCATTTTTACTAGTAATCTGTTTATATAATGTAATGTAGCTGACAATGTTGAAGATAAGTAAAATGAACACATTTTAAAAAAGAAAATGGTTATCGTTTAAGTAAATATTGTAAAGAACGTTTGATTGTAAACTATCGTTATTGCATGGGTCTTATTGAAACTGCCATGAATGTTTGTGTTGTACCTGTAGATGCAATCATATATGTGACAGATTTATTATTGTGATTACTTCCAGTAACCCTGTATACTACCAACCCTGCGTACTTTAGAGGCTTTACTCTCATTGCTTTGAAGGAGGGACAGAACGGTGACCACGAGGAGGATTATGCTGGAAATTTCCAGGTAAGAGTCAGAGTCATGTGCAAATGAAGATGCAAAGCATTTTTCAAAAACATAATTCTGTGTTATCAAGTGGTTCCGATAGGGTTCTGGAAGGGTCGCTGACAGCATGGGAAAAGTACTATATGCATATAAATACGAAATAAATACAGTGCAGTGGCTATTAAAATGAGACAAAACCCTTCCCCTCTTTGAGACATTTGTTTCTTTCAATAACATTTTCTTTTTAATGTTAACACGTTGCATTTCATTGGTTACTATTTCATTTTAAAATCTGGATGCTGAGGCAAACAAGTTGAGCAGCACTGATGTATGAAACCTTACAGATTCCATGAGTGTTTTAGAAAGGATCTCATGAACGTTAGGTAGCCTACTGTAAATCCATCTGGAACAAAGGATTAGGCCTACTGAGGACTCCATGCATATAGAGCCGATGCTGTAGGCTATTAAAGAAGTCATCCTGATGAGGATCTATAGTGTACTGTCTTTGTTTAAAAGAGCCAAGCTGAGATTCAGCCACACCTGGCAAAGCTCTTACATCAACACCATATGCCGTCTCTTCGCACCAGGTCTCATGCTATGCCAGAGAATGGAAAAGAAAAGAAAAAGACCCATTAAATGTCACATAAACCATAAGTCTGAGCTCTCCACAGATAAACCCTGCTCAGACCCTGCCTCGCACAGAAGGGATTTCGTGGAATTGGGTTATAGAGGGCAATTCTATATCTCTTGACAGTCCATTTTTATGTGTTTCATATTGGAGGTTGTTTGATATCTGAATCTGTCTTACAGTGTAGGTCAATGAAGCCCTTAAAGGGTTAGTTCACCAAAGAATGAACATTCTGCATTTACTCACCCTCAAGTCGTTCAACAACCAAGACCTTTGTTCATCTTTGGAAATCAATTTAAGATGCATAAGTGTGGAGCTGATGCACGAAGCAGACAAGAAAGAGAAGAAATTGTTGAATAAAGTCATAATTTTTGTTTTTATTGAGCACAAAAAGTATACTTGTCACTTCATAAAATGTAGGTTGAACCACTGTGGTCACATGGAGTGTTTTAATGACATCTTAACTAACTTTCTGCTCTTTGAGTGTACGTTGCGTAGCTCTCCATGGGGGGACCTCATAAAAAAATCTTAATTGTGTTCTGAATATGAACAGAGTTACGTTGCAGATCGACTTGAGGGTGAGTTATTAATGACAAAATGTTTATTCTTTGGTGAACTAATTAACTGCCACCACTTTTTTCACCTGCACAGATCCTCAGAAAGCTCGGTGTTATTTTTACTAAATTCATAACCCACATGTTTCTTGAAACAGACATTAAAACAATAATCATTTATTTATAAATATTCCTGGTGTTTTTGTCTCCCAGAATATAACCATAACTATTTCTTATATGTACAGTATAAAGAAAAACATGACAGACAGATAAGTGCAATCACAGTAATTTATGTATTTCAAAAATACCTAAAGTAGTCCACTCTGGGGAACAGAGCAGAATTTAAATGGTTAATCGCTGAAAATATTCGTATTATTATCCTAATCCATTCTGTAAAAGCGGTTTGGTCCTACAAACACACCTCCCCAGAGACATGGCATGTCGCAATCTATGACCAAGCAGGCAAGAGCCAATGAGTGTTCAGTTTTCCAGCTGTAAAATTGATCGTAAAGCTTCTTGATGGCGCCGGCGGTAACTTTTGAATTTTGTAAGGAACGCGTCAGGGCTGTTGTTGCTGCTAACTGTCGTACTCAGGATGGAGATGAAGATCACCGAATAAACGCTTGTATTTGTTTTTTTCCTCATAGAATTCTGACGAATAAAATGTATTCCTTTTGTAGTTATTTTGCATTTTTGGTGTATTTTACGGTTCTACTTTCAGTCGCAGCATGTTGGAAAAAACGCCTGTGTCCCATAGTAAACGAGGCAAAGATTACTTGATACTAATGGTTAAACAATTTGCAGAAAATATATTAATTTTAAGAGTTTCAAGTCTTGTTTCTTCTAAACGAGTTGGCAGCATAATAAGTAAACTTTGATAAATACAATTGAAAACATGATGCCATTGATAGGCCTATGACTAATTAAAACAATATAATAAAATGAATGTTAAATGCCGTGATTACGATATGCGTAAGGATTCATTTGTAAGTCTGTAAAGTTAGTATTTTGCATATAGATGCTGTCATTACTTATCGTTTATTGTTTGTACAAACATAAATAAATATACGTTTTGTAGAACCACATTTTACACAAAATAGTAATTCTAATGAGATCACGTTGCTCTGCATGATGTATATTTTTGTGCCACATTATTGACTATCCAGTGGCCAGGCTTCTAACTTACACCAATGCAATCAATTTCGGCCCTACTTTTATCTCTTTCTAGAAGTCGTTTCACTTGGATATACGTGGTAATATGGAAAATAAAACAACACAACTTCTGTTTAAAACAGAGTTCGAAGTACCCAGATTAAATGAGTTCTCAAAATACTGAACTGCGTACAGAAAGAAGTTCTTCGTTCTTGGCTCAAAGGTAGAAATAAATTGGAAAATAGCTAAGTAGCATTATTCTGTTTGTCAACACTCACACCCTTGCTCTGTTTGAGTTGCAGTTACATAGGCTATGTGTTGGACAAAGTGAGGGGAACAGCACCGTTTTTGGCAAACAGCTATTCGTTCTTCCATTTTGCCGAAGAATATTCAGCCCTTTACTTTTTTGAACAAATGATTTAATATAGCAACATTTTTAAATAACAATTCCATTAGACTTCAGTTAAATAGGATCGTATTTGTCTCAATGAGGCATTTACTTTACATTAGACATCAAACGTAATATTACCAAGTTATAAGGCTGCATGAGAAACGTTGCAACTGTCTATTTTCCTGAGTTGCATCACTTCACATAAACCTGCATGATTCTCTATAGCTCAGTCAAAAAGAAAATGGTGAACTCACTAAGGGCCATGAGCGTTTAGCTGCCACTTAACAGTAGATTGAGAGAAAATGGACAGAAGGGGGAGAGAATATTTGATTTAAGTAGAGGAAAGGAAGCCAGATGCTTCAGACTGGGGTTTCTGGTAATACGCTGTGATGGAAGATTACATAAGGAAGCCAAAAAAACAAATACAAGGGTTTGTTTTTTGGCAGAACATCCTTTGTTTTCTGATACTTCTTTTTGAACACAGAGTGTGTATCAAGATCCACTAAAATGCTTGATGCACAACATTATTATAATTCATAGACCAACAACATACAGTAGCATCCTTAAAAAATGACCATTTGCATATGTTGCTGTGCTATTACTAAATATACAGTTTAATACACATTAAACCTTTAATACACATACATGCACACACGCACAAAGAAAACAGAAATCTTTCTTATACAATATTTTTAGACAAACAGTTTCTACGGGATCAATTTCCTGCCAAAAGTATTTTGGGCATATTTGAAAAAAAGAATAAGCACAAAAATATGAATTAAAACACGAGTCAGAACTTTAAACACATTTTTTATTATATTGCATAAAATTAATATATAATTTTAGCATAAGACTGCAACATAAATAAAAATCGGTATATTAATGAAAGCATTGCAATAACATTTAGTATTTAAATGGCACAGTTATCCTGGATACGGTTTATTATTGATAGATGGTTAGCAGCCAGAATTTCTCAACAGTATTTAACTACCTTCACCCAGAAAAGCGTGAGAAATTGTGAGAAAAGACGCTACATGATGTCATCGTCTAAATGAGTTAATATACGCATGGCATAACCATTCTTATGAGCTTGCAACATAACGCATTCACACCAATTCAGTCTTTTTTCTAAATACACAGCCAGTAATCTTAAATAACTTAAGTAACTATAGCACCGCTGACTAAATCCAGCTAACAGGACACATGTGTTATGATTCTGGCTATGGAACTCTTCCACTCAGATCACCTTGGACTAATGCACCACACAAACTCTCAGAATACACCCTGTACTGCATTTCCCACAACCCCTTAACTTTATTTATATAGCGCTTTTTACAATTTTCATTGTTACAAAGCACCTGAAGCAGCTGTAAATGAGACATATTGACTATAAGCAAATCAATTAAAGTTATACCTGTAAAAACAAGAATAAATGTGAAAACACAGAAGTAAGACATACCCACATACAAACGCTCCACACACACAGTATGCACACGTACTAACACATATAGACACACACACACACACACACACACACACACACACACACACACACGCGCGCGCACACGCGCACACTGAAAGCACACATTAAAGATAAAGGAGAGAGAAACACAGAAAAAATATTAAACTGACTATAAATTCCTATGCAATACTAATTATAAATTATTTAATAAAATTCAAAATTCTAATTCTAAAGAAGACCCCCCAGTCAGGCAAATAGTGCAAAAAAGTATGCAAACATTTGGCGAGGAACCCAAAACTCCAATGGAGAAAATGAAACCCGGGAGAACCCAGGCCCAGGATTTCAGCTCCCCTCTGGAAAAAGCTGCTGCCTCTGCACAAGCTCGACAGTGCTTGCTCAACAAGGCTAAATAAAATAAATAAACTTACTAATAAGGTAAATTGTAGATTTAATATTATCAATAATAATCTAATAGGATTTGAAATTTTGTAGTGAAGTCGTGTCAATGCCTTCTTTATCCAGCTCTATCATCTCAGCTCTTGTCAGGTCGCTGCTTCCCATTCTCCGCTCTACCATCAGGTCTGGGAATGAACTGCATCCTGCTCGCTGTGGTAACCTTGGAACAATAAGAACAGACTGGCTGAGAGTAGAGTACTGTTCTGCACTCTTTGAGTGTGGGTTCGATCCAAAGGGATTGCACATACCTATGTATACATGTATAGGATAATGCAATGCAAGTCGCTTTGGATAAAAGTGTCTGCCAAATTCGTAAATGTAAATGTAGATTACATCAGTTGTTGTTGGAAATATTCCTGGTTCCGGTTGATCAAACTAATGCAGCCTAAACCCTTTGAGGATTTATATTATGGTGTAGTGTATGCAAGATTAAAAAGATGCATCTTTAGTCTAGAATTAAACTGACAGATTGTTTGCAGCGAGACCTCTTTGACTGAATGGCTAGAGGAGGAGCTTTTGTCTAGTATAATTTGTGCAATATAATTAAAAATGTTTGTTTGCATTTTTATTTTTGCTTTTTTTTTTTTAACATGGCCGCAGTACTTTTACTTCAGAGCTTTTAAGAAATGGAACGACAAAAAAAAAACATTTTTTAATTCAGTTTTAAGTAAAGCAATTTTTTAAGACGGAATTACGTTTTATGCATTTGGTGGCTTTCCTCTGAAAAAATACAGTATCTCACAGAAGTGAGTACAGCGCTCACTGTTTTGTAAATATTTTATTGTCTTTTCCTGTGACAACACTTAAGACTGACACTTTGCTACAGTATGAAATAGTGAGTGTACAGCTTGTATAATAGTATACGTTTGCTCCCCCCTCAAAATAACTTGACACACAGCCATAAATGTCTAAACAGCTGGCAACAAAAGGGAGTACACCCCTCAGTGAAAATGTCCAAATTTGACCCAATTAGCCATTTTCCCTCCACGGTGTCATGTGATTCGTTAGTGTTACAAGGTCTCATGTGTGAATGGGGATCAGGTGTGTTAAATTTGGTGTTATCGCTCTCCCTCTCTCATACTGGTCACTGGAAGTTAAACATTGCATCTCATGGCAAAGAAATAATTGTTGGTCTACATAAAGATCGCCAAGACCCTGAAACTGAGCTGCAGCACGGTGGCCAAGACCATACAGCGGTTTAACAGGACAGGTTCCACTCAGAACAGGCCTCCCCATGGTCAACCAAAGAAGTTGAGTAAATGCGCTTAGCATCATATTCAGAGGTTGTCTTATTGAAGTGCTGCCCCCATTGCTGCAGAGGTTGAAGGGGTGGGGGGGTCAGCCGGTCAGTGCTCAGACCATATGCCGCACACTGCATCAAATTGGTCTGCATGGCTGTTGTCTCAGAAGGAAGCCTCTTCTAAAGATGATCACAAGAAAGCCGGCAAACTGTTTGCTGAAGACAAGCAGACTAAGTATAACTGGAATCGTGTCCTCTGGTCTGATGAGACCAAGATAAACTTATGTGCTCAGATGGTGTCAAGTGTGTGTGGCAGCAACCAGGTGAGCAGTACAAAGACAAGTGCGTCTTGCCTACACTCAAACATAGTGGTGGGAGTGTCATGGTCTGGGGCTGCATGAGTACTGGCGCCACTGGGGAGCTACAGTTCATTCAGGTAACCATGAATGCCAACACTGTGACATACTGAAGCGGAGCATGATCCCCTCCCTTCGAAAACGGGGCCATAGGGCAGTATTCCAACACGACAACAACCCCAAACACACCGTCAAGACGACCACTGCCTTGATAAAGAAGCTGAGGGTAAAGCTGAAGACCTAAACCCTATTGAGCATCTGTGGGGCATCCTCAAACGGAAGGTGGAGGAGAACAAGGTCTTTAACATCCACCAGCTGCGTGATGTTATCATGGAGGAGTGAAAGAGAAATCCAGGGGCAACCTGTGAAGCTCTGGTAAACTCCATGCCCAAGAGGGTTAAGGAAGTGCTGGAAAATAATGGTGGCCACATAAAATATTGACACTTTGGGTCCAATTTGGACATTTTCACTAAGGGGTGTACTCACTTTTGTTGCCAGTGGTTTAGACATTAATAGTTGTGTGTTGAATTATTTTGAGGGGACAGAAAATGTACACTGTTACATAAGCTGTACACTCACTACTTTACATTGTAGCAAGTATCATTTCTTCAGTGTTGTCACACGAAAAGATATAACAAAATATATTTACTAAAATGTGTGGGGTGTATTCACTTCTGTGAGATACTGTATATCCCACATAAAGAAATGAGTTACACTTTATATTAAGGTACACAAATTCATTATTATCGACTTGCTTATTAACATGCATATTGGTTGTTTATTATTTGTATGTATGAAGCACATTTTAATGTTTTATTCTGCATTACTTAATTCTACCTCCCCTAATCCTACACAAAACATAAACCTAAAAACTATTTAGAAGATTTTTGAGACAAAAGTTGTAGTTAATAATTAGTTAATAATGTGAATTCTGCCATATCCTAAGGTGTGACCAAACTACAAAAAGAAAATATTAATAAAGCAGCGATATGACAGATCCTCTTTACATTGCTGAGCACTTCGTTAAGCCAAAACAACTCGATAGAGTCCGCAAGAGCTCACCGGAACCATCTTGTGCCACTAGCCCATTCACTACAGTTTACTCAACTCAACTTTATTTATATAGCCCTTTTAACAATTTTCATTGTTACAAAGCAGCTGTACGTGAGACACATTGACTACAAGTAAAACAACTAAAGTCATACACCTGTAAAAACACAAAAGACAGACATACAAATGCTCCACAAACACACACAATATGCATACATACTTACACACATCGACATAGACGCACATACGCAAACACACTTGCACACACTCACAGTGAAAGCACACATTTAAGATAATGGAGAGAGAACCACAGGTCAAATATTAAACAGACCATAAATTCCTATATGCATTAGAATTAAAAAGTATTACATAATTAATAAAGCAGCCCCCCCGGCCAGGCAAATAGTGCAAAACAGTATGCAAACGGTGGCGAGGAAACCAAAACTCCAATCGAGAAAAAAAAACTCAGGAGAACCCAGGCCCAACCAGGGGATTCCAGTTCCCCTCTGGCAAAAGCTGCTGCAACTGCACAAGCTCAACAGTGCTTGTATACCAAGGCTAAATAAATAAACTTACTAATAAGATAAATTATAGATTTAAGATTATCATTAACAATCTAATAGCATTTGAAATTTTGGAGTGAAGTCGTGTCAAGTCGCCGCGTCCTTTATCCAGCTCTATCATCTCAGCTCTTGTCAGGTCACCGCTTCCCATTCTCAGCTCTGCCATCAGGTCTGGGCATGAACTGCATCCTGCGGTAACATTGGAACAAAGAGACAAGACTGGCTGAGAGTAGAGTACTGTTCTCCACTCTTTTATGCAGCAAGTACATCATTTTGTTGTTGGATTTGTTCCTGGTTCCGGTTGATCTAAATAATGCAGCCTAAATCCTCTGAGGATTAATATTATGGAAGTATAATTTATGCAAGATTGAAAAGATGCGTCTTTAGTCTAGATTTGAACTGACAGAGTGTGTCTGCCTCCCGGACAGTGCAGGGAAGAACATTCCAAAGTCTATGCGCTAGATAAGAAAAGGATCTGCCACCTGCACTTGATTTTGAACTTCTAGGTTCAACTGACAGGACGCCTCAGAGCGTAATGCACGTGGAGGACTGCAATACAATAGAAGTTCACTCAAATACTGTGGTGCTAGACCATGTAGGGCTTTATAGATAATAAGCAAGATCTTAAAGTTAATGCAATGCTTTATAGGTAACCAATGCAAGGTTGACAGAACCGGGGTTATATGCTCATACTTTTTTGTACATGTAAGAACTCGAGCTACCGCGTTTTGAACCAGTTGGAGTTTTTGTAATAGGCCTGCAGGGCAACCACCTAAATGTGCATTACAGTAATCTAGTCTTGATGTCATGAATGCATGAATTCATTTCTCTGCATCTGACAGTGACAGCATATGACGTAGTTAAGATGTATTCTTTAGATGGAAAAATGCAATTTTATGGCTCTCAAATGACAGATTACTATCGAATTCAACGCAAAGATTCTTAGCGGTCAATGAGGATTTTATGGAGCATCCGTCAATAGTTAAGCAGTATTCTTGGTTGTTACGTATGGCGTTTTTTTTCGGTCCAGTAAGTAACACTTCTGTTTGATCCAGTTAATTAAAAACGACTATGCATTCCATTATTCGATGGAACTGCTGTGTTTCATGAGGCTTCGAGGAAATATAAAGTTGAGTATCATCAGCATAACAGTGAAAGTGAATTCCGTGTCGCTTTATTATATCTCCTAGAGGTAGCATGTATAATGCGAAGAGCAGAGGCCCCAAGACTGAGCCCTGTGGTACACCGTACTGGACTTTTGTTTATTGCTACAAATTGAAAACGGTCAGATAAATAAGAATTAAACCATTTCAATGCTATTCCGTTAATGCCAACGTAATTTTCGAGTCTATGTAGGAGTATGCTGTGGTCAATGGTGTCAAATGCAGCTCTAAGGTCTAGCAGCACCAATAACGAAATACAGCCACGATCAGACGCATTAAACACACCTCTGATCAAAGCAGTCTCTGTACTGTGACATGCTCGAAATCCAGACTGGAATTCTTCATTAATGTCATTCCTTTTGAGGTAAGAGCATAATTGAGTTGAAACTACTTTTTTTATATAAAAAGGTAAAAACACTGTTGAGCTGATAATCAGAATCTGAAGTAGCTGACAGACTTATTTTTTGTTAATTTAGCCACTGTGATAAATAAAAACCTAGGATTGTGATGGTTTTCTTCTATTAGTGATGAAAAGTAGGCGGATCTAGACATTTTTATGGCATTCCTGTATTTTCGAGTACTATCCTTCCATGCTATACGAAATACCTCTAAATTAGTTTTCCTAAAGTTCCGCTCCATTTTACATTTACATTTACATTTAGGCATTTGGCAGACGCTTTTATCCAAAGCGACTTACATTGCTTTATCCTATACAATTATACATAGGTATTTGCAATCCCATGGGATCAAACCCACAACCTTGCGTTGTTAACACAATGCTCTTACCAATGAGCTACAGGAAAGTAGCTATGGGTCGCTTTCTTTATAGCCTGAGTGTGTTCATTATACCACGGTGTTGGGCTGCCATTTTTAATCTTCTTTAAACGCAGAGGAGCAACTGTGTCTAATGTTTCCGAAAAGGTGTAGTTCAAATTTTCAATAGTAATGTCAAGATCTTCTACGTTTTTACTCATGCTAGAGAATTGAGATAATTCAGGCAGATTATCGAGAAACGCATCTTTGATAATCGTTCTACCATATTTGTAACAAGGAGTTTGATTTGCAACCGTAGGCCAGTGAAGTAAAAATAATACCAGATAATGATCCGAAATGTCTTCATTCTGCTGAAGGATTTTAACATCGGCCACATTTATACCGTAAGATACCGTAAGACCGCCCATGGAGTAAAGAGTGTCTTTAAAGCCATTCCCAAGGCATCTGTATCATTATCTACATGCATGTTAAAGTCACCAACGACAAGGACTCTATCTGAGGCCAGTACTATTCTGATAAGAACCCACCAAATTCTTTAATAAAATCTGTGTGGTGCCCTCGAGGCCTACTGTAGTAAATACTCAAGTATGCTATAAAACTATACAGCCACAGAAAAAATTTAAAAGACCATTTCAGAGACACATAACACATACTTAAAATATTATATATAATAAAATATACTATTTATAAGTATTTTTATTTATTTTTTGTTTCATTATGTGAACTACTAACAACATTTCTACCAAATTTCAAATACAATTTTTGTTTCTATTTGCATTTATTTGCAGAAAATTGAAACTGGTTAAAATAACTGAATATATTATTTACATTTTTTCAGACCTCAAGTACTGAAAACAAGTTATTAACTTCTAAGCAATACAACAGTAGAAAAGTAAAAAATATGTTTTTTTTATGTGAAGACCTCAAACTTTCATCATAGTTTTCAAAAACCGCTTTTATGGTATGCAGTCAGTATAGAGGAGAGCAAAAAAAGGAAAAAAGCTGTTTTTTGGAAAAAAAGCTGTTGTCTTGCAATCATAAACCAAATTTATGCTACTTGAATCTTTTGTGTAATTAACTGAAACAGAGTCACAAATTACTGGTTTTGGTGTAGTAACATGCCTCCGCAAACTGCACTCCCTAAGAGATGCAAACCATAAAAGGCTGAAGGTAAGGTCAGACGCTTCACCGACCAACATCACAGCTTCTCCCTCTTTTCTCATGTCTGCGCTTTTCATTTATTTCCTCGGAAAGCCCACCTATGTGTCTGTCCCATTGATGACAGAGCGCCCTGCCATACTGACTTGCCCGTCAAAGCTTCCACACTGAGAGTCACCTTTGACCTCTACTGTGCTTTTATCACTGCAGCCAGGAGAGATTGGAGCTAATGCCCGAGTCTTACATGCTGTGGAAATGCTATTATGGTTTGACTTTGTCAAGGCCACGTTTCATGAGGTTGGATCGGTTTTGAAATGAGAAGCTTAGATGTTACTAGTCTTTAGCTTCTGACTCCTTGTAAACTCTCGGTTTCTGCACCATGTTAACATTCTAACTGTGCTTAGAACACACACACACAAAAAACTATTAAAATAAAGAACGACAGTGGTTTGTTCTTTTGCTATGATTTTTGGACATAAGCAAACAGTGATAGTGGACATAAATTTGGCACTATAAATAATAAATGTTTAAATATAATGCATAAATAAATATTTTGTAACAAACTTTGTATCTCTGCAGTACTCATTGGTACGCACTGTAAAATATATGATACTTTTAATTACATGTTAAATTGAAGGACGCATTCTAAAATGTAAATCCCATATTTAATATGGTTATCATTCATTGTTATTATTATTATTATTATATCAATGCACCATGTTAACAAACCTTGTAATACAATACGGTTGTAACGGGTTGTCAGACTCAAGGACAGGACCTGGAATCGGATGTAGGTAGGTAATGATCAGACACACGGAAACACCAGGAGCACACGCAGGAGATCAAGAATCTTGGAGTAGGGAATCAGATCAGTAGCTAGATACTGGAGTAGACTCCTTCTCCACATTGGAGACCAGACAATGTGCTCGTGTGTGCTCTGTTCTTATACTGTGGTGCTGGTGATTAGTCAGTGACTGTCAGGTGCTTGTGATCAGAACTCTGGTGATTGGGATCGCTGATTGGTGGAGGAGCCTGGTGTTTCCGTGACAGAACCCCCCTCTCCACGGCCTGCTCCTGAAGCCGAAAACCTTGACATCGTGGAGGACGACCTCGGACACGTGCCGCTGGATCTTGGGGATGTGAGGCATGGAATTCCACCAGGGCCCAGTTTGTCAAAAAAATTAATGGGATCAGGTTGATCCGGATTTGGAAATTATATGTTTTGCTATCCAGGATCATGTGATCCATCTTAGTTTCATGACAGTTTTTTAAAGGAACATTGGATTGGATCACGGTGATCTAAATACCAAATTTCAGGATTACCATATCCTGTTTACTAGAGCCTTAAATGAAACCAACAGTGTAGCCTACTGGTTTAGCAACATGTAGGCAAAATACCAGTGGCCACAAATAGCCATTGTTTTTTTTATTGTGAGAAACAGAAACACTGTTATAAACAGAAACATTTCGCATTCCTTATTTTGTTAAATAACAAAACAAAAATAATACTATCCAATAGTCAAAAATAATTTACAGGACAAATAGCAGCTCTTTCCATCTCTGCCTTTAGGAGATGTATTTCCATCTGCACTTTTTTATAGAAGCAACTCATAGTCGTTTTGTATCTGAGGAACGTTATATGATGTATATATCATCAGTAAACATTGGTTTTGTGATCATTCACTTAAAAAAAAAAACCTCTGATTTTATTTGGTTTGAAAAATCACAACTGAATCCACCCTTCTTATGGGATCAGGATAATCCTGTTTTTTTAATCAAATAGATCCCAAACAGAGTCAAAAGCTTTGAAAACCCCAAAGGGCATGTTTGATCCAGATCAAATGTTAGGTCGGATAACATGATCTGATCTTAGTTCGGAATCCCTCTTTTGCTTTTAAAAACCCATTTCCAAGATTTGATCCAATCCGTGATCCGAAATCCCACTGGATTACTTTTGAAAAACTGGGCCCAGGAGATTTGGATCGTTTCTTGGGACCCATGATCTTTCCTCAGGACCATACCCCTCCCAGCCCACCAGATACTCTAATTTACCCCCACAATGCCGGGAACTCAGGGTCTCCTCTACAGACTAGACAGTTTCATCTTCCAGCACTATCGGGAGAGGGGGTCCGTCTATGGGACCAGGCTCTGTGGAAACAGGAGAAACTAGTGAATGATAGGGTTTGAGTAATGAGACATGGAATGTGGGGTGAATCTTATACTGTGATGGGAGCTTGAGTTCATACGTGACCTGGTTGAGTTGCCGGATGATGGGGAAGGGACCAATGAATCTGGGACTCAGCTTCTTGCAGGGTAGTCTTAGTCTGATGTCCCTGGTGGAAAGCCATACCTTCTCTCCTGGGTGGAAGGTGGGAGTGGTGGCTCTCCGGACATCCACATGAAGTTTCGTCGTACTGCACGACGAAGATGTTGATGTGCTGAGTCCCAGACCCTCCCACTCTCCTGGAACCAATTCGTGACTGATGGTACCTCCTAGAAATCCCCAGACCTGGTTAACAGGGGAAGCTGATAGCAGAGTATGCACTGGAAGGGGGTGAGATCCGTAGAAGGCTGACGGAGAGAGTTCTGTGCATACTCTGCCCAGGCGATTAAGCGGTTCCAGGAGTGCTGGTGGCCGTGACAGAAGGTACGGAGGTTTCGCCCTCTCTCCTGGATCTTTCTGTTTGGCCATTGCTCTATGGAATGGTTATCCAGAAGATAGGCTTACGGTCACACCTAGGAGCGAGAAGAAATCTCTCCAAACCCATGAACTGAGGACCTCTGTCAAATACTATGTCCTCGGGATCCCAAAATTTCGAAAGACGTGATTAAATAGTACCTCTGCAGTTGCCATAGCTGTTGGGAGTCCTTTCAGGGGTACCAAACGACAGGCCTTGGAAAATCTATCCATGGTGACAAGGACACAGGCATTACCATCTGATACTGGCAAGTCTGTGACAAAATTGAGTCCTAGGTGTGACCACGGACGCAGAGGAATGGGGAGAGGAAGAAGCTTCCCTGATGGTAAGTGGTGAGGTTTCTTGGCCATGGCGCATTCCTGGCATCCTCTCACGTACCTTCTGATGTCGTTGACCATTCCCGGCCACCAGTAGCGGTCGTGTAGCAGAGAGAGGGTTTGATTGATCCCAGGATGACCAGTGCCGAGGGAAGTGTGTGCTGTACGTATTAGTGAGGTCCGTTGACTGCGAGGGACATAGGTGTGGGTCGGAGGACACCCTGGCGGAGCGAGATCAGAGACACTGGCAGCCGCAATATCTTTGTCCAGGGACCATTGTATTGGACTGACAATCAGACTGGATGAGAGGATAGGTTCAGGGTTTTCCGACAGATCATATGGAGCATGGAGTCTTGATAGAGCATCTGCTTTAGTGTTATTGGTCCCTGGGCGGTAGGAGATGGTAAAGTGAAATCAGGGAAGAAAGAGGGCCCACCGGGCTTGTCTGGGGTTTAGCCTCTTTTCCTCCTGGAGATACTCAAGATTCCGATGGTCAGTGTACACCACAAAAGGATGGTGGGCCTGCTCCAGCCAGTGCCTCCATTCCTCAAGGGCGAGCTTGATGGCTAGAAGTTCTCTATTCCCAATATCATAATTCTGCTCCGCTGAGGATAATTTCAGGGAGAAGGCACATGGATGGAGTCGAGGAGGCTTCCCCTGCTGCTGGGACAGGACGGCTCTGACTCCAGATGTTGAGGCATCCACTTCGACTATGAAGGGTCTTTTTGGGTTGGGATGGACCAGGAGTAGTGCCGACGTGAATGCTTGTTAGAGGGTCTTCATGGCTAAGGTGGCTTTGGACGTCAAGGAAAGAGACTTGGGCTTACCTCGGAGGAGATTGGTCAATGGTGCCGTGATTGAGCTGTTAAGAATGAAGCGTCTGTAGAAATTCGATAAACCTAGAAATCGCTGGAGTTCCTTGATAGTAGTGGGTTTGGGCCAGGTCTTGATGGCCTCAACCTTCCCCTCGTCCATCTTTATACCATGGGAGTCAATTTGATACCCGACGAACTGGTTTGAGGCCTGGTGGAACGTGCACGTCTCAGCTTTTAGGTACAGCTGTTGTTCTCGGAGCCGATGGAGGACCTCAGAAACATGCAGGCGGTGTTCAGCCTCATTCCGGAAGTACACAAGGATGTCGTCAATGTTAACCAGCACGAAGCGATGCAGGTACTCCTGGAATACCTCATTCATATAACCCTGGAATTCAGAGTGGTTATTTACCAATCCATATGGCATGACTAGATATTCATAATGGCCAGTAGGGGTCATAAAGGCAGGGCAGTTTTCCACTCATCCCCATCACGCATCCGGATGAGGTTGTATGCACTTCTGAGGTCCAACTTCGTTAAGTACTTGGCTCCGCGCAGCTGTTCGAGGGCAGCGGGGACAAGGGGAAGTGGATACCTGTATTTGACGGTGCCCAGTAATCTATGCACGTCCTTCTTGGCCACGAAGAAAAAGCTGGAGTTTATGGCATAAATCAGCAGAGATGAAGTTGCCAGCTGACCCAGAATCAAGGAGGGCATGAACTGAAACACAGTGGAAAGGAGTAGTGAGCTGTACTATGGTAGTCAATGGATATGCATTAACGGAGGAAGAAGAAACAACACTCACCACTGGTCGCTGGGGACATGCCCGAATTACATGTCCTTTTTGGCCACAGTAGAGACATAATCCATGGGTCAGCCGGTGGAGACGTTCACTCGGGGACAGCCGGGTGTTGTCGACTTGCATGGATTCATACTTTGATTCTGGAGGGCTGGGAAACTCTTGTTGGCGGGACAAAATGGGTAGATTTTGGCATCGATTTGCCTCCATACAGCCGTGAATCCGAGTGGCCACTCTGATGGAGAGTTGGATAGAGCGCTCGAGCCCCATGGAGTCATCATAGGCAGAGAGATGCAACCGTAGAGAGGGCTCTAGTCCTTGGCGGTTAACAGGGAGCGTTCGTTCCAACCACATGAAGCCGCTAGAGTGCGGAACCGAAGGGCATAAACCTGCACAGAAAATTTTCCTTGCTTCAGATGATATAATTGCTCACAGATTGAAGCATCTCCCACTGGTCGACCGAAGACTTCCCGGAAGAGAGTAGTAAAGGCATTCAAAGATTGGGTGACCGGTCCATCCCGTTTTCACAACGATTCCGCCTATTGGAGTGCTCGACCTGTTAACAAGGACAGAATAAATGAAATTTTAGCTTTCTCAGTGGGGAACCGATGTGGTTCCATCTCCATGGCGAGCGAACACTGCAGGAGAAATCCATTGCAATCGTCCACCGAACCAGAGTAGGGTGTTGGATTGACCATGGGACTGGCAGAATAGATCGGTCCAGGAGGAGAAGGAACTGGTAAGGAAGCCGTCTTGATCGTTGGTGTGGATCTAACAGGAAGGGGCGAGTACTCAGCGAAGTGAATCCACCAGCTCCTGTAATGAGTCCATGTCTGTTCGATCCATGTTGGTAAGGTCTGGTCTTCTGTAACGGGTGGTCAGAATCAAGACACAGACAGGTTAGAATCAAACAGACGGGTATATTGTTGAGCAGCGATAGTAGGTCAACAATGCCAGATATAATGCCTTGAACCTGGAAAGAGATGACACGGAGTGCAGAGTCCTTGTTTACCAGGGGTTTGGTGATCTTAGGGTGATGGAGAGGATTTCCAGGACCTGGAATTGGAGATCGGATGCAGGTAGGTTATGATCAGACACACGTAAAGACCAGGCGCAGACGAAGGAGATAAAGAATCTTGGAGTAGGGAATCAGATCAGTAGCTAGATACTGGAGTAGAGTCATTTTCCACATTAGATACCACACAATGTGCTTGTGTGTACTGTGTGTTATACTGTGGTGCTGGTGATTAGTGAGTGACTGTCAGGTGCGTGTGATCAGAACTCTGGTGATTGGGATCTCTGATTGGTGGAGGAGCCTGGTGTTTCCATGACAACGGTGCAATTAAAATTACTATAATTATCCATAACATATTTGGTAATTATTTAGTACCAAGGAATTGTTTAATGCTTGGAGAAAACCTTCAATTTAAGCGGTGGAGCCACTGAAAAATTATGTCTTGATATGTTGAAAATGCTCATTGATTTATGTAAACTGGTAGGCTACCACAAAAGCATGATCACGTTTATTTTTAAGTCTCCTGTTCTACATAATATTGGCTGCATGTATGAGTGCAGGAATAAAGTAATTTTGCATCTCAAATCAATATTTCATCTCAAATACTTGAATGGAAAACAGCTGTGTAATAACCTAGATAACATACAGTACACCTCGCCAGTTCATTTTGCGTTGGAGTCCCGATCACCCTCTATAGCTTTATTTTGCCATAAAAATGTACATTATGCCTTAAATATATCAAAGCAACAGGGTTTTGCCACCAGAGTGCTGGCAGTTTTTTGCAAGGGTATACGGAAGAGAGTCCCTTCAGCCAGACCTGGTGATTCATGACCACACACAACAACCTCCCCATTAACCTCCAGAACCAACCCGGAGGGCAGTCGCGTTTATTATTTCACCCCTTATTATTCTCTGTTGCTGGCAGACACCCTCTCTCTTTTAGGGGCTTTTATTTTCACTTTAAATTGATTTTGTGCCATAGGTTATTAGTGCCAGCCTTGGGTTTCTTTGACTGGATGATGTGTTGTATGGTACGGCGAAGGGAGAGATTTCAGGGAATTGAGGAATCACATCCTGACCATATTCATATGTCAGAAATGATAAAGGCACGGTGAGCGTATTGTTTCCAAACACTTCTTGACCACATAAAGTGTCTGGAGAAGGTGAAGGAAAATGAATTGCCTCGCAGAATTTTTGTTGAATGTGATGCTTGTTGTATGACAATGCTACTGTGTTTGAAGAGTTTGAACAGAAACTTTGTTGCTCTTTTCCAGAATCTAGTGAGAAGCCTTGCTGTCTACTACACATTCAACCTAAGTCTCTGAAAGACAGACACTGTGGGTGTTATACAAAAAATACAGTATTTGTGCTCCAATATTACCCTCACGCAGACTCGAACCACAAGTGTTTGTTGTTACTATGTTGCAAAGCTGATGACATGATTGAAACAGTCCATGACTGTAAGTTTTATTTTATTTCAATGCATTACAGACGTTCATTAGCATTAGCTGGACAACCAGCCAGTATGTTCTTAAAAACCTGCTTGACTTAAGATAATGTAAGCAGCTAGCTTGTTTGATGTTGGTCCAAAGTGGTCTAACCATTATTTTTGAATTCTTCAGCAGGTTAAGCAAACCAACTCCACTAGGAACTCTTTGTATTATTTTCGCTCTTACCTCACTCTTTCTCTTTATGGACAATTCTGCAGAATTTGTGCAAACTGCTGTCCCACATAAGCAAAACATGTTTAAAAAGCAAGTATTCAAGTATTCAAATCTTAGTTGTTTACTTAGATCCTTGTATTATCTATTGAAACCCACAATAATATTTAAAATATCAGTAAGCTTAATATATATAAAATCATCATTTATTGGGTACTTTCAATAGGGAGATGGGTGTCACGAAGCTGAACCCATAAATTTCAACTTATGAAAATATGTTAAGGAAATGTTAGCATTTTTTTTACATTGACTTCTTTAAAAATATTTCAAAAAGGTTTTTTTATTTTGAAATGATTAAACTTTATGTAAAAAATATGTCTCAGGTTTTCATGTCACTTCCAAAACAGTATATGTTTTATTCCATTGGCTCAGACTGATTTTAGCCACACTCTACATTTTGGTTCAAGAATCATTACGGTGTCGCGCTCTATAATAAGCTACTTGGTTAGTAGATCATTTTGAAGTAAATTTGTTCAAAAGTCTAGAATCTATGTGTAACTTTAAGGAACGTCACTACCAAAGATCTTTTTTTACAATTAAGCAAACTGTTTGTAAAATTTAGTTTTATGTGTGAACATCTGTTCAGAACTGTGCTTGCTAGATATGTGGTGTTTTTTCTTAGGCTCAACAGTATTCAAAAGTTGTCACTGCCGAAACATTCTTGACTGAAAATCACTGTGAATCATTGTTTCGATAGTAACAAAACAAATTTGGTAGTGAGAAAAAGGAACCCTTAATCCTTTATTTGGGGAAATAAACAAATGTCTGTCTGATGTGTGTGTGCTATTTGTGCTGGCTGCGTATTTATAGTTATTTGCATTAACATAAAATGTTGACATTTTGATTCAGCTGTTCTAATTAAATATTGTGATATTGTGTGTACCGAAACATTACAATCACTACTGAAAATGTGTGTGTCACGACCGAAACATAGGATGTTTTGTCAAAAATAAAGTATATTAAATTACCAACTATGATGTTATTGATAGTGTTTGGTTCAATATGTAAACTTATGAATCCTTAACTTAGAAATCACTATGATCAATTTTATGCTTTTACAAAGAAAGATTGGATTCAAAATACAACAAATCTCATAAATTACGCTTGAAATATTGTTAAAATTTTAGCGGTTAGTGATTTAGCAAAAAAAAATTCGGTAGTGACACAATTTGGGGAGAAGAAGCATATTCCAAAACTATCTGAAAATACAATATGGAAATTAACTACACAATTCTAGCAATGTGTACCTACCTATTATACAATTTGCATAGAAAAAAAAAAAATATTTTTCAAGATGTTTTCACATCCGATTTTGCACCAATTCTGTAGAATGGCCCATATACTTTTGTCGATGAAGGTGAAGAAATTCTTACCCGGGAGAATTCTTACCCTTACTCATGGCTCTTTCTGTACTCGGCTGGTAGGAGAGGCAGACGTATCAACCAGCCACCTCAGAAACAGCCTCTCTGGACCCTCTTCCATAGATTCAGAGTCTGGAGTGACAGTCACTTACAGCATCTCCCCTCTCTCCTCAGACTTCAAGGCGGATATGGCCAACCAAGGCCTGGGTTTTTTCTTTTACTGTGCCCCCAGAGAAACCTTTTTCAACAAGGGTTATTTGAAGTAGGGCTTAGTTTAATTCTGTGGGCATGCACTATCGCAGCCATTTTTGAGACCGCTCTAAAAGCAGTTTTTGTTGGGCTCTCCCTTGAGATGAGCTGACCCTATAGTGCTCACTGACTGACTGACTGACTGCTTCTCATTGGACTGATAACAACCTGTGGTTTCAACAGCATTCCAGCAAACACACATTTGATGCAAATTTTGCAGCTTGTTCCTATTAGAGTTATCAACCATGCTGTAGTAACTACTGAGCCTATAGGCCTTGTGCTTTGTATCCATTAAGTGGTCATAAGCATTATTTAGACAGATTGGTTTTCTAAAGGATTTTGAATTGCCATTATTACCATTGGATGACTGTCATTTCCAACATATCCTCCAGCAAATAAGACAGTATAGACTTTTCACTAAATTAGCAGACAGTGTCACAGTATTTGCCATACACATAAATCCAAAAGCAAATATTGTGAATTTAACATATGGAAAAATGGTGGGTGAAGGACCATATAAAAAATTCACACATTCTTATAAACAAACTATTTGGAAGTGACGTTCAAACGCCATTTCATGAAAACATTGTTGTGTTTTTTGTGCAAAGTAAAGACATTTGGGTCAGGCTTATCATTTCATGTAATGATTTAAATGGAAATGCGATTTCTGTTCTTAGTACTACAGATCAGTTTGTTCGATTTCTAGCATCCAAAATTGTTGAAGTTTATTTCTCCACAAACAATAGACAATGATCAGGTATAGGTATCATTCAGATTTTAATAGTATGGCTACTCTTACCAGTGCTGCTCACCGGTCCTGTACTTTAACAGTATTCTTATTGGATCGTTTCTATATGTTTTATAAATATAAGGAACCAAAAATAAGGAAATCAGGAATACAACGAACACTGCTTTATTTTCTGCAATGCGAACTAAATTGTCTTAAGCTTGAACTAGCAGTATTAAAATAAGTTGGTTGGTTCATTATACTGAAGATGCAACTTTAACAAAAACTTTTTTAATATTTCACGGTCACACTTTATTTTAAGGTACAATTATCGCCATTAACAAACCATTAACTATGACGTTTGCCTAAATAACTACAAATTAATGCTTACTAGTTGTTAGTACAATAATTTTTAGGTTTAGGTATTGGGTAGGATTAGGGATGTAGAATATGGTCACACAGAATATGTGCTTTATAAGTACTAATAAACAGCCAATAAGCTAATAATAGGCATGCTAATAAAGCAACTGGTTAATAGTGAGAATTGGTCCCCAAACTAAAGTGTTACCTATTTTACTCTTTTTTTTAACTCTTTTTTTAATACCGGGTTTTGGTACCCATCCCTAAAGATGACTCGCTGACCATTAGACTTACTACTGTACCTTTAAGAGTCTACTGTGCAACTGACCTGTTAAGATCAATCTCCACTGTTGTTTATAAGGGTGAGATAAGTTGCTGAATGCTCTTATTTAAAAATTAAAAATGTTCTTTGTCGATAGATATTTCTCAACAATTCATATTTATGCTTTATCTGAGGGAAATGACAATTACAATGCCGCAGATATTTGTGTGTGCGAAATAGATGACTATTGTTCTGTTATGGTGTAAAGCCCTTATCTATTGTAACAGATGTCTTCAGTTTGGTTTTCTTCTTTGGTTGTCTTCTGTGTTCATTTTAAGTTAATTAATCCCTCACCTGATTCTGTTTCCCCTGTTATTTAAGCCCTGTGTTTTGCCCCATTCTTTTGTCTGGTATTGATTGTGTTTCGTGTGCTTGTGTGGTTTCTCTTGGAATTATTAAAAGTTACCCTTTTGGATTACCTTCCTCGTCCTGCGTATTTAGTCACACAGCGTTCCGTAAGACCTATTCTAGATTCAATGACATTATGCTCTGTTGCTCTAAAATGGTTTGAATGTCTGGCTGGGATGTGTTTGACAAACATTGCTCGTTGGCAATCAATCAAGGGTGGAGGTCAGGGCAGTGAAGATCAAAGGTCAAGATGATGCTTTTCTCAGCTAAAGGTACTACAGCGTTCCCAACGATATATTGGAGAGAAATGCACACATCAGCCTCTTGTTACATAGCTAGAATTAACAACTCTGGCAATTCTACATATCTCGCACTTTAAGCCAGAGGTCAACCTGGATATGCCAAGCAACTACAATTTACCACATTACTGTAATGTAAAATTCAACTGATATGCACTCACAGATATATTTACAACACATCATTTATATCTATCATTACTGCTTTAATTTGTTGCCTATAACTTGAGGATAACTAGTAATTATCATATTTTTCTATAAATAGAAAGAAAATCTGATGAATGACCTATTATTTGATTAGCATATACACAGTCTTCAACTGGAATAAAAGCTGGTCTATGTCTAATAAACAACTGGCTGGGTATGTATTATGTTCTGGTTTCATTTAATACTGACAATCATTCAACTTAGCTGCCAGTGTGCAAATCTGTTATTCCATTAGATGCACGTTTCACAAAAATCCAATTTGGTTCCAGTGAAACTAGTCTCAACCTGTGACTTACACTGAAACCTAAAAAAACAACTCGCAATATCAAAAAACTCATTGTCTGGAAAGAAACAGAGACTCCCTGAGGCTTATAAGTTTGCAATGAATATTCTCTTTAATTAATGAATATCTTAAATGCCTTTCAGGAGCCAATACATAAAGTTGACAGCCATTGCTAACTATATGGAATGCAGTTACTATAGACTGAATTTGGAAATCATTGAACTTGTTTAGTCATATCCAGAATATCTCATATAATATTACACCATGGAGCTTTTTCTGCAAAGTTTGTATTTGTTTCTGTTTTGATGCGAAGGGTTTTGCTGTCTTAAGAAGTACACAGAGCTCCCTCTCAGACCATATCCATCACTTCACTTATTGCTTTTCGGGTTATGTGTGACGGCAGAGGTGGTTCTCAACTGATCATTATTTGTTACTAACAGACTGAGTTGCATAATTTCCATGATAAAATTAATGACATTTGCTGTTTTTTACAGCCTGCTGGGTCATAATTGTTGTGTTAACACTATGTCTAGATTGAGGTTTCTTAGAGAGTTGTGGGTATTGCCATTACATTTACACTTTTGGCAGACACTTTTATCCAAAGCAATTTACAGTGCATTTAAATAATACATATTCACAGTTTCTGTGTTTCCTAACAGTCGAAACCACAAACTTTTTGTGGTGCTATAAATGCAATGCTCTACCAGTTGAACTACATGAACAGTAGTTTTAGAGTAGCATCTACAGGTGGTAGTTCACACACAACAACAACACACTTCGCTATTACAAATCACCCTCTGATTGGCCCTCAACAACGGTCTTACAATACTATATCACAGATTTTTGGGCAACAAAAATCTGTATTTTTGTCTGTTCTGCTTTTCAAAGGGATTGCACAAATGATTGTCACCTGGTGGATGATAGATCATTAAAATCCTTTGTATTAACATTGAAGAAGTGCCATAAGCTAGAATATATTTAAAGATCAGAGTATCAAACACACTTAGAGGTCAGCTTTTTGTTGTTGTTTGGACCAGCATAAAGTACAAATAGCAACTACCAAGAACAGGATGTAGATGTATGGTGATTTTGACAGACGATGTCATGGTTATAAATCAGGATTAAACCAGTTATAGAGTATACTTTTTCATGCGAACAACAACAAAAAAGTAAAATATGTAAGTGGTGATGGCTTTCTTGACATGTAGTTGTATTACAGTATGTGACAGTTCAGAGTAAAGCAAAAACAGAACTGAGGTTCCAACAGTCCTCTGAATGCAAACACGGTGTGATGAAGTTACTCATATGCAAATTAGCGTGTGGTGTTATCATGTGCCACAAATCTCATAAAATCCTGCGGGAAACACTGTGTTTGATGTGAATAAAAGCAGAAACACAAATCTTGCAGTACACTTTTGATTATTTGCACAGAAAACATTTGAATGGTTCACATTTGTATTTACATGAATGTATGTGTTTTTTTGCCCTGCAGATCATTGATGAAGAGGACACACAGTTTATGACAAACTGCCCCCCAGCAGTCACAGAAAGCACTCCCCGCAGGAGGACCAGAATACAGGTGTTCTGGACAGCGCCCCCCTCAGGCAGTGGCTGTGTACTACTGAAGTAAGTCATTCCATTATTACAAGGGTTACATTGGGAAGAACCAACAATCTGGTGGTGATGAATCTGGTGGCTGGATTAAGTTTTGCATTTAAAAGATTTTCCAACTGGTTATATTAGAGGAAATCTCGGGGTAAGATACACCACCTGTAAATATCAAATTCATGTCTGGGAATATATGTATATGACTATCCCTACATACAATCTTGCACCCTGAAATAAACATGTTTCTTGGGCCGCACACAATTTTTTGTGCTATTACTAAAAAATGACAGACTGATTTTCTTGTTAAACTTGGTTAAAGGGTCATGACACTCAAAAAAAATCATCAAATGTTATGTGATAAAGATATAATTGTTATTGTGTGTACACTGATTTGACAGCATGTTTCTATCTTTCAGGCAAACACAAAACAAATGCTGTGTTAAATTTAACCCATATTGTGAATCAGTAAAGAGTCATGAATTTCACATGTGATCACATGTGTACAAAATGTGTTTAACATGTGCAAAAAAAATTGGAACATTTTTATGTGAATCCCATGTGAAACACGTAGGATAACATATAAAAAAAAAACATTGGATGACATGTGCAACACCTCATTCCATGGGTTTTTACATGCTATCCCATTTTTTACATGGGAATTCAAACCAAAATGTTCTAAAAACACACATATCACAAGATCACACATGTTTTTTGCACATGGAAATTTTGTGTGTTTTATCTGGCAAAGAGCGACAAACCCTACCGATGTGTTAAATTAACCCAGAAAATGTTAAGATTTGACCAAATCATAGATTGAAACAGCCCAGAGAGGGTTAATTTATATCCTTTAAATCCTTTTATGACCCTTCCATTGACCCCACCATCTAAAGACTCTTGCATTCTGTTCCAGTCAAGGGTGCTGCCTTAAGCTGTTTCTGAACTCATGAACACATATTGTACGAGAGTTCCCTTTATTCCACCCCAACCTTTTCATACCTTTCATTTTTTTCAAAACTGTCCCATGTTGAAACAAATTTCGTTCCACTACACATCCTTTTAAAACAGATTCTCACTTTGCCTTTATTAACCCTCAGTCAATCAGATAGATTTTGTTATCAGTCTAAGTTTGTGGGCACTCTTAGTTAATCCATACAACATTAGATCATCTCTGGTGGATGCTTATGACAGGGTACAGGTATTTAGTTAGGAACTAGACAGAACAGAAATATATCACAACTGAACCCTGCCATGAACTTGATTTTTACGTTGGAACAGTCTTGTTAGTCTTATAAATTCTTGTGCCTTGCAGCTTGTAATAGAGTTGCTTGCAAGAGACTCAACTCCAGCTCAAATTTTACCTGTGGAAAAAAAATGTAAGCATGCTTTAGTGGTCGGCAAATAAAAAAATGCAGAACAGAGACAGAGAAGGTACAGAAGACATGAAACGAAGTGCAATGCAACAACTGTTCGAATTTGGAAGCATTCAACCAGCATGAGCGATGTCGGGGATATGCTTGAGGCAGATAGGGATGGGGAACAGGGCTGAAGAGATGGTGCGTGGGTAATGATGGACAATTGATGTCCAGCGTGTCCAAAAATTGGACTTACAGACGTTCTTTGAATAAAGTTGAAGTTTATTAAGCTGAAAATCAGCGCTGGGCTGTCTCACACACAACTAACTCAACAGAGAGTCTCGGAGAATCAGCCCCGCCTAAACAGTGTTTTACATTTTTATATGTGTATGTGTGGGTGTATCTTCAAGCTTGCTTCAGTAGTTAGTGTCCAATCCCACGGCTCTTGAGACATCCACCGTTTAGTCTTTAGCCAATGGAGAGATGACCGCTTGGCGCTTGTGGACAACCGCACCCTTCTTCTTTGATCTCTTAGCATCTGTAAAACACCAAACTTCCCCCAACCAGTTCACCCAACGCTTATCTAAACATAAGATCTGTGGTATGTGTTTGCATGCTCTGCTTGGTTCAGGCCAGCTAATCTTTCTTGCACATTCCTGAGCTGATTTACTCCTCTTTCTTTGGACGCACTGTTTCTTGCACTCTAATATTCTCTCCTTCACAGCACCACAGTAATTATGACACTACAGCATGATTATATTGATAACAAATAACTTGATTAAACATATGCAATTAAAACATGGTAATTAAAACACAACACTCTTAAAGACTTATAAAACCCTTCAGTAATGAGCGGAGATCCGCTGTGAGGTTGCCGAACTCTTCGCTGTGAGTGAAGTCTTGAAGGGATGCTGGGAGCAGAAACGTTCCGTGAAATCAAAACTTTCTGTTATTCCTCCTTGCTGTAAACCGCCTTGCAGGTGAAAGCAAAACATTGAGAAACTAGCTAGATATTGCGAGATTTAAAGTGCAAGGAACTTTCTGTGATGTATCAAATTGTTTTCATGCCCCTAAACCTCCCCTTCATCTGAGAGCTCTTGATTAAAATCTTGATCCAAAACAGAAACAAGTGAACCTGCAAAGCCAATATTCTTCCTGATATATCTAAAGATCACAAAGCTGTTTATCTGGTATAATTTGACATTGAAAGATAACATTGTACAGTGCAAAAAATTGGCTTTATAAAATATATACTTTCATATGAAATCATTGTAATGAAACTTTTAACATGACTTCTTCATTGTACATAATCTTTCATGTTTGTTATTTCCTTTTTGGTTTTCAACAAAATGGTATTATTCCAAATTGTTACAGACTTCGAACCAAATTGTCGGGTCGTTATGCTGTTAAGTATATTTTTGTCATGGTTCTGCCATTTCTGTTCAGGCTTTTCCAGCCTAGGGGTTGAACCATGATAGAATCACGTGTTTAGTGTGAGAAAGACATGGCTTTGTATACAGTATATATTGACATGGCATGTGCTTTCTCGTGCCTCGTTAGCTTCCCTTCAGTGTTTCATTACCCACACATGCCTATTGTTAATTATCCTTTGTTCGTCTCCCTATTCAATGTATTCTCTGTCCTGTGCTCGCTTGTTCTTGTATCTTGTTGTGTCCGCATGCTCGTTGGAACTGCTTTATTTAGGATTCGTCCACGCTGTGTCCAAGCGTTTCTGCTCAAGCGCTCTGTTCCTGTTCATTATCCTCTTTGATTTTTGTTGAGTTTTTCGTTCCTGTTTGGCTGTCTCTGTTATCCCCTGTATTTTATCCCATTGTGGGTTTTTGTTTTGTGTTTTCGTGTCCTTTAATTCAAGTATTTTGTTTAACCTCACCACCGTCTGCCTGCAATTGGGTTCTCTCACCACACGTCCCGTGACAATTTTGGGATCGAATTGTAGTTGAAAACTTTTGATGGCAGAATTAAATTTCTTAGCTTCTGAAACCCCAGAAGAAACATGTCAAATGCGAGGAGAAACATCGAGCAATGTCCTCTCAATTTAATAGCCTTGCTGGGTAACAAATGAAAAATTACAGTGTAATTTGTGAATGTAATTTGTGAATTTTACTACCAAGAAAACATGAGTGAGATATAATTAATTTGGCTGTGGCTAAGGTTAGACAGGAACATAACCAACATAAATAAAAGTATTTTCTGTTGAAGCTGCACTTCAAGGACTTGGCCTTCATGAAATTGTGTTATGAAGGCACTGTGAAGCACTGAATGAAATGTAGATGTTTTTCAGGGCTCATTACTGAACTCATGCTACAATCAGTTTTGTTAAAAGCCATGCTGAATAATCCAGTTTAACAGCCACAAGGTTAAATAATTACAATATAATCAAAATGCATGTTTTCTCGTTTCCATGTTCACGGCGTATGTGTAACCTGCAAAGGGTCTCATCCTGGCACAGATCTTATTCAGGGTGGCACTCTGCGTTGATGTGGGCTCTTGAATTTGCATTTTAGCCCTTGAGCACTGGCCTGAGAAGATCACACACACATACACACACATACACACGTGCAGAGAGAGGCGATTAGCATCAGCTGTGTAAAAGCGGGAAAGTGAGTCTGCCCTTAATAACATCTCATTGATAGAATTTAAATTGGATGTTAAATAACCATTACCGCAGCTGATTGCCTGGCCAGCCCTGGAAAGTGAGGAGGCTTTCTGTCAAAGACGCTCTCCTTCAGATATGTGAAATTGGGGTGAGATTGAATTAGAGCACGGACAATTAGAGTGGTATCGTCAGTACCTTTACATAAAATAGTGTGCGGGTGGGTATCTGGGTCTTTGTCTGTCTTCGTTTCATTGGATGTGATCCATCAGGATCCCTCAGTGCCCTGCTGACTGAACGTTCCTGATGGTGAATTGTGTTTGAAAATGTGTTGGTTTCGATTAACTATTGGTGGGAGACATGTCCTCTAAAAGTGTCCTGAAGATGAACAATGCTGCAGGGGTAGGAACATAACAAGGCACCTCCCTCGATATCCTACAATCTCTGGGGTTCAGCAGCTGGTGGATAGAACTGCCAGATGAAGTGATTGGTGAAAATGAAAACAGAAGTTAACTTTACTTCAAAGTATAAGCATTTCAGAAGTAAAATATTTGTTTTTTTTTATGCGTGGTTTGAACCTGTTTTGCAAACGGTTGCCTTAAAATAAAAGTGTCTGTTTTGGGGGACAAACAATAAAAACTCTTTTACAATGCAGATTAGGTTCTATAGGTGTCAGATGCCAGCCAATGAATAGATATTTGTGTATATCACAATGAAAGTTATAAAATTAAACAGATATGAGCACGGGAAACATTGAAGGGCTGTCAGTTTAGTCCACACATCATGAACGGTAATGTGTTTGATGGAGGATCGACTGAGACCACAACCCTATTCAATTAGAGTAAAATAACAATGTTTGACTCTTAGCTGTGGCGTAGGGAAAATAAATAAAGAAACAATATTTGCCTCCTATTACACTCCTCCCTATCTCCATTTTAATTTTCTCATAAAAGGCCTTATTTATTATTCTAACGTAGAAATTAGTGCGGATTTGTGAATAGACATCCTCTTACGCGGGGGTTTACGTGTGATTCATAAAATAATTGTTTGAATGATGTTGATTAAATATGGAAAACAATTGTTATTGAAACGAAATGAAAATAGGTGTCTTTTCATTTCTTATTATTCCTTTCAGAACGTACATCAAACTGATAAAACATAAACCTTCACGCGAACTTCCAAACTTGCGTACACAAGCTGAAATCTGATGTGAGATTTGATTGTTTATATTCATGCATCCCTATTGATAAATGTCAAGTATTGTGTGGAAATGACCATACAGACATTTTTTTGCCCGTTTCATAAATAAAGCCCCTTTTTCAACCCGCTTTCTTATCTTAAGAATTGAACTGTTTGTTCCTACTGTACCTCAAAGTCTTATGCTGGATTCACACGAGCAGTGGATTTTCTGCGCGGCGGCCACCTTTAATCCGATGTGGCTGCCGCTGCCGTTCACAAAAGATAAAACTATTTTTATCTTCAGCTGTGCATGCTACAAAGAGCCGTGCCCGTGGAAGTTGGAGGAACTTGGATGCACGACCAGCCCTTGCGCACCGCCTCCACTCCACCAATGAAGCGGCCCGTGTTTCCCTTTGAAAAGAATAAACTCTTTAATGATTGACTAACCTCTTCACATCAGAGACATAAACTAATTTGTAATGTTCTTCACAAAGAGACATTTTTATTGAATATAAATGTATTTAAATTTTAAAACAAAAACAAATATTTCACAACCAAACCACCACTAAAATTGCCACCAACACTTCAGGAATATAATGTGATATGTGGCCAAGCTGTTATGGTTAGCGTTTTTTTTTTTTTGTTATAGTCAGCAATAGAAACAAAAAGCATTTTTAATTATATAGTCACTTCATGACTTTCATTCATTTTATTAAACATTTATTTATTTCTCACAGTTTAATGACCATTCCAGTTTGGTTGGTTCAAAATGGTTGGTTCATAAATATTCATTGCCATTTGGATGTGGACCACCTGGACTAGCTCCAGCTCTCAGTATAATATTGACAAGCCTGTTCTTTAGATGAGAGCTCTCACTTCGTCATTGTGGAAGGAGGGTAGGCTTTTTCACTATAAGATTCTTCCAGGCTGTTTAAAGACCTCCATGGTTGCCACAAGTACTGTATCTCAGATGGCACCATGTGAACAGGCTAGCTGGTGCAGCCTGTTTACACTCTGCCTCAAGCTCTGTTTTCAGTCACTTATGCGGTTTTAGTTACAACTGTCTGACCGAAGTCTCTCTCTTGCCTTACAATTCATGTATTCCGTGTATTCTCACGGATTTAAACCATCTTTTAAACAAACCAGAGAACAACTGCGCCTTAGCAACTAGTCTCACCGACTAGCAATTATTTAAGACCAATCAGTCTTACTTTTCAGATTTCAATATGATGAATCTACCCTCTTATGTAACTGACTTGAAGAAGTTATGACCAGTCTTGAAGAAAAAAATCTAGATGACTAACTTGTAAGACTAGTCTAAGTAGTTTATGCAACTGGCCCCTGAAATACCTATGCACATATTGAGATTTATAAAAATAAACATAGTGTTAAGATGAGCATACCCTACGGCTGCTTTAACTCTACCTTTACAGTACTTACTTGATTAAATCTACTCAAAGTGTTATACATGAAGCTCCGGATCTGCCCAGTATGAATTTAGGCTGGTTTATAGTGGTCTGGTGATCATTTGGTGGTTCAACAGGGTAATTATGTTTGTCAGTAAAACTTACTTGGTTTTGCTGGTTGATCAGCCATATTGTTCTGGTAAAGTTGATCCATCATCTGAAATGCAAAATTGATATGCATTACTGTTTTTTATGGTGGGCCACTGTTAAGAGTGCCAATAATCCATTTTACTAGTAGTTAGAAACTTATGACTGTGATTCTTGAATTTTGTGATGCATATCCTTAGTTCCAGCAAAAACATAAATATATGTTCACATCTGCTGTCTTTGAAATCCTGTGGTGCAGTTCTCTTTAATGACATGCAGCTATTGAACTTGCACGTGGGATTAGAATCACTCCACGGGGGTTCATGATTGCTGCCTGTTCAAAGAGCTGATTCCTGACAATTGCCTATTTCACTGCGTCCTTCTTTTCTCCTTACTTACTACATCTCTTTATTTCTGCAGGGCTAGCATTGTTCAGAGAAAGATCATCTCATTTCAGGATGAAGGTTTCCTCACAAAGCGGATGTGTGAGAAAGGTGAGTCTTTCATTACTTCCAGCTAGAACTACTGGTACATGCTCTTCTTTAAGATGCTATCTCTATCTGTCTTTTGCCTCATATTTCTGTTCCTAGCCTTGGTTGCATCCTACGTTGCCCTGACTGTTAGCCTTTCTAAAAAGACCAGTCTACAAAAGCACAAATTCTGGTCCTCGTTGGTTCATGTTCATGATTCAGTCTTAAATGAACCCTCCAAAAGCCATATGTTTGTGTGCATGCGTATAGTACACATTTCTGTAAATAATCTAGCCATGCTCTCCTGTCCTCCAGAGACACTGTATGGAGAATCTACAGACAAGCCTCTGCTGGACTGCTGTGCCTGTGGAACTGCCAAATACAGAGTAACTTTCTACGGGAACTGGTCAGAGAAGTTGCACCCAAAAGACTACCCAAGTAAGACAGTCCATGATCAGATTGAATATGTAAAAATGCTTACTCCTGTGACAGTTAAATGTGCCCAGACAGCTAAAAGCCATTTATAGATGGACATTCAATCTCTTTACAATCTCTTTTGAACATCTTAACTACCTAGACACCAACACAAGCACAACTTATAATGTAAATAAACAAGAATGTTCGCTTAAGTGCCACTAGTGGTTCATAAATTTCACTTAACTCACAATATGTTCTCCATAAGTATGCAACAATGTCCTCATCTCTTCCCCCAGTGTCTCTGCTCTTGTCTTTTGTGGTTGGTGAGGATAACCTTGAGAGTGTCTCATTGGGAGTAAATTAAGCCCGGGGATTAAAGACACTCTGCACTTGAGCGTCTGCAGCTCAGATCAATACTCTGATTAGAATGTACACTGGGATCTAGATGAACCAGATAAAGAAAGAGTGGTGCCCTAATTTATGGGTTTAGGAAACAGTGAAAGGCACGCAAGGAAAACAGACATTTATCGTGCAGATAAACACAAGGGATTTATGATGAACGTGTGTAATATCAAAACACACGTACACTCCCCTGCGCTTATTTGGAATATGTACTATACTACCTATTTAAATATTTACACTGCGGTCACTGCATTTTAATTAAATATATTTGAACGAAGATCCTAGTTAATCACTGTCACAACAAGCACAGTTTAATTATATATTTTTTTTACTTTACAATCTATTTATTTTTTATTAATATTTTTGTATTATTATTTGCAGATACTCTAGTACAAAAAATATAAAAGGTGTTGATGTACAGAGAGGGAAAAAGTGAGAAATGCTGTTATTGGCAGGAAATATGAAAATAAGCTTCAGAACATCGGAGCGCATCAGTTAGATTTGATACAGGTCTGACGCATTGAAAGGATTAACTGTAGAAAGAGGATGTGATAAGCGGTTCTCCACCCAGAGTCACTCTGTCATGGCTTTGGAATAGCTTAAATTGGTGAGGAGAAATTAGATTGAGGGGCTTTAAAGGCCCAGAGTGGGCAGATCTGGAATCTAATACCTCAGGGTATTGATATTCCACAAGGTGACTTTATTGTTAAAGTGGGACATTTTGAAATTGAAAGTGGAATATGAAATTATTTAATAACTTTCCCACTACAGTAGGAAGTGTCATTTGAGCTCACCTTTTCACTAGTTTAGAGAAAGACTATCTGTCATAGATTGTGTATAATATATCACCCTAATACAATACAACAATTTCTCTCTTCAATGCAGTTTGTGGTGATGTTGAAACTTGCCATTGAAGGGCTGTAGTAAGGGACAAATTGAGGACACACACTCAAAAAAGCCCTGGGTAAAGCTACTGTATTCTAGTGTTTTTTAGCCTGCTCCTGTGGGACAACCCAATTTTGTGGGAGGTGGAAACCATTTGTTGGAGTTGAACAAGGCACAGAAAGGTTCACTGTTACATTGTTTCTGTTTTATGCTTCTTATCACACCTTCAGAATGACAATGCCAAGTATATCCTTTAATTGCATGTAGTGCTATGAAAGTTCAGAGTAAAAACAAAGCCCTCTTCTTTGTGTCGCAGTGTTGGTCATATATGCAGTATTCTGAAATCTGTAGATAATAACTTTCTGTAGAATTATCCCTTACTCATCTTGCTCATTACTAGGGTTGGAATCAGAAATCAATTCCAATTCTGCAATCAAAACATGACAAGTTCAGAGTAAAAACAGAGCCCTCTTCTTTGTGTAGGATTGTTGACAATCAACAGTTTGCGATATTCTGACAACTGCAATAATGACTTACGGTATCATTATCAGTTACTTATCTCTTCAATAATTCAGGTTGATATCTTAATGTTTTACTTCATGTTTTACAAATTTTGAATCAAAACTGGGAATCCTTAAGAATCAGAATCGTTAAGCAGATAAAGAATCAGAATTTATCAAATTCAAGCGATACCCAATCCTACTCAAGACACATTGAAATATTTTTTTCATAAACTAGATTTTTTACATGGCATTTTAACAATTAAAAAATTGTGTACCTTTACAGGGAGAGCTAATCACTGGTCAGCCCTTATTGGAGCATCTCATTCGAAGAGCTATGTACTGTGGGAGTATGGTGGTTATGCTAGTGATGGGGTTAAACAAGTTGCTGAACTGGGATCACCGGTCAAGATGGAGGAGGAGATCCGTCAGAAGGTAAGGGTGTGGCGCTACTGCTAAATCAAACTACTAGTTTGTTCAGTCACCAAATGATAAAGGAGATTATTTCATATTCAAGCTTATTCAGACTTAATTAATTTATCCAGAGATAACTAAGCATATAGCTAATCATGCTTATTTAGAATTAACTTGGCTTATCCAGAGTATGTCACGCTTATCCAGAGTTTAGAAATGTTTTAGAGCAGAGAGCTGTTCGTTAAAGTTCATCAGTCGTTTTAAAGTGATATTTAAATCTATCCCTCCGGTCTTGTTAGGCGTATTCGCAGAAGATTGTGCTCATGGGTTTGCCAAGTGTTACTGGGAAGTAAAACAGGCTATGTAGCTGTCTGAATCTAGAAATAATATCTTATGCATCCTCACACAGTTTAAGCTCATTTTGCAAACCTGCAGCTGCAAACACATAATGGTTTAATGATAATTCACTTGAATGCTTGGTTGGCATTATCCTCATTTGTCCTTGAAGAACTTTGATAGTATAATCATAGGAATTAGAAGGTGTGTCCTAGGCAGCATAATGCTCAAATAGAGTTGAAATGGATCAGGTTGATCATTACATTAGTCCTCTATCGGAACATGCTGCCCGCTGCTCGCAATGTATTGTGAGGGACATCGAAAATAGACCGAAGCCTTTAGCATTTGATGAGGTTGGTGTCTATTCTCTATGTGCTACGAAGCATTCACATGCTGTTGGAGATCTGAGAAAAGCTTAGATGTTTGGTTCTCGATACGCGTAATGCATTTTCATAGTGGAAGATCAGCTGAGAATTGTCATTTTGGCATGACTTCCTATCACACAGTGAAAATAACGTTGCCAGTTAGTTGTTATTTGGTCATTGTGATGTTTTACTGTGACAACATTCTGACAACGCCTCAGTAAAGTTCAAATTTTTTGAATTTTGACCAACGTTTTCAGCAGATCCTCAAATAACATTGTAGCAATGTGGTACACTGATCTCTAGATAACCTGCACACTGGTCATTTTAGTATTTGGTTATTTCATATTGTATTATTATTTGGTTGCCCTCCAAACCCATGTGAAATGATTAAAAAAAAGACATTTAAGAATATTGGCCTGTTTCTGACATGAAAAACATAAAGATGACCTTGGACATATAAATACACTGATGTTGCGTTCATACCAAACGTGAATTAAGCGCGGAAGTAAATTACATACAAAGTCAATACAAAGACGTGAATAGACGCGAACTTGCACTTGGCGAAGAGTCATTTAACATCTTATTAAAGAAATAGTTAAAGAAACAACACAGGAAAATGTACATATGCTATTGCAATCCTTGAGTGCTCTGCTATGAATAATATTAAACTTCAAGCTGACTTTAAATTGAAGCCTTCAAGAACACTTTGAATGCACTAAGCTCTGTCAACTGAGATCAGTAAGTGAGATGTAAGTGTTCAGAGTTAGCAAACATGGCATTCTGCGATGAAGTGCAAAGCTATTGCTCTGATAATGGCAGTACATACAGTAAATCGAGGAATCAATATGTGCTGTTAACACCTCCATCGAAACAAAGCAGTTGGTTGGAGCCCAGAGTTAGTGAGATAAATGTGGAGAGATGTCTGGTACAGTGAGCCAGCGGGTGGGATCTCTCACAATGTGACATCTTTCTTTCTCTCCAGCAGAATGGGAGCACCATCTGTCTGAGATGTCTAATTCTGCTGTTTACTTCCATTCAATCACTGTCATTTTTTATGAGTCTTTCAAGTGGCTTCTAATAGCATTATTCTTTGTGGATTACCTCTCATTGAACTGAAGTATTGTCTATTCACTGAGATGAATGTTATTGCTTTGTTATAACATGATGATAGGTTGGCAACTTTTGACATATTTTAGTTGTTTACAACTCATCCTTCGCTTGATCTTGACAGAGGTGAATCATCAATCTTTGAAGCAAGAAATGTTCTTTTGCAAATGCTGGAACGGAAGTCTTTGTGTTAGCAGTCTAGATTGTGTCTGTGTATAAATGGTGCAAAACTTGTAAATAATTCCTTTGTGTCTCAGAATGTGTCGGGAAACCGTTTTATATCTGTGTTTTAGCATCTGTCCATCCTTCTGTCTGGCTTGTTGTCCTCTTCATTTTGTTGTTGACAAAGAACCATGGCGATAAATAAACATTCTTTCTTCTCAATTTCCTGCACTGCCGCTCATTGAAATATGTTGTCTTATGCCAGTTGTCACTGTGTGCTGAAATGTTTTTCATAAACTTTCAGGTCATCATCGGCATTCAGTGAGGAAGTAAATGGAAAATAAAACCTACCCGTTACGATGGATCCATCTCACTGAGCTCAGATAACACTCATGTTTTCTCCAAAACCTTTATGCTTCTATTATTTCTGAAGAGTCCCGGCTTCTGGGCGGCAATGAGAGTGTGATTGCTTGTGTTCTCACCCATGTAATTCACTTGTAGAGTGCCATATTGCCATATGTTAGTGCTGCGTGTTTGCATATCTGCTGTGGCCTCACTCTTTGGGAAGTGCCTTTTTTAACATTGGGTATATATATTGTGCTTAAGAGCGCTGTTTCATTCAGATGGTAGGAAATACAGGACATAATGGACAGTTTGAGAATTCATTAATTCTATATAATATATATAACATTATTTTGTATTTTAAGTCGCATGAATACTATATACATCGTTAAGAATTATTAATGTCAATAATGTTTTTAATTATATATGAATTACAATAAATTTAAGAAATAGTAATGTTGGAATGAATAGACAGTGCAAAGCTCTCTGTTTGAAAAGACTGTCTGTCAAGTGACAATTTTTATGTGATTTTTTTGTAATGGGTTAATCTGAAATAGGACATCATTTAAAGTTATGTGGAACAGACAGATGTGCTCAGGGATGTCCTGTTTAATTTCTACTAACTGGTGCAGTAAAATAAATGTTGATATTCAAAATTGATTTCCAAACAAATCAAAGATCCCTACCCGAAAGAAACACATGCCTGCCTTTGTTGCTGTGCCATCAAAATAGTGAACGCTTGCTCTCTCTCTCTCCTCCCCCATCAATGCCTGTTTATGGCCCCTATTGCTGACTGGTTATGAGATTCAGATTCCAGAACAAAGAATCAAAATTGATTCCATAAAAATTGAAATCAAACAGCCTGTAGAACAATATGCATGGCTGACCTTTTAAAGGAGGAATGATTTTTCAGAGTTTGAAATCATTGTTTGCTTTTCCTTTTGGAGACTTTTAGATAGTATGTAAATGTACTAGTATGCAGGTACCATTTAATTTGATTTTAAGCAGAAGTAACACACAGTTTCTGCCAATCTCATTTGAATCTCGAGCACCTATAGAGTATTATTGCATACTTCTTATCCTCTAAGAGTCTTTAGTTTGATCACATTTATAAAAGACAGACACAGCTGTACGATTATTTCCCAATATAAGAACTCAAGTGCTGTCACACAATACATCATTGCATTTTCTAGCGGCATATCTGTTAATTCACTATAAATTTGTGTTGTTTACCTTATGCACGTATGTGCCGATTGACAACAAAACAAAGACATTTGATGTATAACATTTTACACTGAAATGCAGTGAACAAACAAACAAAGCTGAACTTCAATACAATGAACAAAGCACATTGATGGGAGTGCTCTTTCTCTCGCTCTCGCTGGTGTGCTTTTCAGTGAGGATTGTCCAATAAGGGACTATGAAAAGTTGCTATGTTATGGATTTTCATGTTAAAAAAAAACTTCACGAAACCTATACGAACCTTGGGGGTGTGTATCGAGCACAGAAATACAACGTCATACGTCCAACTCTTTTTTTGACAAGTTGACCATGTCAAGCATGAGAAGCCGGCACGTTTAAAATTGAGCCAGAAAGTAGAAAAAATAGCATGGAACCCACCTTTGAATAATATTTTATAAGGCGGCCTTATTTCTACACTTCACTAAGTACAGATACCACAATGATGTTTTACTTGAGTAAATGTTTTACAAACGACTATACATTATTTCTGCAAGATACGTTGACTAAATCTGAACACAATTAAGTAGTCATGCAATCCCTAATAAGGTCATGTGATTGTGCCAAGATTTTTACATTTTCCTGTGTGGTATTCATGAGACTGTCTGTATACAATCCATGGAGATGCTGCCTGAAACAGGAAGGAGAATTGATGCTGTCCACACTCCATATTACACGCTCGAGTAACACCCTGGCCTCAGCGCTGATGTCATGGTATCTTCACACCAGATTTTTTCTCACTACTGTCTCAGTGGGTAATTTGTGCATGCAGCTGGCTGCTACCTCAGCCCAGTGTGGTGCTAATGAGGAGACTGGTGCTGTGGTGGCTTTAATGGCTGCCTTGTCTCTGACTCCGGTTCTGCTGGCACGGGCCACCGGAGGCTCTCAGATGGATTGTGAAATTCTCCATTTCCTCACTGAACAACTGTTGTTCTCTCACCACATGGGCAGAAATGAGGTGCCACCTGTGATTAAGATGACAGCGATGCCAGTCAGCTATGCTGTGCCAGTGTGGATGGGACACTGGACATTGAGTTTCCCACACTCATTCTTTGGCCAATATCTTATTCTTTGACGGATACTTAAATAACGGATTTCAACAAAAAGTTAAAAAAGGATCTATACAATTTAAAAAAAAAACTTGCAAACATAGATGTTTATAAATGTACTTCCTTAATGCAATTACTACAAAATAAAGAACTATGAATTTAACAGCCATCGTTCTGACACACACATTAACTCAACTGCATGTGCCAGATCCCCACTTAAACAAAAGAAAAAAACATGCATGATCTAAGATGATTTTCTTGAGTCGGTTTGAAAAATACAGATTAAATGTCGATCATTACTGATTTATGTTATCCATTTCTTTCTGAGAAAAAGTTGTTTGATTGTCTTGTGTTTATTTTTGTTCACTCCAGCGTTCCATGCTCGATTTAGTTGATTTATAGATAACACCATCGTTAGACTGCCAGTAGAGAATCTCTGGCTTAAGCACTTGACATCGGAAAAAAAATCATAACACCCCGAATTTTTTTAAAGCTGGTTTATAATGGGGTTCTCCACCCATTGTTCCCATTTCACCCTTGTTTCTTCGGTTGCCGCCACAACACCACCAAGCAGCAGGGTCCACTCAGCCTTTGAAGCTTCTCCATAAGGAGAAGTTAATGATCTTTGGTACAGGGATCACTGCCAACTGTTCCTCTTTCATCCTTGAAATGCACTTAGGTTTACCAGGTCTGTCTGGCACCCTTACTGGTCATCTGATCCAACCCAACATCAGTTGGTGATCAGTTCACAACCCTACTGCTCTCTTTACCAGATTAACCAAAACATACAGCCACAAGTCTTTTGGCATGACAGTTCAATCACCAACCTTTGGTTTTAGGTGCTTTGGTATCAAGAAAACTTGATAAACCTAGGGCTACCACCACCCAACAAACCTATTATGGGGGTCAGGTAATACATTTTTTTTGGACACTATTGAAAGGTATTGTAAAACTTTTTTACAAATGTTGGTACCTTTTAGCTTGTAAACAAAAACAAAATTCTAACTACAACATTACAAGGCACAAAATAAATGATTTGAACAATTTTAAGGTTAACTGTTTTGATCAATGTAAGGTACTCAAAAAAAAAACTGAAATAGAAAAATTCATAGAATCATTAATATTTTATGACGGACGAAAATATTGGAGGCCGTGCGTAAATGTGATTGACACAATGTGAGGTTGTATTTCTTTTTTAAGGTGCGAAAATTTCGGATGCAAATATTCGACTCAATTTGAATTGGGCTTTATTCGTTATGTTGAGATGGTAGAATTGCAACATGATCTACAGTTTGAGTGATGTTAGACATATAGGTTCTATATACCGAATTGACTGTCTTCTCACACATTGCATTAAAAGGTTGTGGTCACCCTAGATGAACCTAATGTTCACAATATGGTGAACAATATCAAATGTACTGAACCTGATTATCACCACTCCTGCTTGGCTCATTTTAGTGTGTTACTCCTGAGAAGGTGTCAAACTCCAGTTGAAACTCCAGGAGTCTGGCTCTGTTATCATCAGAAAGCGTCAAATTCTATTAACCAATAGCCAATTTCTATTAACAATGTCTGGTTCACACATGCTCTGACGTCGGTACCTGTATCGCGATAGCTTCATATTTTACTCCTTACAAGTGGTGTGCTCCGATTGAATCCCCATGCTTAGCCCCAGGTGAGGAAATGGGATCGCCTTCTGTCTAATTCCTTTGACATCACATCTCCGAGGGGCACTGGTGCACTCAGGCCCTATCCACATCTTTACGTTTTTGTTTGATAACGCTTTCTTTTCTCTCTGTTGTTGCCCTACATCCATACTGAGATAGCTTTTTGGTCAATAGAAACAGAGCTTTTTGAAAACACTCTCTAAGGCGGATAGATTTGGAAATTCTGTTTTCAGGTTACAAAAAAAAGGTGACTACAAATGTGATGCGTCTTATGTTTTACTCAGGCACATAACATGTATGTAAATGTTTTTAGGATGTTTGGGCAGCACTGGGAAAATGCGTGAAACGCTCGTGTGGACGAGGAGCATTTGATGTTTTCGTTTTAAAACATAGAGGACAGTTTAAGTGCATAGTGAATTCTATGTTATTTGGGACACCACTACAGCTTTATTGATGTTAATGTTTAATGTGTAATATTGCTGGACGCAGATTTCACCAAAATTATACTTGATTGAGTTGCATGTGGTTGCGTGTCTTTGGATAAAACATAACAGAAAAATATTATGAATACAAATACAGCCCATTAAGCAGCATCCATGCCTGGGTGGCCAGACAAGCGGCAAGTTTTTCATCTTGAAATCTCTTTGTCATTCTTGTGAGAGAGCCCCTGTGAAGAGTCTGTCATAGAATCGACAGTCCAGATCTTGTCTAATGGATGACATGCTGTTCTACCCCTCCCCTCTACACTTTAAAATCATGTCATCAAAGTGATCTTAATAAATTAAATCTTGTTCTCAAAGACATGCTACTTTCCCCTCATTATTACTTGAGACACACCAGACTTTATAATTTATAAAAAAATAAGCTTCCTTTGTTGATAATGATAAAACACTTGAATAGTCTGATCTAGACGGCACAGCCACAGTCCACTGGCTGATACATATTTTACATAAACATGCCCACTTCAAGTCTACTCAACACCTCAGCTTTGCGTCAACAAAAACACCTGTGTTTTTTTCCAGTTGCATCTTAGTCATTTAAAAGGCTGTGTAATGTTCCTTGTTTGATGGCTACGTCAGTAAAAAAACAACTTTGGCAATAGAGACTTCCATATTCCGAAAGAGTCTCTCAAGGCCAGAAGAGTCTTTGAAAGAAGATGGATATCCAGATGGGCATGTCCTCTCCATGTCGCATCTATCAATTGTGTGTGTGTATGAGTGGCCTCCCTACAATGTCATACTTCAACCCTGAAAGCAACAGACTGGAGAGATGGCACTCTTGGAGTATCCGCTGATAAATTTGACCTGTATAATGTGCATTTGCTCCGCTCCATGTCCCATTTGCAAGATACACATTCAGAAAAGACATTTCCTACCACAATGAAGCCACAAAGACACAGAGCAGCACGATCTAGGAGTGTAACCATTTAGGGCCGAAGTACCAGTATACCAAATAATGGTATAAACAAGTACCTAACTATAGCCACCGGCGGCGCCAGGGGGGCTCTTGCGGGGTCTCAAGACCCGCCCAAAAGACGCCTTGACCCCCCATTTGATCCCCCACCCCCTCCCTGATTAAAAAATATTTAATTTATATAAAAATATATATATCCGGGATAAAGATTTAACAATGGTCCTCTTCAAACAACGCAGAACAATAATAATTCATAATTTATTCGATATATAAAAAAATCTAAACATAAGAATTACTGCGACGCCCCATGAATGTTGCTGCCGCTGCGCCTTGCGTCATTGCGTTCAAGGCGCTGCTGCGAGCCCGCAAGTGCTGCAACGCACTTTTTATCTAGAAGCTAAAAATGGATCGCTTCGTCATACCTAAAAACAAATTGACAGCAGACGGAAATAGGACTGAAAATAAGCCGTTGCAGTGGAGGGCGAGCCCTGCTTGATCCTAGAACTCGAAATAGAGGACACCGAGGAATTGGAGGATGAGGAGGTGGGACCGGAGCAACTCGCATATGGAAGCATATGTGTTGCAAAATTCAATTTGCAATGTAATATGCAAAATGGCAATGCAGTATGTAAATTGACAATGCAATTGTGTATCTAAATATAACTTTCAAATAACTTATGTGCAACATTAAGTGCAAAATGAAAATAAAAATTCAATTATATCAATTACATTTGGGAGTTCCTACACGGGTTTTATGATTACAAATGTAATTGATATAATTGAATTTTTATTTTCATTTTGCACTTAATGTTGCACATACGTTATTTGAAATGGAATGGATTTAACGGGGGATTTAAGCCATGGCCCCGCCGAGAAAACCAAGACAGCCTAAATTAAAATCATAACCGTGTCGTTCTTTTGGATCGCAGGGGCAGCTAGCATTCAGGGGTTTTAGTTACTCTTGGTTCAAAAAGTACCAGTGGCTGGAATATTCTGTCAAAAGACGCGGCTTTTTGTTTTGCCTGTCGTCATTTTTTTCACAGTGTGCATGGATCTGGTTTTATTTGTTTAGTAGCAGTAATATGCAGTTATTAGCCGTGTCCACTGTATTTTTTTTTCAAGACCCCCTTGAAATGAACAAGACTTGATTGCCCCCCCAATCAAAATTGTCTGGAGCCGCCACTGACTATAGCTAACTATGCGTGAATAAGTGTAAATTCAATGTGTAAAAACAAAGTTTTGTTCTATACTTCTGGTTATTACTTTAGAATCTTCAGAGGATAATGGATTTTGCATTCATGCCAAAATAAGATGCAGAGGAGGGATCAGACCTCAGATAAACAGCCCGATCAAGAATGACACACAAGTTGATAAATGTATCTTTGTTAATGGCATTCTCTGCCATAGTATTGAGGTTGATATCCGTGGTGTTAGTCATGACTTCTTCCCCGGCCATTGTGCCAAAGCCTGAAAGGCAGCTGTAGGAGATGCAGGGAACTTATTCTCTAATGCCTTTTCACAAACAGTCTTAAGCCATTAGGGCTTCGAAGAAACATTTATTTTCTTCCTTCCTATTTTCTTCACAACGTATTCACTTTCTATGAATTCAACACATCCCTGTTGTGGTTGGTCCCTTAAAGCTTTATGCTGCCTCAGGCTGCTGCATTGTTCGAGAAACACCATCCTGCATAATGTTGGAGATGATTGTTTCATTTCTGTCCACTGGCATATTTTTGGAAGCTTGTCAAGGCAGCTATAGACGGTGGGCAGAGCTGTTTCCCTTTTAGGAAAAAGAGGGTTTTCAAAAAGAGCAGCTACATGTTTTTGGCAGGCAAAACTGTTATTATGATTTGACATCCTGCAATATTAAGCGTAGGCAAGTAGGTTTTAAAATACAGTGGGAAATTAGGATCATCTGAGTGTGTATTTATGAAAGTATGAGACGCTGTGAAGACTGCAAATGGTAAGTGACATCAACAGGGTGGATCTGAAAGCTATGTTTAGAGAGGGTTCTTATAAAACAAAACATATTATTGACCATGTTTAGCAACTACATGTAAAAAAAAGACCATTTTCTTAAAGTTAATATTAAGAATATATTTTACTGAATTATTTTTTCCTTTTGACCAGCAGGCTTTATTAATTTGAAGGTTAATGTGAGCTGAAAATGCTGAGGTCATGTGCTTATTTTTTTTGAAGGGCACTTATAGTTTAGAATAGTTTAGGCCAGACTGTTGTTCTGTAGCTTTGAGCTGGACTGTTTGTCTTTCCCAAAACAAAACTTTTAGACACAATAAAGTAAAACAATCACAATAAAGTCTGTCCTTGAAAATAAAACTAAAGTGCTGGTTTTTCACAGGCTGATTTTTATATGCTGGTGAGAAACGAAAAGGAGAAAGTGACAGATATAGCATGCTGTACTGAGAAGGCAAGATTGCGAGACCCTGCCTTGTTTTTGGTGTTTGAACTCTTCATTGTTAAATGCTGTTTGGAACCATCTCCTGAACATCTGGACTGGCCAAGGTTAGCTTCATAGTTATTATGTTCAAAACTGTATTAAAGCATACATGGACTACAATTTTACCAGTTATTAGTATTTTGTTGATTGTGTCTTTTAGTAATATGTTGTAGTCATTCTCAGTTTAGCACAACAAGCATAGACACATTTTCCATATATGTTTAATAATATATTTAAAAGTAAAGATTGAAGTCATACGTTTTTTGGACAATGGTGTAGTGTAAAAAAATGGCCCTCATATGTGTTACCACATGGAATATAAATATATATATATATATATATATATATATATATGTGTCATGATTCCGCCATCAATTCATGTTTATTCTTTGTCTTGCGGCGGAGTCATGGCATAGCCTTAGGTTTTGTGTGGAGGGAGAGATAGTGAGTCTCTCCTTACTCTCTCTCCGGTCCGCGCCTTTGTTCCTGCCATCTCGTTTCCTCATACCTTCCCATCAGTGTGTCATCCCCTAAACCTGCTCCCTTTGTCAATTATTCTTTGTTAGTCTCCTTTATAAAATGCATTCTCGTCTCTTGTCCTGTCCCCGTTCGTTTTGTGACTTTGTTTCAATTGAGGTTTCCGCTTCATGCATTCATTGTAGCTCTTGTACCTCGACTAGTATTTTGTGTCCTGTTATTGCCTGTGATGTTTCCCAGCGTCAGTAAGTTAAGTTTAGTCCTAGTTTTATTGTCTATTGTTGTATTTAGTCCTTGTTAGTTAAGTTTAAGTGGTCTTTATTCCTGTTCTTGTTTATTGTTTTACCCCGCATGTGGGTCTTTGTTTTGTCTTTGTTATTCCCGTCTGCACCGCTGCCTGCAATTGGGACAAATGGGCAGCCCCATGGACAGGCTCCCAACTAGCCGTTGGCCGTGTACCGGCAATCCGGTATGGTGGGAGGCATTAGCCTCCCAGTTACACGCTGTAGGTGGCCCGTTCCCGGCCCAGTGCCATCGGCCTCTGCAGGACTATGCTCGGAGGTCGAGGCCAGGAGGTCCCCGAGGTGCTAGTGAGTGCCTACCTGATGGCCGGGATGGACGACCCACCATCTTTTCCTGAGCGGGAGGAGTTGGTTTATCAGCCGTTCCCACAGTTAGTGCAACGGCTGCAGCTTCGAGAGGAGCGTGGCAAAGACTCCTCTCCTAGCTGTCATCCAATCTCCTCTCATCCCGGTCTGGTGTCCATCCCGGAGGACCATGTGGTGGGTACTCTCACCTTGGGGGACTCCACACCGTCCTCCTCCTCACCTCCTGCAGCATCTCCACCACCAGCCAGCCTTGGTGGCAAACGGGGGAGGCGAGAGTCCTGGGAGGGTGCTCTGCGGAGGCCTCCAGCCCAGAGCCAACCATGCCCTTCACCTCCTTCCTCCAGCCGACAAGCAGACGGGTGTCTCGGCTGAAGAAAAAGAGATGCAACGGAAGGCAGCTCGGAGCCCGGTGGTCCCAGTTCCGGTAGTCCCAGTTCCGGTGGTCCCGAGTCCCGTGTCGAGTCCAGTGTCCAGTCTGGCAGGCCAGCCGGCATCAAGTCCCGCCCAGCCTTGTATATTGTTCTACCCCCAAGTGGGTCTTTGTTTTGTGTTTATATAAAGTCTTTGTTATAACCGTCTGCACCGCTACCTGCAATTGTGTTCTCCTTCGAATTTCATGACATATATATATATATATCCTGTCGACCCTCAAGGTTATGGGTGTCTCGGAATGGTGCTTCAATGGTTCAGATCTTGCCTTTCAGGTAGGTCATTTAGAGTATGCTGGTGAGTGAGGTCTTGGAGTCCCAACATCTTGATACAGGGGTGCCTCAGGGCTCAGTGCTTGGGCCATTGCTCTTTTCTATATACATGACATCCTTTGGCTCTGTCATTCGGAAACATGGCTTTTCCTTTTGCTATGCGGATGATACACAACTCCACCTGTCATTTCAGCCTGACGATCCGACGGTCATTTCAGCATGCCTGAGTGACATTTCGCAGATGAACCTTGCAAAAACAGAACTGCTTGTAATCCCTTCCGACCCTAAACTCCATCACAACTTTTCCATTTAACTGGGCTCATCAACCATCACATCTTCCAGAACAATCAGAAACCTGGGAGGGGTGATCGATGATCAGCTAAACTTTAAAGATCAGGTTGCCAGCACCACTCGGTCATGTAGATTCATCCTCTACAATATCAGGAAAATTACACCTTTCATATCCGAGCATGCTACGCAGGTCCTAGGCTCTTGTTCGGTCCAGACTGGACTATTGCAAAGCGCTACTTGCTGGACTTCCTGGTTGCACGACCAAACCTCTACGGATGATCCAGAATGCAGCGGCAAGAGTGGTCTTCAATGAACCGAAGAGAGCACATGTCACTCCTCTCTTCATTAAGTTACATTGGCTCCCTATAGTCGCTTGCATCAAAATCAAGACTCTGCTCCTGGCCTATAAGATCACAACTGGTTCGGCACCACCTTATCTTCACTCGCTAATGCAGACATATGTACCCGCCAGATCCCTATGCTCTGCAAACGAACGGCGTCTTGTGGTGCCATCTCAAAAATGTAAAAAATCTCTCTCAATTGCTTCCATTGCCTACCCCACCTGTAAGTTGCTTTGGATAAAAGCGTCTGCTAAATGACTGTCGTACAGGAGCAACAATGCAATAGGCCACATACTGTATATACGCCAATACCTAAAAAAATTGGGTATAAGCAAATAGAGTTTACTGTATACAATATACAGTAAGTGTTATATATCATGATTAGTAACACAATTTTATTTGTTTTATCTAAAGCAAGGTTTCCTTGCATGTGACGCTTAATGAGTTATGAAATACAAATTATGAAAATAATAAATTTGTTTTTAAAGAATTATATCTTTATATTTTAAATATTCACACATCTCACGTTCTGTTCACCACAAGAGAAACTTGAGCAACATTTCTACACACCTGTAATAAGAAAATAATTATCAAGCACTTTTCTTAACAAGAGGAAAATGCTTTGCTGTGTTTATAATCACAGCTGGCTGATAGCTCACAGTGACATGCAGCCAAAGACACAGATACGCCCACCCATCAACACACACGCACACTTTTACAGAAGCGAGCAGGGAATTTACAAACCGCCAAAGATGCAATTCTGATATGCTTAATAAGAGACAAAATTTGCATGTGTTAAATGACTTTTGATCATGGACTTCACGTGCATGCTGAGCAAAAGATTTCCAGCTATTTCTGGAACAACACAGCCCACTCAAACACACACTCACAAATCTTCACTTCTTCTGACACTCTTTATGTGTGTTGCTCTGTTTCCCATCTTTACGTTCGCTATAAACTTGAATCATGCGTTCTGGCTCATCTTTAATTCATGTGATTCTCTTCATAAATCTATTTACTGCAATGGTCCATACCTGGCCGGTTTTATGTATGTAAATGAGCCCTCCACTCTGTCAGATTTTATAAAGTATAATATGCATCTGATTTACAGGGTCGCTGAGTTTGCCTTTTCTCTTGAAAGGTCGTATTAGCCCAAGCCAAAGTAGCAGCTGCGTTGTTGCGTTAACACAATGATTGACAGCCAATGTCTTGAACAACTGAATAATTTGACCTGCCATTGTTTGTAATGTATAACCCCATGTGTGTTGCCTGGTCTCACCCGTTTTTATGCCAATAATTACCATCCAAAGAGGGTATTGTGTATTATTGTTCCACAATAGGTCAGTTTTTAGCCTTTAGGGCTTTATTGTTTTGTTATAGGGAAGAGAGAGGAACAGGTATAAGGAAAGGACCATGAGCCAGGACTCTGGCTGACAGAAATGCTACTGTTACACTTGTCCTACTTGCAGCCCACAAACATATTCATTTATAAAACCTTCTTAATGTTTGTTTGTAGTGACTTTGTGGTTTTAATGATCTTCCTGGATAGCATATGAAGGCATATGCCGCCACTCCGACATAAATGCTGTACAGAGAAGGCATCATGGATTAGACAAACCCAGAAAATTTTAAATTGTAAATATTTTGAATAGGATAAAAGCTGTATGCAACACGAAGGAACTCTCAGAAGATGAAGGCCATGACATTCAATTAAGTGCAATCAAATGTAAAAGCAAGTTATTTATTTATTTGTGAAACACTTAAAACTCCTTTCAAACATATGCTGCCAGTTCTGCTAATAAAGTCTGCTTTAGTGTTTATATCTTCAAACAAGCTCAAGACAAATTAACCCAAAAGCGGTGGTTACTGTATGTGCAGAAAAACAATTTAGCACATTTTAGCTGTGTTCATTTTGGTCAGCTAAAGAAACCTGATTGCTTGACATGACTGCTCGGTGTAGCTGGGGATGGAGGGCTTATCAGAGGAAACATGCTGCTTAGGCTGAGGAATGGAAAGCTGTGGCTTTCCGTGACCCAACGGCATTGCATTTGCCTGGGGAGATTATGATGGCAGTGACTGCAAGAAGTAGAAACATTTTCGCTAGTGGGTGTCATTTTTACAGAAAACACTGTAATTCCAGCATCCTTTCATGACTTTTATTTTTTATATTTGTTTTGTTTGGAGTTTGGTGTGTGTGATATGGCCAGGCAGCAGTCACGCTACATAAACCAAGTGACCTAAAAAATACATAGTGTTGCCTGTCATGGCTGGTTAGGTTCAAATAAAGCAAAGCCTCTGATTCAAGACTTTCTAAACCAACAGATATCGGCCTGATCTCTTGAAATGTCCTTTCTTACAAAAAAGGGGTTTGTATGTGTTGTTTCAGCTTTTATTAAATGGTAAAAGTAACCTGCTAGTGGAGGGGGAGGCTTCTCTTAACATCACTTACTGTAATTCAACCTGTTTGTCTTTTATTGATATCATTTAACCACTGTAAGAGCTTAGAGTTACCATTAAAAAAATATATATATATATATATATATATATATATATATATACAGTTGAAAGAAAAAGTATGTGAACCCTTTGGGCTTACTTGGATTTCTTCATAAATTGGTCATAAAATGTGTTCTGATCTTCATCTAAGTCACAACAATAGATAAACACAGTCTGCTTAAACTAATACCGCACAAACATTATATGTTTTCATGTTTTTATTGAACACAACATGTAAACATTCATAGTGCAGGGTGGAAAAAGTATGTGAAACCCTAGGCTAATGACTTCTCCAAGAGCTAATTGGAGCCAGGAGTTAGCCAACCTGGGGTCCAATCATTGTGATGAGATTGGATGTGTTGATTAAAGCTGGCCTGTCCAATAAAAAACACACACCAGTTTTGAGTTTGCTGTTCTGAAGAAGCGTTGTCTGATGTGAACACATTTTATGACCAATTTATGAAGAAATCCAAGTAAGCCCAAAGGGTTCACATACTTTTTCTTTCAACTATATTATTAATTATTGACTGGTTATTATCACTTATTCTTCTCAATTGAGAATTTACTTGTTGTTTCGTTTCATATTTTAAAGTATACCGTGGTCTGTTTGTATATTTGATTCTGATTGGCTGTAAGGGTGTTCCAGTCAGTTTGATCAACATTTGAAATGTCTGATCAAAAATTCCACTGTAAACATCAATAACAGCTTTAATTTGGCAAATGACCATGGAATAAACAGGATAATCCACAGCTAGCCTTGCATTAAAGGCCTCCACATCGTGCATTTAAATCCTTTAACATAAGGCTAGCCGTGGATTATCCCTTACGTGGTTGACCCATTGCTCTACAACATAATATCATACTGGCATACATTTTTGTTCATTTAAATGTCATAAAAAATGGGATGAACAATACAATTTCTAAGAATAAGAATTCAGAAAAAAAGAAAAAATCATGTGGCTTCGGTGCACAGATTCATTGTTTCAAGAAATTGATGACAGGGTTTTTTAGGATGAACTATTTCTGTTTAGTTTAAAACCAGAATCTTTGTTAAAATGTGTAATAAACAATTACAGAGACAGTGAGAGCCCAAACCCCCTCATAGCATTGCAGGTTCTGTTTAGTCAAGAGAGGCTTTTAAAAAATTGACATCTTAAGCGACATAATGGTCCATTTTTTTTTTGGTCCAAGTATTGTTTTATATTTCTATTAGCTGATAATGATTTTGTTTGATGTGTAAATCAGGGCCCGGTGACTTTATTTAGCAGCAGGAGACATCCATCATGAATTACACTGCTTCACTGGCACTGCAGAAGTCATTTCTGAAAGCCAGTGAACTGCGATCCCTAGAGCCATTCTCTACCATATGGCCAAGACAGCGATTAGATGAGTGAGCAAGAACTGTGTGAATTATAACATGGACTAGTGACTGTAAAAGGGTCATTCTCCTGAAATACTGCCATGTGTGGTTTCCCATTACCGCCAGAATACTAAACTTTTTCACATTCTATAAATAGACTTCAGACTGTGTGATGGGAATTCGTTTGAGCTTATTTATTGGTATATTTACTTACGTTGTTTTCCTTACAAAATTCTTTAGGACTTTCTCTTCAGCTCTATTATTCTATGCCATGACTACTATACAAATAATGATTTCTTCCTGAAATTATTTCAGGAGCAGGGAAATCATACCAGGGTTGACCACTTGGTTTAAAAAAGGTGGTCCTCTATAATATCTATTAAAGCTTGGTGTTATATAACGGGATTAACTTGGTAAAAGATGGCAAACCTAGCACCAAATATGAAAACAATACTATGACGCAAAACAATGGATGGCCTCTTAAAGTACAGTGGACTAATCATGTGGAAAGAAATAGCTCAAATGAGGTCAACCTCTATTGAGAGCTAATAATCAATATTTTTGTTGTGACCCTGATAAATGACTGCATCTGGCCTTACAAGCACACATGCTATCCACAGAGTTGTTCCAGGCACAGTCCATGACCACAGTCACCCAATCAATTTGAAATCCTTCTAGAGAGAATGAAGGCATTCTTCTGTAACTTAGCACTGTAAAGTGGGAAACTATTCGATTTGACCATCACCTAACTGGCCTATTTAAGATCCAAAGAGAAATGTTTACCAAAGATGTACGAGGTGTTTCATCTGTACCATGTGTGCTACTCAATTAACACTAGAACTACGGATGTATTTCAAATTAAATGATCTCCCAGTCATTGACGTTTACTAAAATTGTGTTATTTACAACTCCCCATTGTTAAAAATTGTTTAGATAAAACAAGATTAAAAAGCGGGGATTTATACTTATACGATTCTCTATGATAAGGGATTTTCTTACTTTAGCTTAGAACATAAAACAACAGCACAAAAACATTTTGATGACTGTAGTTGATGACTAAAAATAATAATTTCATGTCTCTAGACATTACATTGTGATGACAGTCGAATAAAACCGTGACATAAGAGATATATATTTTTTTAGCAATATCAAAACAATATTCATATGCAAGGTGTAAATTTTACCCGCTGGTGGTTTTAGGTATGCAGCAAACCTGGCAGTTCTAGTGTTAATTTAGGAGGATGTGCATTAATAATGTCAGTGGAGACTTCATTCACTCCTGACATTGTCAGGCTATGTAATTGCCATTGTGTCCTTACTGAGTATGTTAGTATGTTATGGGCTGGTAGAGAAACAGCTTATTGATTATGAGTAGTCATTTATAAATTTAAAAGTCTGTTTGCTGTGGATTGAGAACCTTTGTCTGTGTTTTATTTTGGAATAAAAATGCATGGGCTGTAGGAAAAAGATCTGCACAACGCAAAAAGTCAAAGATTAATTTCTAACAAATACTTCAAAATTCATGAGTATATAGTTTTATTTGGCCAGAATAGCGAAATCTGTGCTTTGACAGAGAGCAGCGCTGCTCAATGCAGTAGAGTAGTTTCCTTGCTTCCTTTTTTGCTTTTTGTACTATATGGTTTTACTTCTACATTGCCTGCAGTTTACCAAAGTAAATAATAATGATGCATTATTTTCATAGGGGGTATGTTATAATTTGCTAAAGTAAACCAGACTTTAATATTGACAAGTCATAGCAAACACCTTTAAGTTTCACTCTGTGTTTGACAATGGCTAAGATACACTTGAATTCTGTGACTGTATAATGCACTCAAAGTGTGAGGCAGAGATGAAACAAACTTCAGTGGTCCATCAGTGTTTGTGTGGGAACATAAAGTTGAAGTTCTGCACGTAACACAAACCTACTGTTCATTACTGTTAAATACACGTAACATTACTGTTAAATACACGACGAATATGTGTACCGTATCACTGCTACTTTAAGTGTGCGCAAAGTTTATTCTGTTAATTCTTTATAATAGATTAAAACAGTTGTTTATTGTAGCATTATACCAAAGTCTGTTTGAATACTCGATTCTGCATGGTTTGAAGGCGTGCATTAAAACCTTTTAATGCACAGGTAGTTCCAGTCAGTTTGATTAATAACAATCATTTTCACCTCTCTGATCACAAACTCACACTGTAAACTTCAATAACAGCTTTAACTTGGCAAATGACCATGGTATAAACCAATTTGTGAAATTGTCAGGAACTTTTATCTATTAATTTGTGTTCATCAACCCAAATTTCCTCTTTTTTGTGTTTCACCAATACGACAATTTTTCAATACACAGACCGCGTGTGTTTGTACATTTATATATTTCTAACCTGATATCAAAACAAGTCGCAAATATTTTAGGAGTTGGCTAAAATCCAGACCCTAAAATCACAGCCCCAAAGGCTAATTTAGCTAAAAATGCTAACTTCACGAGGTGGCAGAGCAATGATAATGGCTACCCTTACCACGCCCCTAAATCTAACATCACATGGGAAAAGTCATATCATAACAAAATATATGAATAAAATCGTAGGAATTAGGAATTTACAAGAATGAGCCACCTTGTAAAATAGGTATGAATTTCCATCAGATTGCGTTGATATATATTTATACATATGAAAGATATCGCATATTAAAGTACGTTTGATGGAAAGTAGTGCTGGTTGACACGCAAAAATTGCGGGCTGACTGACACCAAGAAAGGAGAAAATTTGTGTTGATGGACACAAATTAATAGATTACGCTTTGTGACAATTTCACGAATTCCTGTGAGACTGTGTTGTATAAGCATGATAATCCACGGCTAGCTGTGCAGTAACCGCCTTTAATGCACTGCTAGTTAACGTTAACGTTAGAGAAAAAACGAGTTGATTATAAATTTGGGAATGCAGTGTCTCCGCAGTCAACTGTTGATACTGTAACATCATTGTATGATGGGACCACACTTGTGGAATCCAAGTGAATTATATCATTTTGTCATGACTCAACTTTTGCAGTGCCTGTGATATGCCAGTATGACAACTCTGGAGGTGGATAAAGCTAAGACACTTATTAAAGAGGTGCTGCAACGATGTGTCATGCATTCTGACTTCTTTACAATGTTAAACGTGCTGTCTTCTCATGCTGAACATGGTCAACTTGTCAAACAATGAGTTGGGTGTTTTACATAGTATTTCTTTGCTCAATACACTCCCCCAGCGATCGTTCAGGTTTCCGCAAGTTTTTTTTTTTTACATATTCAACTTTTTTGCAACAATTTTCTTAATCCCTTATTGTACAATGCTCCCGGACAAGCACTCAGCACGCCCATGCGGCAGCATGGAGAGCAGGAGAAGGAGCATGCGCAGACATCACTTTCACTTGTGTGCAGGAGAGAGAGAGCATATGTTCGCGTAGTTCAGGGGTTTGTTTGTTCACTGCATTTGGGTGATGAATGTTATATAAACTGTGGATATAACGCTGGATTTGGAGATCGTTTGAAACTGATATATGAAGCCGTCCCGGCGCTTAAAATGGCGGACATGAACCGCATGCGGTGAGTGAAACTAATGTCTGTGTTTTGTTGGCAATGTGCTTTGGATCTGCCTACCCCTCCGCACACGCCGTATGATTTTGGAAGTAGTCTTACAGCTGTATCTATCTTTTATAAATGTGATCAAACTAAATACTCTTCGAAGATACGACGTATGCAATGCTACTCTATAGGTACTCAAGATTAGTGAGACTGGCAGAAACCCCATGTGTTAGGGCCGCTTTATAGCTTTCTTATAATAAATCTGTATCATTTCAGCAAATTACCCAATGTAATATCTAATCCATGTACATGCACTACTCCACTCAGAAGAATTATGCATCCAAATATTAATGGGGTGAATAAATAAAGGGAGGTATTTGCATGCTAATTAGCTCTAATGATCTTTTTAGCACAATGATTATCTTCAGAGTGTTCAGCTGGGATTGAGAGCTACGGGGACAGAATTGTGCCAGATACCAATGCCAGCACAGAGCTTTCTCATTCTGATGTTGCATTCTACATAAATCTCATATACATTACTATTGATAGCAGTGACTGGACAGATCCCTCTTCGATGGCAAATTCCTTAACAACAAACTGGATTGTAGTAAACTAATTCTTAGTTTAAACATTTAATGAATTTAAGTCAACATTATGCACATTTTGTTGGCAGTTGTGGCCTACTGGTTAGAGAGTCGGACTCATGACCAGAAGGTTGCCGGTTCGATTCTCAAGCAAGGAACCTTACCCCCACTTGCTCCCCGGGCACTGCAGTGATAGCTGCCCACTGCTAGGGGTGTACGTGTGTTCAAGACTTGCTGTGCGTGTGTTCACTACTCTAAATGCAGTGGTCACATTCGAGTATGGGTCACCATATCTGACAAATAGGTCACTTTCACTTCACTTTCAAAATACAGCAATAAATAAAACACAAAAGTGGTCCAGGACTGTGGGGCACAGGTGGATGACCATGGTCCTGGATAACCAAATGGCATTGGTAGAGCATGTATGAACGTATATCATGGCGGGCCAAGCTTGTTAGTGGCCCATGGCAGAGCAGGCTTGGCAGTGTACTATTTCGTTGCTCTCGACACGATGTGTCTTCTGGACATGGCATGGCGCCCTCGTTTTTGGCCTCAGTGGTGTTGGTGCACTCGCTCAGGGCCTTGCTGGCATTTCAAAATACTTTAAATACTCGCTTGTGAGATATGAGTTGAACCAGCTGAGTGATCTTCCACTGATACCCAAGCTGAGGAGAGAGGACTGCAGGATCTGGTGGAGAGTTCAGCTCCAACACTAATCAAATATACCTGCTTGATATGCTTAAAGAATCCGGAAGACCTTAACTATCTGGTTTAGGTGTGTTTAAATACTAATGGTACATTTTTAAATCAGAAAAACTGAAAAAATATTTTGAAATATTTTTTCTGCAGCTGTATGTTATTTGCATAAATGGCCTATGATGACATTATTCTCAAACACTAAAAGTTTGCTCTCACAATGATTATAATTTCTTTAAACAAATGTGCAAGGATGAGCTTATAGTAAATAATACCATACAGTTTTTATTGATAAATGTATTTGTCAAATGCAAATGTAACGAGCGAGCACTAGCAAAATATCCCTGGCAAATCTCATGAGGACAACACTTCTTCACACCATCTTCACATCACTTCAGGACCTGCGATGCTTCACTCTGGCTGTTCTCTTTGGTTACGGTGCAGGCTTTCAGCAGGAGTCAATGGGTGCCTGCTGCAGTTTTCTTAAGGCAGGCCATAATAATTGGGCACACTTAACCATTCATGAACTCTTATTGGGCATGCCTGTGGCTGTCTGTAGTATGGAGCCATTTCAGTCATTTTACATGCCTCATTTTTATTCACATAGTTTGTTATGTGCTCTTGTACATATGCGCCTGCCAGGGACAGATGAATAACTTGCAATTATGGAGAATTTCAATAAAAAATTGATCTAATAAATAAGGTCATGTTTTGAGGGTATGTTTCCGTCCACTATAACTTCATTTTATGGCCGCAAAACGAGTGACTTGTCAAACGCAACGTGGGCTTTAATTTGCATCTCAGTAGCCCAGAGACGGTCATGCTATCCGCCAGAAAAAGCTTGTTAGCCTACTCAGGCTTGCCATGTTATGACAGTTATTAGGGGATGGAGTAATTGTTTTGGATTTGAAATGGTGTTAGAGATGGCAAAGCAAATGAGGCATTGGCCAGTGTGTCTGATTATCAGAATGAACATCTTCTGTCTTGTTTGGATTAAACTTCTTTCTTAACAAGAAATTAGTTCAACTAAGCAGCTCAACAGACCGGTTTAATGCACTTCTTGCTGTTAATGCTTATGAATTCATTGTCTTTTATAAGAATAATTTCTTAAAGTCTGGGTAAAGTACATTTAAATATGTGTTGAACTTGAGTTTATCACACCATTAAAATGTATTAAAATGTGTTAACCACCATTAAGTTATCAAAATCCTGAAAAAAAAATCAATTCTCTTTGCTCTCTTACACTGGGGGCTTGTCCGCTGTCTGTGCTGAAACCACACTCATGTGAGTCAATGTGCACAATCTTTATCAACAGATCAACACATCAGACCAAGGAACCAGCCTGTATATGATGGGTGATGATGTATGTGGAGTGGAAGCCTGCAGTGGTTGTTTGAAAATATATAGTTGGAAAGCTATTATTATTTTAAAGCTTCTGCGCCGAAGACACAGGAATACATTTACAGTGTTTAGTGAGCATCTTAAAGAGACAGACTTTAATTGTTCCGTGACATGATGTACCTTAAAGCGTACGTAACATGACATGAAAATGACATTTCATGCAGTCTGTTATGTTGCCGTGTTTGAAATTAAGCTGTCTGCCAAGTTGTAAGTCCGAAGGTGAGTTATTTGCTTGTAAAATTGAGAGTCGACTCTGAATCACACAAACGAGCCGTGGACGCATATCTACGTCACTATACATAGTCCCCGTCTACGTTTTGCTGAGACTGACGCGAAAACTTATGTCTCCTCCCCCAAACACTGTCGCACTTTCGTGATGCATGTGTATCATGTGTTCTACGGTGTGAAACTAAGTCCGTCTTATTTCAGCTACTTAAGCAAGAACGTCTGAGGGAAAAATGGTTACAATTCATTTTTCAAAGAATACCGAAGGAGTATAACCCCAGGGTTGTACTGTGTGCGCGTCATTTCACCAATGATTGCTTTGATAATCTTGGCGCGTTCAGTGCAGGATATGTGAAACGACTGTCATTGAGAGAGGGGGCAATACCAACTCTATTTGGACCTTTTAGCTCCACCGAGTCCCAACCTGTAAGTGTGACTTTTGATATTTGTCTGAACTTCAAGAAATATTTTCGTACCTTATGTCTGTGTTTAGCTAATGCATATAACGCTAACATTAGCATGTAGCGTTATTTCTGGTGTGTTACAGTTTGTTTATCTTGCTATTTACTCGGCTGATTTAATTGTTCAATCCATGAATTCTCAAAGTATTTGTTTCAAGAACTAGTTCGAGTACTATCTGTTTTGTAATAACATCTGAAGATACGAACACGGTACACTGTATGCTGTGTCAACTAGTCCATGTATAATACTGTTAATTGTAAATGTCCTTTTTCTTACAGGGATCTGCAGAAGGATGAATTAATTCTCTAAATACTTTAAACGTTTATGAACTTAATAGAATGTTTTATGAAATAATTTTGTTGTTATGGCAACAAACGATAGAAAATATTTTTCATAACATAAATTGATTCATAATAATGTGTAAACAACCTGTTGCACTTCCTGGCAGCAAATATTTTCTTCCTCGCTTTGCAGTTGGCGCATTTACATTTACATTTAGTCATTTGGCAGACGCTTTTATCCAAAGCGACTTACAGTGCACTTATTACAGGGACAATCCCCCTGGAGCAACATGGAGTAAAGTGTCTTGCTTAAGGACACACTGGTGGTGGCTGCTGGGATCGAACCAGCAACCTTTGATTTACCAGTTCAGTGGTTTAACCCACTAGACCACCATCATTTGCCGCACGTGCACCTATATAGATATATTTGGGTGAAACTACAATAATTTTTCATAACGTCGACTTTTTGAAATGCTCTATGTACCATGACAACGCACAATTAGATGAAATAATAGTATTACTAACGTATTTTAAGAAAAATAATAATTTACTTCATTGATAAGCAAAACACAACATGCATGTTGTCACACTGAGAGTTTTTATGACAAGAAGTGTCACTTGACACTGACAAACATCCTGCTCCAGTCGTGGTGGAGTTTGTGGAGGATAAGCGTCTTCTTCCTCGTCGGACTCGACCTCAAACTGGTACGGTAAAATCGCCGACATCTCTATCTACACATATATATATAAAGAGATCCAAACACATGTAAACCGTAATCCTGTAATGATGGTAGGCGTTCCATTTGCGACAAATGATGACGTTTGACCAATCACAACAGACTACACAATCTGACCAATCACATGACACAAGGTTACCGGGTAGGAGGGGCCTAGACGGGTGAATCGCGGAACGAATCATTTGAGAGTATGTCAAGAAGTAGGGTACGAATAACTGCATATAATTACGAGATTAAAGTTTTTTTACACATTGTATGTAGATAAACTTGTTGTTGGACACTCCATTACCCAAAGTAGGGCCAAAAAAACATATGTTACCTACTCTTTAAGAATTCTACATATCTAAGGTACTCAAGACTGATCTTCCTTATGACCCTTTGGTTGCAATACTTGGTTGGGCCCCCACCTTGGAATCATATAGCCTTAATCAAATTCAGACAATACAATATAGCAGTGGTCACCAACCCTGCTCCTGGAGATCGACCCTCCTGCAGACTGTAGCTCCAACCCTGCTTCAGCACACCTGTCTGTTATTATCAAGCAAACCTGAACACCTTGATTAGATAGTTCAGGTGTGTTTGATTGGGGTTAGATCTGAAATCTTCAGGACGGTCGATCTCAAGGAGCAGGGTTGGTGACCACTGCAATATAGGATGACAATTGCAAAGAAGGCAATTCTGTTGATGTGGAATAAAGAGATTGTACCCAAATTTGAGATGTTGCTCAAAGAATTTAGTTGTGTGTTACACATGGAAAAGATTGGATATGAAATTGCATATCTTTGAATATTTGGAGGGTGATCACTGATCATTGAATTTACCGGTCTGGTCAAATGCATCAACAATGGTGGTACTGTGGTTTATATATGGGGCAATGTGCAATTATTTAGTCCTTCCTCTCTTTATGTTTGGATGATTATTGACATAGGTGTTTTATTTTGAAGTTATGTACATCTGTCTTTGCACATATGTATGTTTTCATATTGTTTCTTTATGTTTGTATGAATACTCGCCCACGTATGTGTATATGGTTTTGTATTATTGTTGTATATTGCATATCCTTGATACTCATAATTTATTTGCTGTTTATTTGCTGCCAATTGTAGTATTATATACTACATACTGAAACGAGTAGGAATACTTGCTTAAAATAAATGGATTGCTGCTGCATCAATACTTTTTTATCCTTCGGTGAATGAGTGATCATATACTTTTGCATATATACACCTGTATATATATATTATTTGTTGGTTCTTGGGAACACTGTAAATCTTTTCAAAAGTTTGATCATTCTATGATCTATTAAAAAAACATCTTCTCTTTAGTCAGTATTGATAAACATTGCTTGTGCTTTCACCCTGTTCTAGCAGTAGAAACAGATGTTATGTTATGCGCCAGATCCTGGTGCATGCTATGGGGATGGACATTTTGCCTTTTCCCAAAACCATCTGTAACACTAAATTATATTCATGGACACGACACACTTGGGCTATAGGGTTCAAATCCAGTCAATGGAGATTCAAGACTGGTTTAAATTTCTACGTGAGTTACCTTGCTATTATCAAATATGTTAAAACAATGATGTCTGGAAGCAAAATAATCTTCTTGCTTTTACACCTTTTTGTGTCTTTAGTGGAACATTACATATTTAAATATTTATGATGCTCTTTCAAAGTGTATTCATACAATTACATACATATTCATACAACCATAATTCAGCAGATCCTTTGAAAAAGCATATACGGATTTTGTGAGATTTGGATGTAGTCTCGAAACATTTACTGTGAGGTTCAGTCTGCTAACATAAAGTAATGAAAATATGAATAATCAAGGTGAATAATGTTTTTAAAGTAATGTGTAATGTTCTACATTTACAATACATGACATTTCACACCGTTTAAAGGATCATAATACAGTATAGTTAATTTATTGTGAAAGAAAATAACAAAAATATATTTTTACATAACTTTGAAATCAGAATAACAAATGCTATTTGTAATTGCTAGTGCATGATATCCAAGCTTGTATCTGTGCATAGGAACCAGGTACATGGGAAAAATGCCAACATCCACTCAAGCCAAAGTAGTAATATTATTTTAAATGCACCCCAAGTGGATTGCTTTCATGTTGTACAAACAGAAAACAAAATATTTTTATTTATTTATTATACTACAGCATGATGGAGACATGAAATTGAGCTGCATACTGCAGCAAAATCCCTCTAACTATCCCTTTAATTAAATGTTATTTTTATGGCCCCTTGCATGGTTTTCATTCAAATACTGCACATAGTAAATCCTCCTCATGTTCTGTCAGAAGTAATAACCATCTGACCATCTGTCTGTCAAACCGCACTCATCACACTGCCCTCCATTTGAATACGACCCATTCACTAGACATCACATCCTGAGAGGCAGCCCTGAGCTCCATCCAGCTGTTTCACACTTCCCTTCAGATTTAGGACAGGCTGTTGGTGCTAATGTAAAGCCAGCATTGAGTCTCAGAGCACAGCTAAAGCCTTAGCCATGTTAACCGGCACGCCTACCCAGCCAGCGTCCGTGCAGAAGAGCTCCTTCCATCCGTGCTATTTTTGTGAACTTTGTCAGCTCTTTCCCTCTGGCCAGCAAGTGCTTGTGACAGGATAGAGATGGTGTCTCCAGAGAAACCAGCAGAATGGAGCTGCTGACAGTAAAATAAACTATTCAAGTCTCTCTAATGATGGTGGACAGACAAAGGGAACATAAACCAGCTGCTTTCTCATCAAATTCACTGTCAATAGATCCTCCCAGCTGTCTCACTCATGTACTAGACATCAATCAACCCATCATTACATGCTGAAATATTGGTGATTTTCAAAGAAACCTTTAATATGTTACTCACAAAGTAGTGGATATGACAGATACTACATATCCATTTTATATATATATATATATATATATATATATATATATTTAAATACATATGTGTAACCAAACTTGGTAGATTGTCATAAGGACAGAATATATTCAAATTGTGACAGCTCCACCCAACCATAGTTGTTGTATTTTTAGAAAATGTCTCTCTACAAACTTTTAAATAATCTTCCAAAGGGATTTATTGCATTCTTACCTAATTTGATTTACATTATACCAATACATACACAGCAAACATATAATTTGCATAGTGTTGATATGGTAAGGTTAGAAAAAGAGAAATGTTGCATATTCTCTGTGTACATTTAGATTTGCAACAAATTATGGCTGGAATACACTACATGAATTTCAAAATCTGAACACTGGGCATCATAAAGTCACGTGCACTTCCTCGAGAAATAGTGAAGAATTTTACTGATTTCAGACAGAAAGGTCTGCAATATGCATTTGAGCAATACATTCAGGATTTAAGATAACTGTAACAATAATTATACCTATATTTGTATTCACACCAGAAGAGTCGAATTCGTGCGATGTAGTAGGCTACTACTGTCACACAAATGGATGTATAGCCAACCTAAATTGGGAGTATTAAGTGTTTATATTTACTCCGAAATTTATAGTTATGAGAATTTTAGAGAGAGTAACTTTGGGAGTTCATGATATACAACGTTGTATCTGTGCATAGCAACCAGTTAACTTTGGGCAGAGTTTGTGGCTTCAATGGAAAAAGTGCTGTTTTTGTTAGTCGCTTTTAATGCAAATGAGCTTCTGCTCCCTTCCCCGTATGCAAAATATGACGTAGAGCGCTTACACATGTGCTCTGGATGACATCAAGACAAGCAATATGTCAGAAAGCGTAATTACGTCTGTAATGATTAAGTCATCATCGTCCGCCCGGGACTTTCGACCGCTATTCGCCTACTTTTATGTTCCATTTTACATCCAACAACGGCACACATTTGTTGTTTCTTAGATATTTTTGTCGCTGGCTAGTGGCCACATCTGCTCTTGCCTGAAAATGGCTGAAAGCGTGTCTCTGGCTGAAGGTGGACCTAAGCTCTCAGAAGGCGGATTCTTAGAGCAGTTATGGGCAGGCGTAAACAATGTGACATCAGATTGTTAGGGGATCGCCAACAGCCTGTTTTTGTGTCACTGTTGTGGTTTAAAGGAGATTACAAAAAGAAGAATAGATGGATTTGTATAATTACAGGGTGTTTCTGCACATACGCTGGTGCCTCAATTTCTGGTAGAGAAATATTTAAAAGTGCTTTTTCTGGGATTGTGTCCCTTAAATATTCGTTCTGTACATAAAAGAATAACAGTCCATCAGTGTCTTAATCTTTGTTTGTGTTCAATACCTCATAACAGAGTACAGCTGTAGTTTTTTCGACTTCATTGCTGAAAACATCTTTCCTTTAAAATATCCCAGCAAATTCTGGGTGGATTTGTGCATGCCCTAGACTCCTGGTGTGAGTGGTATCTGAGCGAGACGGAGCGATCGCTCCGGCCTTTGGATAAATACCCACTCCACACTCCTTATATGTTTTGCCCGCTCCCCTCTCGCTCCCCGCTCCGCTCCACTCACATGCTCTGGTCACAGTACCTGTTGGCATTCATGGTTCCCTCAATAAACTGTAGCTCCCCAGTGCCGGCAGCACTCATGCAGCCCCAGATCATGACACTCCAACCACCATGCTTGACTGTAGGCCAGACACACTTGTCTTTGTATTCCTCACCTGGTTGCCACCACACGCTTAACACCATCTGCACCAAATACGTTCATCTTGGTCTCATAGGACATGGTTCCAGTAATCCATGTCCTTAGTCTGCTTGTGTTCAGCACACTGTTCGCGGGCTTTCTTGTGCCTCATCTTTAGAAGAGGCTTCCTTGTGGAATGACACCCATGCAGATCAATGACCCCTGGCCTGAGCCATCTTTATGTAGAGAGCAAGAATTATTTTTTTCAGATCCTCAGAGAGTTCTTTGCCATGAGGGGCCATGTTTAACTTCGAGTGACCAGTATCAGGGAGTGAGAGCGATAATACCAAATTTGACACACCTGCTCCCCATTCACACCTGAGACTTTGTTACACTAAAGAATCACATGACACCGGGGAGGGAAAATGGCTAATTGGGTCAAATTTGTGAACTCCACTATTCTTCTTCATTTAAAATGGTTTTTAAGAGTTACATTTACATTTAGGCATTTGGCAGACGATTTTATCCAAAGCGACTTACATTGCTTTATCCTATACATTAAACATAGGTATTTGCAATCCCCTGGGATCGAACCCACAATCTTGCGTTGTTAACGCTATGCTCTTACCACTGAGCTACAGGAAAGCTTAGTGTATTTCCTGTAAAACTTAATTAACTTAATTAACGTTAGTGAACATGAAGTATTTTTTTGTTTAGGGGTGGGGGTTGGATTTGGCTCATGAAGTTATTATTGTAGATTTTAAATTAAGCAAGTGCAGGTTTCTTTTTTTGTTTCTTTTTCAAAAAAATACTTTTACATTTACTTATAATAGTAAATGTGCATACCTCTGACTTTCACCACAGAAGACGAAAGTGGCATGTCCCTGGTGCATATTTAAATGTGATCATGGATGGGTAGTTACGGTACGCGTCGCATTCTAAAATCATCTCAAAATATATTTTGAAACTGGATGGAACTGTGATCATCTGAAGCTAAAATACACTAAGCTATTATCTGTGAAATCTGTTACCTCTAAAATTTGCAAGAATTGTCAACTCATTCAAATTGGGGCACATATAAGTACGGACTGGGTATTTTTGGAGCAAAAACCCGGAAATAAGTAATCATTTTAGCGCTTCCGGTTTCATCCTCCTAAAGTCAATGGGTTATGTTATCAACAAAAGCTCCAAAAGCTCAAAAGCTGTTTTAAACACACCCTGGTGGCCAACAGACAATTAAATGACAGCAAATAAAAAATGGATCAAATAGAGAGTAAACTCTTTATTTATTTGGCCAAGCAAACATAGTCTGGTTGAGGCAGATAATATCAATATGGCCAAGTAGCAGCCTGACTGAAATCATTATTCAATGGGAATAAGATTGAACGCCTCTGGCAGAGGGTAAGCTTTAGCAAATTTGGTCTATTACTCTCACAAAGTTAAAACATGGCTTCAGAATCATTTAACATGCAAGTCATTTTGACTTATTTTATGGTTCCTTTTAATGAAGCCTTTATGTCACTTCTGAGATCTATAACATCTATTCTCATTCACTCTGTCTACATTGAAAGAGTAAATATTAAATTCAAGTTTTCCCATTTGTCCCACAGACAAAAATAAGTCATACATGTTGGGAACAACATAAGGGCAAATCAATTATGAAGTCGTTGTAGGTGAACTTTTAATTTAATGAATATTTTAAAGGCAGAAAGCTAAGGGATTAATGCTAATGTTGAGCGTTCATTTTAATTGGCGTTTTCTTCAAAAGCATGAAGCAAAAAAAAGAAGGACACAGCAAAGGCTTCTGGGAAGAAAATGTCACACCTGTTGTTTTGATTGGCGTGTGGTGACAAAATTATCGAGGATCCCTGTTGGATTTCATGAAAAATAAGATAAATGCATAAATTAACAATGACGCTAGACTGGATGCTTCTGCTAAGATTGACATTTTTCGGGGAAAACAAAAGGATTAAATGATTTTGGGGGGAGGTTTGAACTTTAATTGGGCTACAACTCAAGAAGACTCTTAAAAAAACTGCAGAGAAATTAGTTTGTATTGGGATTGTTGCCGTAATATGACATGGCTCTCATTTTTCATGTGCAACGAGATGTTAAATTTTGTTTGTAGTGTTTTTTGAAACCACTACAAAAGACCCTAATCGGGGTAAAAGTTAAGGTTGAGCTCCCTTTCAGAAGAAAAAATATATCTGACAAGATTCATTAGCTGATGTGTGTGGTTATAAAGTATTACTTTATAAGTAAATGTGAAGTAAAAATGTGTTGCCTATTAATGTATGAGTTTCTGTCTTCAGCAAAACACAACGGATATTCTTCATTTCATTAATATAAAGCCACTTTTCTCAAATTATCTTCTGTTGTGTTCCACGAAAAAAAAAGTCATACAGGTTTTGAATGACAGGGTGAAAAATTGATGACCGGATTTAAATTTTAGGTGATTTATACCTTTAAATCTCATTTGATCTGCATTGCCAGTGTATGGCTGTTGTGATGCAATTTACAATTCCTTAAATTTAGCAAAAAGCATGGCACATGTGAAAATAATGACTAATTAAAAGGGTGGAAACTACAAAATGAATATTATTCATTTTTGAAGGCCTATGTGGCCAACAAAAGGCCATAATCCTGACAGAATTTGGTATTTTATAAATCACTGTTTTACTGCATTAAGCTACATTACGTTTTTTATATTGTTTAAGGCACTTACTGCCTGTGATGTGACTCCTCTAATGACGGACAAAACACCATACAGTAAATTTAAGTAAAATGTTAATTACATGCACATACAGTATGTGTTTCAAACCATATACCCTGTAGAAAAAATCAGTATATGCTGGTAAGGTAGGTTTTAAAAATTGGTAGCTGGTTTGTACGGGTTTAAGATCATCATATGCTGGTCATGTCCTGGTTTAAGATGGTCCTTAACTAGTTTAAACTGATCATGAGCTAGATTAAACTGGTCCTAAACCAGCACATGACCAGTTTAGGACCAGCACACGACCAGCTTAAACCAGCACAAACCAGCTACCATGCTTCGAAACCTACCTATCCAGCAAATGATGTTTTTTCAACAGGGTAATGCCACAATATTACCTGTGAAAACACAGTGGTAAGCTATAGTAATTATAGTATTTGTTTTACATTTCCTACAATTGAACAGTTTTGGAGATTTTGGTTACCACCTGACAGTGGTGTTATGCTTATGTCAGCCACAGGTTAATCCTATTGGTCCATTGTTTCAAATCCTTCATCTATTGAGAATTAAAAGTTCAGCTTTTACTTGCCCGTATTTTATAAACACAATGCTCATAATATGAGATGTTGAAAGAAGAGATATGCTGTGAAATCGTCAAAGATGTCTATTTGACCCATGTGTGCAAAAACCAACAAAATGAGCACATAACATGGCCCTTGAGACAACTCTTATGTAACCTCTGCATACAGTATGTACCAAACAATGTAGCACAACTAAATCATGCTGTATACACTCATAAGATAAGGTGTGACTGTAGATTTTGGAGCAGTGCCTTCAATGTATCTGTAGGTTATTTTGCCAAATAATACATTTTGATCTGTACCCTGAAGCTGTTACAATCTAAAAATACAACTTTGAGATTTGACATGGATGCTGCTGGGTGAATCTGAAAAATATACTGTCATTTCAAGTCACTGTGTGTACAGTGATGTTAACATAAATTTATTTGTAGCTCTGTGGTGCTGTGAGTTTTAGGCTACAACAGTGACAGGAAGCTGCAGTGTGGCATACAGTAACACAAAGTGTTATCACTTACAGCTATGATGTGTCCACATAATTAACCAGAGCTCAATCAACACATTCACACTTTCACTTCTGTCATGACACCGGCTGTCTTAGTACATTCACAAACACACCAGTACAACACATGTAACAACCCAAGGATGTCTTGTATTTAATTTTAAAAGAATAAAGCAAACCCCCAAAGTTGCCCAAAGTTCATTTCAAATCAAGACCTTGTCCTGGCTAGAGCTGCATTATAAGAGGTGTGGGTCAAGGAATGGAGTCATTAAATACTGCTATGGCGCTAACACAGTCATAGCCCATTTCTCCAAGCAGAATCCAATTATAATCACCTGTTAAATGGACAAATGCAATTCTGTTATACCCAGTAAAATTGTTATACAGTTTGCTAGACATTTCTATTCCCTCATACCACATTCAAATGCATTTAATTGTGATTCTCTGAAGATTCTTGACATATGCACAGATCCAGGTATATTTTCTTTATTGCTGGTGATAGGTGCACATTAAATAATCCAATAAGGGACTAAAACTTTCCGAAACCTGTACGAACACTGGAAGAGTGAATCGAGCACAGAAATATTAAGTCACACGGTCAACTAGTTTTTTGACAAGTTGACCATGTTAAACTTGAGAAGCCAGCACGTTTAACAGTGTAAGAAGTATGGATGCATGAAATAGCATATACCTCCACTTTAATACTACTGTTTTAAATTTCTTTAATCAAAATTAAAACGCATTGACTTTGAGATTCAAAATGAACAAGAAGAGACTGACATTAGAACAGCAACACTGCAAAAAAAAACATTCTAAGGAGTTTTGTCTCATAAAAATATTTAAAACTTGTTAAATTAATATACATTTACATAACAAGGAAAGTGACCTTAGATATTTAGTCTTGTTTTATGAAAGAAAGTTTATGCTTAAAACAAAATTTTAAATTAAATCTCCAGCAAAGTGTTACAGTGTATTATTGTCATTATTGTACTCAAAAGGGTAATCCAAAATAAGGTACTTTTAATAAACAATCCAAAGGAAAAACAGGAACCACGAACAAAACACACATTAGCATTAAACAATAGCAGACAACAAACTGAGGAAAATACAGGGCTTAAATACAAGGGAAGACGTAATCAAGGGAAACTGAAACAGGTGAGGGACTAATTAATTAATAATAAAAATCAGCCACGGAGGGAAAAAACCAACCAAAACATAACACAACTGTGACGATCATACTTTCTGCTTTGAAATTTGCCTTCTTTCAGACCTCATGGGGTCGTGATAGGAATGTGTGTGCACAAGTCTATGAGTACCAAGTACAGTAAACAGTAGACTGCACCTAAAATACAGCTATCTGCAAAAGTGTACAGAAATGTACACTGTCTGAGGTGATGTAACAGCCTGACTTTTTAATATGAAGGGTCAATAAATACGGTAAGCTTACTGGTCTGTTGACATCAGTCCAGGATAAGCAATAATCCATAATCATGTAAAACAACCGACAATCAAATCCAAATCAAATACAGCAAGAACGGACCCCTCCATTTCAGGTATAGTTTTGTTTTATAGGCTTGCCAGGGTGGTCAAACAAACAAAGCAAGGCTTTGAAAGAACAGTTTTATACTTCAGGTGAATTAACCTACAAATGTTAAAGGGCAAGTCAAGAGTTATGTATGTGACCTTTGCAGTCAAAACTAAAGACTTCAGTCATTAAAACATTTCAGTCTACACGCAGTCTATAAACATAGTTACCTGACTATGGCAAATCCTGCTCAAAAATTCTTTGAAAACTTCAAGAGAGACCTAACCTGGTTGCCCCAAACTGAAGATCAGTAAACAAAAAATGACATGCATCACCTTTAAGATCTAAACACCTTTAGCTCTGACGCAGAAGAAAAAAAAACATAAAAAACAAAAACATAATCCATTGTTCTCAGACCAGAACGTAGGACCACAGTGACAATATTTAAACCGCAGTTCATTTTTAGTTTCACTCTGGCTCAAACCAATTTCATGGTTGATCTGCTCAGCTTTCCGACACGACAGGCCAATTCTTCCCAGACAAGGGAGCCTTGCTCTGAGAGCCCCCAGAGAGAGGCTTGGGGTTTCAGCTCGTATTGTCCCCATTTAATGGGTCAAGAGCAAATTAAAATGTGCATTAGACCTCCCACAAGCACTAATTAAACTTAATATAGTTTTAAAATTCATAGTCGTCCTTGGAAGTAATTCTGTAGGTAAATGCAGGCTTAAAAACTTCTTCACTTCAATGACCTTACTAACAGACACTGACTCGCATATGGATATGGTGAGGAGATGAGGGAAGAATTAGATCATGACTCGGATTGACTGCTCTCTTGTGCTTGACCCCACTGAGACAACGATAGGTCAGTTGACAATATTCCTACTCTATTTTCATAAATGATGTCAATTTAGAATGTTTTTTTTCAGTGTTTCAAAAGGGACTTTGGCCAAGACTGATTAAATACATTTACATTTTGGCATTTGGCAGACGCTTTTATCCAAAGCGACTTACATTGCTTTATCCTATACATTTTACATAGGTATTTGCAAACCCCTGGGATCGAACCCACAACCTTGCGTTGTTAACGCAATGCTCTTACCACTGAGCTACAGGAAAAACATATTGTTGGCAACCTACAATGTTGCGTGTACTAAAAATTTAAGCCAGCGTTGTAATCAAATATGTTAAGTTAATAAATATGCCTGGAGCTGACCTGAAATTATTCTTGTTCATCAAATGTTATAAGAGGTATATTGTGTAAAGGGCAAGTACTTTACACTCATATTATGCACTCTTTTTCTCCATTTGAAATCTACATGTGTCACATATCTTATTACATCCTATTCACTCTATAGCTGGATTGGGCTTCATTAATTATGGTATTATCTTCATATAATAAATTCTGGTGAGAGCATAATTTCAATTCATATGCATTAATGTGCATGTAATTAATTCATGCTAAATGTGTAATTTTAACAGTTATGGAGTTTTAGTTCAACCCAGTATCGCGTCAAAGCGTTTAACAGACACCGCGGTCCACTCAAAAATGCATGTCAGGGTCACGCTTTGCATCCCCTTGGCGTGAACATTTCATGCATCTATGAAGGTGGAGTAACGTTATCAGACTGGGCACTTTTCTAATATTTTTATATTTCATGACGATTACTGGTGTAAATGGTATTATGTGTACGTTAATTACTTTGTGCGAACACTTTCGACGCAGTTTAGCACGTAACCTGACCCCACCCCTCCACCTAAACAGTTTGTATTTTACACAATAGGCTATAAAACACAACACATAACAGGCAGATACGGCTGCAGATGCTATTTATTAAAAAAATCAATTATTCCAAGCGCTCCGCAAGAACAGCAATCCCCTTTTCTGTCTGCCGTAAAACCTGTTCTGGTTGCGTAGGCTGCAGATTTGTCCGAAATAGCACCCTAAACCCTAATATAGTGCACTATTTGATTAGACATCCAATTTTAGTGGAGTCCAAATTCATAGTGGACATTATTGAGTGCACTCATTCAATGTACACTTACGGCTAGCTGCTAGCCATCTATTCATTCCCGCGTCTCGGCATAAGATGGCGCCCGCAGTGCTTCCAGTGTCCGAGTTTACTCACTCGTTATCACCCACTCCTTAAAATGGACTATATTAGTGAACTAATGTAGGGAATAGTGAATAAGGGTAAAGGCTGGCTATTGGACACCGCCTACAGTTTCAAAAATTGCTAAGGAAACGTTAGCTTCGATTTTGAAACGGGATTGGCTCCCGTGTGTCTCGTGACTGCTGCCATCATTACATTAGCTTACGTGTCTTTGCTGTGTCATAAGTTGCCCATGCGTGTATTAGACACGTAAATTGCAAAACTGTTAGTGTCAGAACAAAAGATGCTCACCCAGACCTGCCTGAAACGCCTCGTGTAACCACTCCCACATGAATCTACGTCATTTTGTGGTACGAGTTGACTAAGACCGCCCACATCTATGCACAAGAAAGGTGGGCAGACTTGTAAATCTCATTGTTTCATCGCAGCCATGTCGTGGAGACGCTGTGTGTTTTGTTGTGAAAAGAAAGCCTTGTTGTTTGCCCTTTCAAAAGATGATACAACTAAGAACAAATGATTTTATTTTGTTTACAATACTGTTCCAGAACAGTACATTCAGAATATTCAAGTGCATGCAGCGAATTTCACAGATGATTGCTTCATGAACCTGGGAGAGATCAAGGCCGGCTATACACGAAAGCTTTGTTAAATATTGGGGCAATTCCAACTATTACAACTTAGCAAGGACAGTCTGAAGCTTCAGATTCGCAGCCTGTAAGTATATTTTCATTGTAAAAGACTTTGTTACTGACTAACGCGAGTTGAGTTTATCGTGTCAGTGCATGTTGTTTCTTTGTGTGGTCTGCAAATGCAGGCGTGCGAAACGTGATAAAAGACAACAGAAGTCCTAATAATCAGTAAATATGTTCCAACTAGAGGCAACAAATGTTATGTTTATAATGGGGTTTATTGTCTTTGTTGAGTCACGACGAGACATGGCGTACCACTGGTTGGTCATTAACGGCAAATCTTAAAACGTCGTATATAAAAGGTAAAACAGTTAGCTATAGTTTTTAACTATTTAACATTATATTTGTTTTAGAATCCTTACCAATCCTTTACATCCTGCTCAAGTCGCGCTGGCAAAGTTGATGTATCGGCTTGATCATCTTCATTTTCCTGATCAGATTCGGGCTCGAATTGATAAGGAAAGTACCGATGACATTTTATCCCCTGTCAGTATAATTGCTTGGGAACATGATGTTCTGAATATGGTAAGAGGCGTTACATTTCCGTCACACGCTTGCAGTATTCTATCAATCACTATGCACTGGTTAACTGGCCAATCATAGCACACCTCGCTTTTCAGAGCGATGAGCTTTAAAAATTATCTGCGCGTTTCAGAGAGGCTGGGCAAAGAGGAGTTACAAAGATGCACGGTATGTGGAAAATACAGTGTTTTTGAACCAGAAATAATGTAAAAACATTACATTACATCTTAAAAAAAACGATATTTGTTTTAGCCGTGTCATTTGACCCCATTAAGACTGTGTCTTCCTCAGTTCCTTTTCCAGTTTTGTGATTGTGTTACGTGTGCTTGTGTTATTCCTTCTGTGGATTTTTGAAAGATACCCTTTTGGATATACACCTCTGTCGTGTGATCATTGCTACAGAGCATCTTGTGACAGTCATTTCCTCCTTGTACTCATTTACTCAACACTTTTACATTATCTATGCTACAGAGCATGCAGTGTTTCCACATTTAGGAAAAATGGTAAACTCATCAAAACTGTTTAATATCACAATGCGAACTATGAGAAATATGTTGTGATAAAGAAATCTAAATAAAAAACATGTTTCGTTTCATGATCTTTCATTTCAAAGGCAACCATTTCAAACTCATTTTTATTCAATTAAATTAATTTATATTTTAGTTAAAAAGATTATATATTTACATAATTATATGTTTGTCTACAAAATTAATTTGAGGATACATGTTCAGATTAAAACCTTTTCAAGAGATTTCATTCAAGTGTTCTTAAACCACATACACATACCGGTCAAAAGTTCAAGTATTTATTTACAATAAAAAAATTATCCATAACTCTTAGCAGTGTGTTCAGTAATAAATAAAGAAATATGCTGGTAAAAACAAAATAAAATGCTGGAGAGTAGCCCACATTCTTAATACGCATTTATTCAGGGGGTGGTTCAGAGAGAAGGCGGCACTGTGATTATAAACTTATGGCTTTTGCACTGTGATATGGATGATGAAGCACTATTTGTTTTTGTATTCATGTAAAACGACTTCCCACAAGGCCTTCCTTCAACTGTCACTTCAAAGGGTGACTATAAAGATATTCACTATTGTTTCCTATTAAATTAGTCAGCCTGAAGAAATGTCAGTCCCTCTGAAAAGCTCATTAGTAGATTTTACCATAGCAAGGAGAAACTTTAGCAGTGAGGGGTCCTGCTGTTTGCCAGATCTAGTGTATGGGGTCATTCTGTTAGTTTGGCCATCAATTCATTAATAAGCTTTATTAGCAGAAAATATTCTGTGCAGATGTGTTTTCTATCTCAATTCATACAGTGCCAATAGATCAAACAGCAGGTAGTTTGTCAACTAATTTGAAAAGCAACCACTCAGTCCACAACTCACATAATATATTTCTATGCACATTAACTTAAACACTGCATTTTCTTGCACTGCATTGAATTATATTTTAGCATTTACATTTAATCATTTAGCAGACGCTTTATACAAAGCAACTTACAGGTGGGGTTGGCAATGGAAGCAATTGGGACAGCATAAGTACAACAAAAGCATATAACCTAACACAGTATACAGAACCATTCATATATATATATATATATATATATATATATATATTTTAAAGAGTAGAGAAGAAAATAGAGTCAGAACATATCAGTCAGATGTTGACGGAAGAGATGCGTTTTCAGACGTTTCTTAAAGATGGCTACAGAATCTAAGTTACTTTTTATTGTGTGTCTTAGGCCATGTTTACACAATGAAAAAATTGTTCCTTTGAGTTTTAAAAAGCTTCATATTCACATGATCATGTTATCAAATCAATCTGCATTTACAGAAATCTTCAAAGCATCTAAACCATGCCATGAAAGACAGGTCAGTAGTTGGCAATATTTCCAACCTTTAAAAAAAACAGAAGAAACACAAAAGAACGTATGAGAAAACACACAACATACTATACAGTATTTGTGATGACCAAACAGATGTTTCAGCGGTGGCATGCAGCTTCATTTATAAACAATGTTACTTTTGACATGCGTAACAGGTGTTTAATAACTTACAAAAATGTAATAGTATAGTGATGGTTCACATTATGTAATAATTAGGAGTGTGATGAGATCTCATGGCATAAGATACTGCAGCTTGGATGACTCAACTTAAAACATTTCTACTTCACTGTCATAAAACATCGTCAGGGTAGCAATATTTGCTTCTCTATATTGCCAACAGTGTTGTTGTTTTTCTCCGCACAAAGCCAGAAAAAAAAACCTCAAGCTGGCTGGAAACTGCCTCTCTGCTGGCCAGGATACCATTCACCCTCTGACTGGGATGTATCCGGGACAGATTGGGGACCAATTGCCGGCACAAGTTCAGGACAGATGGCACCTAATTGGTCACCAGAAAGAACTAAAACACTGTGTAACAACGTGTGGCCTACTCAGCATGCCTCTAAAACATTAGAAACCCCTAGAATGAACAGAGAAAAGCATTATACAATTATGGGAAATATCTTTCAGGATTTGCATGACCCTAGATCAGGGTCTGGTACACACACACACACACACACACACACACACACAGACACGCAGAATACACAAACTGATTATGCACTGGGGCAGGATACAGTATGTTTTATCACTTTTGCCTGCTTCTTCACCGCAGAGAACTGCTGTGAAACATCCTCCACGGTGTCCCTAAACAGTCCAGCTTGCGAGATGGGGGCATCGAGAAGGCGAGCCTTCTGAGAACCAGTCATCTGCGGAAGGTTTGAGCCAAAGATATCTTTACTGGAACACTAACGTAGACATCGTCCGACCCTGGGCACTCAATGGCGGTGCGCAATTCGTTCATGCGAGGGGTGTCGGCCTTCACCTGACCGGCATAGCGTGGAGGGCGAAAGCAACTTGACCCACAGCACTGTAAGATTTCAACACGAGTTTCGAAGAGAGTTATAAAGTCTTCAAATAAAGCTTTCGTCGACCCCTCCAACAGGCTGCAGTCTGCGGGCAAAGATGCATCACGACTGCAAGTTCCACCTGGGGGACATCGACATCGTCCAAGGAAGTAACAGCTCCAGAGCTCCGAGAATGGCGCATTCCACATCATCCTGAGCTCGGTATGCACTTCGGGAAAAATTGGAACCGGGGCTGAGCATGCTCTGATCCCAAGAACCAAGAATCCAGTCGCAAGTATTTCGGGGAGGGTGGCCGACGCTGCCAGGGCAAGCATGGCCGACAACTCAGCGTCGACTTCATCTTGGGCTCTACTGGGGTCTTCCACATCAGATGCCAGGAGGTAGCAGTCACCCATCGGGAACGAGCCAGGTGAACGTGCTGGGGCCGCTAAGCCGAAGCTTACACAGCTACATCCATTGGAACCCCCAAATCACCCCCGCAGCTCGCTCGGGAAGCAGACAGGGTTGCGGCAGCATTTAGAAAGAAGGTAGCCAGCTGTGACCGCAACACCTTAATCAACATGTTCTCACAAACGGGACATGTCGTATCGACAAACCCTACCTCTGTATGCTTGAGCCCCAAACATGCAGTGCAGGTGTCATGCCCGTCAGACTCGGGGATTAGTCTGTCACAATAAAGAACACATCTGAGAGACATCAAATTTGCTCTTTTAGATGCTCTGTGGCTCACTGCCGAAACACTCAGCAGAAGTCCGGATGAACACAGGGGGAGTTGCGCTGCACGCGTCTTATTTCCATCAGTGTAGTAGTTTTCTAAAGAGAATAGTTGCCTGACGTCTAGTCATGCAGGTTCCGAAGAACAAAAAGATGAATGAACGAGTGCCGGCATTTCCTTTCATACCGGTATGTATGGGGCGGAGATTGCCAATCACATGCCATTGGCCAAGTTCATTGGTGATTTTAATTTCCTATCGGAGATAATAGGTCCTCAAGATCAACCCACACCCAGTCTGTCTCTCAACAGAACACCGAGAGAGCAACTGAAAGGGAACTTGTATAATAATGCTGTGGTGACACGTCAATGTTTTAATTATTCATTACACAGTGTGTTCTTGTGCAACCAGTCAACATTTCACTTAATTATTTATGACAGCGAGTGGTGATTTGCTAGACAGATGCTAAAGGATAACAGATTAACTGTTTATGGGATGCAAGTGAATGTTTCTGAAATGTCACAACACATTAAAGATGGTATCTTTTCATTGTCAGTTTTTGTCTACACCAACCGTGGCAGGAAAATGCGACAAGGTACAATTAGATTCAGTATTTTGTTTAAATGTTGCAGGTCACATGTAGACAGCGTAAGAGTTTGAGGGAGTTGCAACGTTGTCAAGACTAAACTTTGGCCATCAACTACTGTACCGACACATTGAAACTGTCCATTCTCCCTAGAAAAGAGCTTTGTACAGTAAACACAAAGGTGGACTTTTGTGTCCATGCAACAATGCATGGAAAGAATCTCGTTAATCTTTTGAACCCATGTATATTTTCAAATATATTTATAGTGAATGTGTACAAACATAAAAAATATAGATCTACATTATTAATAGTATATATACTTTAATAAAGATAATTTTTTTACAATAACTTTGATAAGCCCCGAGAGTGTGATCAGGACCGGACGTGAAGCGGAGGATCTTTTATCAAATTGAAGTAGGGCTGTAGTCAAGTCCATTGTTGTCGAGTCCAAGACCAGGACTAGTCGAAACCGAGTCAAGACTGAGTTGAAAGATGTTCAAGTCCAAGTCCAGAGAGGTTCGAGTCCAAGTCAAGACCAAGTCCAATTGGGACGGTCAAGACAGAGACAGAAAATAAATCATGACTACAAGACCACGTACTTAACTATTGATCATTTATGTGATGCAAGAGACAGCATAGCCTCTATTCTAAGATAATCATTTTCATTATTGTTTGCTATGATCAAAAAGCAGATAAAATAAGGTAATTTTATTAGCTTTAGGTATAGCAATTTGCTTTTACATTATCCTGCTTATTTGGGATATCAACCGGCTGCCTGTACATTATACCTTACATAGAGCATAGCTGGAGCCTGTATCATGCAGGGACATGGATTCACCGATCACAATTCCAGCGACTGTACAGATCTTTGCATGTTAGCTATAGACATTTCGGTGTTATGTATGTGTAAAGAGCAGGGCCCGGTAACATAAAGCACCTTAAGTGTGCCCTTAAATATACCTCAAGTTTTACTTAAGTTATTCTCCTATTGTCTTCGGTAAAAGGAGATCAACCCTTAAGTGTAACACTACAGGGAAAAACTTAAGGTGCTTTATGCAACTGGGTACAGGTACTTAATCTGTACACTTCCACATAAACATCTAAAAATGTACATTCACTGTAGAGGTCTTGTTTTAGTGCATGAACAGTTCAAAGCGGCAAAAATTTGTAGTACTCCAGCTGTATTCTCTAAAGCAAACTCGATTTTAGAGTATTAATTCAAACTTTTATTTTATTTAAACTTACAGGCTATAATATTTTTTATAGTTATACTTTTTCTAACAAACAGATTCATTAAACAGGTTTTGGATGAAAACATCTGCTAAAGGAATAATTGTAAATTAACTTTGTCCATTTAATCTTATTGCAGTCTAGGAAAAACAACAGTTTAAAGAGATCCCTTTTGTGATTCATCTTTACTATGGGCAAGCTGCCCACAAAACCCTGAAAAATATATTATTGCACTTATACACAGTCATTGTGGAAATATAGCATCAATATCAGTTCTCTGAAGCAGCTTTGCAGCAATGTGTTCATTATGTTATAAAAAAAAATCAAAGCCTTAAATGTCCAATGTCTGTTTATAGTGCGATAAACTGATCAATGATGTGTGGTATATTGTGCTATTAGGCCAATAAATCCCGCTGTTGCTGTTCATTAGCCATAATAACAAAGTTGCTGAGAAAAATCATTTCAAAAGATAAGTTTTGTCACGTCTCTTTAGTAAAAAAAGCTCCTTAGTGGGACTAAAGCGATGTAGTTTGCTATACTAAGTGTTTTGATACACATTTAATTTCTTACAGTATACTGTATATTACTGATAATATACTTAGTGTCCAAGCAAATGTTATTCACTGTCTTAATATGTAAATATGTAATTGTAATATTTGAATGTAAGATGATTGTTTTTGAGTAAGTATAAAATAAAAATAATAAAAGCTACTGACCTCAGGGGCACTAGAGTGGCCCAAATAGGAAGGCTAAATGAAATTGTGTGCGTCATTTGCAGAGGTTTTCTCCGACTAGCAGATGGTTTCAGGGAGCCTTTCTTGAGTGATGAAATGGGTTGCTGATTGAATCTAGAGTAAAGAAAAGTGAGCACTTTCACCTGCAGAGAGAACATCTCAGTGCGGAACACTAAAATGGTAGACGGCCTTTCAATCAGCTCTCATGTTTATAATGGGGTTGGAGGCTGGATGCAACTTTTAGTTCTAAGTTGACCCTCTGTAACAAGACAAAATTTAGCAATGTGAAGACAGCAATCTGGTGATACATTGTGATTGCTAATCGATAGCCAGCCGAGTTAATTGATTGGTGTGATTGGTAATTGAAAGCCAGCTGAGTTAGTTATCTGCACGTGCTCCTCCCGAACCTTGTTAATAAACCATTTTTTTTTTGAGATATGCACATGAGTTCTGTCTGTAAAAATGAACTCAAACAGTATATTTGAGCTTGTTGACACCTTTGACACATCCGGATGCGCGAAGACACTCTCTGATGGGTATTTGCGTGAGAGACATGGAAAATAAATAATTCCACAAGTACTCTAAAGCAAAGAACTCATGCAGGTTGCAAACTTTTTCTTTTAATTTTGTATGTTTTTTAGTTGAATCTGCTCCAACTTCAGCATGACATCAGTATCTTATTTACAAGCCAGCTGGTGTGATCTGTTGTATTTATAGTCACCAAAGAACATTTTTACTCGCATATGGTGGTGGTGTTAATTTTGGACCTGGCATACCTACAATAACTGAATATTGAGTGCTTAAACAAGTTTGGAAACAGTTAATGAATAAGCAACAGTGGCACAGAAGACAGCAGTACTCATCCAACACCAATCCTTTTTTTTTTCTATCTCTGCCAGCACGCTGTACAGGCGGATGCTTAAACAGTCAAAACACAAACCGCACTCACAAATCAGCCCCTGCAACTGTCAGATTTACCCCGCCTTCTGAGTAACATAGAGCCACGTTAAGTTAACATGAACTGAATTAGCATATTCTCAATGTCATGTCTAGAGTTCAGCATGCAAAAAACAGAGGTGCTGCCATCCCATCCACATTAGAAACTGTTATAGATTTCAAAATCTTTACGCTTCTAGTCCCAACTGATCTAAACAGAATAATAAGTCTTTTTTTCCATGATGTTTTGATGGAGTCTGCAATTTTAAATTGTTCTGTCGCCAGTCGTCTTAATTTGGTCACCGTGATATTACTTTGTGAACACGTACTGACGACGTCTCGGCAACGTTCCATTTCTCCATGGGATTAATTCAAGACGTTATTTGAGGATGTCTCGGCAACATTCCACTTCTTTCAATATTTGCTTACAATGCAGAAACTTCCTCAAATAACGTTGTGAATTAATCCCATGGAGAACGTTGTAGCGACGTGATGTACTGGTCTTCAGATAACCCTGACATTGGTCATTTGATTAATGAATCTGGTCATTGTTGCTAACATTCCAGAAATGTCCCAGCCACGTCCTCAAATAACGTCATGAATTAATCCCATGGAAAACGTTGTAGCGACATGATGTACTGTTCTTCAGATAACCTGGACACTGGTCATTTGATTAATGAATCTGTTCATTTCTATTTATTATGTTATTGTATGGAAAATGTATGATCAGAATCAAATCGGGTATAATGTCGAGGCGAATGCCTATCACGTTCCAGAGACGTTATTTGGTACGTCGCTGTTACGAATATGGTACATTCCGGTTATGTCTTCAGGAGGTAATCACCATGTCCCAATAATGTCCAATGTTACGTCGTCACGACGAAAATGAGAATCACAAAGTTACGTCGCCAGAATGTTGTAATGGTACGTTGTGCCAATGAATATGGTCCGGTCCAGGTTCATTGTCACAACGTAACTGTTAGCTGGGATCTCACATGAATAAAGTATATGCAATGTGGCTTTTGTTTAGCCAAAATGTCAGATAGTTTGAATTCATATCATTAGTTTTTCTTTCGTTGAGAAGTGATGCAAATATGTGTGACTTGAGACAAAAGAAAAATGAACTGGTTTGTCCTGCATCTCTACGGAGAGCCCAGCATGAGCTGCCACTGCTTTGCCCTCCAGGTCACGTGACTGAAAACTATGAATATTGTCTACATTGAACATAAAACAAAGTATGAGTCAGAGAACTTGATACCCTTGACAGGAATCTCTGGGGAACTGTTGACATTCTGCAAAACTGAGGAAATTGGACTGTCTTAAATGTTTCAGAATTTAATTCTTATACCCTGCAACACAAGCACTGCCAGCCAGGATACTGTATATTATAGATGTGAAGGATTGTTGGAACGCCATTCCGACGTCTTTTTTTTCAAAATTCCACCTCCTCTGAGAGTAACAGCTGTCTAAGATCTTCTTTCTTCCATACATGCCTGTCAATAAGCTTTTTGTTGGCTGTCAGAGTGCATTTAGGTCCTCTGTGAACTAAATGCTCTGTCCTCCACAGGGACAAGGAGGTGTTGCTTTGTTGTTGGTGATAAGTACCTTCAAACTGCTTTGTCTGGGTCCTAAATTTTACCGACCATCTTTTATACATCTCATGGCTACCAGCTGGACCTGTGCTTCAACACTCCCTGTTTCCTTCTTATAATATCACAGTTTAGTTTTCTATTGATTTGAAATGGAGTTCATGGTTTATTGCTGTGGCTCAGAAGGAGTAAAGAGGAGAGTCACTATGGTTGATTGATCAGCCAACTAGATTTTGGGAAGGCAAGTTTACTGTTTCTTTGAACATATTTGTCTGTTTTTAAACACGATAACACACATTTTGTAAACACTCCCCAATCTAAGTCACATGGACATCCTTGTTCAAGTTAACAATTAATAAAAACTTTTGCACATTCCTGTTTATATGCCACTTTTTAATATGATTTTCCTTGCGCATTTTTACAAGTGCTAATGCCAAGGGTTGGGAGAATTTAATGCTCTTCTCCTACAGCTTGTAAATGATTTAAGATGCCTTCTGTGCAAAACATACAATAAATCTGAGAGGTTTACATGGCTGACGTCAGGAAGGGTTCCCTCTTTACTATCACAGAGAGAATGTTTGTTGCATATATTTGTGTCCAGTTCTCCAGCATGCGCTACAGTGCTATTCTTGCCAAAATGTGCTAATGCAAGACTTAATTCTTCTAATGAATTCTTATAGCCAAAACAACCTTCTTCTTATGGAATTTAAGTCCTAATTTATGACACTGTTGAGTGAGCAGGGATATGCATATTATGCAGTCTTTCTAAAACTTCCCGCAAGGAGCTTCCAATTAGAAGCAGGGTTTGGTTTGAACTCTTCATCAAAGGTTTCATTAAGGATTAAAATGAGTATAAAGCTGTTTCCTAAGAGATACATGTTCATCCCCTCATACAATTAAAAGGATACAGCACATTTTCACCCACTGCTGTGCCGCAGAGTTGTGGTTTTCACAATGCAGGATTGTCAATGGACTATAATGCATTGTCGTACCTTTCTGTTAAAAATATCTACTATTAAAGTAATTTATTAAGGTTAATTAATATTGCCATGCTAGGGAAAATAAATACTATCGGAGTCAATGGAGGAGGAGATCTATTTGGTTACTGACATTCTTCCAAATTTCTTCCTTTGTGTTAAGCAGAACAAATACATTTATACAGGTTTAGAACAATCTGAGAAAAAGAACGGAGATACAAGTGCCTTGTTAACCTGAATCTGCGGTCGGGAGGAGTAGAGTCGGATAACGTTCAAAATCGATTACCAGGGAAGCCCAAACTTCTGTTAAAACCTTATGTGTCATAAACACTTGCTGCTTTTAAAAGAACGAGTCCTTATTAAACGGAAACGGAAAAGGAAACAGCTTAACATACAGAAACAACGACCGTGGAAAACCAAATTTCTGTTAAACTTAATTGTAATAAAAAATAGCTACTGTTAAAATAACAAGCACTTACAGTCAGGTCCATAAATATTGGGACATCGACACAATTCTAACATTTTTGGCTCTATACACCACCACAATGGATTTCAAATGAAACGAACAAGATGTGCTTTAACTGCAGACTGTAAGCTTTAATTTGAGGGTATTTACATCCAAATCAGGTGAACGGTGTAGGAATTACAACAGTTTGCATATGTGCCTCCCACTTGTTAAGGGACCAAAAGTAATGGGACAAATGGCTTCTCAGCTGTTCCATGGCCAGGTGTGTGTTATTCCATCACTATCCCAATTACAATCAGCAGATAAAAGGTCCAGAGTTCATTTCAAGTGTGCTATTTGCATTTGGAATCTGTTGCTGTCAACTGTCAAGATGAGATTCAAAGAGCTGTCACTATCAGTGAAGCAAGCCATCATTAGGCGGAAAAAACAAAACAAACCCATCAGAGAGATAGCAAAAACATTAGGCGTGGCCAAAACAATTGTTTGGAACATTCTTAAAAAAAAGGAACGCACCGGTGAGCTCAGCAACACCAAAAGACCAGAGAAGACCACGGAAAACAACTGTGGTGGATGACCGAAGAATTCTTTCCCTGGTGAAAAAAACACCGTTCACAACAGTTGGGCAGATCAAGAACACTCTCCAGGAGGTAAATGTATTTGTGTCAAAGTCAACAATCAAGAGAAGACTTCACCAGAGTGAATACAGAGGGTTCACCACAGGATGTAAACCATTGGTGAGCCTCAAAAACAGGAAGGCCAGATTAGAGTTTGCTAAACGACATCTAAAAAAGCCTTCACAGTTCTGGAACAACATCCTATGGACAGATGAGACCAAGATAAACTTGTACCAGAGTGATGGGAAGAGTATGGAGAAGGAAAGGAACTGCTCATGATACTAAGCATACCACCTCATCAGTGAAGCATGGTGGTGGTAGTGTCATGGCGTGGGCATGTATGGCTGCCAGTGGAACTGGTTCTCTTATTTATTGATGATGTGACTGCTGACAAAAGCAGCAGGATAAATTCTGAAGTGTTTCGGGCAATATTATCTGCTCATATTCAGCCAAATGCTTCAGAACTCATTGGACGGCGCTTCCCAGTGCAGATAAACAATGACCCAAATCATACTGCAAAAGCAACCAAAGAGCTTTTGAAGGGAAAGAAGTGGACGGTTATGCAATGGCCAAGTCAATCACCTGACCTGAATCCGATTGAGCATTTTCAGTAAACACTGGCATTTTCCTGCTTCATGAACAAAGTAAATTCACATCATAAATGTATATAAAGTAGCCCCCTTTTAATATATTTACAAATTCCCGTGAGGTGAGACTGGACATTCAGGTTCTCTATGCTTTATAAATTTGATGCCCACTTAACATCAGTGTGAGTTTCATGCAAAAGGGCTATTCCCAATGTGGCATAATACAGGGCCAATGAAGAATGAGTTTATTTTTATGTCTGTGTCACAGTCCCTTCTGTTTCCCAGTCTGTTACCTCGTATTTCCCCTTGGACTTCATGTCACATGTTCCTCAATGCTCCCTCACTTGTTCCTCATCTGTAATCACAGTACCTCTCAGCAATCCCTTCATCACCCGGACACTATATAGACTCACTCCATTCTCCCCATCATTGTTTTATCTTCAATTTAACCTGTTTTGCTCCACTGTTTATAGATTTTTGGGTTATTCATTTAAAGTGTTATATGGTATTCTTCCTCGTCTGTGGTCCGTGGATACACATTACAGTCTGTGGACTGAGCTCCCCCTTCAAACATCATTGAGCTGGGTCACATCGCCCAACATCAATAGCTGCCCCATGTAAGGTTCCTGAGGCTGAATGAAAGCAAATCCCAGCAGCAATGTTCCCATTTCTACAGAAAAAGTCTCATAGGTGGTGAAGAAAGAGATTACTCATGCTCTTTATTTTTTCTGACTCATGATTTATTAGGATTTAATCCATGTTCTTCAATTCTTTGAGAAATTCCTCTTTTCGTAAACTGTTGCCATCAGTTCAAATTTACAGATCTTTTAAAAATGTTGATATAGATTATTAGAGATTTTGCATGCATCTGGCTTACGACAATAGTAAAATGTTATATGTATGAGCATGCTATGCTATTCTTAGTTGGCCCTTTTAATTTTTCGCATGTTGCATATTTTAAGTGACTCAATATTGTTTATAACTTTTATTTTTAACAAATATAATTTATATTTTTTTCAGATCATATTAAGCTTGGACATCATAGTTAACTTGGATGCAAATGCAATTTTTTTAAATGCTTTTTCTTTTTATGTCATTTTGGTATAAAAAGAATAACAATTTTCATCCAGAAATGTTATACAATTTCCATTCAGAGTACCTCCACATTATCTGCAATCTACCTGGAATCCCTTTGTGGCCGTGTCTCTAAAAGAGGATTTCTAATCCATTTCTTCATCCAGCATGAGTGAACATGATGATGAGACTCTCTTTCCCTCTCCTCTGTGAAGAGATGAATCATGTGTTCCCTAAATTAAATCAAATGGATTTTAAAATGACCCAGGCCTGGCCTGCAGATGCTCTCAAATGAGGTTAAAAAGTGCATTGTAGTTCGTGGTATAGTAAAGGCAAGACTTCTCTCCGTTTCTTCAAGGTGCCCTGACAGGAAAAAAGGAGAACTACAGTACAAAGTGAAACCTACACCCGCACCATCACTATGAGAGGAATATCTGTTCTACACTGCGCTTTAAATTACGCTTCTTGGTATAGCTCATTGTTTGTGTATATCCTTATAGATCCTTTTTACCCCGAAATACATAGTGCAGTTGTGTCTGTACATAGCACTTATATTCCTTGACTCGTATTCACTTTGTGTTGTTGAGTAGCCTCAGCAGCACGAATATTTGGAAGAATCTTAAAAAAAAAAAAAATATGGTATTTTCTCTGTCCAAAGACTCAGATGGCACAATATGTACCAGATTTACCGATCTATTGTGGTAAAATAGACCAGGTAGACCAGAATATTACAGATGGTACAGTTCTATTGAATACACTTTTAAATACAACAAAATTATAAACTAGGAAAGTTTATTGTTTGATTTTGATGACAGTGGTTAATAGCTCTATTAACATGTATTTATTTAGGTTTTGGTAATTATGAATAAGAATTCCTACAGCTTTCCTGTAGCTCAGTGGTAAGAGTGCAAGGTTGTGTGATCGATCCCAGGGGATTACACATACCTATGTATAAATGTATAGGATAATGCAATGTAAGTCGCTTTGGATAAAAGTGTCTGCCAAATGCGTAAATGTAAATTAATAAGAATATAATAATCTCCAAAATCAATTTATCCTTCAATACTTTTCCTAAAGCTCTCTCATCACTGCAGAATGAATCTATTGCATGGACTGATGTTAACAAGACAGTTTATGACTAATTCAATTCAGTTCAATTTTTCATTGTTTCAAAGCATCTATACAGGAAGAGAGAAAAAACATCAGGGATGATCAGTTAAATTGCAGGATCTCGCTGGAGGATAGCACATAACAATCAGCTGGTGCTGGTGTAATCTGTAGTTTCCTCGGGATGGGTGTCCCAATGGTCGGTCAGTCGGTATGTTCTCACAGAAGGATGACACGAGATGGTCCTACTTGAGCCAGCAATCTGTGGTCAGCTCAGTATGTGAATCCCACGGTAGGTGATAAGGGCAGAGAGAGGATAGTTAGCGTAGCTGATGTTAATTTACTTACAAACACGAGATAATACTGGTATGCATCATGTGTTTGCTTTACTTAAAAGATGCATTTTTTATCTAGATCTGAATTGATAGCGTGTGTCTTACCCTAAAATAGTATCAGGAAGGCTATTACAAAGTTTAGGTTCTAAATATGAGAAAGCTCTACCCCCTTTGGTGGATTTAGATATTCTAGATACTATCAGAAGTCCAGAGTTTTGTGATCATAAAAAGCGTGATGGGTTGTAGCGTGATAGAAGCTCTGTTAGACTAAACCGTTTAATGCTTTGCAAGTGATTAGAAGTACTTTATAGTCTATACGGTACTTAATGGGTAGCCAGTGTAGGGATGATAAAATTGGTGTTATGTGGTCAAATTTTCTAGACCTTGTAAGAACTCTAGCAGCTGCATTTTGAACTAACTGTAATATTTAATGATGATGAAGGACAATCACTGAGTAGTGTATTACAATAATCAAGTCTTGAAGTCATACATGCATGAACTAGTTTTTCTGTGTCAGAAAAACACAGAATATTCTGCAGTTTGGCAATGTTTCTCAGATCGAAGAAGGCTATTTTTGTGACGTTTGAGATCTGGTTTTCAAAAGACAGGTTGCTGTCCAATGTAACGCCCATGTCAACTATATTTGCTGAGGTAACAGTGCATCCTTCTATTTGCAAGTTGTAATCTTCTTACAGGTATTTGGTCTGCAAAGTAATATCTCTGTTTTAGGCGAATTACTAGTCATCCAATGTTTTATGTCCTGAACGCATGGGTTCCTGTTTTGTTAATTTTGAGGTTCCGTCCGGTCTAGAGGATATGTATAACTGTGTATCATCTTCATAGCTATGAAAACTAATTCCATGTTCCCTTATAATGTTACCTAGGGGGAGCATTTACTGTATTGGAGAATAGGCATTGGAATAGGAATAGGTCGTGGCATAATGGTAACAGACTCGGAATTGTAATCCATACATTGGCGGTTCGAGCCTCAGTACCAGCAGGGATTGTAGGTGTGGGGAGTGAATGATCAGCACTCTCCTCCACCTTCAAAACCACGGTTGAGGTGAGACTCTTCCCCAACTGCTCCCTGGGCACCGCAGCAATGGCTGCTCACTGCTCTGGATGTGTGTGTGCACATGGATGGGTTGAAAGCAGAGCACAAATTCTGAGTATTGAACACCAAACAAGGCCTCACATCACTTTAATTCTGTACACGATCTAGAAGTTTGGCATGGTCAATGGTACCAAATGCGGCACTAACGTCAAGTAAAACTAGGAGTGAAATGCAGCCATGGTTTGATAATAGGAGTAGGTCAATTGTAATTTTAACAAGTGCTATGGTGTGGCCTGACTTACATTTTTCATGTATGTTGTTTTTTTGTAGGAAAGAGCAAAATTGTGCAGATACTACTTTTTCCATTATTATCTGTAAATCTATCTTTAGTGGTTGGGATAATCGTTCTGCCCTGTCGATAACGTGGAGCGATGCAGCCTTCAATTCCTATATGCATTTTACATAACACTAGGTAGGGATCATAGACATTATAACTTTGAAGCAGGATCTTTATATCGCTAATATCGATTGCATGTGATATAACTAGGTCTAGGGTATGATTAAAGTGATGGGTGGGTTTGTTAATGTTTTGCTTGACCCCAAATGAGTTCAATAGAGCTATGAATGCAACTCCAAAAGCATAATTTGCATTAACTACCTGAATGTTGAAATATCCAGCAATTAGTTCTTTGTCAGCATGAACCAATAGGTCTGACATAAAGTCTGCAAACTCTTTTAGAAAATCAGCATAGGGGCCTGGGGCAGAGAGCTGCACGGGTCCGATTTTGTAAATCCGCACCCGCCCGTACCCGCAGTGCTTAAAACCGCATCCGACCCGTTTTCCGACAGCAGCACTAATTAAAATCCGCACCCGACCCGACCCGCTTAAAATAGAACCAACACCCGACCCGTACCCGAAATCATATCAGTTTATATATAATTTCATCTATGTTGATTATATGAGAAGTGAAAAAAGTAAGATCATAAGTTACGCAATATGTTGGGAGACAGAGTGGATAGACATTATTTTGACCACTTCGTTAAGTTTCTTATTGTAGGCTATAAAGCCTTTCTTTAAAGTGAATTTCGTTTTGTATTAATTGTATCTTAATTTTAATCAATGTTTTATCAACCAATTCCCTGGATTTAATAAATAAGAAGTAAATAGGGATGTGGATTTTTCAATAATTTAATATTCGAATATTTGAGCTCATAAAAAACGAATATTTGAATATTTGTTTATTTAAATTAAGTTAATAATGACGTCATTTGTTACGTTTTTATTTAGTCACAATTTCACATCAAGCGTATAATTATCATTACATAATCATAATGCATCAATATTATATGCTATAGATAGGTTTTTTAATTTGGAAAAAAAATGAAAAATAAAAACTGCATTCAAATCTGCGCAAAACAGTATAATACATAAAAAACAGACAAATCAAAGCGAACAAAACGCAACATTGACCGTCTTTGATATATGGTTATCTTGTTTATTTTGTTTTACATCTTCTAGATAAGGAAAGCAAGCATATAGGTCTATTTTACTCTAGTGAAAAAGTCTGTTCTACAAGCCGACAGCGGAGAAAACGCGCTGCTCTTCTCTAACTCCCGCAAAATCCAGTTCTGACAAAAATTGTTTCTAATGTTGATAAAGTAAACGGGCCTGATCACTTTGTTAAGATCCTAAAATATACCCCACAACAAAGACGGAGCCGTGTACGCTTTCCTGTGATGGTCGTCTGAGGAAGATATTCTGATCAGCACCGCAAAAATATTGTTTTCGTTGTCGTTCACGGACAGTGTTTGGGTTGTTAAGCTTTAATTGGATTTGCATCATTAAATAAGGTAGGCCTATTTATTTTGACTAACGTGAGAATCACAGCGCGTTTTAAAACATCAAAAAAACCTCCGTGAGACTTTATTTATCGGCTGTAACTTGAAGGCCACGACACTACCTCAACTTCTAGAAGGAAAATCCTTGCTTTTAGGTTTGGAAAAAGGTGCCAGTCTTATGTTAAGGCCAAATTCATTAACATTTGTTGCAGGGAAATGTACATTTTCATGTTTCTAATTGTTGAAATTAGCATTACTTAATATATTTTAACGAAGGAATATGAATTTATTAAGAACAACCGCTCCGAACAAGTTATGGTAATAAATGAATTATTGTTAATCATTTAATATGACGTTGGCATTTTTACACCTATAAGCATTTTAACGAATTTTGGCTCACCAGTTTTTTTAAATATTAATATGTTGATGTGTACGGGCGTCCGGCGTGTTAACTTAAAATATTTAAACTAGCTTGCGATCTGAGTGAACAAAGATATAGGAACACATACAAATTATTTTCTATATTTTCTGTATATTATAAAATCATTACAGATGAAGTGAAGAAACGTTAAAAAGACGTGACAACTCTCTTCCTTAGGGGTAACTTAACCTTGTGGTGACGCAGTTTTATTCTTATGAAAAATATGAATATTCGAATAACATTTATAATATTCGAATAGTTATTGCGGATCAAATATTCGAATTTTCGAATATTCGTGCACATCCCTAAAATATAGCAGGCAATATAATCAGGACACGGAGCGGAGGCGCCTAGAGACTCCTGGGAGGGCGCGGGCTCAAATAAACAAAAAAAATATTTTACCAACTTGAAATACAGGCATAGTTTTGTAGAAGTGTTCCTAAAAATATGCATTCATTTTTACATTTGCATGTGGCTGTTTTGAACCCGTGTTTAGACCCGTTTTTCCCCGTGTCCGAACCGACCCGCACCCGTATCCAACACAGTTATATATTTTTCACCCGTTTCAGCCAAATTTGCGGGTCACCCGTCGGGTACCCGCGGGTACCCGAACCCGTGCAGGACTCTGGCCTGGGGGTCTAAACACAGTTGCCAAAACGAGATATAGTAATGTTTCTTGTCTTATATCTGGAAGAGTGTCTTTAAAAACAAGCGCTTTAAATGACATAAACCTGCATCCTGTAGATTGAGTAACATTAAGAATATTTCTATAGATTGTTTCAGCACCGCCTCCATGACCAGCTGAATAGGTTTCATGCTTATAACAGTAGCTAGGGGTAGACTCGTTTAGACCAATGTAAACATTATGTTTAAGCCATGTTTCAGTTAGTAAGAGCATGTCAAACCTATTATCTGTTATCATTTCATTTACGATGACTGCCTTAGGTGTAAGTGATCTAATGTTTGGTAGCCCTAACTTTAAAAATTGCCCATGGGTTGATATTTTGCGTTTTGATCTTAATCAGATGTTAACAAGGCCCTGATTTTTAGTTGACCTCACCATTCGGGGAAATGACACAGTCTCTTTAAGATTTACCTAGGAAGCGCAACGTTCTGGATGATCAAGTCTCCGATGACCACAGCGTTTCATTCTGTCTCACGAAGAGCAGCGAAGTGGTTCTTTGTGAATATGTCAAAGAACTGAGGTGGCACGGGGGAGAAGTCATCCTTTTGGTCCTGGCACACACCTTTCAACGTTGGTGTGCCGGTGCTGGAGTGAAGTTCATCATCTGGGCTGCTCGCATTCTCGGAGCCTGGCCTGTGTATTGAAAAAGTAAATGCTAGTAAACACTAGTAATACTAGCAGCCTGTGGGCTAATAGGGAATGTCAGTACAAAAATGTAATTGCCAGTGCGTTGTTGCCTGTTAACTGTCACCCGTTCCGTATACGGGACACCTAGGTTTTTGTCAATATTGTGCATGTAATTTCTAATCGAATCATGACAAACTATATATCATTGGAAAGGTCTAACACTCTAGAATACAGATTTCTTCGGTGATTTTTAAAATAATTTATGTAGGGAGAGTAATTGATTAATTTTTATAAAGAGTGTGCTTAGATTTTTTGTTATCCTTTTGCGACCCGTATTTTTTAATGAAAGAAAAACTTAAACTTTTTTTTTTTTTTTTACCTTAAACCTGACAACATATAGTTATTTTTTTGTTTGTGTGATTTTTTTTGTTGTTGTTGCAATAATCAGCTACTTTTCTTTTTTCAAACGAGACCAACCGTAAGTCTGTATTCCAAAGAATTCATGAGTTACCGCCATTTTAGTTCCAACATGCGTTTTCATGTGTAGGCTCAAAAAGAGCTCCGACAGTGATGATTGTGCTATAAGAAACACTTTAGGGTAAGTTAATAAGTTTAAGTAATGATTTAAACTTAAGATATAATAAAAACTTAACAGTAAAATAAACAAAGGAAACTTTTTATTGCTTAGAAGTTGCTCTTTCACAGCTCAGGAGATCCTCAGTTTTTTTTTTTTGACTTTAAAGAGCCTAAAGTCCCCATTCTTTTTTTATTATTTTTCATGTAATATCGCAGTGTTTAATATAAATCCAATTTCTTATTAATGTGCCCTCATGATCTTTAATCATATCTGAAAATGCACTTCTGTCCACTAGTGGTTTGTGGTTTTAATGATGTCAGTTTGACAGCATGGGCAGAACATCCGTTAACTCCTCCCCTTCAACTGTCAGTAGTCACCAGTTCCATTTCATAATGAAATGCCTGTTTAATACATCCAATCAATTTCCAGCGGTAAACACAAGCCATGACCACTATTTCCCTCATTTGATATTTCTGAAATACCACAATACTGAACTTCTGGTTCACTGGAACTTCAGGAATATATAGGCCCACTAATTGTTACAATAAATACTGAGTATAGTTATTTAATATATATATAAATATATATAAATCTGTTAAGATCCTCTCTGAAAATGTTGACAGATGTGTGGTTTCCAGATATCTTTCTCAGGAGAAACATCTGAATTACAGTGAAGTAATCACATTTCTATCTAAGAGAAAAAATTGTATATTCTTTCTCTTCTTTTTTTTACAAATGAATTAGAAACTGAAACACATCAGCTTTAAAATAAATAAAATGAAACCCTGAGTATTACACTTGTAGACAATATATTAAGAAACTGATACATCAAAGCTTAATGCTAATATAGTGGATTTATGCAGCAGGCAGTTGCAATTAAAGCTGCCAAGTACATTTGGAATCTGTTAAGAACTTAAAGCTGCCAAGAACACTTTGTAGCCCTCAATGGAATAATACAATTGACCAGATTTCATAGTGGACTGATGAAACCAGGCCCTTGTTTTCTCTTTTGTTGTTGCTTTGGAACAAATGATTAGTGTGGATATGTCAAGTGTCTGTTGTATATTCCTTGCCCACTGACAGATGGCATTTCATAATAACTCAAGAGTTTGATGCTTTTTTCTCTGGCACTCAAAACCTTTGGTCTCATGTGACAGGCAGAGAGACAGCTGAGCATCTGAGTGCTCATGACTGTGGAAGAGGCAATTCTACTTTCAATTCGTTTGCCAGCCCCAGCTCGAAAGATGCCTTAAAACACCAACCAATCATTTAATCCGCCAACCAGCCAACCATCCAACCAACCAACCATCCCTCCATCCTATTCGTTTTTTGTCATAGTTGGTTGGTTGGTTTGTAGGTCTGTACATGTGTGTGTGTGTGTCTGTGTTTCTGTATGACTGTTTGTGTTCGATGAGTGTGTTTATGTGCGCTGTGTGAGTATGAGCATGTGTGTGTGTCCTTCTGGCTCATGTGAGTTGTGTGCACTGTATATTTTGTACGAGAGTGTATCTATTCACTTTGCTCTTGATACCTATTCTACACAGCAAAATTGCAGTGTTAATGAAGGACAAATTAACACTCAGTGTGTATATATAATCCATACTTATATTATATAAATTTAATGTATTGCTTATAGTTAACATGTTTTCATGTGTTGCTGCATTGTAAAAATGAAAATTGAACAAAGCTATAGATTTAGTTTAGTTGAGTTACTTCGTTTTTCCATTATAACTATGTCTTGCATTATTAATGTCCTGATTATGTCTTAACAGCAAGTAAGGTTTGTGGAATCGAATTAGAAATGCATTGCATTGTGGTTTTACCTCCCATTACAGTAAGTAGACAATGCACTGAATGTAATACAGTTTGTGGCTTGTTTCACTCCAAGGATTTACTTAATGCTTGAGTCCTGCACTTATTTTATGTATTTGAGGGAAAGCCAGTAGCTGGTGTATTATCCTGTGTATCATCACTGGTTATTCTGGACACCAGTGTCTGCATCACATTAAAACCACCAGAGTTTACATCTGCACCAGCAACCACCAGCTCACAGAGATATCATGTATTGCTTCCATAATGAATCCGTGTAGATAGAAATGAGTGTCTCTCAAGCCCTTGATTGTGTTGAGCTTTGTTTTGTCATTAAACCTGACAAACGTGTCCTAACCAGTCGCCATGCAACAGGTTTTCAGTAAGAAGTAATTTGTCTGTCCACAGTTAAGACAAAAATGCTCCGTGATATCACACAATAACAAATTAATCAGAAGATATTTGACATTTGTATTATGCATATGTGTATGAAATGGAATTGTGGACCTTTTTTAATTGACTCGGGAGCGGGTTTCTATCCAGACATGCCACATAAATACAAACCAAGTAACTGACAATATGTCCTGCTGCTTTTGGGACATTTACTACACAACAACAGTGTAGTAAAAAACTGAAAAGTTGTTCTCCTTTTTTTCTAGACGGTGTTGTGAGTTTTGATTCTTGTCTTCAATTAACTGAAGTTGCAGGATTGCATTTACAAAGAAGCACACGCAAGAACAAAACTACACTATTATTTGGCTGTCTTGAAAACACGAAATAAAGAAACACAAGAAATAAAAAGATGTTAGTCTGAGCCCTGTTGTGAAACAGAGCTGAGCTTTACTACATGTCAAACTCAAAAAAACATGCCGTCGTACTGTATTATAAAGAAAGGTGCCCTTTAACCCAGAGAAATAATAACACTCTGAGTTTTGTGACATCGATACCCTTCCTATGAACTCCTGATGTGATTTGAATGGAAAAGAGCTGTACACACATACAGCCGGTCTGTGTGCCGTGAGCCATTGATGAAATATGTATACAGCTTTTATGAGACTTTGATGCGAACACTCCATCAGCAGCGAGGCAAAAGAAGCTTCAGTCATAACTTCCTGTCAAGAGAAAACATTGATAACATGAGATGAAGATTAAGAGAAGAATACAAAGGTTGTTGTTCTGCCACTGTACGATTTCATTTTATTAGGCGGTTCACTCCCTTTTGAAAGCCAGTTAAAGCGATAAACTGATTATACCTCTTCATAAACAAACTTAACGCCATGACAATTTACAGTTGCAAATATCCAGAGCAATTTGATATACTTGAGATTATGTGTTAATAGATGTGTGTTCATTTTGCTATAGCTAGTGGTTCGTTTAATGTGAATTTCAAATTCAAAACTATCAGTTTCATAAATGTCAAATTTTTGTAAATGTATTCTGTTAAAACTGCTTTTCTGTGTTTTGTCACACAGGGTGATGAGGTGTTGACCGTGTTAAAATTGAAAGCCCAGTGGCCGGCCTGGCAACCTCTCAATGTGTAAGTAACTGTTATAGCTTTTGAATGGTGTTGTGTGTGTCTGTGTGTGCGTGTGCGCGTGAATTCATGTAAACTTATTTTTATTGCTTCAAAAGAGTAGAAATTTCAATAGGTAAGCCATTGCTAAATTTTTAAGAAGAGTTTATAGAATAAAAACTGTGGGTCTGTGTTCTCCGACTATAGTCGTTCTAGTTCACCCAAAAATGAAAATTCTGTCATACTCACCCTCAAGTTGGTCCAAACTTGTATAAAGTTAGTTGTTCTGCTGAACACAAGGAGATGGAGAATGTTTGTAACCAAAAAGTTCTAAAGGACTATTAACTATTATAGTAGACAAAACTATACTGTATTCAGTAGGGCCACAGAACTGTTGAGTTAACGCCTTTTATCATAGACTGATAGGAGTCATTTTACTTTTTTTAAACTATAATTATTTTATAATTGCATGTAGTGATGCTAGTGAAATCACACCATTCACATCCACCGGCATTCTCAAAACTCCCTTTGTATCCTCAGATGTGCCTGCAATGTTGCCATGAACTGTTTTGCCGTAATTATAGAACCAGTGATGATAGCTTATATCATTGATCCATTGTAAAACGATATCAACAATGTAAAACGCTTTTCACTGCATCACTGTGTAGCATTAATAACAACCTTTCCTTACATACAGTATCTGCTAGCAGATTGATGACACTTTGTGAATTTGCTTTCAGAATGTTTTTAACATAATGTTTGTACATTTGTGATTATACTGTACACTCACAAATATCAAACTACATTGTGATGAAAATCATTTTCAAAAGATTTATAAAAAAGCAATTTTCATCATATGTTAATTTGTTCTTCTCAATGCCTGTTGGAATCTTTGATGTGTGTGTGTGTGTGTGTTTATTTGCCTATTTAAGAGTGCCGCTGACTGATGTGTTTGCCAGAGATGTTTATTCCATCAAGGTTAATGGCAACCTTGCGAAACATACACTTTAAAACGTCCTATTCAACCTGCCTGTCAGTAAAATCATGGGCTTTTACATTTTGCAAAGGGACACAAGAAAGTGTGTGCAGAATATTTAGAACAACGCTCCTTTCTCATCTTATCACAAAAATGAACTGATATTAAAGAGTAAGTATTACAATGTACTTTAAAGTATGTCCAATGCAGTGTGTAATGTTGTTTTGTGTGAATTTAAGCAGTCTGCCAAGTTTTAAAACCGAAAGTGAACAAATAACAAAGTTATTGGCTTTAGAAAAATGGAGTTGACTTTTCCTTTTCGACACTATGCGGTAGACCACCACAGCAGACTAGACCAGCTGACCAATCAGATCAGAATGGGCTGAAAGAAAGGAGGGGTTAGACAGATGAATCGCCAAAAGAATCATTTGAGAGTCCGTCAAGAAGTAAGGTAATAATAACTGCCTATTATTCGAAAATGAAAGTGTTTTTTCACCTTGTACATACTTAATTTTATTGGACACTCCATAAACAAAAGCAGACATTAAAACTCTAAATATAAAAAAATGTGAATATCAAAAAAATCTAAATATTAAAAAATTAGACATGTTTTTGACATACAGTTCAAGTATAGAGATCTAAAATGAATGATTTTGTCATTCAGTTCTCTTCTGAAACTACTAAGACATATGTGGGATATTTTCTGAGAGGTGGGAGACTTTAGCAAACATGTACATTTGCTCTGCATTTAAACAATAAATACAAATATGTAAAATATCCAATATGTCCCTTTTGTAGCTTTGTACAAAGTTAAGTATACAGTATCATGTCTTTCTCCATGAATACCAGATACCGCCTGCAATACAATACGTCTGTGTGCCTAAAGTTCTCTACTTTACCCTCATTTAACATTTATGTGATCTAAATTGGTCAATGTGCACAGAATCCCTTAACAGAGACTTTCACTTTTATTGTGTTTTGTTCAGCTCAGCGAGTATATTTGGTCGCATTAGGACTTGAGAGTAGATGGGAAATTGCTTCTGTATGAACTCAGAGTGTCATGAAATTCTCCGAATGAAGCCAGAAGTGCTTGAGACCAGAGCTATAAATGTCTTTCCTCCCACTGCAGAATAAAACAGATGCTATCATTTGACTCTGTAACGGTGGTTTCTGTCTGAGAGAGGATAGATGTTCAACATTTATTTTCCCTCTCATCTTCTCTGCAGGTCTGCTCCTCAATAGCCATATGTTTTGAATAGCTGTATGAAGTTTCCAGGAGCCCTGAAAGACTTGAGTTTATTAGCAGTGCGCTGACAGGCGGAAATAAAATAATGGGTTGTCAATGCAAGCAATCTCTCTAATTAGCTGCGTGATTTGTTTTAATGTGTGTGTGTGTGTGTGTTATAAAGTGGGAGGCTTTCAGTTTCTCTAAAGGAGAAAATTAAGATATGACTTTCCTTTCAGACTTTCCTTTCCTGTCGTTAACTAATATTGATATGTAGCCTAATGCATACTGAATTGTACAGCGTTGTTATAAAGCAAATGTGTGTTTCTGTGTTTGTCAGCTAAAGTTACATGTCCTGCAGGCGGTGCTACCTTTTACATCAGTATTTATTATTTCAAATGCATAACATGGAATAATTAGTTACATTAGAATGTACTGCATGTAAATGAGAGTATATATTAAACTGTGTGCATTGTTCACATATAGTTTGGTCAGTTTAAAACAGTAGTTTATTGAACAAGAGCAACCCACACTCACTCTAGGAACATGTATGAATATTTGACTCTGTAATTCATGCCTGGTGGTCCAGCCCACTGAGGGAGCCTGACACGCATTCTCTGAGGGGTTAACTTTATCTCTGACAGCCACATTGGGCCAACACAAAAAAAAGATATAACTGTCAGGCAATGGATCGCGGGGGGGGGGGGGGGGGGGGGTTGGGGGATTGGTGGTGGGTTACAGAAACCTGCGGACAAATATAATAGTATGAAATTCTGTCAATGTTAAGGTGACATTGACAGTTTACTTCATGTTTGGGTGTTTTGTTTTTGTGGAAATATAAATTGAGATTCTGGTTCCTTTAGGTCAATTTTGTGCTAATTCATTTTTAATTTGTATTTTATGTTGGAATTTTTATAATTATTTGTCAGGTTATATTTGAGGTCTCCCAGTGAGTAAGCCTGTGGCAACGGTGGAAAGGAAACAAAACTCCATTATATATGTATGTATGTGTATAGGAGTGGAGAAAAAAATCCCTTGGGAGAGACCAGATTCAACCGGGAGAGCCAGTTCTCCTGTGGCATATTAAAATATACTGCTTCAACTACAGAGAGAATGATTACTGTTAACCCTATTTAACTGCATGTCTCGTCGCTCACATATCCTACCAAGCGTTATTCCTTTTACCATAACTCTGCAACCTTTTTTGATATCAAAACAATTCATATGGTATATCACGGCAATGTATTGCGTTCTGTCTGCCAATCGCTGCTTTTTTCGTCTGCATCTATTTAGATATACTCACACCCAGTAACAGGAGACTCATCAATGGACTGTTCGTAGACTACTTCAAAGATGTCAGTAAACAGACGAACGTGTAGTTTTATAACTATTGGTTTGATTAATAACAATTAGCAAGTTTTCAATTCATATACTTAGGGTAGGTTGCACCAACAAGGATTAGTCAAGGATTAGTCCTAACCCTAATCAAGGTTTATTTAATGATTCTGTTGCACCAACTGTAAACCTTGTTTTAAAGTAATCAGGGCCCGTATTCTTAAAGCTTCTAAGACTCCTCTAAGAAAGCTTTAAATTTAGCTTTAACACTTCTACGTGGTGTCTTAGCTCTTAAAGCGATTCAGGACCAATCTGAGAAACACTTTGAGCTAGGAAAAGACAAAAACTTTTATTTTAGTAAGGAGGCGGGGCTGATCCCGTTGCTATGTATGACATAGTCTTTTTAAGATTGGTTGGTTGGCCAAGAAGGAAGAAAGTGCACTGTTAAGTTTGGGGTCGTTAGTTTGAAATTGCATAACTAATTTTTTTCAGTTACTCTCGTGCACAAATGCACAATATGTATGTGTCTGCGAAGTGAACATACATATATTTTACCATGCTGAGCAAAACAACAATGTATTTGATAGAAAATGAACAGTGACGTTGATGTAAGTGCCATTATTGTTTGTGTGATCAGATTTTGACCAATGTGACAGAACGAAATGATCTCTGCTGCATAGATGCATTTCTCCAGTTGCCAAATATGTTAATTTCTTCAATATCTGGCGCTATGGCATTTTTGTGCTGTCTTGGAGATGTTAGCGTGTCTCTTCTAGGATCGGTCACAAACATGAACCCTGCGCGATCTAATATGTTTTATTAACTCACTGTCATTAAGTTCAATGTGTTATAGCGCTTTTACATTTTGCTTTGCATGAAAGCAGCTGTACAAGAAAACCAAAACCAAGAAAAACAGTTGAGCACACACAAAAACAATTAAAAAAAATCTGATAAACCTTGAAAGTAATATGGAAATTGTCATTTGTTCTCACTTTTCGTGTTTCGTCCATTTTCTCTGCTGCTAAAGAAACTCTTAAGTCTCTTGAAAGTCCTCCTCACAACTCCTAAACTTTTTGACCTTAAGAGCTCTTTTAAGTGTTAAGATGTTTTATGAATTACTTTTTTCTTATCCAAGATATTTTCTGTAACTTTAAGGGGTAACGCCCACATTTCTAAGAATTTTGTCACTAGGAGTAACTCTTTGCTAAGATTTTTCATGAATATGAGAAAACTGTTGCCCAGATGTAGTATCATGTACTACATGTAGTTTCAAATAAGAAAAGCCTTTAGTAAATAAAAAGTGAGTTTAAATTCATGCTGTTATAAGGTTTCGATAATGGAAAGTTTAATTGTAAGGCCTGTGTGCCATTTAACCCAAAAAATTTTAAGCAAAAAAAAAGCTTATGTTTTTGTATAGATTTAGAAGGGAAATCTGCTTGTGGACATCACTAGTTTCAAACTAACAGTGACTATTTCTATGCTTAAGTTTATAAAAAAATTATATAGTAACACATATTTATGTAGAGACAATCTCTAATAGTTTTTGTTTTTGCATAATGTAGATTCAGAGGGGAGATTGTTCCCTTAGGAAAATAACTAGTTTCCCCCAGACAAACAGTGACTGTTTCTCTGATTGCTGTCTGTTGCATTAGTAATGGAGAGAGAGAGATAAAGAGAGCGGTATAGTGGTGTAATTACAGATAAGGGGTATTATGATTACAGAATATCATAGCAGTGGGAATGAAAGGATCCCACTTTGAGAACAAAGAGCAGAAGCCTGCACCTATTGGGTTCGTAAATACCCCTCTACCATCTTCTTCTGCAGAGTAACACTCTGTTTGTTAAATGTTACACCTATTTACTCATTAGGACATTTTTTACCACTGCGGTGATAAGGGACAAATGAACCATGCTGGTGCTGTGGTTGGGAAATATATGTATTGTGACGAGGTGCCGATCTGGGAGCAGCGTCACCTGGGAAGCGGCCCGGCAGCTAATGCTGATTGAGATCACCTGACGCCGATTAGCTGCCGGGCATAAAAGCCGCTTGCTCCCAGCACTCTGGGTCCCCGGATCAAACAACGCCTAACGCTGGGTCCTTTCTACCCCCACGATAGAGTGCAAGAGAGGCCAGCCAGGGAAGCACAGGAGACCCGATTGCACGAGCACAGATCGGACGACAGCACATAACGAGCACCCCAGATATCACAGTTTTGGACTGTGTTATTTTAAGCACTACAATAAAACTCCCCGCTGGGGTTGCTTGTACTCACCAGTTGTATTTGTCGTATTCTCTTACCCCTCCACAGTAAAATTATTTATATGAATAATATTTATATTATTATATTTGCATGTGTTGATCACATGACGAGTGTAAGAGAAATATAGACCACCCATTTGCCAGCAAAACGCAGACATATGACTCATTTTACCGCTTGAGGTTCATGTCCGGCATCAAATATATATATATATATTTTTGGGGGCGTTTTCCCTTTTATTGTACAGAATGTTACAGAGGACAGAAAGCAATATGGGAGAGCGAAGGGGGTAGGTTCGGGAAAGGAAAACAAAACGGGAATCGAACTCGGATCGCCCGATCCGCAACTATGTCTGGCATCTTTTAGTGCTGGGACCACTCCATCTATCAGTTTCAAACCATCTCCAAATCCAGAGTAATATCAACCGTTAATTTAACAATCATCACTGAATTGCAGTGAACTTCGCAAATGCAGGGCTCTTTTTCTCTCTTGCTCCAGCTGATTGACGTTTGGGCGTGCTTTACAGGGAGAGTTATCCAATAAGGGACTAAGAAAAGTTGTTACGAAACTGATTTTTATGTTCTAAAAAAACTTTCAGAAACCTAAATAAACGCCCTGGGGAGTGTATTGAGCAAAGAAATACTACGTCAGAATGCACGAAAACCGTTGCACATCCCCTTTAAGATGTTAACAGCTGCACTAAATGGGCATTCAGAAGATGTGTTCAAAGCGTATATGAAAAGATGTCTCTCTGCAACCTGCGTATGTAGTAATGTAACTTATCTACTTATTCTTCATTTTGCTTAATGGACCAGGTCAAGAATGATTTTGATTTCCGTACCCTTTTGAGCTCCACTGCTCTAACATATAAATAATGTATCACAATAATTTTGCAATTAAATCACTTATGTAATGAAAATATTATCATAATGAAACCACATAATAGTTCTTGTAGTTATTATTTTCTTTAAAGAGTACATAACTAAGGATGATTCTTAAAGTCCTGCTCTGGTCTATGGAGTGTCCATCAACAAGTTTATGTACATAGGAGTCATGATTCTGCCCCATCATGTCATGGTTCTGTTGATCTAGTGGCAGGATCATGACAGAGCCTTGTGCTTTGTGTTGAGAGAGGCAATTATGGCTCTTATAGCCTTCCATACACTCTCTCCGGTCTCATCTTTGTCCCCGCACCCTTGTTTCCTCAATAATGATTGCTAATTATTTATTATAATGATTTTATCTTTTTATAATGCCCCTGTGTTTTCTGTCCTGTGCTGGTTCATTTTGAATTGTGTTTAAAATGTGTCTTGTTAAGTTCAGTTTAGTCTAGTCTAGTCCAGTTATTTGTACTTGAATTCAAGTGTTGTCTTAGTCTTGTCTAGTGTAGTTAGTCTTTGTTCCTGTTTATCCGTTACAATTTTCCCTTGTCCTGTTATGTTACCCCAGGCGTGTTTTTTTTTTATTAAAGTCTCTTGTCAACCCCTTACCCGGACTAGGGATGACTCATTTGGGTGATTCAGAGTCGACTCCCTTTTTTCTAAGCCAATAACTTTGTTATTCATTCACCTTCGAATTTACAACTTGGCAGACTGTTTACTTTCAAACACGGCAACATTAGACACTGCATGAAATGTAATTTTCATGATCTCATGATATGTACTCTTTAAGCACAATTTAAAAAAAAATGTAATTACGGAGTGAAAAATGTTCTGGTTGTGCTTTTGACATCTTTTTGGAAATTTACCCATCTGTTCTGTTTTTCTTGCTCATACTGTATATGAGCCATGTCTCCTAATGTGGCATTATATATGTAAATATGATTTTGTGTTTTGTCTATGTCCTGCAGAAGAGCGGCTCCCTCGGCCGAGTTCTCAGTGGACCGCACACGTCACCTGATGTCTTTTCTTACCATGCTGGGTCCCAGTCCTGACTGGAATGTAGGTCTGTCCTCAGAGGATCTCTGCACCAGAGAATGTGGTTGGGTACAGAAGGTGATCCAGGACCTCATCCCCTGGGACGCGGGGACAGACAGCGGGGTCACTTACGAGGTTAGTACTCGTAAGAGATTTGATTAGTAACCAAAACCTTTGAATATTGCCATTTTACATAACTTAAACCAAAAAAATTATATCCTGCATTCCTTTCCCTTAAAAATCCTAGACATTGAATGTTGTTTCAGATTTTGGACTAAACATTCCCTGTCAATATCAGTGACAGGTTTAAAAAATCAAAATTGACTGGATGGGAAAGTGAAACTTTGATGGATTGTATCAAAGCTGTGACTTTAGTGAGCTGCATGTGTGTGATGTTTCTTGGCAGGCATCCGTCCCTCAAGTCTTTAGTTAAAATGAGTAAATTTACAAATTTATTTGAAAATAAATGAATAAATAGCAATTTGGCAGTGGTCCACGGAGACAACACATTCACGGCTGCAGCTTGAGTCTGCCATCTGCTGGTGTATGTTCAGTCTGCATGAGGTGCCATCATTTCAGTAGAAAATAATACTGAAAATAATATCAAGGTGATCCCTGTCTTTAGAATTTATCTGGTGGTGGAATTTCATATAAAACCATATAAATTATTTAAATAATTAGTTTTTTATGTGTGTACACCATTCACAATGGAGGTTTATAGGGTTAATGTATACCTTAAAAAAATATTGTTAAAAAGCGTCATACTTTTATGAGTGCACCACAAAACATCATACATGAGTTGGCATGAAACAATTGTGTAGAAAAATCTAACCAACCTCTTTTTATCAGGTTTCTATGGCATATTTAACTTATTTCATATGATATAACAGTGTACATTTGCAGTCCCCTTAAAATAACTCAACACACAGCCATTAATGTCTTACCCGCTGGCAACAAAAGGGAGTACATCCCTAAGTGAAAATGTCCGAATTGGACCCAATTAGCCATTTCCCCTCTCCCCGATGTCATGCGATTCATTAGTGTTACTAGTTCAACATGGCACCTCATGGCAAAGAACTTTCTCTACATAAAGATGGCCAAGGCTATAAGATGATTGCCAAGAGCCTGAAACTGAGCTGCAGCATGCTGGCCATATCCAGAGCTTGTCTTTGGGAAATAGACGTATGAGTGCTGCCAGCATTGCTGCAGAGGTTGAAGGGGTGGGGTGGTCAGCCTGTCAGTGCTCAGACCATACGCCACACACTGCATCAAATTGGTCTGCACGGCTGTAATATAAATAAATGTCCCGTTAAATTGAACACTCAGACAAAAAATACTTAATATAATATTTGCTATTGAAAAGTGTAGTGCCCTTGTAGTAAATTGATAAACACTGTGTACTATAGTAAAGTTCAAAAACACGATAGTATCTAAGAATTTTACTGCAGTTTACCAGAGTTTCTGCAGTTTAAGTATATGGCCCGAATTTATCCATCTGTATGTACCATGAATGTCATTTGTCAGTTACCTGCCTTTTCATGATGAACTGCACTTCCATCATTTTTTTAAATAATGACAACCGACAATTTATACTTGTGCTCCAACTGTTTGGCCAGTCCTAACAAACTTTAAACTTAAGATGATGTAGAGGTAATTGCTGTTACTTCCTGAGTGGACGTTTGCCTACTTTGTAGATATTAAGCTTTTGTTTGCAGCTTAAAATTGCACTGAGCGGGACTTACAATGAGTCTGCGTGGCCACTCACCCGTGCAGCTGCAGACGGAATATTGCCTTCCGTCAATTTGCAGTCGCATTCTTCCGTGCATTCGCGATCGAGTTCAAAGGTTTCAGGGAACCATCGTGCCCCGGCTGCAGTACCTCTGCGCCCCCCCTGGTCGAGAACCACTACTAGCACAGGAGCGACCCGCACATTCTTTAAAGTTTCCCTTTTTGCACGATATAGTAAAAAGTCATACAGTAACACAAGAGTGAGTAAACTCTTTTGTTATGTTGTACTGAACCCAGAAAATTCCTGTAACTATAATGGTCCAATTATAACCTTGCATTTCTGACTATTTGGTTTGATTCAATGTAATTTGTATTGCACCTCCAGCTGTGTGTGCTGTGTTCCACGTCTGTAAATGACCTTGCTGTTGTTGACTGTGGAACTAATCTCTTTCTCTGAACCCGGCGGGTTTGCTAGTCTTGTTGTTGTAGAATGGAATTTAAACTGTAAAGAATGAGGAAAAGCAATGTAGAGTGTGTAAAATTGTCTAATAGTGTATTAATTATTCAAAGTCAATTCAAACGTCACTATTGTTTTCCTCTTTAGGGATTTACAATCCTTTAAAGAAACACTCCAAGTTTTTGGAAATAGGCTCTTTCTCCAACTCCAGAGTTAATACGTTTGAGTTTTAACATTTTGGAATCTATTCAGCTGATTTGCCGGGTCTGGCGATAGCACTTTTAGCATAGCTTAGCATAGCTCATTGAATCCAATTAGACCAGTAGCATCGCGTTCAAAAATGACCAAAGAGTTTCAATATTTTTCCTATTTAATACTTGACTCTACTGTTCTTAGCACACGACTTAGCACACAATATAACTAGTTTGATCATTTTGGAACACGACGCTACTGGTCTAATAAGATTCAATGATCTATGCTAAGCTATGATAAACGTGCTATCGCCGGACCCGGAGATCGGCTGAATAGATTCCAAAACAGTAAAACTCAACTTAATAACTCTGGGGGAGTTTGAGAATGAGCCTATTTCACAAAAAAGTGGAGTGTTCCTTTAAGAGCAGTTCAGCCAAATATAAAACACTTACATCATCCCACCTTTTTTTTGAAGCACTGAAGAATATCCATGCTGATTTGTTTAGAATAGAAAAAAATGACCAAATAAAACAAAAAATAAATAAAACACTACTGAAAATTACATTTTAAATTATTTAACATAAATGACAGGCCTATTTACATTTCGAGTTCAGTGAGGCCCGATGTTCTTCCGAATGGATTCAGTGACTATTAGAACACTCACAGTCCAGGAAAATCACAGAACATCTGTCCAACCATCATGACAATCGAGACTTTACTTGTTAGGTTAATGGGAGAATTTGGCCTGATTATCTTCCCTAATTGTTTTAAATGTAGAAACTTAATGACAAACTAAGTAAAAGTCATCATACCATGGACATGGAGCTTGAAACTATACAGTGCTTAATTGCTGGATGGTGACAAAATAGTTTTGATAAACTTTTCCTTTGATTTGGAGTGTTATGATTAATTACTGCTTTTATGTATGGCTTCTGAAACAGTAATATTATGCTTGCAGCACTTATTTGTTACAATGCATGACATCTTTGTTTATTACTTATTACAGGTGAAATAACATGGTGAAAATCTTAAAAGATTTCAGACTTGAATAAAATGTCATTGTTCATTAACATCATTACTTATTTTATTCGCCACAGTCCCCCAACAAGCCTGCAGATCCCCAGGAAAAGATTCGGCCCCTAACAAGTTTAGACAACCCTCAGAGCCCTTTCTACGACCCAGAGGGGGGTGCCATTACTCCCGTGGCTAGGATTGTCTTGGAAAGAATTGCTCGCAAGGTCTGTTCCTTTATTTCTTCTCAAATTATTAAATTTCAAAGAAGATGCTCTTACACTTGAGCTTTTATAACTGTGGCAAACAATTCTGGATTATTTATGTCATAAAAGTCAACAAGTGAGAGCTAAAATAACTCTGCAACAACAGATTGTGCAAATTTATGAAGCCAGCATGTCACAACAGTGCTCTAGAAGTATACTCACTAAAAACAGGTGGGTTAAAATGGACCCAGCAAGTAACCCAATGCTGTGTTACTATAGCACCGACCCATTGTTGTGTTATCTATCCCAATATATTGGGTTACAAGTTTAACCCAACATTTGGGTTATGAAATAACTAATTTGTTGGGTCATTTTTGCCAACATGTTATTTATTATTTTATTGTTATTGTTATATCTGTTGTCTATTATTTTTGGCCATTTATTTCTTATTATTTTATTGCAGTGTAAACAAATAATGCACTAGATAGAAAAACCTTTATAATTCTTTATTACCAATACAATATGTTTTGGTTTCAGTTCTTTTATTAATGTACTTCCTTTTATCATAAAGTAACTAGCAATTAAGTATCAATTTACAAGAATCAAATACATAAATAAACAGAACAGAGGCTAGTCTAGCTTATACAATTATAAACTACCTTAGCAAAAGCTACCAAACAGCAGCACAACCAGGCTTGGCATACTCCAAAATGTAAATAAACAAACAAACAAACATATCAACTGCTTAAAGACGATCTTCTTCCTTCAGCATCATGCTTCCCACAATAACGAAGACTTAAGAGGAACTGGTTTTATCCCCAAGCTGCAGAACATGAAGGTCTTTCATTGCTCCTCCTGATACTGAATGATGTTTGTTCCAACCAATAAACATATATTATCTTTAGTAAATATGCACACATTATTATTATTATTAATAATAATAATATTATTATTATTACAATAATTATTTATAATTAAAACTGTATCGTCAAAAATGATGTACAGTACAAGCACACTTTTCCTTTTGACTTTAAATGTGAAAACTAGTACACAATGTTAATTTCATGTGTCATATGATAGATTATATTAATTTATTATTACGTACATGTTTCATTACATATTTGTTTAAATGTCAAAAAATACGTTTTCAGACATTATCTCTTACCTACAAATTTGTCAGTTAAGGCTTCAGGCTCCCATTTCCCATTTCCTTCGCATATCATCTCTCTAAAAGATAGATAAATATATTGAAAGCTTGTCAATGAAGCCCATTGCTGCAAGTCTGTTATTAACAGAAAACAAAACTGCGTCTAAGGCAAGCCCCCTCTTGTTTTGGTCAGTGAACACCAAAAATATATATTTGCTGCTTTTTGCCAAAAAAATATGATAAAAGTAATAAATGTAACGAAATAAAATTAACACACTCGTCATTTGAATATTCAGGTTTGGAGCCCTGACGGTTCCGCTGGTTCCTAAAACTCAAGTGCTCCGCCAAATATCTAAAATATGATTTCCACAAAAGTTTAGGACTTACCTAAAAGTTTCAGAAAAAAGGCCAGGAAAAACCATAGAAATACAAAGCAAAAATAAACAATTATTTTTATCAACATTTGAAATAGGTTGGTTATAAAAGCAAGTGTTTACATCGAGAGTCATGCAGATTATAAAAACAGTAGACAGGGACACGGCATACAAACATGTATATATACTGTATATACACATACACACATTATTATTAATATTAGCTTACATCTCATCAGTCAGAAGTGGCCCGGGCGACAGTTAAAATTTGAAATATATTTTAACCCAACTTGCTGGGTTGTTACAGAAATGGCCGAACGTTTTTTAGTGTTCTGAAAGTCATGCGTCCTCTATTGCAGGGAAGTTAGTTTGAATGAGACTGTATGGAAATTAGATGGGATATGAGGAAAGAGTATATTCATTGTTACCATTTTCTTTTTTCAGTATGGAATCCCATTCATGATGAGCATAATAGAAATGAAAGAGGGATGTCATTTAAACTCGGATTGAAAGTTTGAGTTGTTACTATACTCTAAGTTGTTTTGCTTTGTCTGTAGGGTGAGCAGTGCAACATTGTGCCAGATAATGTGGATGACATTGTGGCTGACATTGCCCAGGAGGAGAAAGAAGAAGGTTTGCAACTATTTATCTCATCATCATAGAAAGAATTTACAATATCCCAAATCACCCGATCCACCCGGACGAAGCTGGTGTTCCTTGCAGTTTGATTCAGTGTCATATGTTCTCCCTGACATTCAAAACTTAGCCAAATGATAAAACGATTTTATGCACTTTTGGTTTAGACTTTTGAAAGAGAGAAATTCATCCACATCAAAACCTGTATATGACTCTATGAGCCCTATTTCACAGTCTAAGTGTATGGTCTAAAGCGTAAGGGCGAAAGTGCACCCAGGGTGTGTCCGAATCCACTTTTGCTTGTTTAAGGACAGTAAAACGGTCAGCGCGCCCAGGCGAATAAACTAATTGTGCAGTAAACTAATCAGAGTCTCATCTCTCATTCATTTTAAGAGCCAGTTGGTCTTGCGCCATGGTGGATTGGCTATTTAACTCATTCCCCAGCAGCCTTTTAAAAAAAAAGTTGCCAACATATGCCAGCGGTTTTTTAACATTTTCACCTAACTTTAAAGGCTCACTGTAAATTTTCTGTAAAGAATATGTGGACAAACAATATGTCAAATGAAAGAACAGAGTCTCAGCTTTTAAACAAAAGAAATCGTATTCTTCTATCTTCATTTGTCCGTTTTTTATCACTCCGTAGATGTTTGTAGGTTTCTTCTAAAATGCATAATTTTGAGATAATGAGATAATTAACGTTTTTGTCAAAGATTTCGCCCAGATTCCACTCAGAACAATGATTAAAAACATATACGTTCTAAGTTCTGGGATTCTGTACTTTTTCCCAAAGGTGTGTAATAGCACCACCTGCTGTATAACAGTACAAACACTGATTGCGGTAAAAACTCTTCTTTGGCAGGGAACAGTCTTTTTTTAAATGAAGAGATAATTCGTCAATGGCGGTGAAAGAGTTAAAGAGCAAAAAAGAGGAAAGGAATCTACAGGACAAGACTGTCATGAATCTCGGGAGGAGACATGGCGTGGGAACCCAAGTGCAGGCAGACACAGACGGTAAAGGTGGTAACAAAGGACTTTTATTAAACAATGACAATAAACAAGACTGAAACAAACAGCAAAACAAAAACCCACGAGGGGGAAAACAGAACAGGATACCTTTAACAATAACACTGACTAATTAAACTATAAAACAAACACTAGGAACAAACACTAAACTAAGACTTACTAGACAAGGAACAGGAACAATGTACAAAGACTGAGGAGAGCAGGAACACTGAACATGGAACATGGAACATGGAACATGGAACATGGAACATGGAACATGGAACATGGAACATGGAACATGGAACATGGAACATGGAACATGGAACATGGAACATGGAACATGGAACATGGAACATGGAAACACAGGTACACAGACCACAGGTACAATGCACGAGCACTGGACAAAGAAACGTGAGGACTTTTTATAGGGAGAAAAGACAAAGGATCATAACGAGTAACAGGTGCTGGGGATTAGCACTAAGGAGAGGCTGACGAGGAACGAGATGTGGGGAACAATGACGAGACACGAGAAAGAATCATTCAATCTCACAGAAAACCATAGGTTATGCCATGACTCCACTCAAACGACACGAATAAACATGACATGATAGTGGAATCATGACAAAGACAGATCGAACCCACAACCTTGTGTTTGTAAGGTATTGCTCTTACCACTGATCTACAGGAAAGGCCAAATAATTTTTACATTTGTCATGTTTGTGTGCTGCTGTGCTTCCCTCTGTGTAATAAATAAAGCTCATTGTGGACCCGTCCAGAGGTGTATTTGAGGTGTAACGCGCTTTTTAAATAACAAAGAAATAATCCACCATTGACTTTAGACCAGGTTTGAGTTGGTCTATGGCTCAGTCTATTTTTAGTTCCTCAAAATAACAACGCGCTCACAATGCGCCTGGAAACTCCTATTTTTTTTACCAACATGCCCATGTGCGTAAAATGGACAACAAATGTGCGCAAATGCTTTTGCTATGTAAAAACAACCCAGCGCAGGATGGGTAAATGAGAACTGCGTTGGGCTGAATCTAGCAAAAACACTTGCGCTGCACCTTGTGCCGTGTTGCCCCGGGTTTATGATAGGGTCCTATTTTTTTGTGATTTTTTTTTATTTTTTTATTCTGAGAAAATAGTTTTTTGGTAACAAATGGAACCAATGTTGTTTGGTTATCTTTTGTGTTCTCTAGAAGAAGGTCATACAGGTTTGGAATGACAAATCATCAGTGCAAATTTGGTCAAATGAAGTCATGCTGGGACACATGTTTCTGCCAAACACGTGCTGTATTTCAACCAAAATGTATTGTTGCTCCATTTGAATGTTGCAATTTGGCTACAGTTAACTCTTTCAGCGCCATTGACGAGTTATCTCGTCATTTAAAAAAAAACGCTTCCATGCCAAAGACGAGTTTTTACGGCAATCAGTGTTTGTACTGTTGTACAGGAGGTGGCGCTATTACACACCACTGGGAAAAAGTACAGAATCCCAGAACCTAGAACGTATATGTTTTAGCAGTTTTTAATCATTGTTAAATCTGGGTGGAATATTTGACAAAAACGTTAATTATCTCAGCTGTTTAATCAAAATTATGCATTTTTGAAGAAACCTACCCTCATATACTGAGTGATAAAAAACGAACAATTGAAGATAGAAGAATACGGTTTCTTCTGTTCTTTCATTGGACATATTGTTTGTCCATATATTCTTTACAGAAAATTTACAGTGAGCCATTAAAAGTTGGGTGAAAATGTTAAAAAACGCTGCCGTAGGCTGGCAACTTTTTTTTAAAGAGGCTGGCGGCGAATGACTTAATGTGTCTCTAAGGGTTAAACTTACACCTAGGGGCAGTTTCTATAAACTGTTATGAGCTACCATAATGTTCACAGCCTAAAATATTCTTATGAGCTGAATACAGCATTAATTCATGTCTTTGCTCTCAGATGATACTCCAGAGACTTGTATCTACTCAAACTGGTCTCCGTGGTCGGCATGCAGCTCCTCAACATGCGAGAAGGGAAAGAGGATGAGGCAGAGGATGCTGAAGGCCCAGCTGGATCTCAGCGTACCGTGTCCACACACACAGGACTTTGAGCCCTGCATGGGGCCCGGCTGTAGTGATGAAGGTCAGAATCACACTCACCAAATTACCCCATTAATAAATATACAAATCATGTGGGGCTTTAAAGCTCACAGGGACTTGATTATTTCATAACAAGACATCTATTTGCCCATTTACACTTGTTCACTCCTTTCGAGAAAAAGACCAGGGGCCTCATTTATAAAGTGATTTGATCGTGGAGTGTGCGCCCGCCAAAATCCACGGCAACGTTCATATTTATTGAAACGGTCTTTGACGTGGAAAAAGTGCTTAGGGCCAAGATCACTTGTGATGTATAGACGAATAAAAGATCTGATTTATATCCGTTTAGCTGAGACCCATGTGGTCAAATGTTAATGGAACAGTAACGCATGAAGTGACCAGATCTAAAAATGCCCTATTTTAATAATGCACAAAAGCCTAGAATTAAAACTTAAAAATAAAAAATGATCCTCTTTAGCTTTGTCATGACATTCTTTTGTTTTTTGTTCGCTGGCGCCATCTTGTGGCAGTTTGATGTTATAACAGAGAAGTTGATTATTGTAAACCATTTTCTTAGTGGCTGGTTTAGGTCATGTGTCTCCTGGGTTAGAGGTTAACCAGGAAATAGCCACTGTATTCTAGTTTTCTTCCCATGCGGTGAGCCCACAAGTCATCTGTCTGTTTTCTTTACGTTTCGTGCTTCAGAGAGGCTTTGCCTGTAAGTTTATCATTTTTGCAGTGTTTGCATGAATGTGTATATAAATATTTGTAATTCATTAGTTTGAGTTTAAAAGGAAAACAAACTATTCAACAGTGATGGCATTTTGTTTATAATTACATTGAGAACTGATTGTAGCCTTTTAATATGTGCTCAGAGAATATTTGTAAACAGCGGAAGTTCATTTGTGTTTATTTGGAGAATATTTTGTAAAAGACATTTGTAATCTTTGTATATTTCAGTTTTACAAAAGAGAAAGAAGAGGAAAGAACAAAACAGTAAAGCATTCAACTTTATTACAGTCGTCTGCCCCTTTTCTGACTCATGTTAGCTATCTGTCAATGTTGCGTAGATGGAACACGTATCTAGGACAGAATAGTAAAAAGGCAACCGCTCAGTAGGTACCGCAGTTCAAGGAAAGCTAGCTTCTTCTCCTTCATTCCTCGTTCATCATCACGCCCTGTACTTCTAGACAGTATTAGCAATTCATGATGGCGGAGAAAACTACGGAGGCTGGGGAAGCTACAGAGCGAAGTCTAGCATTCGAAACAAGATCTATAGCTTCTGTTACAACTAATAGATCTAGAAGCTCATCGGCTAGCGCAGCGGCTGCCAAGGCTCGCGCTAAACTGGAAGCTACACGGGCCAGGACTGAATTCCTTAAAAAAGAATCAGAAATCTTGATTGAGAAAGCTCAACTGAAAGTTACAGAAGCGTGCATGGAAGCGTCACTGGCAGCTGTAAAGCATGAAAGTGAGGTGGCAGCAGCCATTGCGGAGACGAAGGTTTTGGAGGCAGCGGCAGATAGCGAACTAGGAGAAAGGATTTCCGATGTGAGCGAAGTTTCTGATCGCACTCGTGATTACGTCATGAATCAGTCTCAACTGAGGTTATTGTCTCCGGTTGGAGATGAACCATGTCAACTACCTCTAAAGCCCATTGTCCATGTATTGAGGCCTGAAACACCTTCAAGGCATCGTCGCTTAGCATCTTGGGATGTCAGAGAGCCTAACAATAAACCTGATACTGAGAGTATAACGCAGCATACCCAGAAGTCAGTGCAAACGACTAAGCAAAAATACCAAATTCCACCGTTCACTTCTTCTCCATATAAGACAACACAACCATCGTTTAACAACGACACTAATGTGAGTGAGGTCGCCAAGTACTTAGCACGTCGAGAGCTTGTTAATTCGGGGCTCTTCAAGTTTGACGATCATCCCGAGAATTATTGGGCGTGGAAGTCCTCTTTCATCAACGCAATTGAAGGTTTGCACCTATCAGCTGCTGAGCAGTTAGACCTTCTGTCTAAATGGTTGGGAGAACAGTCTTCACAACATGTGCGTAGGATCAGAGCTGTGCATACAGGTAATCCAAACGCAGGCTTGGGAAAAGCATGGGAGCGCTTGGAAGATTGCTACGGCTCTCCAGAGATTATTGAGAAATCCCTCTTTGACAGGATTGATAGCTTTCCAAAAATCAGCAACAAAGATGCGAAAAAGCTTAGAGAACTTGGAGATCTTCTACAGGAAGTGGAGTCTGCGAAACATGAAGGCTACCTACCCGGACTTGCTTATCTTGACACAGCACGTGGTGTTGCTCCCATCGTAGATAAGTTACCTTACAATCTTCAGGAGAGATGGATGGCTCACGGTTCTCAGTACAAAGCAGCACATCAAGTCGCCTTCCCTCCATTCTCATTCTTCTGTGGTTTCATCAGCAGAGAGGCTCGAACACGCAACGATCCAAGTTTTGCTCTGTCTTCAGGAATCCATAGTGTGTTGAAACCAGAGCAGCAATTCAAGAAACAAATGAAAAGCGCAGTCTACACTCACAAGACGGAAGTGTCAGCGGCGACTGTGAGTCGGACACACAGCTTAAACTATGAGTCGGATGATGTGAATAAGGTCTGCCCGATTCATAAGAAGCCCCACCCTCTCAATCACTGCAGAGGTTTTAGGATCAAACCTCTAGATGAGCGCAAGACATTTCTAAAGGAGAAAGGTGTTTGCTACAGGTGCTGTGCAACAACCACTCATCTGGCAAGGGACTGTAAGGCAGCTATTAAATGTAAGGAATGTGGAAGTGATGCTCATATCGCAGCGCTTCATCCAGGACCACCGCCTTCAAACTTATTTGATCATGGCGGGGAGGGAGAGAAAGACATGCCTCAACCTGCTATAACTTCCAAGTGTACAGAAGTCTGTGGTTACGGTGAATGTTCACGGTCATGCTCTAAGATTTGTCTGGCTAAGGTTTACCCAGAAGGCCACCCAGAAGGAGCAATTAAGCTTTATGTGATCCTGGATGACCAGAGCAATAGATCGCTCGCTAGAACCAAGTTCTTCGACTTGCTGCATGTCAATGGAGAGAACTCAACATATACTCTACGTACCTGTGCAGGTGTGACAGAGGCAGCGGGAAGAAGAGCTACTGGTTTCATAATAGAGTCTTTAGACGGAGTAACGAAGGTGAAAATGCCAACGTTGATCGAATGCAACAATATGCCAGACGACAGGGCTGAGATACCAACACCTGATGCAGCAAGTTGGCACACTCACCTAAAGCCCATCGCGAATTGCATTCCTCCTTTGGATCCAGAAGCCCAAATTCTTCTTCTTTTGGGTCGTGACATCCTTCAGGTTCATAAAGTACGTGAGCAACGTAATGGTCCTAATAACGCACCCTACGCACAAAGACTAGACCTAGGATGGGTCGTAGTCGGAGACGTCTGCTTAGGATCTGTCCACAGGTCTAGAACACTTAGTGCTTACCGTACCCATGTACTTGATAATGGACGTCCTTCTCTACTTCCTCCATGTCCCAACAAACTCAGTGTTAGGGAGAAGTTTGACATCAAGCCTCCGCCTGAGATATCTCTGGCGCACGGCACCTTCATCTTTGATGACTATGCCATAGGAGATACCATCTTTGAGAGGACAAAGGAGGATAATAAAGTAGGATTGTCTATTGAAGACAGGCGTTTTTTGGACATCATGGATAAAGAGATGTTCATGGACGAGAGCAATAGTTGGGTCGCACCACTCCCATTCAGAACACCTCGCCAAAGACTCCCTAATAATAGAGAACAGGCATTTACACGCCTAACCTCCCTTTTGCGCACACTGGAAAAGAAGCCGGAGATGAAGTGTCATTTTGTTAGCTTCATGCAGAACATCTTTGATCGTGACCATGCCGAAGTAGCCCCTCCTCTTCGAGAAGGCCAGGAATGTTGGTATTTACCTACCTTTGGGGTGTACCACCCACAGAAGCCTGGTCAGATCAGAGTTGTCTTCGACTCCAGCGCACAGAAACAGGGCGTCTCCTTGAATGATGTTCTTCTCTCTGGTCCTGACTTAAATAATAGCCTCTTGGGAGTCTTACTGCGTTTTAGAAGGGAGCTGGTAGCTGTAACTGCAGACATCGAGCAGATGTTTCACAGCTTCATTGTGAAAGAGGAAGATAGAGACTTCCTTCGATTTCTCTGGTTCAAGGATAATGACACCAGCCAAAGGATTATTGAATACCGCATGAAGGTGCACGTATTCGGTAATAGTCCATCTCCTGCAGTAGCCATTTATGGTCTTCGACGTGCAGCGGCTTATGGTGAGGAGGAATATGGTTCAGATGCCAAACACTTTGTAGAGAGAGAGTTCTACGTCGATGATGGACTTTTGTCAACACCCACAGCTACGGGAACAATCGATCTGTTGACACGAACAAAGGAAATGCTGGCAACTTCAAATTTAAAATTGCACAAGTTTGCTTCTAATAGCAAGGAAGTAATGAATGCATTTCCGACCGAAGATCATGCGAAGGGACTCAAAGATCTCAACTTGGATGTTGACCCAACCCCCATCCAACGTAGTCTCGGACTTAGCTGGGATGTGAAGGGAGACACATTCACCTTTCATGTAACCGACATTAAGAAGCCCTTTACTCGGAGAGGGATACTGGCTACTGTCAACAGTCTCTTCGATCCACTTGGGTTCGTTGCCCCTGTTACTATTGAAGGGAAATTCCTGCTGCGAGAACTCTCAGGTGAGACTTGTGACTGGGATTCTCCCCTCCCTGAGGACAGAGAAGAAGCATGGAATGCCTGGAGGAGATCCCTACAAGATCTCAAACAGCTGGAGATTCCTAGAACATATGTTTCTACTGCTCTCTCTAAAGCTCTGAGGAAGGAGCTCCACATTTTCTCTGATGCTTCGGTCAAGGCGATTGCAGCAGTGGCATATCTTCGTGTCATCAATGGCGAAGGAGCATGCCACACTGGGTTCATATTGGGAAAGGCCAAATTAGCTCCACAAGCTGCTCATACCATTCCCAGGCTGGAACTGGGAGCTGCGGTTTTAGCTGCTGAGATAGCAGAGATAATCACAGACGAGCTGGACTTCACTTTAGATGCTGTGGAGTTTTACACGGATAGTAGAGTTGTCCTGGGGTACATCTATAACCAGACAAGACGGTTCTATGTATACGTAGCCAACAGAGTGCAGCGTATCCATAGAGTGTCAAACCCAATGCAATGGCACTATGTGTCTACTAAGCATAACCCTGCAGATCATGCCACCCGCTCCGTTCCTGCAGCTCTGTTGGGCACCACCACCTGGTTTACAGGACCTGCCTTCCTGTCGCAAATGGATCAGAATCAGTCTCTGGAGGAGAGGGAATATGACCTCCTCGGGCCAGAGTTGGACACAGAAGTTCGTCCTCTTGCTACTACTGTAACCGATGATTTTCATCTTGAATGTCAACGATTCGAGCGATTCTCTTCTTGGAGGTCATTAGTCAGAGCCATTGCTTTTCTCATACATGTCGCCCAGACTTACAAGTCGTCTGATGATAGACAAAAAGACTGCAGCTCATGGCACTACTGTGCTAAGCCTCGTACAGTGAAAGAGTTGTTACAAGCAGAGGAAGTTGTAATCAAGAGTATTCAGAGGGAAGCTTACCAAGAAGAGCTCACCTGCATCGCCAAAAAACATGACATCCCGAGGCACAGTGCTCTGAAAAAACTGAATCCTTACGTAGATGGTGGAGGTCTTCTCAGGATAGGAGGTCGGCTTAAAAATGCAACTTTGGATTTCCAAGAGAAGTTTCCTTTGATTGTTCCAGGACGCAGTCATGCTGCGCAGCTACTTGTGGAGTATTACCATGATCGAGTCAAGCATCAGGGTCGTGTGTTTACTGAATCAGCTATCCGAAATGCAGGGTATTGGATTGTTGGTGTCAGGAAGCTTATCAACAGCATTATACATAGGTGCATCGTATGCAACAAGCTTCGTGGGAAGGTAACTGAGCAGAAGATGGCGGACTTGCCCATCGATCGCCTGAGCACTGAACCTCCCTTCACGAATGTCGGTCTTGATGTTTTTGGACCTTGGACAGTTGTCGCAAGGCGCACACGAGGAGGACAAGCTCAGTGCAAAAGATGGGCTGTTCTTTTCACTTGTATGAGTATTCGTGCAGTACATATTGAGCTGATTGACAGTATGGATTCATCCACCTTTATAAACGCCTTGAGAAGGTTTTTTGCTTTACGAGGTCCTGTCAAACAAATTCGGTCTGATTGCGGGACCAATTTTGTAGGAGCCTGTAAAGAGTTGGGAATTGTGGTAAATGATCCTCAAGAGCCTAGTGTGAGGAAGTTCCTGAGTGGAGAGGGTTGTTCATGGGTCTTCAATCCACCTCATGCGTCCCACATGGGAGGAGCCTGAGAGCGGATGATAGGAGTCTCCAGGCGCATACTAGATTCCATGCTCCAACAGATCAGTCCTTCCTGCTTGACACATGAAGTGTTGTCCACCTTGATGGCAGAGGTTACAGGAATAGTCAATTCAAGACCCCTTGTTCCTATTTCAACAGACCCAGATTCACCTTTCTTGTTAACGCCAGCCATGCTCCTAACTCAAAAGGGTCATACACTCCTCCCACCTCCAGGTGATTTCAAGGAAACCAATCTCCACAGACAGCAATGGAGAAGGGTGCAACATCTTGCTAATACTTTCTGGAATAGATGGAGGCGTGAATACCTCTCAACGCTTCAAAGCCGAAGCACATGGCAAGAGGAACGACGAAATCTAAGAGAAGGCGATGTCGTCCTTCTTAAGGATGCTCAAATTAAGCGTAATGAATGGCCTATGGCTCTTGTGACCAAAACTTTTCCTGGCAGTGACAAAAGAGTCAGAACGGTTGAACTAAGAGTTGTAAGAAATGGGACAATCAAGACATTCCTCAGACCTATATCGGAAACAGTTCTGCTCATGCCATCAGAGGACTGATATTTGTGTGGTCTTATGTGAACATTCTTAGGTTATATGGTGGTATCTAAACAATACCAGACGGGGAGTGTCATGACATTCTTTTGTTTTTTGTTCGCTGGCGCCATCTTGTGGCAGTTTGATGTTATAACAGAGAAGTTGATTATTGTAAACCATTTTCTTAGTGGCTGGTTTAGGTCATGTGTCTCCTGGGTTAGAGGTTAACCAGGAAATAGCCACTGTATTCTAGTTTTCTTCCCATGCGGTGAGCCCACAAGTCATCTGTCTGTTTTCTTTACGTTTCGTGCTTCAGAGAGGCTTTGCCTGTAAGTTTATCATTTTTGCAGTGTTTGCATGAATGTGTATATAAATATTTGTAATTCATTAGTTTGAGTTTAAAAGGAAAACAAACTATTCAACAGTGATGGCATTTTGTTTATAATTACATTGAGAACTGATTGTAGCCTTTTAATATGTGCTCAGAGAATATTTGTAAACAGCGGAAGTTCATTTGTGTTTATTTGGAGAATATTTTGTAAAAGACATTTGTAATCTTTGTATATTTCAGTTTTACAAAAGAGAAAGAAGAGGAAAGAACAAAACAGTAAAGCATTCAACTTTATTACAGTCGTCTGCCCCTTTTCTGACTCATGTTAGCTATCTGTCAATGTTGCGTAGATGGAACACGTATCTAGGACAGAATAAGCTTATTTCTTAATACCTATACCTGGTTCAATTTGGAATGGATGGTTACCCAGACTGACCGCCATTGAAACTGGTGGGGACCTGGATTTACGAAACTGTTCCTAAAGCGGCCGTGCAGCGGTGTTTCATGCATTCTGATTTCTTTACAATGTTAAACGGGCTGTCTTCTCAAGCTTAACAAGGTCAACTTGTCAAAAAACGAGTTGGGCATATAACATAGTATTTCTGTGCTCGATATACTCCCCCAGCGATCGTACAGGTTTCAGATTTATTTTTTGGAACATATAAAACTGTTTCGTAACAATTTTTCTTGGCCTCTTATTGGACAATTCTCCTGCAAAAACACGAGGCACGCCCACGCGACAGCAAGGAGAGCAGGAGAAAGAGCATGCGCAGAGGTCACTTTCACTTGTGTGCAGGAGAGAGAGAGAGAGAGAGAGAGAGCATATGTTTGTAAAGTTCAGGTGTTTGTTTGTTCACTGCATTTGCAAAAGACGCCAGACATGAAGCGCAAGCGGTGAGTGAAACTGATGTCTGTGTTTTGTTGACAATGGGTACGCACCTGCTTTAGTTCAACCAACCCCTCCCCCCCACACGCGCCGTATGCTTTCTGAAATAATCGTACAGCTGTATCTATCTTTTATGAATGTGATGAAACTAAATACTCTTTGAAGATACAAAGTATGCAATATTACTCTATAGGTACTCAAGATTAATATGAGATTGGCAGAAACCGCTTGTGTTACGGCCGCTTTAAGACAACATATAAGATTGTTCTAAGTTTGTAAGAATGATCCTTCTTAAGAAGTTTTCAAATAATTTCTTAAAAAATCTTTTCATAAGAGTAAAATATGACATATGCTTTGTAAATCAATCGTGAGAAAAAAAATAAGATACGTCAGTTAGGCAGAATTTTCTTCTTAAGTACGTTTTTTGAATCCAGCACCTGGCTTAATAATATGGTTATCCTTGAGAATTGTCTATCCATTGTGAATAAACAGAGCTACTGTCTAAGACAAAACACATAGTTGTGGGTTGACAGGTGGGTGGGCTTCCCTTATTGTTTAATGAACTGTTGACAGCCGTCGATTGATTATCATGTGACTGGGATGACATAGAGTTGGCCTGGGGGATGGCGTGTTTGCTCGTGATTTTTATAAATGATTTGATAAGCTACAGTTTATCAAACAGAACATATGTCTATAATTTGAGAGGGGAGAACGGGAAGTGCCCCATAAAAGATTAATCTTGGCCGTATGGCTGATGAGGTAATATTAGTCATTCATGATTACGCAGTATATTGTCGCCTGCGTTTAGTGAAAAAGCCTCCGGAATACATCCTGAATATATCTCTCACAATGGTAGAGCAAAGATTATAGTTAGAATATTTTTATATATTAATTATTTTTAATAAGTAAATAATAGAGTCACATTAACCTGTGCAAAATGAAATAAAATACAACATACTGTAATAAATAAACCTACTTTGGGTGGCATTTGTGTTTTGGAACACGATAACCTGCTAAACTCACGAGAAGCAGTCTGAACCGTAGAAAACATGATTTTAAGAAAAAGCAAGAATAAAGCCCCATCTGTGATGTAACATTATTGGGATAGAAGCAGAATGTACCAAAATGTGTAAATGAAATTGTAGGAATTAGACACCACGAGTACGAATTGTCATAAGATTGTGTTTAACTGGTACTTCCCCGATCCAAACTGATGGTTAGTTACAGAAGCTGATAGGAACTTGTTTAGGTCATTTAAATCAATCTTGGACCATCTTGAACACTTTGAACTTGCATGACATCAGTTCATGATGTAGTTCATGCCCAGACCTGATGGCAGAGCGGAGAATGGGAAGCGGCGACCTGACAAGAGCTGAGATGATAGAGCTGGATAAAGGACGCAGGGAACTTGTCACGACTTCACTACAAAATTTAAAATGCTATTAGATTGTTAAAGATAATCTTAAATCTATAATTTAGCTTATTAGTAAATTTATATTTTTATTTAGCCTTGTTGTGCAAGCACTGTCGAGCTTGTGCAGAGGCAGCAGCTTTTGCCAGGGGGGAACTGGAATCCCCTGGTTGTTGTTTCTCGATTTGAGTTTTGGGTTCCTCGCCAGTGTTTGCATACTGTTTTGCACTATTTGCCTGACTGGGGGGCTGCTTTAGAATTCGAATTTTAAAGTTTTACATAATTAATATTGCATATAGGAATTTATAGTCTGTTTAATATTTGACCTGTGTTTCTCTCTCCTTTATCTTTAATTTGTGCTTTCACTGTGGATGCGTGCGTGTGTGTGTGCGTGCTTGTCTGTGTGTCCGTCCATGTGTGTGTGTCTATGTCTGTGTGTGTTTGTACGTGTGCATATTTTGTGTGTGGAGCGTTTGTATGTGGGTATGTCTGCCTTCTGTGTTTTCACCTTTTTTTTTTTACAGGTATATAACTTTAATTGATTTGCTTATATTCAATATGTCTCAACTCCACTCAACTTTATTTATATAGCGCTTTTTACAATTTTCATTGTTACAAAGCAGCTGTACATGAGACACAATAGATTACAAGTAAAACAACTAAAGGCATATACCTGTAAAAACAAGAAAAAGGTGGAAAACAACAAAAAGACAGACATACAAATGCTGCACACACATAATATGCATACATACTTACACACATTGACATAGACGCACACACACAAACACACTCACACACACACACACACACACACACACACAAAAACACACTCGCACAAAAGGACAGTGAAAGGACACATTTGAGATAAAGGAGAGAGAGAACCACAGGTCAAATATTAAACGGACTATAAATTCTTATATATTAATTATTTCTAATTTCTGAATTCTAAAGCAGCCCCCCCGGCCAGGCAGATAGTGCAAAACAATATGCAAACGGTGGCGAGGAACCCAAAACTCTAATCGAGAAAAAAAACCTCAGGGGAACCCAGGCCCGACCGGGGGATTCCAGTTCCCCTCTGGCAAAAGCTGCTGCCTCTGCACAGGCACAACAGTGCTTGCACAACAAGGTTAAATAAAAATAAAAAAATAAGCTTAATAAGGTAAATGGTAGATTTAAGATTATCATTAACAATCTAATAGCATTTGAAATGTATTAGGAAAATCAAAGTTGCCACGTCCTTTATCCAGCTCTATCCTCTTAGCTCTTGTCAGGTCACCGCTTCCCATTCTCAGCTCTGCCATCAGGTCTGGGCATGAACTGCCTCCTGCGGTAACCTTGGAACAAAGAGACAAGACTGGCTGAGAGTAGAGTACTGTTCTGCACTCTTTGATGCAACAAGTACATCATTTGTTGTTGGATGTGTTCCTGGTTCCGGTTGATCTAAATAATGCAGCCTAAATCCTTTGAGGATTAATATTATGGAAGTGTAGTGTATGCAAGATTAAAAAGATCCGTCTTTAGTCTAGACTTAAACTGACAGAGTGTGTCTGCCTCCCGGACATTGCAGGGAAGAATATTCCACAGTTTAGGCGCTAGATAAGAAAAGGATCTACCACCTGCACTTGATTTTGAAATTCTAGGTATTACCAACTGACAGGACTCCTGAGAGCGTAATGCACGTGGAGGTCTGTAATACAATAGAAGTTCATTTAAATACTGCGGCGCTAGACCATGCAGGGCTTTATAAACAATATATAAACAATAGCTAGAATAAATTTAAAAAATGTTTTATCCTTAGTAATAGGTGTTGATACGTGAAGTACCATGACTTCAAAGGAATTGTATTTAAAATTAGACTTCTGAGAGATGATAAAAGTATTATTGTAAAGTGCAGCGACACCTCCCCCTCTACCTTTTAGACGAGGCTCGTGTTTATAGTAATAATCTTGGGGAACGGATTCATTTAGAGTAATATAATCATCTGGCTTTAGCCATGTTTCTGTCAAACAGAGCAGGTCTATTTTATGATCGGTTATCATATCATTAACAAAAAGTGCTTTATTTGAGAGAGATCTAATATTAAGCAATCCGAGTCGTAAAAGTTGATTACTTGTGTTTTGTTCATGTTTGATTTGTTTAACATTTATTAAATTACTTTCAAGAGGTTTACGCAATATATTATGTTTGCTAATCCGGGGGACAGACACAGTCTCTATTTTATGTTGTTTGTAAGAAGGGGTTATTACATGTTGTATATTCTGTGTATTTTGTAACGTGAGACGGCAAGCAGACAGTTGGTTAAGCCATTCTGTCTCCTTCCTGACCTGGGCCCTAGGTAGTCAGCCTTTAGCATTATTAAGACTGTGTGCCAAATTTCTAGAGAGAAGGGAAACCCCATCCCAGGAGGGATGGAGACCATCTCGTTTCAACAGGTCAGGTCTGCCCTCAAAACTCTTCCAGTTATTTATAAAAATCTATATTATTCTGCAGGCACCACTCAGACAACCAGCCATTTAGTGATGATAATCTGCTATAAATCTCATCACCACGGTAAGCAGTGAGGGCGCCAGAGAATATTACAGTGTCTGACATAGTTTTTGCGAGCTCACACACCTCTTTAATATTATCTTTAGTGATCTCCGATTGACGGAGTATAACATCATTTGTGCCGACGTGAATAACAATCTTACTCTCATGTACAGCTGCTTCATAACAATGAAAATTGTAAAAAGCTCTATATAAATAAAGTTGAGAGTTGAGTAGTTAAAAAGCAGAAAACATCCTTAGCATTTTTTGCTAAGGAAAAAATGTGTGAACAAGAAAATAAATAAATATGTAAACTTTGATTTCCTCAGATGCGTCCACATGCATGATGTCTGAATGGATAACGTGGTCAACATGCAGCGTGTCGTGTGGTGCCGGGGTGCGATCTAGGGAGCGCTATGTCAAACAGTTTCCTGATGACGGCCTTGCTTGTACACATTCGACTGAAGAGTCGGAGCCCTGCACTGTCAATGATGACTGCTGTGGGTATTTTGTTGGACACAGCAGATTTATTATATTTTTTCTTTAGTTTAAAACATTTTACAGATTTTTACTCTGACAAATTCAGTGATTTATCAGCATTGGCTTCAGATTTAATGAATTGCTGTTAAATGTAAAATGTTCTACTTTTTTGCCAGGTTTCCCTCTAAGTCAACATCATATCGTTTAATGTCTTTTCGAAAAATGCACTACAAATGATCAACTAGCGAGTTATAGAGAATTTTAAAGCTAATGTATGTTACTCCGCGTTGCATGCTGGGGTGGTGCCACCTGTTAGAATCTGTTCTATATTTCCAATTTATTCGTAGAGTAAGCATTGTTTTATCAGAATACATGACTACTTTTGAATGTCCGTCAATCACACTATATTAACTTGTTTATGTTTATAGCTTTAAGCAGTTGCTTGGTTACGGAATGGGGCGAATGGGATGCCTGCAGTGCCACCTGTGGGCTCGGCATGAAACGAAGGGAGCGCATGGTAAAAATGCCCCCATCTGACGGCTCCATCTGTGGGGCTGAAGTGGTGGAGGTTGGGAAGTGTATGATGCCAGAATGCCGTAAGTGCAAACGCAAACGTGTAAACCCACTTTAACATATTTATGTACATTGCCACAAAGAATACACACGTACATTAACTTGTTTACACACACATTTCCTCATTAACATAGTACACAATAAACATGCACCTAAACAATTCACATGCAGCCAGTAAAATATTCACAGGCAAGCTGGGCCAAATTAATTCATCAACACATGCTAAGGCTGCCACATGATGACAAAAACATAAACACTAATACAATTGTTTCGGCTAATATTGAGATTGTGATTATTTAGCATGATTCCTCTCTTTGAAAACATGTAATAATTTAGTGAAAAAAACGAAATCGGCACAAAAAGTGGATTCAACTGCAATAAAATCATAATAAAAACTGTAATAAAATATATAATGTATTAATTCATATATCTTAAATAATCATAGAGAAGAATGAATACTATCCGAGATGTAGCACAGTGGTCAGTGCACATGTTCTAGACTTGTATAAACTGTATGAGTCGTGGGGTCACGGGGACCCGGTTTCGAGTCTGATCTGTGTCATGTCTTGCCCCCCATTCTCCTGTCTGCCGCCTCTGTCCTATTTAAAATTAATAATAATAATAAATACAAAAGCTAATTGAGTTAATCAAATCTTTTCAAATCAGCCACCACCTACTGATAATAACAGTCCAATGGAAAATAAATGTGCAACAATGACATAAATTATTGAGGCAAACATTATAACCACTCTAGCACACATGCATTAACATATTTACACAGAACACTGAGACAATTTATGATTTGCATTTAATGATTATATTTTAAATAAAAAGAAGAAGAAATACATTCCTGTTTCCCCTTCTAGCACATATTTCTCTACCAATTCTCATGTCTCTAAGGACAGAGTTTTTGCCTCATTCAAATATATCCCTGCGTTGCTCCACTTTTTTTGTTTGGTTGAACGTATCTGCTAAATGCCTAAATAAATAATGAAATTAAAGATAGCTAAAATAAAACACGTTTTATGTATCAATAAGTTTTGAAAATTGTAGTGTTTTCTAGAGTATTGATGTCGAGTTGTTTGTGTAGATACAATCCCATGTTTACTCTCACCGTGGTCGGACTGGAGCGACTGCAGTGTGACATGTGGTAAAGGCACACGGGAACGTCAGCGCATTCTAAAATCACCTACGGAGCTAGGAGAATGCAACGAGGAGCTGGAACAGATGGAAAAATGCATGCTGCCAGAGTGCCGTGAGTTAACCAGCCTCTTTTGTCCAGCATGGTCTCTGTTCATTTAAGCATACTGTATGTTCAGTTAAATACATGAACCCACATTATATCTTTCACCGCATAGTATCGTTTATGTTTTATGGTATTTAAACACTTCCTGTCACATTCCTCAGCTTGAATATTCTCTATTCTCTAGCAATGGAGTGTGTGATGTCAGAGTGGTCGGAGTGGTCGGAGTGTAATAAGGCCTGTGGAAAGGGTCACATGATTCGCAGTCGTCAGATCTTGCTGGAGCCTCAGTTTGGAGGCGAGTCATGCCCCGAAGTTGTACAGAGAAAGAGGTGCAAGATCAAGAAGTGTAGCCAAGGTGGAGCCAACAGCGAAGAGAGAAGGAGACGCAAAGAAGAGCGCAAGAAGAAGAGGAACAAACAGGGGAGGGAAGAGAGCACGGATGAGCTTGCAGGTGAACATATTTTTTTTTTATTATAATGCAGAACTTACATATTTACATACATACCGAATACGATCAGGGAAAAACATCTTCATAACTTTACAAATTGTAAATAATTACATTATTAAAAGAAAATCATATATTAATCAAGGTTTACATATATAAAATTGTCAAATAAATGAAAAAAAAATAATAATAATAATAAATCAAAATAAATAAATACATAAAAATATCACTAAAATAAATTCCTATCTGTAAATCAATCACCTTAATAGGTCAAATAGGTTACACATTTTTTGTTATATACAAGTCTCAGAGATGAAACAATTGACTTAACTTCGGCAATGAAAATTGGAAAATGTAAAGGGGGTTTCACCCTTTTTCGTATTAAAATAAAAAAATTAACAACATTTTCAAGAGAGCATGTTTTGGGGCATTCATAGTAAAAGATAATATCTTTAAGAGTGAAACTATGGGACACATTTATGGGGCTAAACAAATATTTGCTTAAGTCAGTCAAGAATTGTCTAGTTAAAACACAATCATAAAATAAATGTGTGGTGAACGTGCAATGTCACATTTCTGATCAAAATTACATCACTGCAGATACAGATGTTTTTGTAGTAAATCAAAGCCAATAAGAGAATAACACTGATGCTGTTTATTAGGAAATCAACAATGAAAAATCCCTGTAACAGACATTAGTGATTTAGATTAACGTGATATGTACATCTTCGCATCACAGGTACTGTGAGATAACTAAAAAATCATGTTTTTTTATTGTGCATTGCAATTGATATCAATCAAACTGCAGTTGGTTTGTTTTGATTTAAGCCATAATAACCCCCAAAATACAGCTAACTACAGTAACACGATGAAACACAATGAAAACATGATAGCATGATAAAAAACATGATTTTAGCATTTTGGAACCAAACTCTTCATATGCCTCATAAGATTTCAAATGGAGGCAACGAACTGCATTGAACCTGTAAAGATGTACTGCAACAATATTTAATAATGAATGATCCATCTCACACTGACGAAAGTTGTATTCTGTGTATATATGCTTCTGAAGGATGTAAAATGAAGTCATGGTCTAGCTGGACTGACTGCACCAAGCTGTGTGGTGGCGGGATCCAGGAGCGTCTGATGACAGCCAAGAAGAGATTCAAGAATGTACAACTAATCAGCTGCAAGGACCGAAAAGAGATACGGGCCTGCAATGTTCATCCCTGCTAGGGCTGTGCTGCACAGCTGTATAGGACGGGACGCCTTCCAGATTGTGGACAGACTGTGGCACACTCTCTGTGCTGTTGTCCAGCTGCAGAAGCTAGTCCGTTCGTTTTTATTTTCTAGCATTTATAGTGACCCAGGCCCAGCCTCGCCTGAAACAAAATGAGAAACCAAGAAGGGTGCTGAGAGCCACGCACTGTAAAAAAATTCAGATTAATATGCATTACTACTTGAGATTAACAGCCCTTTGAGGAGCTTTAAAGAGAGAAGTTCTTTTGAAGATGGATTTTTCACGAGAACGACCATGGCGTATTAAAGATTAATATGTTCTCACATGAAAAGCAAAACAAATTTCTCCTTTTATACTCCAAACGCCGCCTTCATTCACACTCATACGCACAGTAATATACGCACGACATCCCACACAGTAATGACTTTTGAAGTCAAATTGTCACGTCAAGTCACTCGTCAATAAATGTCAGTGCTCAGAAAGATTATTACATACACAGTCTATAGTCTCTACTCTACATACACCTCTGACAAGTTCCTGACGATTAGCACCATTATGATCTGGAATCAAAATGATCAGAAGAGCTGCTTTACATGCATATCATTTATTCAAGTGCATTATAATGTTACAATTACCACAAATGTGGTATTTTCAGTAGAATATATTACACAATTGCTTACAAAATTACGTCTAAACTTTGCTCTTCTGTTCATTTTGAAATCTCCTGACATTTGAATAAGGAACATTCATTTTTTATTCGTAGTGTCACTCAGTTCCTCTACTATACCAGACATTTGGACACTCCAATGAAAAAGTTGGGTTGGGGTTGAGGCTAAACGTTGAGGCTTGAGGTTTTTGTAACGTGATCATTTGCAGTTTGCAGTGACAGGTGCAGTTCATCACATTAGACAATGGCTGTCACACCATATCTGATTTTTACTATACATTATGATAATCGTAGACTAAATAATTCACATCAATCTTATCACAGATCACATTTACATATGATATACTTTATATGAGTTAATGCGAAACAGCCACCTCATAGTTACACGTTACCCGTGTGGTCAGTGTAAGATACTGGGGCTGAAAAATGTGTGTGTAATAATCTCCATGAAATACATGGTCATTGTCAATCCCCTTATATTGTGACAACCCTGCTATAGACATGTTCAACTAACCCTTACCAAATAATGTTGGAATACTTTTGTATTTAGTATGCGCATTGTTTCATCAACTTCATCAGTGCCACTGTGTTTGATATTTGGTTATGCAATACATTGACATTCATTCAATTTTAAGTGCCAAGACTGATTAAGGGGCAACTGTAGCATTAACTATTTTCAGTTTTTTTTTTTAAAGAAGAAACAAACAAATAAATACATTTAAGGGATTTTGCCTGTACCATAGCGTTTACTGCTTTTGTAAATCAAGCCTCAAAAGCAGGTCATTGGTTTGATTAAAACATGTTCTTTGCCCAGTAGTATTGTCATGTATGCAGACCAAATGTACTCATATTGCAAGATTTCTGTTAACTTGTTGTGGGAAAATGTATTCTTGAGTAATGAAAATGCTTTAAGCCAGTTCACATAAGTAATGAAATGTTTTTATCGTCTGCTGTGATGATTTCTTTCATGAGTAATATTCCTAAGACTAAAAGCACATATAACCAGCCGTTCCAGAGTTTTATATGTCTCATGTATGAAATCCTGTCTAGGACTCACGGATCTGTATTGACTTTATACCCTACTGTAACACATTTAAATGGGAATATGTTTAGTTTGATGGATTTTCTTTTTCAATGTAGGAGGCTTTCCTAAGTTTTTCCTAAGATTTTTTTATTCTTCTTGCCAAAGCCTTGCGTAGATGTTTTGTAGTGATCTCTCTTCCCTGTTCAACTGACATGATTCATATTTTTTGAATATTTCACCTTTACAATAAAAGGAAATGTGACAAAGTGCCTAATTAACGGCCTGGTCATTTGACTAAAATATTGTTAACATGTAGCTAATACATGTGCTTTGTGGATTTCATGCTATTTTTAGATAATATCGTGGTATTATATGTGCACATGCAGTAATACCACACTAAAAGGTCTCCATTATTAGGCTTGAACTGAGCTTGTGCTCCCCTATGAATGTTAACATTTGAAACCATTTTTATTTAGAGTTATGCTTGTCCCTTTAAGTTTAAACACCAAATAATCTTGCAACAAAAACTTGTCCTATGTTCCTTCGCTGTAAAAACTTTTTTGGTTAAACTAAATATTTTATTTAACTTATTTTTTTAGTTAACTCAACTTTATATAGTGTTATAGGCTATACGTTTTTGCAATGCCTTACAGTGTAATTATACATTTAAGTACTGAGTAATAAAAAACAACTACACATACTTACTACAGGGTAAGGGTTTGGTTTAGGGTCAGTTACATGTAGTTATGCATAATGTAAAGTAAACACTTTTGTAAATACATGTAAAGTGTAACAAGGGCACCGTGAAGTAGTGTTACCATATTATACAACTTTATATAATATTAGTTTGTGAACACAATGAAGTTGAAGTAATTTTTAAGGCAACCAGGTAACTTATTTTATTTAGATGAACCAACAAAAAACAACAAATAATTTTAAAGCGTTGAATAAAACAATCTCATCCCAAACAATTTCCTGCTGTATGTGCAATATAGCAACTGTGCTCCTTGTGTTCAGCCACCAGAGGGAGGAATTAAGACATGTAAGTTTGCTGTTTGCAAGTATTTGAAAGGTTTAGGAATCGTGTATATGCCTGATGCTCTGTATGTTTTATGATCATAACTATGTCCAGTATGATTCACTTTTCAGGTGTAGTTTTTCTGATCCAGCATACTGTATGTATGCCATAGTTTTTTTTATTATAGTATTTTGTTCTGTACACACTGCTACTCCGGTGTTCCAGCAAAGTATGCTCTATATCTGCATGGTAACATTTAACCCGTTTCTATTAATTTAAACACTTCTTTTCACAGCCTTGTTTAAAATACTGCAGGGAATGTGCATCACAGTTTCACAGAACAAGTGAGGAAAGGCCTCTAACTTGCGAAATGTGTGAAAAACAATTTAGAGCTGGCTGACGTCACACAACAAGTCAAGAATAGAAGTGGTATGAGAAAGAACTTGCCAAAGAAGTGCCAAAGTTCGTATTCATCAAATATATTCATATGCATTGTTGTTTTAACCATTTAATTTTAGATGAACATAATTATTTAACAGTTTTACATTTTCGCTCGGTCCTCATGAAAGTAAAATTTATTATTCATATTTTTTCATGGATCTACATCACAAATAGTCTTGTCTTTTATTCAGCTGTATATAGCATTTCATCTTATGAGATGTGTCAATAAAACACGTTTGATATAGGGCTGGCAGACTTGTAGATTATCTAAAATCTTGTATGGCAACAGTGCCAGCATCCAGTGTAAGCATCTGAAACTCTTCTCAACTTTTTCCGGCAACTAATGAATTTGAATGTACTGTACATATGTTCACAGGAAATTTGTTCTACCTCAGCTGCTCATTATGTTGCACACCCACTTAAAAAACGTAGTGGAGGGAACCTGTGACTTTTCCTGGTTTGGCAACAAATTGATAGACTTAAAAGCTTTATTCTAGCTTGTTTTAATTGCCCTTCTGTTTCTGTTTTGGTCCTCCTTGGAGTTTCACAGCCTGGTCACTTTATTTTCTGGAACATTCTCCTAAACATTTGTCCAGATGGGAATAAGAAACTTGTATATGAAAATCTTTAAAGGGGTCATATGACAATGATAAAACAAATATTATCGTTTGTTTAATGCAATGTGTATTCATGACTTAAGGGAAAAAACTTGTATTTTCCACATACCGTGCATGTTTGTTTCTTCTCTATGCCCTGCCTCTCTGAAACGCGATTTTTTTTTACAAAGCTCATCACTATGAAAAGAGAGGTGTGCCATGAATGGCCAATTAACCAGTGGATAGTGATTGGTCGAATACTTCAAGTGTGTGACAGAAGTGTAACTCCTCATACCAGATTTGGAACATCAGGTTCCAAAGCAATTGTACTGACAGGTATGCACACTTTACTTGCAGTCTTAGTCAAATCCTACCACGATCTGACGTAGATTTGTGGGGGGTGTGGTTACACGAACCGTTTCTGGAGGTGAGCATCCGCTTTAAGATAGAATGCATCTTTTGTTTCGACACTTTAATTTTTGCAATTGTACATGTCTAATAGAATGTAAGAAGTGCAAAACAAAAATTTTGCAATATCAACGCAATATCAAATCTAAAAACAGGATATCAAATCATAAAACACAACAACAATTGAGGAAAAAAATAAGTCAGAAAACACAACGACAAATCAGTCAAACCGGAAAAGGTAGGTATTTCGTTGCAATGGGATAGCTCGGCTGATTGGATGATTCTCCATTCTCCGGGCGCTTGTGGCGCTACACCTAAAACGCGAGGGACAGCAGGCGGCAGAAACACGAGGCGCCCAGCGCGCATAAGCATTGCGCAAAACGATCCCTGCCAACTGAAAACAATTCAAAAGAGGCACGTCTCACAGCAAAAGACGCATTCTGTCTGATCAGGCTCTAATGCAGCTTTAAGGCGACTGCCCATTCATGTTCGTTTTTCCCTCACAAAATACATACAGTTGTGTTCAAAATTATTCAACCCCCAATGCTGTAAATGGTTTTAGGGAATTTAGTGTACATTTGAAATTGTATTCTGAATGAAATCCTACAAGGACTTCTTAAAGAACCATATGCAACTAAAATGACATCAATTAGTTTTGTAATACAGTAGTAAATGTTTCTTTTGTGAATTCTTCATTTACATAATTATTCAACCCCTTAAAGACTACCACTCTGAAGAACAGAGGTTCAATGAAGTGTTTTCAATCAGGTATTGAAAACACCTGTGGATATCAGGGAGCAGCAATAAAGCCTAATAAGCACCAATTAGGCAGCTTTAAAATGACTGTGATACTCAGCTCCTTCTAGACATTTACTGGTGTGGTTACAAACATGGTGAGGTCAAGAGAATGGTCCAGGAAGACAAGAGAACAGGTGATTACTCTTCACAGGAAGGGCAATGGCTATAAGAAGATTGCAAAGATGTTAAACATACCAAGAGACACCATAGGAAGCATCATTCGCAAATGCAAGGCAAAGGGCACTGTTGAAACCTGGTCGTGGCAGAAAGAAGATGCTGACTTCGACTGCTGTGCGCTACCTGAAGCGTAGAGTGGAGAAAAGTCCCCGTGTGACTGCTGAGGAACTGAGAAAAGATTTGTCAGATGTGGGTACTGAAGTTTCTGCTCAGACAATACGGCGCACCCTGCGTAATGAAGGCCTCCATGCCAGAACTCCCAGGCGCTGTCCCCAAAGAATAAGAAGAGTCGACTGCAGTATGCCAAAAGTCATGTGGACAAACCACAGAAGTTTTGGGATAGTGTTCTGTGGACTGATGAAACAAAATTAGAACTGTTTGGGCCCATGGATCAACGCTATGTTTGGAGGAGGAAGAACAAGGCCTATGAAGAAAAGAACACCTTGCCTACTGTGAAGCATGGCGGGGGGTCAATCATGCTTTGGGGCTGTTTTGCTTCTGCAGGTACTGGGAAGGTTCAGCGTGTGCAAGGTACCATGAATTCTCTTCAGTACCAGGAGATATTGGATGACAATGTGATGCAGTCCGTCACAAACCTGAGGCTTGGAAGACGTTGGACCTTTCAACAGGACAATGATCCCAAGCATACCTCCAAGTCCACTAGAGCATGGTTGCAGATAAAAGGCTGGAACATTTTGAAGTGGCCATCGCAGTCACCAGACTTAAATCCGATTGAGAACCTCTGGTGGGACTTAAAGAAAGCAGTTGCAGTGCGCAAGCCTAAGAATGTGACTGAACTGGAGGCTTTTGCCCATGATGAATGGGCGAAGATACCCGTAGATCGCTGCAAGACACTTGTGTCAAGCTATGCTTCACGTTTAAAAGCTGTTATAACTGTAAAAGGATGTTGTACTAAGTACTAAGATTGAATGTCACTTGGGGGTTGAATAAAACTGATAATGATGTGAGTTCAGAAAAGACATTTGTGGTTATTTCATTATAAATGTTATGTTATATTTATCTGACTTTACACGTGCCTCTTTGATTTAATTGTAAGCAGGATGACTGAATGATCATAATCAATGTCAAACCGACCAAAACAATCAATTTCAGTGGGGGTTGAATAATTTTGAACACAACTGTACAATATAAGCATATAACATGATATGTACTTTAATCTGTGTCCTAGTGGGTTGTGGTGAGAGTGACTGACGGGATCGTTTGTTTCACTTACAAATTTAAACATACGCTTATACGCGCACATCTAACGCGTGCGGTGTACGCGATGCAGTTCTGCGCATCTCGGTTGTTATGTAAAGCCAAGCTGGAAAGCAATAACTTTGCTATGGTTTTGTTTGTACAACTGTAAAAAAAAATAAACGACTATAAAGAGACGTTCAAAACAACTCAGCCACACCGCATGCGTCAGATGCGCATTTTCACAGAATATAGGCTTATGTTTATATTTATAAGCGAAAACAAACAATCACGTCAATCTCTCACCATAACCAACAGGGACACATATTAAAGTACATATCATGTTATATGCTTATATTTTATGTATTATAGCAAAATGTGGCTTTTGAACCTTAATCAATGAATATGCATGTCCTTTCAGATAACATTGAGCGTCCTGGATATCTTTATTGACCTACCTTTTCAGTTTTGTCATTTTGATTTTGAGGTTTTTATTTTTATTTTCCTTTTAGATTTGTTTTTAGTTTAGCAATTTGTTGTTTTGTTTTGCACTTCCCGGCCACCATACTAATAAATGCATGGGCAACTCATAACAAACCAAAGGCACATAAAAACACGTTCGCGAAATATGTATTTTAAATGCTTTTCACATCGCACAGGGGCATTAAAAGACATAGTAGATTTGGAAGATATGGTGTGGAGGAATAGATGATGAATGCTAAAAAATCAAATGCAAAACTATGAATGCAGCTCACATTTTCAATCTTTATTATTCACCTGATTATCACAAACCTGTGAGAGTCTGAAAATGCCTTGTGGTTGCCATAGGAACAATAGGGATGGTCTTAGCCCTCCTAAGCTGCAGTCTCCGACAAATGCTGTTGCCTGACTTCATTCTGCGCTCTGCTCCAGCAAAGTGAAAACAGCAAATAAAACATGTTCTGTATGCTTCACGTTACAGACATACAAAATAACATACAAAATAAAACCCTACAGTTTAAATTCTCCAGAAATACAATTACAACGGTGAACGGTGAGATAATGGTTTGTGTGCATTTGTTAGTAACATTTGAGTGAATAATTCAGTGTTCTGATTCAAACATTACACATTGCTGTTGCTATGGTAACCTAGTCATGCATTAGTGGGGGCTTCATTAGAGATTGTCATAGTGATGGCTGTTGACATACAGTCAGCATTACACATCCATAGAAATAGCTTCACAGAAACACTTATAGCTTATTGGCAAGTTTGGGAAATGAGCCCAATTTTGAGTTGTGTGCAGCACTTACTTGCTCATAAAGGTTTGTTTCTCTCTTTGGCGTGTGTCATGTTGACAGCATGGATCCACTCATAATCACAGACTTCATAATCTGCTGACATTTCACAATGTACACAGGCTATGCCGTGGTGCTGCCCAATCTCTTCTCCCAGTCGCATGAATTTATTAAAGGGACAGTTCAACCAAAAAATTCAAACTCAGTCATCATTTACTCACCCTCAGGTTGTTTCAAACCTAATTAAATTATTGTTTAAAAAAAAAAATTCAATGAACACAGCGAAAGATATTTGGAAGAAAGTTAGCAATTTTCAGTTCTGGAACATCATTGACTACCATAGTCGGACAAAATAATCAGTAGTCAAAGGTGCCCCATACTGCAAAACATTACTTACTTAGTCTTTTTTTCTTGTTTTCCAAACTGACCTAAGAAAATATGTCCGGTTTTTATTAAACAGTTATGAAATTTCAGTGACTTTGTGCTGAAAAAAAAGTAAAACAAATCTGCCAATGGGGTAAGAATTTATTTTCTTAGGTCAGTTTGCTCATCATGAAAATGCTTTAGGATTCAAGAATGTTTTGACATTTCTACCGTAAACATGAAAACACGTCTAAGCAAGAATACTTTTTTTGCAGTGCAGAACTGTTTGATTTCCTTGATTCTTTAAAATATCTAATTTTGTGTTTCAACATAACAAAAATTATAAAATATTGCTTTTCTACGATGGAAGTGATATCCCAAAACTGAAAATTGCTAACATTCTTCCAAATCTATTTCTTTGTGTTCAAAAGAAAAAAAATAATGTATACAGGTTTGAAACAACCTGAGGGTGAGTAAATGATTAAATAATTTAAATTTTTGGGTGAACTATCCCTTTAAGACATTACGTATAGGAAACATTGGTTTTGGATGTGTTATGATGTCTTCCAGTCTTTTATAGCATTTTTTGGCTTTCGGATGCAGCCATTGTATGTAGGCCTAAAGTCCTCAGCAATACTGGATTCTGAATGCTCAGTGATCAGTGTATAACTGAGTCTTGTCAAGCAACCAATTTCTTAAATCAACGTCTTGCATATGGACATTGGAGATGCTCTCGGTGGTCTAGTGGGTTAAACCACTGAACTGTTAAATCAAAAGGTTGCTGGTTCAATCCCAGCAGCCACCACCAGTGTCTCCTTGAGCAAGACACTTTACTCCATGTTGCTCCAGGGGGATTGTCCCTGTAATAAGTGCACTGTAAGTCGCTTTGGATAAAAGCGTCTGCTAAATGTAAATGCACATCACTCTGTATTCTCTTTCTTCTTAACAAACTTAATCATGTACAGTATTTATAAAGCAGTGCATTCTGATGAAACGGATGCCTCTCTTTCAGCAGCTGTATTATACAGTATTCAGCCCTTCTGGGAGTTTGAATAATCTTCCTCTGATTGCATTTATCCAATACACATACTACACACAACACACACATCCTCGTAGACACTGGGAGAATAAACACTGTCAACCTCCAGCAAACATTGAAATGAGCACTGGTAGGTGGTCCCTAATGCATGCATGCCTTATCACACAAGATCATTTTAAAACCACTGAACGGCAGTAAACTGACAGTCTGATAGTGTTGATTAGAATGTCCATCTTCTCAAGAAATGAAGCTGAATCCAACCAGGAAATGAAACAATAAAAAAGAGTTATTATCCTGGCGATATTTCCCATTAGTAATATTCTGAATTCAAGATTTTAGAAATAACATGGGGCTCTCCTATACCCAGAGGTGGAGCCAGAGGGGTGTCCTGGGTGGCACTGGACCCCTCAGACATCTTTTTGGCCACCCCGAGTGCCACCTCACATTTTATTGGGCAGTTTAATGATGATTGACATCTCATTTCACCACTTGCTGAAAATGCGTTCGGTGCCGCGCGCAGCTTTCAAATGAATCAAGGACGAAAGTGTTGCGAGTAACAGAAGAATAAAGAAATTTCGCATATAAGGTTAGTTTTAAGATTAGGCATCGGGATTTTGTTTTCGGAAATCATTTTGAAAGTGAAGTCGCTGTATGAGTAAACATGAATGTTGGCGCTAGACGGGTTAATCCGATAAGAGAGATCGGTTCCCGATTTAGCCTAAACATTGTGTTTAACGTTACATTTGTGCTAGTTATATACACATAAACAGTGCAGTGCCAATACATTAAACTATTTGCCTGTTTACTTAATGTAGGCTAACGTCAGATACAGCCACCACCAGTGTTTAAATGTTAAGCTAACTTTGACATTTTTAAGCTATTTATCTGGTCGTGATACTCAAAAGATTACCTCAATTGCAAATAGCCTGTTTACATATCATAAAGGGCTAATAAAATACAGTTAAGTTACTCCATAGTACGGCCAGCCACGTAACGAATCTAGTTGTGTGTTACGAGATAGAGACTCTGACAATTCATAGTATATGAATATTGTTTTTTAACCCAAATCACGTTACAAACACCAGGTTAAGTAAATTATTATTTCTCTTTTGATGCCTGGTTAGGGTTACACAGAGATGCGCAGATAAGCTAAAATGTCACCCGCATCCGCTGCTTCAAATAAATTATCCACCCGCCACCCGACGGCACGTATAATTTTCTCTGATAGATATCCGCACCCGACCCGAATCTGATCGTCACTTTAATTACTCAGTAAATTGTATAGCACTGTCTTTGTCTGTAAATGCTTAAATCTAATCTTTCGATTTAGCACATACATGATGTACCATATAAGAGGTACCGGTCTTATGGCTTTCATATACATACGGTGCCTCACAGCCGATGCATATTACATACCCAGCACTTGATTCATCCTTGTTAACCACGTCGCTAAAACGCCCCCACACGGTACTTTTCTTTCCTACCTTTTGTTTTGTTTTTATTTCTCCCTTTTAAATTTCTCTCGGATGTGTTTTGCCCCCATATCTGCTTTAAGAAATATACCGTCCTCTACCACCACCACGCACGCATTTCTTTTAAATTACTGTAAATTAGCGCCTGCTTTAAAATACATTTAAAACAAATTCGTATTTTTTGAGAATTTTGTTAATATTGTATATGATATCATCCACCCGCAATTAATCAGAATGTATTTTTTTATTACCCGACACACCCGTCCCGCGGATCATCCGCAGCGCCCGCGGATTTAACCGCCATCCGCGCATCACTATTACACACTGACTTTCTATCAAGGTCTATGGACCCCCTGAAGTTGCCTTGGCCACCCCCAGGACACCCCATGTGAAAAACTCTAGCTCCGCCACTGCCTACACCACCACTAGTGTGTCACTTCCACCTGAATGATATACACCAGTACGCATCTCCTGGAAATCCTGCAGATTTTGACAAATTAGAGGACGACTTCCAATCTCAACTCAACTTTATTTATGTAGCGCTTTTTACCATTTTCATTGTAACAAAGCAGCTGTACATGAGACACATTGAATACAAGAAAAACAACTAAAGGCATATACCTGTAAAAACAAGAAAAAGGTGAAAACAACAAAAGACAGACATACAAATGCTCCACACACACAATATGCATACATACTTACACACATTGACATAGACGAACACACGCAAACACACTCGCACACACGTACAGTGAAAGCACACATTTGGGATAAAGGAGAGAGAACCACAGGTCAAATATTAAACGGACTATAATTTCTTATATGCAATATTAATTATGTTTAACTTCTAAATTCTAAAGCAGCCCCCCCGGCCAGGCAAATAGTGCAAAACAATATGCAAACGGTGGCGAGGAACCCAAAACTCCAATCGAGAACAAAAACCTCAGGAGAACTCAGGCCCAACCAGGGGATTCCAGTTCCCCTCTGGCAAAAGCTGCTGCCTCTGCACAAGCTCAACAGTGCTTGCACAACAAGGCTAAATAAAAAAAAAAAAAAACTTACGAATAAGGTAAATTATAGATTTAAGATTATCAACAACAATCTAATAGCATTTGAAGTGTTGTAGAAAAATCGTGTCAAGTTGCCGCGTCCTTTATCCAGCTCTATCATCTCAGCTCTGCCATCAGGTCTGGGCATGAACTGCATCCTGCGGTAACTTTGGAACAAAAAGACAAGACTGGCTGAGAGTAGAGTACTGTTCTACACTCTTTGATGCAACAAGTACATCATTTGTTGTTGGATGTGTTCCTGGTTCCGGTTGATCTAAATAATGCAGCCTAAATCCTCTGAGGATTAATATTATGGAAGTGTAGTGTATGCAAGATTAAAAAGATGCGTCTATAGTCTAGATTTAAACTAACAGACTGTGTCTGCCTCCCGGACAGTGCAGGGAAGAATATTCCAAAGTTTAGGCGCTAGAAAAGAAAAGGATCTACCACCTGCACTTGATTTTGAAATTCTAGGTATTACTAACTGACAGGGCTCCTGAGAGCGTAATGCACGTGGAGGATTGTAATACTTCAAATACTGCGGCGCTAGACCATGTAGGGCTTTATAGGTAATAAGCAAGATCTTAAAGTTAATGCAATCCATTATAGGTAACCAGTGCAAGGTTGACAGAACCGGGGTTATATGCACATACGTTTTTGTACATGTAAGAACTCGAGCTGCCGCTTTTTGAACCAGTTGCAGTTTTTGTAATAGGCCTGCAGGGCAACCACCTAAATGTGCATTACAGTAATCTAGTCTTGATGTCATGAATGCATGAATTAATTTCTCTGCATTTGACAGTGACAGCATATGACGTAGTTAATTGCTGAAGTGTTTCCAGTTAACTGTGCTATATGCATCAGACATTCAGCCACTTGGTCTGTGGGTGTGAGACTAGCTATTGGTAGAGAGAAGACAGTACAGTGACACTCTCATTAGAAGGCTTGACATGACCAAGCAGAGTTACACCCCACTGTCTTTAAACAAATTAACACCATTACCATTTAAACCGAAGGACACCTTACAGTGTCCCTAATAGATACTAGTGCATTAGGACACATACCACACATACACAGACCCAAGGGTCAGTTCCCCTTATTGCCTTCATTAATCCTTCTTCTGGCTGCAAGCTTAATGTTCCCAATAGGTCTCCTATTCCGTGTACATACAAACAGCTATGTACCACTATTATGCTGAAATCTATTTCAACACTGTTTATTGTGCTGAACAAAGATGTTGCATGTTTAAAAATGATTTATATTCACTTGTGCTATCTGAAACAATAAAGACTCTGTACTACATACTGTTGGTTACATAAATAACATTGACATCCATCGTTTTTTAGTCACTGACATGAAACAATATGTATATGTCCGGATCGTCAAACAATGCCACATATCTCTCTACACTAAACGTGAGGCTCTGTCATGATCCTGCCACTATACCAAGAAATACATAACATGATGAGGTAGAATCATGACAGCATATTGTCACGATTCTGTTCTGTGTTATTATTTTCTGTAACGTCGAGTAACCAGGCAGAGAAGCGGATCTAAATTCAGTGTAGATTTAATTAAATAATAATTTACAAAAACAAACCAAGGTAATCCACAGAACATAGAAGGCACAAAAACAAAGCATGAAATAAAGACCGACACCAAACAAAGGAAACACTAGGACTTAAATACACTGGGATAACAAGGAAACAAGAAACAACCGGGGAAACTATTTAACAAGAAAAACTACAAAGGACTACAAACATGGCACACAACACAGAACAAAACCGTGACACATATCTACACCCTATAATTTATGTGAGTTTGCTAATAGCAGGTAAACTAACCCTGCAATGTTTTAAAATAATACTTACAAATGTAGTCAATTTTGTATAAAATGATTTGCTTTTTTAGTTTTGTATTGACATTTTCTCTACTTTATCCAGTACATTACTCCCAATCTTACAGATTGGAGTGATTTTAGGGTATAATTTCTAAAAAGTATAGTCATTAGAAAGTATGTGAAAATGTACTGTTAAAATTTACAATATAAAACGGCCAGTTCTGGTGCTTAATTCTGATTGGTTAAACTGAGTTCTAAGCCGTTACAAAATACCCGATGTATGACTGCTGACCACATTACATAGCCTAAATATCACTTCATTTACTGTATTTTATGAAACCTTGCTGCTCATATGGAATAACCATTTATTAAAAGCAATAAGCCTCGTGAAGCAGTGAGTTACAGCTTCGCGTCGTGCTACAACGCCCCTAGCTGTTATAAAATGCACTGTAACCCACTGCTTCTTGGGGCTTATTGCTTCATTAAAAAGGTCATATTGATGCTTAACAATGCTGCCTACACAGCCAGTTTACAAGGTTTAGAAACAAAGATTGATTAAAAGCATCCATCCCACCACTTAAGTGATACACAAATGCAACTCCCACCTTGGCAGCTTCTGCCACATTTATATTTTCACAAATCGGACGTGTCCGGAAGACACGGCTCTCGGTTCATGACCGAAAAGCCAATTCAATGCAACCAATTCTATTTTGTGACTCAAGATTCTCTGCGAGAACGATTCAATCCTCTTGTTTCGTTCCTGTGCATGATGATAACGTTTAGATTTGTATCATCTTGTTTAAAAATGAAATAAGATATGTTCATGAAAATACCATGGATTCAACATGAAACAAATTAATGTTTTACAAACTGATAGCCTTGGAATTGTTTTCAATCTTTAAAGTAATTATAAAGCAAAAATGCACAACATTAATGCATTTTAAGCCACGTTAACATATAAATAAAATGCAAATAGTTCTGACAATTATAAGGTGTGTTCCCTGTTAATGTTTTTATGCTGCAAATGTAGTTTCTTTTATGTATAGTATATGTTTTGTATGTAATTCTATTTTGGTGTATTTGAAAAAGCACAATAAACATTTTTGTACACTTTGGTTTTTTTACATTATTACATCTTTTTCTCAAAATATGTTTAAGTATAAACGTTCAAAGGAATATAAAGCAAACTATTATCTAGGCAAAGGGCTTATTAATATGCTTAGACGCAGCCAAGGTAAACTTTGTGTAACCTCAAAAGTCAAAGGGCATGAACTACCCCTTCCCCCATACAGCTGTGTACTGTACAGCTACTTGGGGGAAGGGTTACCTCCTTTTAACACCTCTCATCCCAAAGGTTACAACACAGACAGACAGGTGAAAAGAGCCGCTACAAGATGAGCTCCAGAAAAAGATGCAATCTCTGGCTTCATTTTGATGAAACTGGACCTCAAAAAGCAAAATGTAAGCTTTGTAATGTAATTTTGTCAGGCCATGGAGGATCAACGTCAAATTTTCGGAGACATCTGCAAAAAAAGCATCCAACTGCATTGCTTGAACATGTGAGACAAGAAGTTTCTGCAGAAGCTACACCAGCCACAGGTACTACAGCTGCTCTCTCTTTTACTTCCCACAAAAGACTTATTGTAATATATGACTGTAATGTATGTATGTTTACTGGCTCATGCACCACAAATCACCTTACACTGTTCCCCAGCCAGCTGCTTGAATGTCTCTCTTTTTGCACATGTACAGTATTTGAAGTCATTTGCACAGTTGTACAGTTTGTATTTTATTTATTTTTTAGTTTATGTATAGGTAACCACTTTTATATATAGCATATGTATAGTCAAGCTTACAGTAGGTTAGATGTGTATAGGTTTATACTGTTTTACTTCGTGTTGTATATCTGTATTTATGTAGCACCGTGGTCCTGTGAGGCACGACATCTCGTCCCGCTATATGTCCACACATGTAGTGGAATGACAATAAAGCTCAACTTCACTTCAACTTCTTCACTTCACTTCTACTCCATCAACATCTGGAACTGTCACCAGTGCACAAACAGCAAGACAAAGCCATCTTACAAGCTTTGTGCGAACACCTATTGGTCCTATCAGACAAAGCAAAGTGGATGAGGACTTGGTTAAAATGATTGCCCTAGACTTGCAACCTTTTTCAGTTGTTGATGATGTGGGATTTAAAAGACTCTTGAAGGCACTTGATCCATCATACATTTTACCGAACAGAAAGACAATTTCAAACACTCTGCTGCCACAACTCTACAGCAAAATTAAAGAAGAGGTGCTAGTGAAAGTCAGCAAAGCTTCAGCCTTTTGTCTGACCACTGATTGCTGGACATCGAGAACAACAACAAGTTTTATGGCAGTCACTTGTCATTTTATTGATGAAGATTTTTCCCTTTCGTCATTTCTTCTAGACTGCTTCCCATTCACAGACAGACATACTGCTGACAACCTGGCATGTGAGCTAAAAAAGATTTGTGATGAGTGGGGAATCACAAGGCTCAAGCAGGATGTAATAACAAGATGGAACTCCACCTATTACATGCTAAAAAGATTTTGGCAGCAGAAAGAAGCAATCATTGCTACCCTTGCACTGGTCAACCCCTGTCTTCCAACCCTGACACTTGATGAGTGGGACATCATCAAATATGTGTGTGAGCTTTTAAAGCCCTTTGAAGAAGTAACTGTTGAAATGAGTGCTGAAAGGTATGTACAAATTAAATTAACTGCTTGAACTGCTGAAATATTTTAAGTATAATATTGTGTAAGTGTCATGTTTTAACCAACCTCCTTTATACTGCTTTATTTTTTCATAATAAATAATAACTTATTTGATTTGAATTGGTTCTTGTGTCCTTTTACTTAAACAGATATGTGACTGCATCCAAGGTAATTTTGATGGCAAGGGGATTGCAAAAGATTGTCCAGCGATTGCGGGGTGCTGGGTCTAAAATTGCCCCAGTTATTGCAGTGATGGACTCAGTGGCTGAGGAGATGCAACATCGGTTTCACAACATAGAGCATTTTCGTCTGCTTTCCGAGGCAACCCTGCTTGATCCCAGATTTAAACAAAGGGGCTTTCATGATGCTGCAGCAGCAGAAGAAGCTTCCAAAAATGTAAGTGCTGCTGAGAAAGTTGTTACTATGTCTGACTTCAAAGAAATTGATGGCAAGAATTGTCAATTTTGGAAGAAACCGTACAGCACCTTAAAACATCAACCTGTTCTCTTGACACACTTCCCACATCATTTTTCAAAAGTGTGTTAAACAGTTTAGAAGCAGATCTTCTAGAAGTGGTAAATGCCTCACTTCTCTCTGGGAGTTTTCCAAACTCCCTGAAAACTGCAGTTGTAAAGCCCCTCCTGAAAAAGAACAATCTGGATAAGACCATATTAAGCAGCTATAGACCGATCTCAAATCTTCCTTTCATAGGCAAGATCATTGAAAAAGTTGTCTTCAATCAGCTGAATAAATTCTTATGCGCGAATGGATACTTTGACAATTTTCAATCTGGTTTCCGACCACATCACAGCACAGAGACAGCGCTCATAAAGATAATAAACGATATTCGCTTAAATACTGATTCAGGCAAATTATCAGTGCTGATACTACTCGACCTCAGTGCTGCATTTGACACTGTCGATCATAACATACTTCTTGACAGGCTGGAAAACTGGGTGGGGCTTTCTGGGTTCAGGTCATACTTAGATGGGAGAGGTTATTATGTGAGTATAGGAGATCATAAATCTGAGTGGACATCCATGACATGCGGAGTCCCTCAAGGCTCAACTCTTGCGCCAATCCTGTTCAACCTGTATATGCTCCCAATGAGCCAAATAATGAGAAAGAACAAAATTGCTTACCACAGCTATGCAGACGACACACAGATCTACTTAGCCCTATCGCCTAACGATTACAGCCCCATTGACTCCCTGTGCCAATGCATCGATGAAGTCAACAATTGGATGTGTCAAAACTTTCTTCAATTAAACAAAGACAAAACTGAAGTCATTGCATTTGGAAACAAAGATGAAGTTCTCAAGGTGAACGCATACCTTCACTCTAGGGGTCAAACAACTAAAAATCAAGTCAGGAATCTTGGTGTGACACTAGAGTCAGACCTTAGTTTCAGTAGTCATGTCAAAGCAATAACCAAATCAGCATACTACCATCTGAAAAATATTGCAAGAATTAGATGCTTTGTTTCCAGACAAGACTTAGAGAAACTTGTTCATGCTTTCATCACCAGCAGGGTGGATTACTGTAATGGACTCCTCACTGGCCTTCCCAAAAAGACCATTAGACAGTTGCAGCTCATACAGAACGCTGCCGCCAGGATTCTGAGCAGAACTAGAAAATATGAACATATCACACCAGTCCTCAGGTCTTTACACTGGCTCCCAGTTAAATTTAGGATTGATTTTAAAGTATTATTACTGGTATATAAATCATTCAATGGCCTAGGACCTCAATACATTGCAGAGATGCTCAATGAATATAAACCCAACAGATCACTCAGATCACTAGGATCATATCAGCTAGAAATACCAAGGGTTCACTCAAAGCATGGCGAATCTGCTTTTAGCTATTATGCCAGCCGCAGCTGGAACCAGCTTCCAGAGGAGATCAGATGTGCTCCTACAATAGTCACTTTCAAATCCAGACTCAAAACGCATCTGTTTAGCTATGCATTTAATGAATGAGCACTGTGCCAATGTTCGTCCGACTGTCTGTACTGTACTGTATTTTATTTTTATAAACTGTTTTAATTACTCTTATTTCTTTTTATTATTTTAATTTCTTCTATGTAAAGCACTTTGAATTGCCACTGTGTATGAAATGTGCTATATAAATAAAATTGCCTTGCCTTGCCTTGCCTTGCTGCTGCAAGGGTATTGTCCAGTACAGATGCGCAAGCTCAAGCTGAGGCCACCTCTTCTGGTCCAGCTCATCCTGTATCCGAACATCAATCTTCAATAGGGGAGGATTTTGATGAAAGAGTGGCTGATGCAGTCAGCATCACAAACTCAACTTCTACTGCAGTGGCAGAAATGAGAGGGTATCTTGCGGAAACACTGATTCCAAGAGCAGAAGACCCACTGGCCTGGTGGAAACCAAGGAAAGCAGTATATGAAGGGTTAATTGCTATTATGAAAAGGAGACTGTGCATAGTAGCTACATCTGTGCCCTCAGAGAGAGTGTTTTCAAAAACAGGCCAGATTATTTCAGAAAAACGAAACAGACTGAGTCCTAACAAAGTTAGGCAGATTGTTTTTTTGAATGCAAACCTATCCTCACAATGAAGGTCAAGTTGCCTACTATATCATCGTCAGTTTGTAAACCTTTTTTGCACTTTTGATTGGACAATAACGTTTGTCTTTTACAGAATACACGTAGCCTATAATACCTGTTTGGTGCACTTTTCCTAGCAATTGTTTTTTGTTTAAAATGTGTTCTTTGTTTTACAGAAGTTGTGTTTGGTTTAAACATTCTAATCTTTCTTTGTCTTTGTTATACACAATAACTTTAGTTGTTTACAGAAAACGGTTATAATCTTAAATAGGCTACCTACCTAATAATGTGAAACATTAAGAGCTGACTGGAATGTGTAAGTGCACTTTTTTAGCAAATGTTCTTTGTTTAAAAGTATTCTTTGTTAATAGAAGTGGCATGTTGTTTGAACAGTTTAAAAAAGTTGTATTAAAATATTGCTTATTTAATACAAACCCTTTTCATTAGTTTGTGAATGCATCATCATTACCCTCATTTCAATAGCTACAGTACAAGTAGGCCTATTTAATAAACCAGCCCTTTCACATTAAACATAACATTTCTGTTATCATGGTTCAACATCCTTAAACAAGATCATAATAAATAAGAAATATACAGAGTCCTGATAAACACAGTCTTTTAAAACACCCAAATGGGCCTACATTTATATTAAAAAAATGTATTTGAGTTATTTAAAAAGCTAATCTATGTAGCTGAGCCAAACACATCTTATGTTTTAATTTATTACAGACTGTTTCACAAATTTGTCAAATATTTTTATTTTTCATAAAAACACTAACACGCACGCACGTGCATCAGCTGAGCTCATCAGTTGAACCGGCCTGGTTCACATCTCGAACGTGTCCGAAAGACAGTGAACCAGCTCTTGGTTCAATGAATGTACTGGTGAACCGAAAACTGTTGCAACCGATTCTTGAATCATTAACGAGACCCGCTCTAGGGGCGCATGCGTGGTTAACTGAGGTGGATAAGAGCTTTCTGGAGGCGCGAACCGCTTTGAACGATTCAGTTCGATTTGGTGAACCGGTTCAACCGGCTCACTATGAAGAACCGGTTCAAAAGAACGATTCGTTCACGAACCGGCCATCACTACTATACATATTGTGCATCACCATATTAATGGTCATTTTGTGAAGCTAAAGCACAACACAATTTCTGAACATTCAATTGTTTGTGGAACATGTCGAGACAGCATTCCAACTTGCTCCACTTTAGATGGAGAGATGATTCCAACCACTTTCCGTTACCAATTTTCTCCACTCTTTTACACTTGTTCTTTTAATTTCAGAACTCACCAGAAAATCACATTTAATTTTACTCAAGCGACCATTAGAGTCTACTTCTTTTCATTCCAGTTTGTCATTCACTATATAATCTCACACTATGCCACTGCAGAGGCTTCATCCTCCACCTCTGTTTCAGTCTACCTCCTTTACCATTTTATTTGCATAGATCACCCACATCTAATTTCTAAACACAATAAACCTAGCAGCACAACACATTGCCCACGATACCCATAATGCTGATAAATGATCCATAAAACTGTTCTTCTGAATATTCAGTCTCTATACAGTTAGTGGTTTCTCATCTACACTATATTCTCACACATCACACACACTCTGTAGTTCCTCAAGTCCAAACATTTGAAATAGTACGGACAATTTTCTTTTGTCCTCAAATTTTCACCCAAGCTGTTTGATTCCACCTCTGGGATAACATTTTTTTTTCTTAATTATCGAAATAAAGTGTTTTACCAATAATTCCCACGGTCTGACAGTGAATCATTGTTTAATCAGTAAAATATTATGGCCACAAAAGGAATCCGTGTCACTTAACAAACTGCAGTCCTTATGTAGAGTTTGGTCTTCTGGTTAATCTATTTTCGTTTAAAAAATATATCTAATATACCCAGAAATTTTAAGATGAATTTTTTTTGGGTTCAATGTAGATGCCCTTCTAAACAGGCAAACTCTACTGTTTTTACCACAAAATTAACCTAGTTTTTTACTTTGTGTAACCTACTTAATTTTACATTATGTGCACTTATCTTGAAGTGTACTAACCCAACAAAAAATTGGTAACTACAAGTGTTAGGGCTTGGATTAGTGGTAGCTTCATTGTTACTACCTAGTAATTACACGGTTATGCAGTATGTACAGTACCCTTCATTGTATAAGTAATAGGACAGTAAAATTAAGTGATACCATTGAAATAGTTATAGAATACTATGTCTCAATTTTGCTTAAAACATTTACATAGTAATAAGAGATAAATTTGCTAACGTTTACATGATCAACGATCTTGTATTGTAAACAAATGACTAAAGTGATTGTGATAAGCTACAAGTTTGCAATAGCAGGAAGTTTCTTATCTTTATTTAGAAATAAATGGTCTATGAAAAACCGCACTCATTTCACGATTAACAAAAAAGAGTGTGCTTGCAAATTAAAAACCCAGTCTGCTTATTTATGAAAAAACTGTTTATGCAGATAAAAGGGTCTGCAACATGGTGCTCTACATAATGAGCCACCTTGAATAAATTTACGGTTTAGTTTATTGTGTGGACCATGGGCGCCGTAAAGGGGTGGAAGGCTAGAAATTTTGGTTTCCATAGGGCCCAGAATTTCTGGCGGCACCCCTGGTGTGGACCACCTTCCTTCACACACACTTTAAAAGGTTGGCTTAGAAAATGGGTTACAACAATGGGTTAAAGTGACCCAACATGTATACAGTATTCACAGCATCCATCCATCCATCATTTTCTGCTAATGCTGGCAGGAGATTCTGCATCTTATTCTGGGGTGTTTCCAAGCCAGATGAGAAATATCATTCCTTCAGCATTTCCTGGGCCTAACTCAGGAATTATTCACATTTGGGATGTATTCTGGTGACATCCCAACCAAATGCCCAGAACACTTCAAGTGACTTTTCTCCGACCCACTCCAGGATGTCTTATTTTTTACATAAACGAAATTAAACTGTCAAAGTGAACAGGCTCACAACAATTAATCATGCTACTCAACAATATTTCAGAGAGGTATTTTAGAACCTATATCATTGCATTTGATACGATAAATAAATAAAATGCCATGAAACTGCAAGCTGCCACAATACTCAAACTGTAGTTAAGTAGTAGCGTCATTACTTTCAATTCCCCACCTCAGTTACTGGTTAGTTTAGGATTTGTATTGTGTTTTTATGAATCACTACATATGGTCTATGTGGTGATGAGATTAAATAATTGGTCATCAATTTATATCCATCTGTGTAGTCCTTACTTATTAAAATTAAATTATTGCTCTGAATTTATTATATGCAAATAGTAAAGATCATTCGTAATAATATAATACATGCTGGCACACTTCTGGGCTTCATTTATGAAGCATGTGCGGATTTGATCGTAGAATGTGCATACGCAAAAATGGGAACGTTCATATTTATAAAAATTGTCTTTGACTGGGGGTTTTAGCAAACGTACGCACTTTTGCTTATCCGAGTTCTGCAGGGTTTTTTAGGCTTTTCTTGCCCTTCATAAAGGATTTGGACGTTGACAGGTGCTCTTTTATATATCGATTACATTATTAGACATCGTTTTAAGGGGAAGATCTGAAACTGTTCAGCTGGATTTAAAAAAATAGATACAGTGCAGGCTGGCCAAATAATTTCATAAAAGCAGGGCCCACTGGTTGGAAAAAAACCTGCCCGCGCATAGCTAAAATGTTCACATTATATGTTATTTACTACATTATTGTGTCATGTGGTCACACTCATTTCTTGCATGTCATTTCGTCAAAGCACATTATGTTACTAGGGAGTTTGTCTGTGTCTACATCAGCACTCTGTGCTAGACTGCTATGTCTGAAGTGAGACACGGCCCCTCATTACCATATGGACTTAGAAATGCATAAATGAATATATGTAAAAATGTGAAAATACATATATATTAACATAAATGCATAAAATAAATACAAAAATGTATAAATAAATTAAAAACATAAGTTTAAATATCTATTTTTTATTCATTTTTATATTTTTAAGAAAATACCATTAAGGTATTTTTTTTTTTTTTTAATTTTTCATGATTTATTTTAGATTTATTTATTGTTAATTTTGGCAGGATTGGAGTTCTACAAAACAATGCTATGCAGCTCCTTTCAGTGTTTCTCCGCAGATTTGACCATCAGTTTTCACACTTTTGAAGGCTGCGAATTTGAAATGACACAACTTACCTTTAGCTGTCAGTTCACCAGAACTGCCCTAGCTGGCTTCAAAATGAAGGAAGTAGCTGTACATATACAGAAGTCCATAAGTACACATTGGGGACCCAAAAGGAATAGTTCAGCACAAAATGAAAGTTGTCCCATAGTTTATTGAACTTCACCCTGTGTGTATGACTCTCTTTCTTCAGTCAAACACAATTAGAGAAAAATATTTTTTGATTTAGTATATTTAGTGATTGTTTTGTCCTGTAAAAATCTAAACAAAATAACTGAAACCTCAGGCAAAGTTCAATTCAGGTGGCATATTGAATCTTATTTGTTATTGTGTCTCGTACAACCTGTAAGTGTGACTGTAGTGAGGTAGGCGGGACGAGATCGTGAGTCGAGGCCGGTGAGTGATAATGAGCGTCAGCTGTATGCGCACCGGTCTCGTATCACGGAGGAGATCGGGAGCTTAAGAGGACGAGCGACTCCTTGGACGTCTCCTTCCTTCCTTTCTTTGAATTGTATTACAGTGTTGCCGAAACCCGGGAGGAAGGAGGGACATGCTGTGGGAGAGTCCTCGCGGCCGAGTGGCCTCGCAGTGCCGGAGAGTTCGGGCAACGCGGATGGAGGGCATCCAGGAAGACTAGGCGACCCCCCCAGAGGGAGGGAGGAGGGAGCAAGCACAGTCTCGGGGGTACCCCCGGCCTGTGAGGGGCGATGGGGGTATGTAGTGAAGTAGGCGGGACGAGACCGTGAGTCGAGGCCGGTAAATGAGTGATAATGAGCATCAGCTGTATGTGCACCCCACTCGTAAACCATAACAAACCACAAAACGAAAGTAAAATGCCGGCAGCTCCCGCACGGTCGAATGGGAGCCACACAAGCATAAACCATAACATAAAATCCAGGCCTGGTCCTTTCCCGGTTGCTCGTCCTTTTATGCTTCCGATCTCCTCCAAAGAGATGCGATACCCATCCAATGTGCAGCTGACACTCATTTTCACCACTCGCTCTCGTCCCGCCTTGCTCGTTACAAACGTGTTTGACCAATCACAGCAGACTACACCACCTGACCAATCGCATGACACTAGGCTAGTGGATGGGAAGGATGAATCGGAGAACGAATCATTTGAGAGTCAGTTAAGAAGAAAGGTAAGAATAATGACCTATTATTGCGACATAATAGTGTTTTTACACGTTCTATGTACATAAACTTGTTGTTGGACAATCCATAAACCAAAGTAGGACCTTAAAAATCATATGCTACTTACTCTATAATAACATTACAAAAAAGGCACATTAAGCCCGTAAAGCTGTTCCTATGTGTCCTGATGCTGCCAAAATCCCTGAAGCAGGTGCGTTCTGTCTAATGACAAGACAGTTTAGTCTCTCTTGGCTTAAATTTCCAAAAATTGGTATTTTTTAAATGTTGCCCACCATGTTAAAGCGAACCGAATCAATAAAGAATACATTATTACACCAATTTAATCCCGGTTTAGGAAAAAAAGGAAACCTGGCAGGAAACATCCTAAATCAGGTGATTCTAAAATGACCATAAAAACGAAAACGCAGTCAACCAGTGGGACTGCCAGTGAGCTAGTTATTAATGTGTGACGTCTCACAAATATGAATCTAGAAGCTTTTAGGACATAGCATAACTGTTCTCGATACTTTCATTCCTTCACAAAATTGTTTGCTGAGAGGAGAACATGCTCCATCATTCGATAATGAATTGGAGCTGATGTGGAACGAAGCCAAAGAGAGACAGACTCACAATAAACCAATTAAAAAAGAAGAGCTCACGGCTTCGCTGCCATTCATCAAGCCCTACGTCACCATGACAACAGTATCCAGCCCTGGCAGCTCATGTGTGTACAACAGAGGTGAGAAAAATATATCCATGCTGTATATTAGAGTCAAATAAGAAATGCGACACCTTTGACAGTACTACTGTGAGGTGTCATTGTGTTCAGGGAATATTCATAAACTAATTTCATGCAGGGGGTCAAACCAATCCCGAAATTAGGTATAAGGTGAAATTGCTCGGAAGAAACGACAGAACAAATCCCCCCACATACCAGGAGTCTGTAATGTCTATTTCTGGCTCAGTAAACTGCAGCAGGGCAAGCATCCGCACAGATCTTAGGCATTGGCTGCATTATTGCACTGCATGATCGACCGTACTTGCCTGTGGCTCACATCGTTGTGTTTCTGTGGCAACAGCTTCCCTCAAACTGTGACGAGTTTTTTTGTGTTCACTGATGTGTTTCTTAGTGTGTGTGCATGTATTCTCTGAGCGGGAAGTTGAAATCCCACACACCCTCAGTCTATTCCTGCAGAGTTGTGAGGAGTAGCATGGAGTGGTGGGGGAGCACTCAGCATAGCTAACATCTAATCACGTAACTCCCTCACGCTTATCGGAATTTGATAGCATCTAAGCTCTCTAACAAGCTTTTATAGTATACTGCTTGTCGAGAGACAAGAATGTATTAGTCCTGCTCTAATGAAGAACAGATGTCAGAGTCCATTGTCCACACATATTTTTCTGAATGTCATTATCTCATGACATCAAAACAGAATTTGTTCTTTTAGAAATTGGTTTTATTGCCCTTCTAATTCAGTTTTTTTGTAATATTATCTACAGTTACCGAGAGCATGGCAGCAGCTATGTCTAACACTCTAACACTGTGCAATTTTTCAATTTATGTCCTATTGAGTTGAGTCATGTGCTGGTCCTTAACTGTTTTTAAAGCTGATCAAACCAGCATCAAAACTAGCATATGCTGTTTTTGAAAAGGGTATATATAGTATTTTATCTTATCATCCCAAAAAGAAAGATTTAAAGAAGAGTAAAGGAAGACACCAGCAATTTCAAGTGCTTTCCTTGAACCCTTAGATATTCAGAAATGCTAAACAATGTATCGAACAGTGCTCAAGTTTGTCAAGATAGCAAAGCCTGCACTCATGTCCAAGATCTTAATACGAACACGAACAAGATCTCAACACTTCCCATAATATTATTAAAGCATGAAATGATATGCTTTCTACATTTTATAAATGCAAAGTCTATTTATGTCTAAATGTATAAATTAAACAATGTTTATACTTAAATGAAACACAACTGAGATCTCCAATCAGTCTACTTTAGAAGGAATAAGAGTATCATCTTAGCCAGACACTTAAAGTTTTTTTCCGGTTTGAAGAATGTCTGATTTTATAAACTATATTCCCCAAACCCCAAAAATCTATAAACTCAGAGGCGCATGAAAGGTTGAATAGATGGTAAGACTGTTGTTTCATATCCAGCAACATCCCTAAGGCTAGCCTTAAAGGTTCAGGGTCTTGTTTTTCAACACCAACAAGAATGTTGATCCAGAAACATGCCTTCTTAGTTTAATACATTTTTAGCTGGAGAGATACAGTGATCCCCAAAGATGACTTTGAATTTGTTAGAACCAGCTTTATTTAGGAAATAATGGACCACAAAAAAACATTGTAGGACATTTGTTTGTTAATAGTTCTGAGTATTAGCTACTATGATAAAATACATAGGACAGGGATCTGAGCCACCAACTCTGCTAGTCTTATTTTCTGTTAGTTTAAACACAGTTCTGTTCTGACTGTTCCATCTTTGCTGTGAAGGAACATCTGACCACTTTTGCCCCAGATGTGAGACACATGACATGCCTAAGAAATAAGGCTGTTTTGGAGGGTCAAGAATAATGCCCATATGCAAAGATAAATAGGGTACAATTGGGGTGAAAGGCTCTTTTGATTTTATTTTCCTGTAAACCACTGTATGGCAAAAAAATGCTGTGCATTTTCCAAAACATCTGTATGTGGATCGTGATCTTTGACACGTTTTTCAATAAGAGGAGAATATCTAAAAGTATATGGTATTTGGGTTAAAAAGCACCACTGTTGTTTGGGCTAAAGGCATACTATAAATTTAATAATAATAAACGACTGGCTGAATTTTGGTTCAGTTTTGTATATAGTGTGATATTACTGACAGATTATTTTAATGACAGTACATTTATTGAACAAAAATGTATTATTTGTTTATCAAAAAAAAATTGTGCAAACTTTGCTAAAGTAATAGTTTTGAACAAGCATTTACTTTGAAGTCTTTACTTTAAGATCATATTAACTTATCTAAAGTATTTGTATCGATACTGTGTGCCTTTTACCCCATGCTGGTTATCTTTGTACCCTGTATGTGGTGCAAAATGCGCCCCCTCGCCACCTTATACATTTTTAAGATTTTTAAACAAAATTAACCACTTATAATTACTTTTTTTAAACTGAAATCAAATGGAGCTTCTTGCCACTGCCCTTGACTTGCACACTAGGGGCATAAAGACACAAACTTTAAAGCATTCAAGTACTGTAAGTTTTACTGAATTGCTCAACAGACCTTAAGACTATTAAGGGGCACTTTTGCCATAAGTTAACTAATGTCTGTCTGGACATACTACTTTTTCCCTTTTGGATGCTAAATTTATGAAAGGAGATCATTTAAATAAATAGTACTTCGCGATTTACTAATATAATAATACTAACCCTTCACAGTTGTGTTAAAAACAACACATTTATCCTAAACTGAACAGATCTCTGTATTATTTCTGGGACCAAACATTTTGCGTTAGGCTACTTTAAACAAAACTTATGTTGTCCCTTTCATTTATTTCCCACAAAATCAACCAAGATATTTGTTAAAACAACACTTATTTAAGACACGTAAAGTCTTAAAGGTACAATTATTAATTTCCATAAGATAAGATTCTATTTGTTTTTTTAATGCGTGCCTTGTCAGTAAATCTTTTTTTGTGAATTGAATCACTGAATTTTTACTCCCATTGGCACTTTTTTAATTGTGCCCTCACACTATTTTGCATCGTTTGTTAAATCTAGCCTTTAGAGACGAACATGCTTTTCTATTAAGCTGCTTTTAATAATGTGCTTTGTGAAAAGTGCAATACAAATAAAAATTACTTGACTTAGATTAATAACTGTAGTGCCTTCATTCCCTTTAGCTGTTTGCCACATTGACTTGCTCAATGAATTGTGTGGCAATGGCAAATGGTTTACGGGTAAGGTAGGAGGACCCTTAGCAGTATTTTGCTTAGGGCCCCAGGGAGGTCAGGTCTGGCTCTGGGTCTCACACATTCGCTGGTTCTTACCGTTCATTAAAGATTCATGGGATGGAATGGAGGTACGTTTTTACTGTCTTTTATCTGTGATTCCATTCAGTTTCTCTGTGCAGACAGTGTACTTAAGCTCCCTCGGGATGAGCATGAGCCAGTTAGGAGATGAGGCATTCGAAAAGAGGAACACTCAGTGTGGAAATGATCCATTTACCCAAGTTAATCGCTGCTTTTACTGTTCAAGGCCACCTAATGGGTTTACTAGTGCACACACGTAGAGAAACAAAACATCTCTCTAGCTCATTCAACAGTATACAGTAGCATCTGATGTTATTTGTGACAGAGTAGGTTACTGTAATTTGGTATAGTTACTGTAGCATAACAGATGTAACATGACGCTAACAATGCTTGTCATGAGATCCCATGCAGGGAGCACATGTACCTACAAATAAAACGTAGAGCTAAACTGCTTTGCAAGTTGTTTTAGATAAAAATGTCTGCCAAATAAATGTTAGTTGCATCACTTACAATTCTTAATTTTTACAGTGCCATAATGACATTATTCACTTAATTTATGAAACTTTATATATAAATAGGGTGTTGGGTGCACATTGATATATGATTTTAAAAGCTTATGCTGAGGGCATCTACTTTTTGCTAGGGTCTCGCGAGATGTTGCGGAAAGTTTTCCAGTGTAAGTTATAGTACTACTCTTTAAGATAAGGCTATATCTTTATTTATTCTATGTTTGGCAAACACGTGTTTTCTTTGTTTTTGTTTTTTGGGTACAGCTGCTTTGATACATTACAAATAAAGCTGACTTGACTTTACTATACAATTAGATATTACATATAATTAATAAGTAAAACGTAGTGTTACACATTTTATTGGTGAAATCTTCAGTTATGTATTTTGTAAAATTGTTTTTTATACATAATAAGAAACACCACATTAATTAACGTTACATTGTTTGCACTTGCTAAGAGATGGTGGTCTAGTGGGTTAAACCACTGAACTGGTAAATCAAAGGTTGTGGGTTCGCCACCACCAGTGTGTCCTTGAGCAAGACACTTTACTCCATGTTGCTCCAGGGGGATTGTCCCTGTAATAAGTGCACTGTAAGTCGCTTTGGATCAAAGCGTCTGCCAAATGACTTAATGTAAATGTAAATGTAAATGTGTGTCCCATGGGGACATATACTACATGCTCACTTGGGATCTTCACTCCCATCTAGAACACTAGGGCAAAAAACAGGAAATATGTCATGAAAGTAGTCAAGTGCAAAGATCGCAAGTGGGGGTATTTGGATGCAGCCTTTGTGTCTTGTCTGTCATTTTGTATTGTTTTATACTGCCTCACCCTGATTGTGTGCACCTGTGTCTTGTTACCTTGATAAGTTTGTCTATTTTAACCCCTGTCCTTTGTTATATGTCTGTGAGTGTTATGGGATATTGTTTATTTGCTACTTTGTTTAATTTAACTGAAACTGACTGCATTTGTATCCTCTTTCTCTGTTGATTCCATCACCGTAACAGAATTATAAACAGTCATTTTGCATTCCAGGCGATGAGGATGGCTTTAAGAAGAATGACCGAAGTCAGCAGATAGTACAAATAGTTGGGTCAGTAGTTCAGTAGTGAACAATATGGCCAGACAGGGGAGAATTGGGGAATCATTCCATTTGGCCATGAGTGACATGTGAAGTGGACTTTACAGGGTATTCTCATTTTAAGTGCTATTCCAATCCCATGTGTGAGAAACATGTTAAGTTCGAAGGGCACTGCAAATGCATAGGGAATAACGGAAAATCAATACATCACTTCACCGGAAGTGGAAATGGAAACTCACCTAACTGCAGACAAACAATGGAAGAGATTACGTATGTCTGTCATATTGTTAAAGCTTATTTAATGATTTTAAATTATATTTTGTGTTTTATTTCAATTTTTGCAGCATTATTACATTTTGTAATACCATTGTTACATATTCTATCACACCCGATGTAATGAATGTTACGTTTAAATACAAAGTGAGGCAAAATCTCTCACAATGTTTTAATGCTTCTGCAATAACTGCCTAGATATAGAAGGAAACCAATAAATATAACAATATGTGCAATTGTGTGTGTGTGTGAGAGAATTGGTTTATAGTGTTTTCACTTGTTTATCTTATATTTTAAACATAAAATGTACGAGTCTTCATTATGATTCCATTCAATCAAAATGGAGTATCTATACTTAATGAAAATAAGTATGAAGTGTGTCTTTTTCCAACCATCAAAGCAGATATTATGTGCATTAAGACACATAAAACAATCAATCATCTTGAAACAATAGTTTTCCAATAGATATCAACTGTTTACATAACTTAGACCTTGCACAAGCAGTCATTTATCTTGCCAAGTCCTTTGTACAACAGTGTGTACAAAAAGTGTTTTTTTAATAAGTGATGAGACATTTGGGAATTATTCATTAATTTGTAAACATGGATGTGCCTCGTGCAGCCCTTTTACTTCCATCAATAGCTCGTGGCGTTTTTTGATTGGATGAAAAAGCATGACTCACTGAAGTCATTATATTGACTCAATGAGCATGATGATGTTGCAATCTGATTTTAAGTGTTGCTCATTTGATTACAGTATTTTACAGTATTTTAACCTTAACTTAACTATGCTCTCTAAATCAAGACAACATCTGAAATTAAAAACTGTATATAAATATAAATGGTCATCATTTCCTCAGTCTGATTATTGTTCAGGAATAATTTAATTGATTAAAAATCTTTCACAATCATGTTCTGTAAAAACTCTGTGGTACACTAACAGTTAACAGTCTCGGGTGGCAAGCTCCCTGAAAAGTGTGATGTGCATGATTATGCAGCCTATTGGTAAGTGATGAAGAAAGTATTCTTATAAGATTAATGCATTTCATATGCCTTAGTTTGAGTTAGAAGTATTTGTAAATTGACATGATCCAAATCTTCTCTTTAAATCTGAATTATTTTCTAACAATCCAGTGTTATATTATTTACTTACCCTGCCATATTTTTACTGTGTTATATTATTTTTACAGTTTTACTGGCATAAAGTGTTGCTGTGTAACCTTATAAAAAGGTTATGCAACCAAAACTTTTTTTAAATATTGTTTAAGTCAAGTAAACGGCGATGCATTTTTGTGACAATGTGGCTCTGCAGACCAATTTTACTTTTAAAGTGTCTCCAGAAGTGTTACAGGACTTAGTTTTCGATTCCTCCAATATATCACACAACCGAAAAAATTCTCCCCGCTCACACCTTAACCAGTGGTTTAATACTGTATTTGAAGTGAAAGTGACCTTTTGGTCAGATATGTTGACCCATACCCAAAATGTGACCTCTGCTCAAGTGAGTAATGAACACACGCACAGCAAAGCAACCTTCTGGTCACAAGTCCTACTCTCTAACCATTAGGGCACGACTGCCCATCAAGTAAGAACACGTGCTTGCTAAAAACCCACTTAGGAATGGTCAGTGACTAAAATTGTTTAACATTCAGTTGAAATGCACATTTCTGTGGTTTAAAAGCTCTGGATAAACACTCTTTCCACAGGTTCTCTTAAGGCTTTCGGAGAAGACTTCAAAGAAATCATGTAAAAAATGTCTTTGCAAGCAAAGATACAAACTGCTATTAAGTAAACATAATTAGATTGTATTGTATTAGTCTCAAGACCTCCACTCGTATGAAGCAAGGGTGCATGAACAGATTTGGGTACTGGGCAAGATCTCAAATCTATATCTAAATAGGGCTGCAATGATTGTTGCTATGAAACAAGTTGTCATAACAAGCAGCACTGCCACCTCACTCACACACAGGCAGATGTGTGAACAACCGCCCCCCAAAGAGAGAGCAGTGATGTTATCAGGTGCAGTAACCTACAACACTCGAGAGGCACCACCCCACAGATGCGAGTGACAGCTACACATCCCTCAGCGCCCAGCTGGGAGTCTGCTGATGACAGGCTTTGGGGAAGGTGATGCCATGCCCGGCTGAAAAGAAAGGACAAGAGAGATTGCATGAGATTCATTAAATGATTCACACTTAACATAAATAACATTCACACTTTATTTTAAGGTCCAATTTTCGGTTATTTGTAAACCATTGACTATGACTTTTGCCTCAGTAAACTATTAATTTGTTGCTTATTAATAGTTAAAGTGACAACCAGCTGTTTTGTTGTATGGTTCCCACAAACACCAATGTGTGTGTGTTATAAAGCTGAATAAAATGTGCAAATGTGCATCAGCTTCCAACAATTTAACACTTTTTGTGTGGCTGAGTGTGTGTTACATTAGCATCATCCTTATAAAACTGAATAGCCAACATTAATGTGGGAGTGTCTGTAAGTTTGTTACTCCGTGTTTCCCTTCACAGGCCTGTGGATTTCCCTGTTTTGTTACTTTGTAGTATTTACTTATGTAGTTGTATTATTGTTTCGGGGTGGTTTCCTGGACAGGGCTTAAAACTAATCCCAGACTAATTTAAATGTTAGAAGTGTATTAATAGAAAACAATTTGTAATTACATACAGTATCTTAAAATATATGTCTGTGATTGTTTTGTTTCAAGATGAACATTAAATTATAGCTAAACGGCTTAACACTTTTAACTAAGGCCTAGTCCTGGTTTAAAATAATTCCTGTCCAGGAAACCGCCCCATTGTGTTTATACTAGTTTACTGTTTTACAGAAAATACTGTATGATAACTAGGTTACTTTTGAAACAGGTATTGATTCTATATTTGACCTGTCAAATGGTTACGTACATAACCAAGATAATAAGAGATAACTTTACCACACCAATAAAGAATAAATTAGTTAATATCTAAATCAGTTAATATCAACAAGATAATTTTAGTGTCATGAAGACAATTTGAATTTGCTTCAAATGTACATCTTTTTTAATCAAATTTGATTTTATATTTTTTTCCATCAAAGCTCTTTGTCACATCTTAATCAGTCAATAGCCTAATGTGAAACCAGGCCCCTAGATAACAGAATGCAAACATAGATGAGAATAATAGGACCTCAAAAAGAGTAATGGTTTTAATTACGGAAGGGTTACACACGAGTTAAAAAGTTAATACTAATAAACTAAATTACAGTATGTTGTAATTTGCATTAAAACAAACTGTTTGATAGTGGAGGTGTAGGCTAGTTGGTCCAGTGATGTAAGTGTTTTAGTTTATTCGTTGGTGTTAGTTTGGCATCCATGAAAGCCAGCATGTGAAATGTATTGTGGAGACAGCTTGAAGCAGTTAATAGATTTTAGTACATTTGCATGTGTGTTTTACACTAGCTCACACAATGGCTGCATCATTACTACAGCACAGAACCAAGGGCAGAAAGTTTAGTCGGTGATAAATGGATATGCAACCGCTTTGGGTAAACAGAGGTTACACCAGGCAACAACACACTTCATAATCTGTTATCTTAAATTTATAAGTATACATTGTGTTATGTGTGTCCACCCTTGCTCTGTCTACTAAGATGATTTCAGTATCATGTGTGATGTGTTCTCCTCCAGGGGAGCCCACGCCAATGGGTTAGGCAGTGCTCAGCAGCAGGTCCATTCATCTTCATTAGTGGTTCTTGACAAGGGCTGTATGCTCCCATTCGCATTAGGCATATGTCCCTCTGTCACAGTCTGTCACAGTCTTAAGGAGATGGTGGTGACAAAAAGGCTCTGACTTGCATGCACACAGAATCGCAACATCGTGATTTAAGTTATTCAGAGGCACAAAGCAAGGATCTCCTCTTTCACCCCTTATCTTTGCACTGGTCTTAGAACCATTAGCCATATCTATATGCAGCAACACAAATATTAAATGTGTTCAGGCCCGTCAGCAGGAACTTAAGATACTTCTATATGCTGACAATATCTTACGTATTTCTATCAACCCACAAACAACTTTGCTCCTTAATCAAAGACTTTTCTCAAATATCGGGATCCATCCATCCATCCATCCATTTTCTACCGCTTATCCGAACTACCTCGGGTCACGGGGAGCCTGCGCCTATCTCAGGAGTCATCGGGCATCAAGGCAGGATACACCCTGGATGGAGTGCCAACCCATCGCAGGGCACACACACTCACTCATTCACTCACGCACTCACACACTCACACCCTACGGACAATTTTTCCAGAGATACCAATCAACCTACCATGCATGTCTTTGGACCAGGGGAGGAAACCGGAGTACCCGGAGGAAACCCCCGAGGCACGGGGAGAACATGCAAACTCCACACACACAAGTCGGAAGCGGGAATCGAACCCCCAACCCTGGAGGTGTGAGGCGAACATGCTAACCACTAAGCCAACGTGCCCCCCTAGAAGTCTGATGTTAAATAAAATAGATAAATAGAGTTTAAATGAAATTATGTAAAATAGTCAGCTTTTTAAGTTTTTAAAAAAGAACATACCTGTGTTTGTAGGGTGAGTCGTTGCAGTCAGATGTTCAAATGGAAATTAACTACCGGCTAATGTTGTAAGTTTCTTTGTGCCCTCGTTACCTGAGCACCCCCCTCCCATCCACAAAGCAAGACGATGTTTTCACACTAGATCTTTTAACAAGCAAAACATGGTGTGAAAACAGTCTGATGTGTGTGCATTGTATATTAGAGAGAGAGAGAGAGAGAGAGAGAGAGAGAGAGAGAGAGAATTTAAATTGTGTTATGCGTCTGATGGTACCTCTCAGAGCAGTTTAAAAAAATGTTTATGAAAAGTTTTTGTTCTGCTGCCTGTTTCATGTCATGTCTATATGACACACCACACCATCTGACAAAATGTTGGTTTCTTACAGCTAGGCTAACAGCGGGTGTCTGTCTCAGAACAGCATGAAGTATAGGAATGTTTTCCTTATCAAGATGTCCCAAAGAAAGTTTATAATTGTGTGTTTTTATGACTTGTTAATCAGATGATTGTTTTTTTCTGTTTTCCGGGGCTTATCTTCTATGTTTCTAACCCCTACCAGTTTGGCAATGTGCCCTGGCTCATAACACAGTAGGACACTATGGGTCTGTCTTTCTTATCAAAACATGTCCCAAACAAGGTTCATATTGGTGTCTTTTTATGACTTGGTAATCAAAGGTTCAGTTGAGCATAAAAAATCATTTGCCTGTGTTGAAAGCTGTTGCGTGCAGTCAGTTGCGTCCAGTGTGCATTTATGACACCCTTTTTGTTGTTCAGGTTTTTTTTTGTGTGTGTAATTTCCAGACCTTGTTGTTTCCCACCCCCCTGCGTTGTAGAAGAGATGAGGATGTGGTTTCAGAATGCTTGTTCTTTGTCCGTAATGTGTGTGAATGAAGCAGTACAAGATGAGTTAAAGAAACAAGAAGCACTGATGTAAAATAAAATTGATAAAAAATGAAAATGAAGTTCTAGCTATATTGGAGGAAACCTCTGCCCCCCTCCTTCCTCCCCACACAAACCCCTCCACCCCAAACCAAGACCTAGCTGTGACCCTGGCTGTCTTTTTACCTGGTAACATGATGTGCTGTGGGTGATTTGTAAAATTTGAAAGAGATAAATTTAATGTGAAAGTGGGTGACGTTTTTTCTAAGAGCGAGTTGGTTTTGACTTTTATCTGACAAATGATGAAAAGAGTTCGAGACTTTGAGGATTTGTCTTCTTATCAACGGGTTCCAAACAAAGGTAATGTTTGTGTGTTTTAACGACCTGGTAATTAATGTTTAGGTTTGTGTTTTTTATGACCTGTTGTTGTGTCCCCGCTGTCGCTGCTAAGTTTCTACCCCCATTCCAGTTGGTAAAAGGTGGTTCCAGCCTGACAGCCGGGATGTCTGTCTCCAAAGACAGAGTGAAACCTGTCTGTTGGGGTTGTGTTTATAATTTAGGGAGATAGATGAAAAGTTTATGTTTGTGACATTTTCATTTAATGTTTAAGACTTTTACCTGCCAAATGATGAAAGTGTTTGAGACTTTGGGGGTCTGCCTTCTTATCAATGTGCCATGATATACCTTTTAATTAAAGGAAATGACCTGACATGTTCTTCCTGGTCATGGTGTGTGGGTCTGAATGTGAGTTTTTGTTAGACTAAACAAGGCAATATGTGCTCTGACAAAGGTTTGGTGTGCAAGGGTTAAGTCAAAGATTCAATTAAAAAATATGTGTTTTTCATCCTGCCTGATGTTCTTCTGCCTGTGGAAGATGTCGGAGGGTGTCTGCTAGGCATGTAGTGCAAGTTTATAACTGGTCTGCATTCTTGACGACGCTCGTCAATTAGCTTTTGATTAATGCACGTGCCCGACATGTTCTCTCTGCCTGTGCAAAGAAGGCAATCCACATGCCTTAGCACCTCTAAACTTTCAGTTTAACACAACTATAGACTTTAGGAGTTAAGTCAAGGACTTAACAATATTGTGAGGTTCTGTTCTGGCTGACTTTCTTCTGCCTGAAGATGTCACTGGCCTACCAACCACGGGGGCGGACAAAATTCTAGCAACTTATATAAAGGATAAAGGATCTCTTTTGATCCTCACATTAAAAACCAAACATGTCAAAATCTGGTTTAGGGTTAAACTTTTAAACCTGAACTTATAGGAAAAACATATATCTACATGTCAATTTTGTTTAGTTCTACACTGTTTTATTTAATGAATGTTTAGTTTAAGATGATATTTCAAGATCTAAAATAAGGATAGTCCCCTAGTTTAGTTCTAACCTTAGGTTAAAATATAACTGTTTAGCATTCTTTTCAAAATTCAAGAATGATATCTATTTTTATTTTTTAAAGAATAAGGTTTAATCTAATAACTTATTTGTATCCTGTTGAGTACAGACAGTGTCACAATGTTTTTTTTTTTATGTATATAGCTTCTGTTAAATAAGTTGTAGTTAAGGATGTGTTTATGTTAATTGGTAAAGAGTTTTTATTTTGAGGGGGCAACCCCTCAACACTCCCACATCCACTTTTTCACAGCTTAACTCCTGAGACTGCGATAGACTGCCGTGAGACTAGATTAACTAGAGTTTCTTTTTAGTACCAAACCTCTACATTGACAAATTTTGTGTTGTATATCTGATCTAGCAAGGAAATCAGAGCAGTCCACACAGTAAGTGTTTCTGTTTAACATTATTTTAAGGGCATTTAAAATGTAAGCGTTAAACAAATGGTTAAATGTTTTTCATGGTTTGCTACAGATCTAAAACTTCTGAACCGGGCAGGTTTTATTTCATTGTCAGCATTTTCTTAAATTGCATGCTTCTCACTCAAAACATGTCTTGAATATACTTTACTTACGAAATAAACGCATGCCGACTGGACATATTAAAATAGCAAGAGAAATACATTACGCAAGTTTTTAAGGACCCCTATATTTTTCTCTATGTGTAAAGTGCTTTTTGAAAAGATGCCCGAGCCACCTCAGCTGGCCCCTCTCGATGTGGAGGAGCAGCGGATCTACTCTGAGCTCCTCCCGAGTGACCGAGCTTCTCACCCTATCTCTAAGGGATCGCCCAGCCACCCTGCGGAGAAAGCTCATTTCGGCCGCCTGTATCCGGGATCTTATCCTTTCGGTCATGACCCACAGCTCATGACCATAGGTGAGAGTAGGAACGTAGATTGACCGGTAAATCGAGAGCTTCGCCTTGCGGCTCAGCTCCTTCTTCACCACGACAGACCTGTACAGCGACTGCATTACTGCAGAAGCTGCACCGATCCGTCTGTCAATCTCCTGTTCCATCCTTCCCTCACTCGTGAACAAAACCCCCAGATACTTGAACTCCTCCACTTGTAGCAGGAACTCTCCACCTACCTGAAGTGTGCATGCCACCCTTTTCCGATTTAGGACCATGGCCTCAGATTTGGAGGTGCTGATTCTCATCCCAGCCGCTTCACACTCGGCTGCAAACCGCCCCAGTGCATGCTGGAGGTCCTGGTCTGATGGGGCCAGCATGACGACATCATCCACAAAGAGCAGAGAAGAAATCATGTGGTCCCCAAACCCGACACCCTCCGGCCCCTGGCTGCACCTAGAAATTCTGTCCATAAAGATTATGAACAGAACCGGTGACAAAGGGCAGCCCTGCTGGAGTCCAACATGCACCGGAAACAAGTCTGACTTACTGCCGGCAATGCGAACCAAACTCCTGCTCCGGTTGTACAGGGACCGGATAGCCCTTACCAAAGGGTCCCGAATCCCATACCCCTCCAGGGACACAGTCGAATGCCTTCTCCAAATCCACAAAACACATGTGGATTGGTTGGGCATACTCCCATGAACCCTCCAGCACCCTGGAGAGGGTATAGAGCTGGTCCAGTGTTCCAAGACCGGGACGAAAACCACACTGTTCCTCCTGAATCCGAGGTTCTACCATCGGCCGGATTCTCCTCTCCAGTACCCTGGCATAGACTTTCCCGGGGAGGCTGAGAAGTGTGATCCCGATAGTTGGAGCACACCCTCCGGTCCCCCTTCTTAAAAAGAGGGACCACCACCCCGGTCTGCCAGTCCAAGGGCACTGTCCCTGACCGCCACGCGATGCTGCAGAGGTGAGTCCGCCTCCGAGCCCTTAGCCTCTGCTTCCTCAATGGAAGACGTGACGGCGGGATTGAGGAGATCCTCGAAGTATTCCTTCCACCGCCCGACGATATCCCCGGTCGAGGTCAACAGCTGCCCCCCTCCACTGTAAACAGCATTGGTAGGGCACTGCTTACCCCTCCTGAGGCGCCGGACGGTTTGCCAGAATCTCTTCGAGGCCGACCGATCGTCCTCCTCCATGGCCTCACCGAACTCCTCCCAGGCCCGAGTTTTTGCCTCCCCAACCACCCGGGCTGCAGTCCGCTTGGCCTGTCGGTACCTGTCAGCTGCCTCGGGAGCCCCACAAGCCAGCCAGGCCCGATAGGACTCCTTCTTCAGCTTGACGGCATCCCTTACTTCCTGTGTCCACCACCGGATTCGGGGATTGCCGCCTCGACAGGCACCTGAGACCTTACGGCCACAGCTCCGAGTGGCCGCGTTGACAATGGAGGTGGAGAACATTGTCCACTCGGACTCAATGTCTCCAGACTCCCTCGGGATCTGGTCGAAGCTCTGGCGGAGGTGGGAGTTGAAGATCTCTCTGACAGGCGATTCGGCCAAACGTTCCCAACAGACCCTCACAGTACGTTTGGGACGGCCGATTCTATCCAGCTTCCTCCCCCACCAGTGGTGATCAGTTGACAGCTCCGCCCCTCTCTTCACCCGAGTGTCCAAGATATACGGCCGTAGGTCAGATGAAACGACCACAAAGTCGATCATCGACCTCCGGCCAAGGGTGTCCTGGTGCCATGTGCACTGATGGACACCCTTATGCTTGAACATGGTGTTCGTTATGGCCAAACTGTAACTAGCACAGAGGTCCAATAACAGAACACCACTTGGGTTCAGATCAGGGGGGCCATTCCTCCCAATCACGCCCCTCCAGGTGTCACTGTCGTTGCCCACGTGGGCGTTGAAATCCCCCAGCAGAACGACGGAGTCCCCAGCCGGGGCGCTCTCCAGCACCCCTCCCAGAGTCTCCAAGAAGGCCGGATACTCTACACTGCCATTTGGCGCATAGGCGCACACGACAGTGAGAGACCTATCCCCGACCCGAAGGCGCAGGGAAGCGACCCTCTCGTTCACCGGGGTAAACTCCAACACATGGCGGCTGAGCTGGGGGGCTATAAGCAAACCCACACCAGCCCGCCGCCTCTCGCCATGGGCAACTCCAGAGTGGTGAAGAGTCCATCCTCCCTCGAGGAGAGTGGTTCCAGAGCCCAAGCTGTGCGTAGAGGTGATCCCGACTATTTCTAGTCGGAATCTCTGAACCTCACGCACAATCTCAGCCTCCCTCCCCGTCAGAGAGCTGACGTTCCATGTCCCAAAGGCTAGATTCCGCGTCCAGGGATCAGGTTGTCGAGGCCCCCGCCTTCGACTGCCGCCCGATCCACTTTGCACCGGCCCCTTACGGTCCCTCCTGCAGGTGGTGGGTCCACGGGAGGGTGGCCCCACGTCGCTCCTTCGGGCTGAGCCCGGCCGGACACCATGGGGGGAGGCCCGACCACCAGGCGCTCGCATACGAGCCCCAACCCCGGGCCTGGCTCCAGGGTGGGGCCCCGGCTGCGCCATACCGGGCGACGTCACGGTCCTCCAATTTCTAGTCATCATAAGGTTTTTTTAACCTTTTTTAAGGTTTATGTAAGTCGCTTTGGATAAAAGCGTCTGCCAAATGCCTAAATGTAAATGTAAATGTAAAATGGCATGGGAAAGAGATGGCTAGACTTAAATTAAGGGATGATGATCTGTGCTGATAAATGTAATATTGATATAAGTACTATGGGTCATATACACTCACCTAAAGGATTATTAGGAACACCTGTTCAATTTCTCATTAATGCAATTATGCTGGTGGTGAAATGGTGTGGGGGATGTTTTCTTGGCACACTTTAGGCCCCTTAGTGCCAATTGGGCATCGTTTAAATTCCACTGCTTACCTGAGCATTGTTTCTGACCATGTCCATCCCTTTATGACCACCATGTACCCATCCTCTGATGGCTACTTCCAGCAGGATAATTCGAATCATTTCAAATTGGTTTCTTGAACATGACAATGAGTTCACTGTACTAAAATGGCCCCAACAGTCACCAGATCTCAACCCAATAGAGCATCTTTGGGATGTGGTGGAACGGGAGCTTCATGCATCCCACAAATCTCCATCAACTACAAGATGCTAGCCTATCAATATGGGCCAACATTTCTAAAGGATACTTTCAGCACATTGTTGAATCAATGCTACGTAGAATTAAGGCAGTTCTGAAGGCGAAAGGGGGTCAAACACAATATTAGTATGGTGTTCCTAATAATCCTTTAGGTGAGTGTATTATATGAATGTGACAAGGTCAAAGGAATGTGCAAGAACCCTGCCCTCTGTATGTTGGGCACACTACCAGAGGACATGTACCTTTCCATCAACAAAGACAATAGCTATGGTGTGCGAATGTAGAATCATTCCTAGACATAACAATAGACAATTCTATTTTGAGGAATGGCTAGAACTCGTGTATGATCTTGCTAGCTATGAGTGACTGATATTTAATGTATATATGAAAATATGGGGCTCTTTTATTACTTTGATTAAGAAATCTGAAAATGTATTGTCTTAAATGTTCTGTATATTTAAAGTTGTGTGAAGTATACAGATGTACTGATTTGTATAAATCCTTAACATGTATTATTGTTTTTACTTATTTATTGTTAATTAATTAGATTATTATTATTAGGAATTAGGAATTATGTATTTATTCATTATTATTTGTCTTTTTTTGGAGGGGGGCCAAAATGTCATTGAACATGCCTTTGACTGTTCTCATCAGTTGTCTTAACAAAAAAGCTAAATAATAAAATAAAAATGTTAGTATGGAGGGATATTTAGATTTCTCTTTCAAATTGTGTTAAATGTGAAATCGCTATTACATCGAAATAGGAAATTTGTTAAAAGATTTAAGAACTCTGTGTTTAGCAGCTATGTGTGTAACTGATGATTACAACAATCAGACACCAATACAAACCCAACTATAGGCCTACTTGTGCATCTGCACTGTCAACACATTTTTTGGATTGATCTTAAATTGCTCCACATCTGTGTGGACGCTTATATAGGAACGCCAACAACAGCTGTTTCATGTCGTCAGATCAGTCTATCGATGCAAAGCACAATATTTGGCAGATGAGGGCAAACACGCAACCAATACAGACAACAATTTTGTTTATCACATGTCAAGCCATTTCGCATGAGAAGACTTGCATTTAATTGCTTTTATACATACATTCCATTAAATGATTGCATTATATACGGTTAATACCCTTACAATTTGTAAAAGATGGTTAAGGGACAAAGAAGAGATTTAACGTTGATATTTCGTACTACTCTGTTGTTCCAAGTTGTCAAGTGGCATAATATATTATCTATATAAACGTGTTTTGGACAAAGAAAGACTTAAATGTGATACATTTAACTGAGCCCGAGTTCAAAAATAATGACACCACGATGAGCTCCCTCGCCTGCGCGCGTGCGCGTGGATATCATGCGCCTCTCACATCTTCTTCAGTTCGCTCGTGTGTGAGGATTCAACCGGTGGCTCCGCGCGCATCACACACGGGATTCTTACATCGTCCCAACTTCACCGCATCGAGTGGAGCGTGAGAGGCTACAAAAAAGAAGACTTTTACAAGAACATTTGACGGCTTTTGTCGCTGAGAGCGGGATGCTGTCCGTGAGGTGATGTTTTCTCTGTGAGGGGATTGCGCTGTCAGAAGGATGCTGGTGGGAAATGCCTGTCGACAGAGAGGACCAGATTTGTCAGAAAGCGCTCGAGCTCTTGTCCGATCTTTGCTCTAAGGGGGAGGTGCAAAACGAAAACTGTTTGGATTTCATTTATTATTTCCGTGATCTTGCCAGGCCGAGATATTCGGACTCAGGTAGGCGACGCTCGTGCTCTCAGTCACGAAACGGTTAATCCCGTGTGCTTTTTCTTCCCCAGGATCGTGAACCAAAAGAGGTGAATAGACTCCAATATCTTAACTTTATACGTAAATCTTTTGTTGAGTATTGGTAGGGTGTTTTCGCATTTAATTTGGTGTTGACTTGTTGCACAACGATTTTTCCTACACGTGTAACCCTTATCTCCATCAGGTAAATCATAGAATGATGGTGTGCTGTTCAGTGTCAGTTTTACCTATTAATCCAAATAGCATTGTTAAAACATCCTCAATCCTAATGGTTAAACTTAAATTTCGATGTTAGAGATTTTATTGGGTCTTGTTGGATTTTTAGAGGATTCGTGATCGATCACATTTAAAATCAAGAATAAATTATATTATCATGCATTATTTGACGCTGGAAATGGAAGTCGTTCTTCGTTCTATCACATGGACACGTGACTGGGGCAATGGTGGTGGCTTAATATAATGAGTGTTAATGTTGTAGGTTGAAATGTTTCAAAATGGATCCATGTACAATGCATTATTGAAATGCCATTCAAGTAACCCGAGATCACGCAACAAGTGTAGGCAAACTGTACATTTCTTTCGATAAAAGCAACAGTTATATATTTCTAAATAAGCTACTAATAGTAGTATATTTAAAGTGGAAATACACTTTTGCCTGTTGTAGCTCTTTCTTAGAGAACCATTTACAAAATATGGCGTATACTCTAAGGGTGTACTCTCACTTGTCCCGGTTGCTCTCAATTGTGCCCGAGCATGATTGTCCCCACTCCCCCGCTCATGTTGCTCTTTACCATCCACTAGGTATGATGACAGAATTTCCAAACAAATCTAAGCTCAAAATGGATCACATGACTAGACAGAGCTGAAAATTCCCTTTTCGACGACACCTGAATTGTGAAAATCAGTTGAGGATTGGGAAAGTTATGATGTTTGTAATACCGAGGAATATAGTAAAATAGTTTACATTAACTACAATAGAAGTCGTGTGACCGAAAATGCTTATTATTCTCACATTTTTGCTTGTAACTTCCTTATTTTATCAGATATTTGCATGAAATTTGAATAAAAGGTAGAATTTTGTTCGTTCTTTCAAATGAAAACATGAAAATGTACTGTTTTAGGTGGAATGGGTATCAGATCCATGGTTTCTCACTGAAAACAATTATATTTAATAAGCGTTCATTCATATACATAAACATTTATTTTCAGAATTCAAGAGAAAACAACAATACACATCAATATTAATTGTTAATTCATATTCATACAAGTACACAACAAATATTCATTCTCTCCAGGAGGTGCTGTCTGGCTAAATCTGGCTGTGTGTTGGGCCCCATTCTCCTTTTCATAATTAGCTGTAAAGACATAACATCAATTTATAGGCCCCTCAACCGTACATACATTGATTAACACTGGATTTCTCTAACATAAGCAGCACCAGAGGCCTAATAAACATGGTGAATCATCTAAAGAAAGTCGGACATAAAATGTTCTAATCAACATGGCTTATGTGTTGCAGGAAACTTTGGATAAAAGAGTAAACAAAATTAACAGACAACAAGCATAACTTTTTGATCACATTCATCCAATGCCACTTTTAAATTATGTGCAAAGATTGCTATATTCAGCAAGAGGTTACATGAAAAAATGCAAAAAAGACCTAAATAATATTATGCTTGTTTACTTTGTCATATTCACATTGCACTTGCCCAGGCCTACTGTCATATCAAGTGTTCTTAGCCTATTAATTTAGACAGAGTTACAGGCTAGTCCTCAGTAATCTAACTCGAGGTGATGTAAACTATGTTACCATATTGACACGTATGTCAGAAAAACCATGATATACATATTAAACTACATAGCATCACTAATAATGTCAAGAAAAACACAGTCAGAAGGAGTTAAATATAGACAATGTTTTTTTTTAGAACGGCGCCTTTTTTAGAATTGCTAATCTACCCGCCACAAATGTGGCTACCCAATTTCCGCGATTTAGTTAAATACTTTCTCCAGCATGGATTTCGATGGAATTTCGTCAGTAACAAGATAAAAGCTATGTATTTAGGTCCACCTACCTTTCAGTAGTGTCATAAGCTTAGATGAAGCCCACCGACCGTTTGAACGCAACGCAAATTTTCTGAATGACCTGAAATCACATAAGGGCTGATATCCCGAAGTGTCCAACGCTTTAGGGGCTTGCACTCGATGTAGTTACCGTCGTATTGAGGCAAAACATACTCCCACCAGGCGGCCAGGGGTAGATATTGAGTGACATACATTTTAGTAACACACGGTTCGGAATAGGGCTGCGATATGGACAAAAAAAAGAATCTTGATTTTTAAATCAATTTGGGGATTTCGATTTTAATTTCGATTTTCAGTCAAATTTTTTAACACTTTATTTCCTTACACAAACGAACAGGGAAACTGTTGATTTGATAAATGCATGCAGTGTTTATTAAAACATGTTTCAAAAAGAAGCATAAAAGCTGTATTATGTCTAGAACAGACATAAGGCAAGTAAAAAACAAGTTAAGCAAAATGTCTATAAAACAGACAATGGGCCAAATAAAAGAGTAGCAATTAGTCTCTGGAACCAACATACTAAATAATATGTTTCAAAAACATATAAAGTTAATTGTAACAAAATGTCTCTAAAACAGACATAAAGAAAAATAAATGTGTGTGGTTAATCAAACCATCAAAACAAAAAACAGGCTGAAATGTCTCTTAAATAACAAAAACTAGAACAATGGCAGAAACTAGCTGCTTGAAATATTTAAAGGTTTTTGGCTACGAAAACCAGCATGTCCACCATTTTTTGGTTTCAAGCATGCACGCTGGCATGTCACCACATCACCACACCTAACCCTAACCGCAGTCTGTTTCTTAACTACTTTTTAAGAAGATAAAAAATGTATTGTATATTTTCACAGTAGTAAGCAGCATATATATATTCCAATTAATATTAATATTGCATTAATAAATTAAGGCTAAATTTAAACTTACCAATTGCAAGATGGAGTCTGTGATTTATTAATGATGATTTTCTGATTTCGAAATCATCAATAATAAAGTGCACCGTTAAACTTAAGTAAGGCTCTGATGTTCTGCTTGACCACATGTCGGAAGTAGTCGCGTATTATTTCACTTGTTTTAACTCGCATTCCACACTGGCCTTGCATTTGGAATACATTTCAGGGATGGCAGCTCTTGAAAAATAACTTCGAGACGGCAGCTGATATCTCTTATCAAGTGCGTGTATCATTTTTTGAAAGCCGGCTTTACTGACAATATTGGCGGGCATCATATCTTTGCATAAATGGTATGTGACGGCGTCGGTTATTTCTTTATGCCTTTTTTAACTTTTTTCGTATGGTGTGCAGCTCGTAAATGAATTTACTATAGATTTTTGTTCACCTAGTTTTTGGGGTACACTTTTGTTCGTGTCCTGGTTTTTCTTCTCCATGCACTGGTCGTAGAGCTCTTTGTGGCGCTGCCTCAGGTGTTGATATAGATTAGATGTGTTACCATGCTTTGCTACAACGATGGTTTTGCAGGTCTTGCAAATTACGTGCAAATCATCTCTGCTAAATCCAAAATATTCCCATATCACAGATGTCGATTTTCTCTTTGTTACCAAGTCGTTAATCTGTTCTAAGCTCATCTTCGCTGTTTCAGTACGATCCCCCTGTTCTGATCAACCGTTCGTTCTGTTAAATTCTCGCGGGCTGTGTAGGAGCGCTCGCTGCGAGGGATTCTGATTGGTTCGGATAGCATACTACGGGACGTCAGTGGGCGGGAAAAGAATCGTGTTATCTGCGGTTTAGAAATCGCACATGCTCACATCGAGGTTTTTTAACGATTTCGATTAATCGCACAGCCCTAGTTCGGAACACATTTTTGAAACACAATGTTCACCGCGAGTGGTTACTATGTCATCATACCTACATCCACACCCGGGCACGCTTTCCTCATTACGATGTGACTGCTCCGAAGCAAACGTAAACAAAGCGATCCCTCTCAGCAAAACGGAATCCATCACAATGTTCAGATTGGGTCTTATTAGAGGTGTTTAACTTCATGCGTGGACTGCACAGACCGATCTGATCAAATTATGTCATTGTCATACAAGAGTGATACGAGAGAAAAAGTCTCTTTATGCTTTTAAATCACCCTTTCGTACTTTATTATCGTAAAGCCTATCGTTACACACGTGGATTATGTTTGATAAACCTGGAGTAGTTTTGGCTGGGACGACACACGCCGGCACGTGTAAGTGTGTGGTTTATGAGTTTTTTTCTCAGTTTATGTGGTTTATTCACTTATTTTCAAGATTTTGCATAATGTATTTAGTATATTTATAACACAAAGCATTAAACCACTTTTGACAAATTTTATTTATTTGATGGGGTCCAAAAGGCTCAAAATATGTCATATTTTTGGAAGAAAATATATTCTCAAAATGCACATCTGCACAGGCTATCAAATGTAGGCCGAACTGTAAATCTTGTAATCTAACACACACACACACTCCTTGGTCTTGACAAAGGTATTCTGAAGCGAATCGGATAAGAGAAATATCCATATTGACAACGGCATTAACGATAATGCTTGACCTCCGCTGCAGGCGATCAAGATGCTTGTTTTTCCGCCAAGTGATGGTGACGAAAGCTCCCGCCCAAAGGAGGCGGTGTTTCTATTGGCTGAAAAAAAAAACTGCTGTGTTCATCAAAGTAACTTACGACACTGCCTGCGTCGTTTCCCGGATAAACATGCCTGTGGTTCTCCTGCAGCGGATGTTAGACATTATCGTTAATAGTGTTGTCAATTCAATTAGGATAGCTTGAGGGTAAGTAAAACATGTGGAAATTGTTATTTATGCCTGAAGTATCACTTGACGTAAGAGCTCATACTTGATAATAACTGTAGGCCGATACCAGCCGTTCTCTGTAGTTTGAAAAGCAAATTCTGTTACAAGCGAGACAATATCTCGCTTGTCACTGAACTTTGAGCCTTGTTGTTTTGCGGGTATTTATGCTCTAATAGCAACACTACACACTATCTAAATGTTGAAAAATGTGATCTCGGGGAATGGAACATTTAAGGAGCCATTTTATGGTGATCTGACCCTTAAAATGTAGTCAGTGTGCTTTCAGCAGAAATCAAACATTTATACATTAAAGATCTCGATTCTCCCTCACTGCTGGATACCGTTAGATGAGCAAAGGGATTTGACCTGTCTTACACTATGGCAGGCAGTTCTTTGCTCTGTAGGAGATCAGGCCATACAGACCAAGTGGCTGTGTAAACTATAATTAAATAATCAGCAGCATGAAGCCTGAGAGAAAAGAAAAAAGGCAAAACAATCATTATCCAGCCTCACACAATGCCGGAATGGTCACCCTTCTCTAAGTGGCATGTCAACCAGCATTTTTCTTCTTTTTGTATTGTTAGAAAATCAAACCATTTTTGAGAACAGGCTTGAAAACACAAGGGGCGGTATTGAATGTGTTTCTGTGTTTGTGTTTTTTTGTAATCACTCAACAGCTTTAGACCAAATTGCGTCCTAATATTTTGCATCAAAGCACATCAACATTTGAAACCCTAAACAATCACAAATACACCTTGTTCAAAACTGAAGCTGAAACTGAAGAATGGGATCAGGTGTTACTGCATAACTGTCTTTAGTGTTCAGTTTTGGTATATCACAAGATGCTTTAAAGGGATAGTTCACCCAAAAAAGAAAATTCTCTCATGAATTACTCTAGTTGCATCAAACATCTAAACATTTATTTGTTTGGTTGATCACAAAGAAATATATTTAGAAGAATGTCATCAATGTTCATTTGTGGGACATCATTTACTACCATAGAATAAAGTTAAAATGGTAGTCAAAGGTTCCTCAGAACTTTTTGCTTGACTACATTTCTCAAAATATCTCCTTTTGTGTTAAACTGAACAACAAAACAGTTATTTATACTATGGAAGTCAATGATAACCCAGAACTGTCAGGTGCTAGCATTCTTCCAAATATGTTTCTTTGTGTTCAACAGAACAAAGACATTTATACAGGTTTGGAACAATTTGAGGGTGAGTAAATCATAATAGAATTTTCATAAGGTGAACTATCTCTTTAAAGTGAATGACAGTCTAGTATTTTTTAAGAATGACAGTCTAGTCTAGTAGTTTTAAATGTGATTATAATAACACAATTTCAGGTCTAGAGACATGAGCAATTCATGTTTTAAAATTGGAAAATGAACAGCTATTTCTTTCACGTTGCCTGGGATCTCATTGAGATTACTCTCTGGCAAGTCCTGCATGAGGAAAATACAATTTGAGCATAACTGATGAGATAATGATGGTTATTTAAAGCTTTTAAAGCAACTTAAAGACAATGTTAGGAAAAGGTACGCTGTGTTTATAAAGAAAGATAAACGTTTTAGTCTCGTTTAAGATCACATTGTTTTTTACTCTTAAATGTCGAATCTTTGTCGAATCTTTCCTTGAATCTACAAAGACCATGTAAGACAAAGGTATGCTGTGTTTAGAAAGAAAGAGAAACGTGCTAAGTATCATTTTAGAGATTCACTAATTTTCAAATCACATTGTTTTTGCTCTTAAATTTCAAAAATTTCCTTAAATACATGCATTTTCTTCATCTGTCAGCACATTGTCATTGCCAACTCGTCAGAAATTAATGAGAAGTCAGCGCCTATTTTGGTCCTTTATCAACGCACAGGTTGCCAGTTTAGCGCCATTTTTCGATGTGCGGGGGGGCTCAACATCTTGCGTCGCAAACCTTTTTATATTTTACATGTTAATTTACTGCAGATAGCCAATATTACACTGTATAGAATAATGCTATATATTTTCACCCTCTCAGATCTCACTTAAGAACCAAGCAATTTAAATGTATATGTTTCATACCCATTGATGAGTAGTCAAGTACTAAAAACTGCTGCAATTCAAATGGAAAATCAGTTTGCATTCTCTCTGTGTTCATACAACGGTAACACAAATGCATTCACACAGATAGCTGCACCGCAGGGGGAACCTCAGAAACTTGGCTCTTTGAAGCTCTTTGTGTATTGGAATGTTTCTATAGGTTAGAGAGATGCAAGCCATTTTGGAGCTTTTACTTTGAAGTGTAACTGACACACTCTGTGGACTGAAACATGTTGGACTGCTCAGAGTGAAGTCTGCTTAGAGACAGCACAAATCAAATAGAATTTGGCTGCGACTGTCTGTGCTGAACTCAAAATAAAGAAGTCATGAAAATCATACAGTAAATCCGCCGACAAATGTTATACCGGTCTTATTGACAGCCTCATGTGACAAACAAAAAACAATGGTTTAAGCAATTATATTTATTAAATCATCCATAATACAATAGTAAAGTAATGTTTTGTATTTTTTTAATTTCTTACATTACACAAGAAAATTTGAATAAATATGTAGCCTTTTAAGGACTGAAGAAAATGATGTCAATTTAGTCATTAGTTTTACTTTAAGGGGCGAATTCCTAAGAACTGACTTGGCAAGATGCTTGGCATTTACCTACTGTAAAAAGTGATTGAGTACTTCTTACCTCATAACTCCTGCGCTATAGAGTGTGAGGGAAGATTTAAAGGTTCTGTATGTAAGTAACAGAGGCCACTATTGGCGTAGTTGGAAATTGCAACCTACAGCTCCGCCACCATCCTCTCCCTTCTATTAGAGAAGCTACGGTTGCCGTCACAGGACAAAAGGGTTCCGTAAATGACAGTGGACATTATCGGTGGTGTTGATCATTGCAATCTACGTCCCACAGGTGAACAACAAACTGAAGTTACGGACACAAGACAGAGATGATGTCATCTGAGACAGCAGAGAGTAACCTTTGCAAGTCAAGTGACGAGGCTTATTTACCAAGAAAAATAAATAAATAAAAGTTACTTAATTCATCATTTACTCTAATCGTTGTAGTGAATATTATTGTTACTTGTATAACATTGTGTCAGTGATTTATTCGCTTATTTTGCATAGCATTTTTTGGCACCGTAACTTGGTTCGTAACTTACAGCCTATTGAAACCGCTTGCTAATGCTAAATGCGTGTAATCTATCCGCGAAAGTCTTAGCAGACGTGTTTCTCATCATCACTGAGTAAATCAGAGGATTTAACACAGGTAGTAAGAGGGAGATGTAGATGGAGAGGAAGATTGCGGAGAGGTAGGGGTATTGGAGATGCAGAGGAGCTAACGTTACCCGGGAGAACCGCACAAGAGAGGATGTGGAAGCTAAGCAGTATTATAATATACCTTACACCCGATTTATGCAAATTATGATTGTAAACATGATTTCTAAGTTGATTTGCACACAGCCATGCAACAAGGACTTATGATACAATTACAAAGTGCTTAACATTTACAAGAAAAACGCGACTTCTCTTGATGATCAGCTGATCTATTAGCTAAAGCTATCAAACAAACAGTTCACTTATATAGCGGAAACTAGACAGACTTACCGGTCCAGCAGGAAGCTGGCAGCTTCGGCGTCGCTTAGCAAACCTTTTCCTGCTTCAGTGCCCTCCATTTGGGAAAAACCACGAAGATGTTTATTCGGGTTTTCTGCCGTTTTTTGTGTCGATTTCGCGTTCCTGCACAGATTGACGCTCTGTCGGCTCGTGTGCAGAGTATGTGTGGTGCGCCATTAGCGCATATACTTCTTACCGCAACAAAGAACCGTTTCTATCTCTAATAAAAAACACGACAACTAATTTGTGTTATTGGTCTTTCTCTTGGCGTGGCAAGCTGCCACAAAACATAGCCGAAGAAGAACTAGTCCCGTGTATCCTGCATTTTACGAAACGCGCTCAGTTTGTCCGTTTAGTGCTACTATAGAGACATGGCTGTGCAGTGTGATAAATTACATGGAAGGGTGTGCCCGCGGTGTATATGCATAAAATGGCTCATTGTAAGGTAATATAAACATTTCTGTTAATTTTGTAAGGTATTTCTTCACCACTCACAACATAGTTTTGTATTATATATTACATTTTGGTGAATAAATCCATCAAATTCCTACACACTGTACCTTTAATAAATTAGAGGGATAGTAGGCCAATGCTGAAAACCATTTAATGAGATCTGTAGAGAGACATCTAGGTCTTTGCCCCACTTTCTTCAAATTGTGGGTCCCTGTAGCAAATGCAACAACATACAACTTGAGTAAATGTGGAACAAGTAGCAAGAGACACATTTAGAACCATAATTTTATAATACTATTGCATTGTACCGAAGAATCTGCCTCTATACCTATTAGCATCTTAGAATTAGACATATAGCAGAAGCTGTGACAAGAAACATGCCTTTGGCTAAAAAACATGACAGCCACATTTGTGATTTCAGTGACTCTATCAGAGTCTAGTGTGGTCACAGCAACGAGACCGATAATATTGTGATGTAAATGGGGTGTCATTCCGTTAAACTCTTAATAAGTTATAAAATCAATATTTACAATATTTGCATGAACAATACGATAGTTATATTTTCACAGATTGCTTAGGATTGACATTTGCAGGAGTGAAGTTTTTGTGAGCAGAAGGTTGTTTGTCTCGTCAGCTGCACTTCACCCACGCTAGTTTCGTGTGTGTTGATTTGTATTATTATAGGGCTCTAGGAAATTACGGACAGATGAATATAATACTTTTTTTGTCATCTGATGGTTTGGATTCAGTAACTGTCTCAAATGGCTCCAACCACTTTTTTAAGTAGTTGTCAAAATCTTAGTGGATATCAAACCTTTTAATTCTGGTGATCATTCCTGTCCACTACTTTATAGAGAAATGATTTCTCAAAAGGATGATGATTTGAATACTTGACTGCGGATATTTAGCAACTTTATTGATTCAGTTGTTGTGACAGTAAAACAAGTTCTTTACATCATATCAATTATGTGCTAATTAAAGATGTGATAAATAGCACATTAAGTCTAAGTGAGGTTTTATGTTCGTTATCTATTTGCTTGAGATAAGAGGTCCACATTTCGAAGTTTGTCTGTACCATCCCTCACAGGAGCAGTCCGTCTTAACTTTAGATCTGTGTGTGAAGCGTTTTTTTTTTTACAACGTAAAATTAGTTTTGCCTTGTAAGTGGAGCAAATTATTTTTTAATAGATAACAACTTGAAACCAACAGTATTCCATTTAAAAATATGAATTACACTCTCATTTCTGTCATCAGAATAAGGTATTAGACATCAGAATAACGCAATACACTACTTCCGCCGCTTCACCGGAAGTTGTACCCACTTTCAATTTTACATTAATGACCTACGGAAGTTCAGATTATTTATAAAACACTATTTGAACAACATGACGTTGTACCAAAGTGCTGTACAACCATTTAATAATCATACAATAAAAATAAAAGGAAAGCACAATTATAAAACACGTAACATCACCATTTAAGTCACTTAACAACTATTAAAAAAATTAAAAACACGGGCTCAACCCTCTACACTCACAAAGGCTACAAAAAGGAGAGGCACGTTCAGATGACTCTTGAAAGAGCTTCAAGTTTAAAGCAAGTCTAATATAGGATGGTAGACTATTCCATCCCTTAGGTCCTGCAACTGCAAAAGCCCTGTCACCCCTTCGATTGTACTTTGTCCTCAGAACACATAAAACCCCTCGATCTGAAAGACCTGAGTGGCTTGTATACCTGAAGGATCTCAGATAGATAGGGAGGGGCTAGTCAATGTAAGCCCTTGTAAACATAAACTAAAAGTCTAAAATCAATTCTATCTTGGAGTGGCAATCAGCACAAGGTAGCCAAAATAGGGGAATTATGGTCATACTTGCGAGTCCCTGTCAAGAGTCTGGCTGCAGCATTTTGAATTAGTTGCAGCTGAATTAATGTTGTCTGACATACGCCCACTTACTGAGAATTACATTAGTCAAGTCTAGAGAACACAAAAGCATGAATCAGCTTCTTCAGATCTTCTTCAGAACGATAGAAATGATTTGACCATGGCCAAGAGTCTTGGATGAAAGAAAGCAGTTTTGACAACTGAATTTATCTGTTTATCAATTTTCAAAGTGTTATCCAGCAATAACCCTACATTTGTGACCAGTGGCTTACAAAAAGGGGTCAACTCACCTCGATTAGACAAGTCGCGCATAGCAGGCCCTCAAAACCAAGTTAATTTTTGGTTGCATTAAAGGGGTCATATGGCGTGAATATATGTTTTTCGTACAATTGCTCAAATTAAAGTGTCGGAACAAAAGATGTATTCTATCTTAAAGCGAATGCGAACCCAGACCTGCCAGAAACGCCTTGTGTCACTTCGTAACAAGATTTGACTAAGACCGCCCAAATCTAAACACAAGTGAGGTGGGCGTACTTGTAAATCTCATTGTATCGTTGCCGCTGCATCCATGTCATAGAGACGCTGTGTGTCGTTGCAAAAAGAAAGCGTCTTTGTTTGCCCTGGGGCCCGTTTCAGAAAGCAGGGTAAGTGCAAACTCAGAGTAAGTCAACCCCAGAAAACGGAATACTCAGGGTTTTTGGTTTCAGAACGCGAGGTCTGTCAAACCCCCGACCGCGGGGTAAGTCAAGCCCATTTCAGAAATCGAGGTATCTTATACTCCGAGTGAGTAACCAGAGTAACATGAACCTAACCTAATCGGGAGCAGGTTTTATTCCGCAAACCCATGGTTTGTTACAATCTCCACCCCTTTAAGAAGTGCGAGCGGTGTTGAAATTGCATACGCCATTTGTTTATTGATTCGTGTTCCTAATCGCGCTCAGTTTAGTCACACAGACCTTAAAATGGCATGTCCGTTTATTCAAGAACCCATAGATGAGGAAGCTTCATTAATTCGCAGAGAGTTACATTTATGTCAGGAGAGAATTGTGAGGCACGGTTTGGACGATTTATCTTAACTTTTAAGGCCAGTTTAAGTAGTATATTTAACATTTCACCAATCAGGCATCCTACTAGCAAGAGCATTTTATTTCTTTAAACTTTCCTGAATGAATGATGTTATTGTATTTCATATTCAGCTGCTGCCAAGATCTTTTTATTGCAGAAGGATTGCACCTACATGAGAGGGAGAGCGAGAGAGTTGAATATAATTCACATTTTCACAGTTTCAACAATATAAATATAAAAATGATTGACATATAAACCTGCGCATTAACATGTGCAGCAATTTTCTCCCACTGCTGCGGCTATGTTTCTCTTTTTCTAAATATGTGCTCATATTCACCGTACGCTTGTGAACAGTACCTTCAATTCGATTGGCGAAAAATGAAAAGAGCGCTTTTTGTCACGTGCCGTTGCCATGGTGAACCGCGCTATCTTCACTCAATTGATGATGGCTTTTCATCGCCATGCTGCACGCGCATAACCTAGGATGAACTTACTCAGAGTGGATTGAACTAACTCAAATCAAATGGTCTGAAACTGAAAACTCAGAGTTGCGATTCTCTGAGTAAATCAACTCAGAGTTCAGATTTTAACTCGGTGTTGGTTGAACTTCCTTATTGAAACGGGCCCCTGCTAAAAGATGAGACAACTAAAATGAATGGTTACATTTTATTTACAACACTGATCAAGAAAAGTACAATCCGAATGTTCAAGTTTGTGCACCGCATTTCACTGACGATTGCTTCACGAAAGTGGGAGAGAGAATAAGACCGGCTATGCACAAAAGCTTTGGTTAAAAAGTGGGGCCATTCCAATCATTCCAAGAATATTTTCATTGTAAAAGACTTTGTTACGGACTAACGCGAGTTGAGTTTGTTGTGAGTTTGTGATCTGCAAATGCAGACACATGCGCATCGTGAAAAAAGACAACATAAGTCCTAATAATCAGTTATAATGTTCCAACCAGAGGCAACAAATTTTGTGTTTTTAATGTTTTTTTATTTAGTATTTATTTTGGGTTAACTGTCTTTGTGGAGTCGCGACGAGACGTGGCGTTACACTGGTTGATCAAGAAGGGCCAAAGCGCTTGCGTTATTTATTATGTTACCATTCCCCGCTGTAATGCGAGCTTGTTTCTATCTCAACAGCAACTTGGAAATTTATATATTCAAAAACTAAAGAATTGTGACTGCTTATATGCTCTCTTTTATGTTATATAGTATATAAATGTGCTACTCTACTTGCTCAAAATGCGTGGATGGTGTAATGTAAATACAGTTAATCCTGACGGTTTAAATTGAAAGTTAGACTGTAATATTTTTCATAATTGCAAAATTATAGTGCAATATATAATTTCATAATGTTATTCATATTATTTTTCCTTTGCATTATGCACTTCACAGATCTAAGCAACTCTATTCTTTAATTTAGTAAATCGACCTGCAGGTAGTCTTCTTTTCCTGCAGGTCTTTGTCTTTTTTCCTATTTTATGGTTGCTAAATTCAGTGTCTGATTTTCTTTACCTTTCTAGAAATTGTCTAGAGATTACCTTTCAGGTTGTCCACTGACCTAAAATATTATGTTGAGTACAGTGAATGTAAAGGCATACAAATTATTTGATTTTGTGAAAATATTTGAGTTTTACCTAGCTGTAAATGTTTCATGCAGTCTTAATATTTTTTTTTATAATTTATTTTGGGGCTGGTTATTGATCACCTATGGTCCCGATATTACCGGTATTAGATTCTAGTACCATACCGAAGAACAAGAAATCAAACAGCAATTGGAAACAACAGCTAGGAACCAATTATTGGAATTGTTTCTTTCGATTCCAAAACCAGGAATTGGAATCGTTATCAATTCCAAAAATTCTGGAATCGAACAGCCCTACCTTTGAAAGCCTTGAGGGTTGTTAACATTGTAACAATAAATATTACAGATAAAGATTTTAAAAACGTTCTTGATTTAGGCGAATAGTGGGCTATCACAGCTGTTCATTGGAAACACTTTTAAGGGAATCATATGGGGTGAACACGTGCTTTTCTGCGTCTTTGGTGTGTTTTAAGTTTTCCATGCATGTATTAGACACGTACAATTGCCAGAATTAAAGTGTCGGAACAACTATCTAAAAGCGAATGCTCACCCAGACCGTCAGTTCGTGGTATGATTTGTTTAAGACCGCCCAAATATTTACACAAGTAAGGTGGGCGTACCTGTCAGTACAATTGCTTTGGATCCTGATTTTCCAAGTATAGTAAGATGCGTTACATTTCCGTCACTCACTTGTAGTATTCGATCAATCAATACGCAATGGTTAACTGCCCCAATCATAGCACACCTTGCTTTTCAGAGAAATGTACTTTGTAAGACATCTGTGTGTTTCAGTGAGGCATGCAAAGAGGAGAAACAAACATGCACGGTGTTAGGAAAATACAGCATTTTTGATCTTCGTTTATACAAATTGCATTATATCTAAAACAAACAATAACATTTGAGCTTCCTGCTCCGTGGCTTCCTGTCTCCTGGTGAGCTGCTCAGAGAACTGCATCTGGTGAGCAGTGAGCTCCGTTAGCCGGCGAATGATCTCCTCCATTTCGATCGTCCAGGCGGGAAGGAGGGCGTAACTTCCTCGGGGACAAGGACTAACATGGGGGTGAGTGCTTACAGCCATATCGCTAATTGTTTAGCACGCCCGCATTCTCCACCAATTGTGGTGACTAAAGCAGCGATACTGACTCAGTACAGTTTCACAACAAACTCCGGAGGCTGATTTATTAATACACAGTAAAACAAGAGTACAAAAGAGAGTGGAACCATGGGGTATGTAGTGACTGGATCATTGAGAGGAAAGCCATAAACCCCCTCACTCCCTTTTGTCCTGGTTTCTAGATACTATCATCAAAAGACCATAGCAAACCTGGCTCCAGAGTTCTGGTTTAGATTTTGAACTCTCACCGAGAGTGTGATAACCCTTTGGTTTCTCTGTAGGATATTTACGACTCTTAAGCTTCAAAGCATTGGTTAGAACTTAACATCTGAGGCTAACCAGAGAAACTTCTCTAACATATAGGAACTGTATTTTCTATAAATGTATCGAAATGTCTAGGTTGTGTGTTGGCGCTTGTGCCATTTTAAATAGTCTGTAACTGTTAAGATATACAAGATTTGAATTAGGGTTCATTCGATGTATTCATACGTTGGGATGATTCACAGCTCAAAGCGTGCATGCTTCCTATTTTACTTCACCTTTCTGAATTCCCTATATGATGAGCTATGTTATAAAAACATAGCATGCATCATACTATGTCCATAACTAAGTTTAAGTATTAAATGCAAACTGACCATACTGTCAGAGCTATGCAAATGAGGCGCCATGAGAAACAAAAGAACTTTCTCTGAATCCTCTGGGTAGCGTAGCATGTTTGTAAAATAGTGTCCGTGAGATAGTGTCCGTGAGATAGTGTCCGTTCGTCAGCCGTCCATCTCTAGATGGGAGAAAACCCACCAGGTTAACGTCCATCTCCTGAGAAGTTATTTCTTACCCTCCTTTTCATTAAATTAAACCATATTTTACTGTTTGGACATGTGAATATGAACAATGCACATTTAAAAATATGCATAATTTGTGCAGATGGATTTTAGCTGTTTAATGATTGTTCGTAATATGTTGTTTTAATAGGTCGCTGTTATAAACTGTTTCATACTAATTAATTGTCTGACAACAGAAAATAAGTAAATGAGAATAGTCCATCCATCCATCCATTTTCTACTGCTTATCCTGGGCCAGGTCGCGGGGGCAGCAGTCTAAGCAGGGATGCCTAGACTTCCCTCTTCCCGGCTCTACTCTGAGCTCCTCCCGAGTGACCGAGCTTCTCACCCTATCTCTAAGGGATCGCCCAGCCACCGTGCGGAGAAAGCTCATTTCGGCCGCCTGTATCCGGGATCTTGTCCTTTCGGTCATGACCCACAGCTCATGTCCATAGGTGAGAGTAGGAACGTATATTGACCGGTAAATCGATCAGCTCCTTCTTCACCACGACGGACCGGTACAGCAACCGCATTACTGCAGAAGCTGCACCGATCCGTCTGTCAATCTCCCGTTCCATCCTTCCCTCACTCGTGAACAAGACCCCCAGATACTTGAATTCCTCCACTTGAGGCAGGGACTCTCCACCCACCTGAAGTGGGCAAGCCACCCTTTGATGAATAGTTTTTTTTATAAAATACAGTTATATTGCAGATAATGTAAAAGCAAAGCGGGCCTGAAGAACTTACACTAGTCAAATACTTTGTGATGACGTCATGCATATGCCAATTTGCATGTGAGGTTATATAACAACATTTAGCTACTTTCCAAATATGCTTTAGCTATTTTCCATTGATACAACACAACACTCATTTTGGCCCAAATTCTTTTCTTTTTGAAAAAAATAATAATTTAGGTGCATCGTTTCAGTCTATTACAAGCTCCATTTTGGTTCCCACTGGCTTTAAATATAGAATGGTCAAAAACAAACTTTAGAAAGTAATACAGTTGCAATAATAATAATAAGACGTCATACAAGTACTACAAAACAAGTGGATGCAATCCAGAACACTCAAGAAAAGAAAAGAATGGCAGTCTAAATTAACATCAAGTTTGTGTAATTTTAAGAGTAATGATGATGTCATTAAATGATCAGTGAATTTATTTTGAACCAGCAAAAATTTTATATTGCTCAATTTAAATCTCATTGTTCTGATCGGTGAAGTGGACTGTCTAGACAGGGGTCAATGCAAATTAATCAAATAGACCAGTTTTGTCCATCCAAATTAACCTGCTGTGACCTGCTTAAAGTGAATAGAGAGAGAGTTTCCTCTTTACTGCTCACTCCTCATTAACTAAAGTTACAGATTTTCTGAGTTCAGAGAAGTTCAGACATTTCACTAGAGTCACTTGTTGCTAATGCAGCAACAATACCCGCTCTTTCAAATAGCTATGGCTGAGAATAGGCCTTTCCTTAGGTGTCCTGGAAAGCAATAAGGTGCACAATAAGATATCTAATAAAGAAAAAAAAATAAGCAAGAAACAGAAAATATATGGTTTGAATAAATAGCAACTGATCAAACCCTGTGACCAAACAAAGAAACTCATTCAACTGTCTCAGGTATTGTCAGTCACACCAATCCCTTGGCCTAGGAGTTACCAGAGTGATTGTGCTGTGTTAAACCAGCAGCTTAATGAAAATACATAAAACATGGTGCCCCTGTCAACTGTGGTTTAATATAAAGAGTAAATGATGATTTCCATATCCCATTGCTGTTATCTCAATGGCAGTTGCTTTATTTGGCTCAAGAGAATCATGTGACCTGTTTTCGGGCTCTATCTACTCATTGGAAGTCAGATGTCGATATTCTTTCTCTAATGTACACCTAACCTAAACTGTATACCTAAGTGAAATTAATCATAACAAAATCACACCCTGAAAACACTGTCTGATGACATCACATGAACGCGGCTCTCACTGGATGCTGTCCTAAGCTGTCAAACTCTACCTTTAGACAAAAGAAATAGTCATAGGTAAAAAATCTATTATAATGACATGTTTGCTAAATAATATATGGTATACACTTGTCCCGTTGTTGTATGTCTTCACATAAAATTTATGTAAATATAACAAATATTCAAATGTAAATCAAATTCCACGGTCACACTTTACTTTTTGTTCCATTGACTTCCATTCACACGAATGCAAATACCTCAGACCGGAAATGCAACCCAGTCCAAAGATATTTAGCATTTCGCTGCGTAGCAAAGTTGAAGTTCGGTGAACTTTGACCTTCGATTTTGCGTCACGTGGGTGTGTAAGATCAATAGAAGATGCAGGAATTGCTCCCTACGATCCTGTGACCAGGCATTGTTGGTAGTCCCGCGGGTTAGGCTTAAATGTAGAGGTGATCGTGGATTTGCAGTGGCAGGGCCTAAACTCTGTAAAGCCCTTCCTCTGGAGATTAGAACAGCCCCTTCTCTGTCTGTTTTTAAGTCTCGGCTAAATACTTATCTATTTTCCTTAGTGTATTGACTACTGTGATTTGGCCTTTTAAAGTTTTTTAATCAGGTTGATTTAAACTGTTGACGACAATGATATAGCCAATGGGGTTGTGTTAAATTTGTGCATGGTCTGTTTTGTATTTGTAGAATGAATGTTTTCTCCTGTAAAGCACTTTGGTCAGTCTGCTGGCTGCTGTAAATGTGCTATACAAATAAAATGAACTTGAACTTGAACTCCCGCCCATTTTCGCAGCACCGTCAGAACGAATTTCGCATACTCAAAGTCTAGTCTTAACCCAGCATAAGGGTGGGTTGTTCTAACAATGATTAGTCTTCAATCTAGTGTAACTCAAGGTTTATTTAATTATTCTGTGGCACCAAACTTTAAACCTTGTTTAAAAATAACCAGGGTTATATTTAAGATATCATTTGATCTGGGTTTTAATTTTACAGTAAATCAAGATTAACCTTAATCCTGTTGTTCCATTATTTTAAACTCTGATTTTTCTCTCAGTTATATTTTAACTTTAAAATTACTACTGACACATATATTTAATAACATTTATGGGGAAATTATTAGAAGCAGACAGATAAGTGTCATGTCATGCTTCAGAGATGCGTTTATTGTAAATTTAAAATGGAAATAAATAAAACACCTCAGCACACAGCTGACTTGTCGATTTTTATCACATGATTTCTATACTTTGCTATCAGTTAATATAACAGGTTTCGTTTATGGCTTGTGAAATGTATTTGTGGATAAAAACTTAATTAAAGTAATGATTATTTCTAACCAGAGGTCATGACATCTCCATATTAATAGATAAATAGACCAATCTTACTTCCTATGGTAGCTTTGTATAATCATCCCATAGTTTCCTATTTACACTTACTTAGAATAATATTCCAATAATCAGAGGTTTGAGACTTACCCTATTTAGATTGGTCAGACGACATATGTGCTGTTCTAAACGGAAACATTAGCCCCTACGGTCTAAGTACACTTAAACTAATGGCAAGTAGTTTGCCGGAGCTCTAAAATCTCGGCTGGCATGCCCCAATGCTCCACCCAATACAGGATTTTAGTCCGTCACTAACCTGAACGTAGATTTGCAGTAACAAAGGATATAGAGTGATCTACTAAAGTTCATAAACTCAGAATAATGCATAACAAATTCAAACATGACAATTTATTAGTCAGGTAAATGTTTCTTGCCAAATACAATTCAATTCAGAGAATACAAAAAAACATAAAATCCTAAAAGATAAGTCTACAAGTCTAAGATGCATACCTGACAAAATAACAAGATGCGATCAGAAAAAAACAGTGCTGTGTGTCTAAAGGCACACAGCACCATGTGGTTCATCTTAGTAAGAATCCCATAGAACATTTAGCCAGCTTCCCAGACTAAAATACCCTTCCTCCACACAACAACAATTAACATTTTAAAGGACTCTCTGCTGGATCTGATCAGGCCACAAATGGGCATTTACATGAAGACATTTCATGTAAATGCTTTAAACCCATCTTTAAACCTTCAAACCTATGTTATGATCTGCTCTACTGCTGTGGAAATGAGACATTTCAAATGATACAAAACATGCATATGAAGATTCTTTGTTCATAAAAGACAAGGTATTTGTCAAATTCAGTTCATAGGTGAGCTTTGAAGTTCTTGGCAATGTTGCTTGTTGTTTCAGTTTCTGTAGGTCTCAGTTTACTGTAAGTGTAATCATGACATTAATATGTCTTAAATCCCTGCTCACTAGATCTATAAGCTCCTTACAATGTAATAACAGCAACAACAGTTTGTTCTCCAGTAACAGCAATGCAATGTCTGCTTTCTGATGCCCTTTCTGATTTTTCTACTACATTTCAACTAAACAAAACGCTAAAGAGGGTAAACAGATTATATGTTTTGATGGTTTCTCAATACAGCTGAATTGAAGCTAGTATTGCATGTTTGAACATTAACATTTAATATTTTTTTGGAAGATCTATTGATAGAAATGCAATATAACATACACAACGGTGTCATCAGAGTTGTATTTAAGACCTTATATAATGAAGCGTTATGTTTTTACTACCTTAGAACGAGCTATTTCCATCTACGTTCACCTTGCATGCTTCAACATGTAATATCTCAGAGCTGGATAGATTACTTAGGAAATGTAATCAGTTACTGATTTCATATTAAATTATAAAAGTCAGTATTTCCCACAGGATTTTGTGTGACTATGCCGCAAGGTGACATATTCTTGATGTCATCATACTTGCGTTTACTCTATGATCTGTTACACACACTACGGTACTTTAATATATCTTAATTCCCATTAAAGCTGTTGTTCTTTACATATTTATGTGATTATTATATGTAACCATGTAATCAATAAAAAGAGTAACTGTAGTCTGACTACGAGTATATAAAAATGAATACTTTAAAGGAGAATACAAGGCACTTCTTCCGGGACAAAAATGGTAAAAAAGCCTTTATTCACGTCACAAAAACAGAGTAAAAAAAATCTAAATAATTGTACACTAATGCATTTCCGCTTCCAGCCTTCCTCAGAGTGTGTCAGATACAAGATCATTCTCAGGTGTGAAAACAATAAATCATTGACTGTGTCCGAAATCCCCCCCATCCCCTTATTTACTATTCCCTACATTAGTTCACTAATATAGTCCACTTTAAGGAGCAACTAGTGAGTAGATTTTGATACTCAGTTCACGTGAAATGTTGCGGGCGCCATCTTCTGCCGAGACGCGGGAATTCATTCAGTGCAAGCATCATGATAGATGGCTAGCAGTTAGCCGTGAGTGTACAATTGTTGTACACTCGTTATTATGATGCATCGTGAGATTGAATGAGTGCACTCAATAATGTCCACTATGAATTCGGACATCACTAAAAATGGATGTCCCTTCAAATAGTGCCCTATATTAGGGTATGGGGGGTATTTCGGACACAGCAACTGTGTATGGTTAGGATAAACAAAAAACATTGGGGGGATAAGAGTGAACCTATAATGGTGTCAACCTCTATAAGATTCAGCATACCTCAACCTAAGAAAAGGGACCATACCAAAACATATTCACAAAAATAAAGCTGAATCTAGTTCATCATTCAGCCCATGAAAACTGGTTGCTTTCAACTGATAAATCCAATAAGCTTCCCTTTGCAGTCTGGGTAGTCTATCACCCTTTCTTATAGATCCAGTCACTGTTTCCAATAATTTTTAAGGTACATCGATCAGAGTTATGTACAGATGCATAGTGTATTGCCATGTGATAGTCTTTGTTTTCACAAAAATTGCATTTTTGTGATCCCGTAATATATCTTTTAGTCTAAGCTTTTTGGTCCACATAGAAGGAGTTAGAAGGACACTAAAGTCTATAAATCACATGTGTACTCTTACTATTCCTTAGTGATCTAATTGAATACATTCTCTTAGTACAAAACTCTATAAAATAATTTACACAGTGATTAACATACATTTGTCAGATGCTTTTATCCAAAGTAACTTGCAATGCATTTTATCTGTAAATTTTTTATATTAGTATGTTTGTTCTCTGGGACTAAACCCAAAACCTCTCTGCTGCTTATTCACACAAAAATAAATAATGGCAATTGCATCAACAGCGTTAAGCATGCTTATTAATCTAATGAATCTATTTGTTGCACCTCCAACAGAATCACACCAAATACCTAATCATTCTGTGGCCACATAATCACGTGATGCAAATCATCCTCGCTCACTCACTCTCTGTATGCTCAATTGTGTCTTCTTAGAAATATCTGTGAGCCTGCTGTCTTTGGTGGTGACTGCCTGTGGTTTGGCCCTTTTTGGCGTCTCTCTCTTTGTTTCTTGGAAATTGTGCTGGATTCCATGGCGAGAGCGAGCCCCTTCAACCAGCACCAAGGAGGGACATCCACAGCCTCCTCACCCCCGTCCTCCACCCCTTCAACCCCAGTCCATCTATACAGAGGTGGATGCCACCCTCGACCGCCGGAATAATGCCCGTGGTTCAGTCATCAAAGAGACCACGGTGCTGCCCACTCCAGTCTCTCCAGCGGCCCCGGGATCTCCTCCTGCTGTCCCGGTGCCTGAGGCATCCCTAAAGATAAGCCACACTTCACCTGATATTCCTTTGGAGGCGGAGACCAAGACTCAGGAGAATGGTGTCAATGGCAGCACACGCATGCAGAGGCAAATCACAGATCCTTCCTCAACCTGTGTCAGGTAAGTAGACTTTTAATTATTCTTTTAATGGATTCTGGGGAAATTTCAGTCTCTTTACAAGAAATCAGGAATTAATACCTCTGCAAGAGAGGAAAACAACCTCATAAATAGAGGTGAAAGATTTTTAGTATTAACACAATCTTTTATTTGAAAGTAAATGTATGCACCTCAGAATACAGTCAAGCCCAAAAATATTTAGACACCAGATTTTTTTATTTTTTTATTTTTGGGTGCAGGACACCGTAGTTAATTAATGTAAGTGAGGATAGCAAAATAAAGTAAACTATGACAGATTATACAGTACCTAAAAATTCTTGCTTGGTAATTGGTTGGCCTAAATTGCCTAATATATATTTTTGCATTTGTATAATATATCATGGCACTTCAGCATACCCAGTGCACATGTTCATGAAGAAAATAAATGCTAAATAACTATCAATGTGCAATGTGATAATGCTGAAAGCTATAAAATATTTAATTATATTAAGACTTCTTTATGACCTGAAATTGTATGACAGACTTACATGATTCACATTCTTTATGGGAATAGAAAGCATCACTAATCTTTCGGTCTTCAATAACCAAAAATTTGACTGTACACAGTTCTTCCAGTTTTAAAACCATTTCATTAATGCAAATCATTGTGATATTCAGATCTACACAGATCTTCAGATATTCAGTTTCTCCCCTACTGTTCGCCGTATTATATTTTGGATCTCTTTTCAAATGTTCATATTCCCACTCATTTGCATTCGACAATAATTTTCTACTTTTTGTTTCTTATCGATCTTTGATCTTTCTACTTTTCTAATATGCGATTTTATATTGATTTACTCTCCAAATTAACATCACATATTTTTCTTTTTGTCAGCAGGCAAAGTTCAATTCGGCGTCAGATGAATCAATCAAACCCTGACTTCACAGTAAGTCAGTTTCAGAGGCAGGACTCTTTGACTGGTATGAGCCTTGGCCAGCTGAAACCAGAGCTCTACAAACAACGATCCCTGGATGACGATGATAACCGAAGCAGTCACGTGGGAAGCTGTGGACGTCTCCACTTCATCCTCAAATATGACTGTGACCTGGAGCAGCTGATCGTCAAGATCCACCGAGCCCAAGACTTGCCCGCCAAGGACTTCTCTGGGACCTCTGACCCATATGTGAAAATCTATCTTCTACCAGACCGCAAAACCAAGCATCAAACCAAGGTGCACCGTAAGACTTTAAACCCGGTGTTTGATGAGGTCTTCCTCTTCCCTGTGGAGTATGCTGATCTGCCTACAAGAAAGCTGCACTTCAGCGTCTACGATTTTGATCGTTTTTCACGGCATGATATCATCGGCCAGGTGGTGGTTGACAACTTTCTGGACCTAGTAGACTTTCCCAGGGAGACCAAACTCTCCAGGGATATTCAGTATGTGTCTTCGGTGAGTAGCAAATGTGTCTTGTTTTTTAATTGTCGGACATTGTAGACAAAGACAGTGATTTTGTAGACAACATCATTTTAAAATGTATTTAGTCTATTTATTTGATTGTGTGTAATTAAAAATAGCATTTGCACCATTTTTTATGAAAGTTAATAGTGAAAGTAAATGAAAATATTATATATTTTATCTACCTAGATGGAATGTAAACATACACACAAAAATGAATCATTCATTTTTAAATATCACACGAAAATAGATTTTATTAGGGTTATCTCTAAAATTAAATGTAATGCTTATTCGGACATATGCTGAAAACACCTTTGTTTTCCAAATAATATTTGAGAAATTATGTAAAAATGTTTAGAAAATATATAGTAATACACTAAACTGGATGCTTCTGTTTTATTTCACATTACTTTTCCTCTAAATAATTATATTTTTATGGAAAATTCTGGTTATGCCAATTGACACAAACCATTAACCCCTTAACCATGTTGGTTCTGCAGCCAAAGGCAATTGTTTGTTCAAATCATTAACACTGAAAATCAAGTATAACGCTCAACAAGCTCAGCTGAAGTTGTTTTAAAATTTTCAATGCGGAAAAGTCATCATATCTCGTTGTGTAAATTCAGTTAAAGGGTTAAGATCAGGGTTAGAATGAAAATTCTGTGATGAACTACTCATCTTGAAGTCGTTTCACAATCATAAGACCTTTGTTCATCTTCAAAAGACAAATTAAGATAGTTTCGACCAAGTCAGAGAGTATAGTGATATGATTAAAATAGTTCATGTGACTACTACAGTGGTCCAACCTTCATTTAATGAAGCGAGAAGAATATTTCTTGGGGAGCAATAAAAAAACAACAACAACAATATTAAATAATTTCCTGCCTTTTCACAAGTCCATGATAGCACTTAGCACATGTGCCTGGTCTTATACTATAATTTCAGAAATTGTATTATTTCTTATAGCTCTGAATTTAAATGTAGACACCCACTTCATTCTGTTACATAATTAAATCATATATGTATATATTACATTATATTAAGTGATGTTATATATTGCTTAGGATTTTAAATAAATGGAATAGAAATATGCATTCAAACTAAACATTTCATCTAATGTTGAGCAACATAATTATCTTATTTATCATAATTTATCATAGACACACATATCTTTAATTCTAAAGTTGTGGATAAGGCCCCACTTTCTCAAACATGTAACATTGAATTCTTGAAAATAGTTCCAATTATAGTAGTTTAGTTTAAATGACGTCCTTAACTAGTGATATTTGACTAAATTGGCCCCATACAGAAAGGTTTGTAATAAAAGTCCAATGGTGTAATGGGTTACACTATTTGACATTTCAATTTAAAATAAAAATACATATAGCCTTGATAGGAGTATTTCAAATGACATTTTTAAAGTTTAAACAATAGAGTCATTGAGATTGTGAAAAGGAATAACAGAAGTTGAATCCCGATTTAAAATGTGATGTGGAGCTGGGGATGGAGGAGGGTAATTTGCTCCTGAGCAACGCGGTAAGCTGTTGTTAGCTTTATTAAAATTTAAGATGAAAGCTGTGATAGCATCAAATTTCTATAGGTAGATGAAGATCAGCTGACGCGAGCTTGACTCATGTGACCTGCCAGAACTAATGCTACACACTTGATTTCCTGTCTCATGTTGTCTTGCACAATATTAACAGAATTACTCCTTGAATGGTGGTTATACCACCTTGACACTTCATGAATTTGATTTGACTTACATGCTTCCCCAAATTTATTATAATATTCAATACAATGGTGTTCCATTTACTTTTATTTACTATAAAAAAGGGCTATTGTAAGATTATGCCAAATTAGCTGATATGAATTTCACCTATTTTAAACAAGATCAATTATATGGTTTTACAGTTACACCACATTGACATTCCCCAAATTTTCCCTCAAAATCAATTAAAAACAGAATTTTAGTCTTGGTCCCTAGCAAAGAGAATGTATACAAGTAATTTTCTAATATATTTTGAAATTTTAACTGTAATTATCTGTAATTTAACCACAGGGACACAAAAAATGAGCGTGCTGTCATTGACATATAAACAGGCATCCCAAACCTCCTTCAACTTTCATACAGATGACACAAATCGACTCTTAACTTCATCTTATACTTTCTCGACTGCTTGTTTAAATGTATCCCATTTTTCTTCATTGTCTTTCTGCCTCCATTTTCCTCCCTCATCATTATCTCTACATATGCCTCAGACCATGAGGATGAGCGATTGCTTCACATATAATATAGTGTTGGCTGTTTAGAGAGAATGGCTTTTGAATTGGACAAGATGATTGCATCTCTATGTTGTTTGACCTGTGGGAATGGGGATTTGGGTTCTCTGTTTCTATTGTGGTGCCACTCAATTCAATTTCAATTTCAATTCAATTCAAGTTTATTTATATAGCGCTTTTCACAATGTGTATTGTTTCAAAGCAGCTTTACAGGGGCAAACAGGAAAAACAGAAAAGTTAAAACACAGCACAGTGCATGGTATTCATACAACGAGTAAGATCATACTAATAAATAATAGCTAATTTCTAAATAAATGAATGAATGCAGTCTCCCGGTGAGCAGGCCAACACTGCCCTGCTGTGGCGAGGAACCCAAACTCCAATGATTAATTAATGGAGAAAAAAACCTCGGGAGAAACCAGGCTCAGCCGGGAGGGCCAGATCCCCTCTGACGTGTCATAGCTGCACTCAAACTGGTGACATGTGATTTAAGTTTAGCATTTAATACCAAATATTGTAACTTCAGCATTAATAAGCCAAATAGTCCGTCTTTGCTCTTGGTTGGGGATGTAGTGGTCTGAGCTGGGATGGTCCGATGGTCATATTTCTCTTGGCTGGTGGTGGAATTGCCTTAGATGGAGCTGGGATGGTCAGTCAGTCTGCAGCTGTAGCTGGCGTGATCTCAAATTGGGGATGGGCATCTGTCGGTCGTCTGGACATGGTGGAACTTCTTCCTACCTCGGGATATGCATCCCGAGGCAGAGGCGGAAAGAGAATAAAGAGGATAATTAGCGTAGCTGCTGTTCATTAACTATGCATTAAGTGAAAGCTTGGCTGAAAAGATGTGTCTTTAATCTAGATTTAAATTGGGAGAGTGTGTCTGACCCTCGAATAGTATCAGGAAGGCTATTCCAGAGTTTAGGTGCTACGTATGAGAAAGCTCGTCCCCCTTTGGTGGATTTTGTTATTCTAGGTGTTGTCAAAAGTCCTAAGTTTTGAGATCTTAGGGAGCGTGATGGGTTGTAACGTGATAAAAGCTCGGTTAAGTAAGTAGGTGCTAAACCGTTCAGGGCTTTGTAAGTAATTAAAAGAATTTTAAAATCAATACGATACTTAATGGGTAGCCAGTGAAGCAATGTTAAAACTGGGGTTATGTGATCGTATTTTCTTGACCTAGTAAGAACTCTGGCAGCAGCATTCTGAACTAACTGTAGTTTGTTTATCGATGATACTGGACAACCACTAAGTAGACCATTACAATAGTCAAGCCGTGAGGTCACAAATGCATGAATAAGCTTTTCTGCGTCTGCAACACATAAACTATTTCGTAATTTGGCAACATTTCTAAGGTGGAAGAAGGCTATTTTTGTGATATTTTAAAGATCTTTTCTCAACAGAATTTCACCGTAGAAAAAATGCCTGTACGGGTTTGTGCCATCAAGATGTTTCCTTCATCAATACTGTAGACATTGAAAACATTAAACATTTCAGTCAAATGATCTTAAAATTAACTTTTACTCAATCATTGTGTTAATGTGTTCTTTGTAAGAAATGTAATTGTTCAGCTAAAAAGGTGGTTTAAAAATATGGAAAGTGAAAATTGAAAAATGAAAGAATATTTTGTATTTATTATACCTCATATATGATTTGTTAGTGATGGTAAATGAGAGAATGTTAGAATTTTGTGATGACGGGCTGTTAGTGTTGCACCACTGAATAATGCCAAATGTCTTTTGCGTGTCTAAATTACCAAAATGTAATATATTTTGTGTTCCCCAGAGGAAACAGTATTTGGAACAACACAAGGGTTCACTTAAGTGCTAAATGTTTTGAAAACACTAAAGGTTGTCATGGCATATTGATCTAGCAAAGTTTTCACTGATTATGAGGCACAAACTCATCAAAACCTACAGATTCATTCATGTTCCTATACAGTACATCAATGCAAACAGTTTGTTTAAGGCATCTGCAAAGCTATTTTAGCCAGATCTATAAACCATAACCCGATACAAATCACATATCAACACCGCAGTCACCTTGAAGTACAACTTCAGAAGATGTAAACACTGGTCGAGAAGCACTTACACTTCTGCTTTCATTTGTATTTCTTTTATATCTGACATACAGTATTTAATTCAATCTTAAAGATGTGTGTTTAACGTTTAAATTAATTTATAAATGTTCTTTTTTTGTATTCTATTCATACGTTCATACAGTTAAAGCAATCAGGAGTCAGTCAATAGAGTGGTTTCCCAGTGCATAGTAATACACTGACTGTGAGTGGGATTACTAAATACAACCACTGGTAAATATCTGAGATTAACAGAACCTAAGAGACGTTTTGATATTCACAGCCCCATGTTTTCTTAAGTAAGGCTCATCTAAGAACTCTAGTTAATGAGACAGATCTACCGTGATCTGTCATAACACTCTACAATCACTAAACTCAGAGTGCTGGAGAAAAAGAGGGGTTTGTCCCGAAGGAAGAGTAGATTATTGCAACCGTACAACAAGAGAGAATTAACAGTTCATTTTTCAGAACCAGAGGAAGCATAAATCAGCTCATCTGTCTCTGATCTCCAGAAAATGTGATGCTTTAACCATGCAATTACTAGTAAATCAAGGCGCCTCAATGCTATGCTTTCATTGAACAATTTAGTGCTTCCTTGCTTTAATTGCATATATTATATGGCCTTTTAACAACAAAACGTTAAATTACCATACAAAGTGATCGTAATGCAAAAATATTCTCTTACAGAACAGCCACATGAATTTTACATGTGAAAAACACATTAGCCAAGTTTACGCCTTCAGGTCAAACCACTCTTATTGCTGTTCAATTTCATGCCGATCAGGGCTGATTAACTTTGAGGTGTCACTTCGCACATACGGGTATAAAAGGAAAATGGAGTTCCCATTCATTCAGGTTTTGTGCTGAGGAACCTGGAAGGCATTTCCTGGTCGCTGCAGTGGATGTAAAAGTGCAGAGAAATGGCTTCTGCTGTCAGGTTCATTATGTCCTGCATATATGTGGCCTGTAGGGACTTCATTACCGGCTGACTCCAAAGGAGGAGGCGTTGGGCAAGTTGGGACATTTGCCGTGTGCCTCCCTGATGGTTGATGTATGCCATGGCGACCATGCTGTCACGCGCTTGTCCTGAATGAGGGGCTGGAACCTCTTCAGGGCAAGGCAGGCAGCCAACAACTCAAAGCAGTTGATGTGCCATTGCAGGCGGGAGACGGTCCACCGCCCTGACACTGCATGGCCATTGCACGCAGAACCCCAAGGTCTTCAGTCAATTCAGCACCAACTGGGTGTGCTCGTTGGTAAGGCGCGCTGTCCTGGATACAGAGTCTAGTTCCATACAGAGATAATAGATGCTCTGCACTGGGGAGAGCTTGCTCTTGTTAAAATTGACCCAGAGGTTCAACTGGTCTGGGTGCCGGAGCACGAGGTCCCTGTTCTTACACAACAGATCTTTTGAATGCGGCAAGAATAACCAGTCGTTCAGTTAGTTGAGAATAGGCATGCCTTGCTCCGCCTTCCACGATTTTGTGAGCTCCTCATGCACATCTGGGAAAGAAGGCAACAGGGCACCACCAGATTATAATCCCATTATTTCAGCACAGTTGAATTGCCCAATAGGGCATTTCCCACGCCTTATGCATGACAGAGGGAGCAGTCAAGAATATGAATAGAGGAAAGGAGGTCTGAGGTTTCAATAGGTTCTTCCGGTAGGCATCCTCCGTGTGTGGTGGATAAATGCTTATAAAAATACATAGCATATGTATGTACCTTTATGAGTTGATGTCCGAACCCACTTTCATCACATCCCTTATCCTTGGTGAAAGATGCCTTTTGGTGAGGTGCTGCTGATAATGCCCTTTGTATGTTTCCCATCAATGCAACACATCATCAGTTGTGCACCTCAGCCTCATTGGGTTTTTCGGTCCTTTATCACAATACACCCTCAGCCAAGGGAGTGTGTCGCATTGTTACAAGGTCATCTGGCAGCCCATGCTGTGTCCATCAGCCTAAACCACAGCCATTGGCCTTTTCTTTCCGCACCACTTGCCCGTTCTTGATTATTCTCCACTGGACCCGTCCTCTGAAAGTGACTACCAAGCATTCAGCTGTAAGCGTCAGACATGGACACAAGTCTCTGAGGTCCAAGTCAAGTCTCAAGTCTTTGAGGTTGAATCTAAGTCAAGTCTCTAAAGTGGACTCCAAGTAAAGTCTTAAGTCTCAGAGTTGAAGTCCAAGCCTTGTCTCAAGTATCTGTTCTATTTTTATCAATAGTTCCTGTTAGTTATTTTACTTCAAAGTGTATGAGGTGAAATTTGCCACATTCAAAACTGTCTATTAAAACAAAAACTTTTTCATTAATCAGCCCAAATTCGCAACTATTGGTTATTTATGGTCATCCTTAATTTTGTGTTTTATACTATTACAAATTTTATTGATATATTGGCAAAACTAATTTTATATTTATTTTTTATTTACCACTATTTTTATTGATGTTTAAATGCAAGTTTGATGCTTCTGAACAATATAAATCAGCCTTCATAAATATACATTTTCGTGGTTTTATTGTGCTTTAGGGTGTGGTTTCCGAGCCACATTTGGTATTTTTGTAGGGATAGCTTTAGACTGTGTAGTGTTTTTACAGAGCGATCTTATACAGTATTATTCAGGATTTCAAAATGTTTCTGTACAGTGGGTATGGTTGCGAGGGGAAATGCCCCAGGTAAAATGCTCCGCCGCTGATAGTGCACAAAACCTCTTTATTATATAACAATACATTTAGGGAACACTATCCTCTCAGATCTTCTAGAAAACCTTTAACAAAACTGGAATGACCTTTTCCTATCATGACAAGAAGATACCCCCAGTTATCTTTAACCCAAGGCCTCAGGCGTACAACGGCTGTTGGACATGCATACTCAGCATCACCCCTGGGGTTTCCTGCGCCTCCATATGCTGTCAGAAAAGAGACTCATATATTTGCAAGCCATAGACTTGCTAAAACTCTTTACAAAAAACACAGGGCCATTACAATGTTACAGAGATATACACTGAAGCCCATATAAGTACCACGGCATATGAATAGAGTACAGTTGGCATTTTAAATTTGTTTTATTTAATCATTTGTTTCACAACATTTTGATTTAAAATATCTATGTTTATACATTTTAAACCCCTTTAAGACACCAGGAAACATAACATCATTAGATCCCTGTAACCATGTTGTTGACGTTCACATTGTTGAGCTGATAGTTCTCAACATTATGGCATTGGCATCTCAGAGGAATCTTTCTGCAGCAGATCGGATGAAGTTCTGTTAAATAGGTGTTGAAAAGCTCATCTCACTTTCTCGACTGAGTTATTTCCAGAGCAAGTGATAAAATGGCTGTTACTTTTCAACGCTGCTGACTTTGGTGCTATAAAACTCATGATGGGCGTTTCCTACTCAGCGATTACACGATTTTCAATGAAAGAGTGAATTCATGAACAAATGTAAAAATGAATCAATCGGTCAATGCATCATAAAAATCAATGCATTCTAAAAATAGATTTATTTATTAAATTAAGAGTACACTTTGCCTGTTTCTGTCTTTAGGATAATGTTGATCTGGGCGATTTGATGTTTTCTCTTTGCTTCCTGCCTACTGCTGGACGTCTCACCATCACCATGATCAAAGCAAGAAATCTGAAGGCCATGGACATCACTGGAGCTTCAGGTGGGCACTGTAAATCAAGGATTAAAGCACTAAGGCGGTTTGCATAGCTTTATTTCTGCATACAGAAATGTACTTGGTATTATGATACATTTAAAAATGTATATTTCAAAATTTAAAGTTTGACCTACTTTACAGAAATGATTGATGATCATTAGATTGTACTAGTATTTATACATATACTACATCTCATATCCATGTTTTAAACTAATGTTACTTTGTTTTGAGCTCAAAAAGATTGTTCCTACAATGAAGTGGGGACAGACTCAGTAAAGCTCAAAAACAATGTAAAACTACAATAAAAGCATGACATCTGACTCGTTAATTCTGCAACTTAACATTTCATTTGTACAGCAATATAATTGTTGACTTTGAAGATGTATTCGATATATTTATTATATATTTGCTTTTTTAGTTTGTCATTTTCACAATATACTAAAACTATATACTTTCCACTTGAACTCTAGATCCGTATGTGAAGGTTTCTTTGATGTGTGATGGTCGCAGACTGAAAAAGCGGAAAACCTCAACTAAAAGAAACACATTGAACCCGGTGTACAATGAGGCTATAGTGTTTGATGTCCCTCCAGAGAACATCGACCAAATCAGCCTTCTAGTAGCTGTTATGGACTATGATCGGTGAGAATTGTCTGTTTGTCTTTCGTGTCTAGCATACAGAACATACAGAAGTATAAACTGAAAGGTGAAAATAATGTTAGATTTAGTTTTAAAGCTAAGGTCTAAATTAAGAAAAATAGCTTCATGTGAAGTTTTTTTTTAATCAAACCACTTTTATCCACACAATTTTGATTGTAATATTTTCTCTGTAATTTGATGGGTATAATAGTAATGTGTTGTACAACATCTTTTTAAATGCATTTTTTTTTCATTGATTTTGGTCTTATTGACATAATGCTTAATAATTATTCATATGGAGTTTGTTTGGAAATAATCCTATATGTAAAAATATAATTTTGTGAACAAATCTGTTCAACATAAAATTGTTGTCCTTTTCTGTTTAATGGATTGAGGTATTACTGTGTAACATTGTATTTTGACACATCACCTGTTAATATCACCTATATCTATACTTTATAATTGTTTAGGCGTTAAAGTGATAGTTCACCCAAAACTGATATTCCGTCATCTCATAAAGATTGTCACTCATTTTTAATGTAAATCCAAGTGCTTTATGCTAAATGAGGAAGTTTTTTTCTCAATAAACCCTTTCAGTCTCTTTAAAGAAGTTTGCCAAAGACATAGATGTCAAATACATATAAACAACCCCCCCACCATTAGATGGTAAGACAATCAACAGGGCCTAGGACAGAAAAACTGTGGAGCGTTTTTCAATATGTTTCATATTTTCTCAGAAATACAGTCCATCCATTTGGGTGAAATTGCTTGTCGACATCATCTGAGATGTATCTTAAAATGACTTAAAACTGCTTTGCTTCCTTGCAGTCTTGCTTTTACTGTTTTTTACAGAACTATTTGTAATGAGAGTATTCTGCTTTTTTTCACAGTGTTGGTCACAATGAGGTCATAGGTGTGTGTCGAGTAGGTAATGATGCTGAGGGTTTGGGCAGAGAACACTGGAATGAGATGCTTACCTACCCACGCAAACCCATCGCACACTGGCACCCTCTGGTAGAGGTAGGACCGATTTAGATTTTTTTATCACTTCTGAAACCCACAAGCTTTTTGTTTTGATTGAGCATCTTGTCTGGAGTTTGAGTCAGACAATCACAGGGAAAATTACAGTACCCTTATATATAAGGCCATTATATAAATAAAAACAGCATATGGAAAAGTATTTGAAGTATTTTAAAATATGTGTTGCAAATCTAAGTATGTTACATACTTTTATGTCTCTGTCTATACATTATTTTAATATATATTTGATTTCTGCGTGGGATGCCCATAGGCCACCAGTGGAAAAGCTCTGAATGTGATAGTAGTAAAATACTCTAATACTTGCCTCAAAAGACAGGTCAAGCTTATTATTCTTAAAATAACAACCCAATTTAAAATCACTTAACAAATGAGAAGCTAATACTTTTAAAATTGTTGTTGGAATAGTCCTCACATAGTGTAGGTAAACTCAGCATGCTTGTTTTCTAGAATGTAGCCATACACTATGTTACTGTATGTCTCTGTTGAGGTGTTGTTTAAAAACAAAACTGTAGGATGTGCATATTAGGTTGTCAGGCTAGTCAACAATGACATCTCATTATCTGAAAAAGCTGTTCTCTACATCTCTTGGGCTTTTCATTTGTCACAGAGTGCTTGACTATTTTAAGCTTCACTGAAAAGCCCACATTGGAGTTAATACACACTCCATTTTTTCCAGCTTTGCAAATGTTCACTCAGTGCTGTCCTCAATGTGACCATGCCTTCTCATCATCAAAGAACAATTCAATCCAGAGTTGTACTCTGATTTTGAGCCTTTGATGTCATCACTTCTAGAATAGTTTTTTGTTGCCGTGTTCAGAGTTGAAATTAGCACACAGTGCTCTGAAAGGATGGAAAAGAAACAGCAAAAAAAGAGGTCAGAATACCTGCTTACCTTTACTTGGCCAAGACAATGTGTTTACTGAAAAGAAGGCTTCTGTGAAAGCCTAATCTACTTGTTAAATCGTAATGTAAGTAATACAAGCATCTACTCATTTCAAGTGAAGCTACTATTTAAGAAGCCTCCGACATTAATATTTTAATGTTTAATATTGCCATCAGGGATTTCACTATGGAGATAAAGTAGTACAGTAGTTTACAGCACGTCATGAGTGTATCTTAGCATTTCTATTGTTTGCCTATGGCAACTGATTGAGCGTTTGGACCCTGAACCGGTGGTGCATGACGTCAGTCTTAAAATGTGGATATAACCCTATATAACAAATAAAATGTAAGAAATAAAAGAGCAATTTACGTGAAGACGTTTCTTATGCTCGTTTATTATTTCTCTGTTGGTTGGAAATTCTGAAGCCAAATGTAATTGATTATTTAGCATCATAAATCTGATCCTAGTCCATATCGCTCCTGTAAATGATGTCCTGTTAAATTGAACACCAAACATTAAAATAATGATAATAGCTTTCTTCCTATGTTAGTTGTCCTGTCTTGATATTTAAAAAGAAAAAAGATTCACATCGGAAATGTCAAAGGTGAAATGAAAAGACAACAGCTGATGTTAAGGAATGGTTACCATGAATAGTCATATTTAGATTAAAAAATATATCCACTGCTTCGTATGTAGCACTGTAGGGAAAAGACACATGAAATTCACATGTACAAAAAACACATGTGATCACACATGAAATGTGTTTTTGGAGCACTTTTGTGTGATTCCAATGTGAATTCCCGTGTGAAACCCAAGGGATAACATTTCAAATCACATGTGCAATACGTGGTGACATGTAGTCCACATGTGAAAAACGTGAAATTTGTGTCTTTTTTGTAAGGGACAAATGATCTATATCTCCCACAGCAGATGGTTTTGAAGGCTGAGGTGAAAAGTGCTTTTTGTCTTTTAAATGAGCAAAATCTTTAAGCGTACACTCCCACCTTACATATCTTACACCTACAGTGAGGGAAATAATAATTTGATCCCCTGCTGATTTTGTAAGTTTGCCTGCAAAGAAATGAAGGGTCTATAATTTTTATGGAAGGTTTATTTTATAGAGACAGAATATTAAAACAAATCAGGGGAAAATGTTACATAAAGGTTATAACTTGATTTGCATTTCAGTCAGTGAAATAAGTATTTGATCCCATATCAACCAGCAAGAATTCTGGCTCCAAAGATTGGTTATGTACCTACACTCTCAGAAAAAAAAGTACAAAACGGTACCTTTAAGAAACAAAAGCTTGTCACTGGGGTGGTACCCTCAAAGGTACATTATTGTACCTTGGGTCAGGGGAGCAAATTTGTACCTTACTTGTTTGTACTTTCTAAGGGCCAATACTGTACCTTTGAGGATCAATAATATACCTTAGACAAAGGTACAATAAAGTACCTCTGGAAAAAGGTACAATTTTGTCCCATTAAGGTACCGCCCCAGTGACAAAGCCATTTTGTACCTTTAGGTGGCAAAAAAGTTCCTTTTTAATCCTTAAGGAGTGAAAGAAAATATAGGCAAACAACAACTAACTGAATTTTACTGTAGGTTTATTTTAGTCCATATATGGAAAACGGTTTAATTCACAGATTCAATAATAATTAATCTCACAACCATACAATGTAACGTCCCAAAATAAAATGGCACAATGTTTAGGATGTCATGTCTGATATAAAAAAAACATTTAAAAAAATTAAATACATTTTTTAAGAAGCATTTCATTGACCAACTGACAACTCCATACTGCCACTCCAAAAACAAAACAGTGATATAAGAGAATAGATACAGGGAATAACATAACGATTGCCTTCTTCGTCCTTTAAGAAAGGGTATTTCAAAATCAGGGCCTTACACACATTCACGTAGTCATCATTGGTCAGAAACCTGAAACAGCGATGCAAAAGAAGGTGAGGAATGCAACATCAGACATAGTATTAATAACTCAAATGCCGTGATCCAGTTGGGTTGCAAAACTTACATTTTGATCAGGGCCATGGTTTCATACAATGTTCTTATGATTTTGTTGTGATCGGATCTCTCCATTTTGCATGGCGGTTTTTGGTCCAACTTTGTCTGAACATCTCTGGGAAATTTAGGAATGATGAAAGCTGCTGGGAAGGCTGATGATGGGATGGCATGACTATGATGAAATAAAACAATTTCATCTTAAAATGTTGGCAAATTAACCACACAGTAACAATACATGTTAAAGTCCTGCAGAGTAAACGATACTTCATTAAAAGTGTGGAAGTATCATCAGGAAAATGTAGTTAAACATTAAACTACCAGAGCCAGGTGAATTCAGATCCAGATAAAAAACTTATTGATTGGTAACCTTAAAGCCATATTATATTGCTATGAGATATAGAGTTATTTTCCATGGTTCTACTTAGGCCTAACGTTATAACAATGACATAACATTACTGTTACCGGTACCTTGATTCCGGTGTAGCCTTCTCTGAATGTACCGGGACAGGCTCGAGGGTCAGTGTCACGGTTTTCTTTCCACTGCTGAACAAATCGGTTAAATTTTGCTTGCTTCTTAAACGATCCTTCAAAGAGTTGGTCTGGACTTTGAGAAGCCCTAATATCCATATAAAAACACATTGAAAGTATTAAGGCGTAGCTAACGTTACCTCATTAGAGACGCAAGAAATGCGTCTCTCTCTCACACACACAGCCCTGAATATTAATATAATCATGTAACGTTAGGCCTATCTTATTTCTTTTCCAGGACAGCGTGGAAAGTATTGAAATAAGTTAAAACCATTAATGATAGTAATCGGTTTATTTTTTATAACAGCAGCTAACGTTAGTAATGTTAACGTTATTGCTACTCGAAAGGGAGGTTAACCGTTGGTCGGTTCTGTCAGTTAACCTGATGTTGTAATATAACGTTAGTCTTACATGGTTTTACGAAGATGGTCTAAAGACAGTTTAATTAGAAAATAAAGACTTTTAAAAAATAAAGAATTTCAGAACAAAACTGTTGGGTGGGAAAAACGTTTTTTTCCATCGTTCTCCTCTGACGCAGTCCACCTAGCTAACGTTAAGTCAGAACACAATACTTTTCGGCGGCAAAAATGCTTCTCATCCAACTCTGACGCAGTCGTTTTATAGCTAACGTTGAAGTTAGCTCGATGGTGAACTGTAGCTAAGATAGTACTTATAATAATAGTATGTGGAATGGCAATATGAGACATAATACTGCTAATGTTTAAACTAACTAGTTAACGTTAATAATGGCAATCGTCAATGTCGAGTCTAGCAAGCTAATGTTGACAAAGTATGAACTTGGCTAGCGTTTACATTAACAGTAAAAGTTAACTTCCAACTTTTAATTAACACCACAAACACTGATTAAAAATTAAAATACTTTACCTTTGAATTTACGTCTCTCCTCTTCAGTGACCTCAATCCCAAAATGAAATAACTCCGTGATTAAATCCTCCGTGGATAAATATCGATGCGCCATCCTCCCGAATTTGATCGACACTGACAGAGACTGACAGTTGGAATCACTGTCGATTCACTCATGTATCCTTCCGCGCTGTAATATTTATGCTTCTGCCGAGTCGAGCTCTGGCCTGTAGCTAGATCCTTTCAATAGAACAATTATTTGTCTGTTTCATTCTAATATAAATAGGGTAAAGGGTTTGAAAATCGAATTCTTCAACACTGTTTGTGAATATAAATAATTACATAATCCTCATTAACATGATTAAAAATTATTCAAAGGGACACTACACACACACACACAAAAGAAAAAAACATTCTGATTTATTTTGCCCATATCTCAAAACTTTACAGTTAATTTGGTTTAACAATTATTGAGTTATTGAGTTTGATAGTATAGGTTAACTTGTGTTTCTATATTGAGAGATGACATTTTCAGCATACACTAATTCCTGCCATTTTACATTTAAAAATTAAGGTACAAATATGTAAGGGCCAAATATGTACCTTACACCTCGGAAAGCCCACAATGCACAATGGAAGGTACACAATTGTACCTTAAAGGTGCACAATTGTACCTTAAAGATACATTTTTGTACCTTTATGGGTACATATGCAAAGTTTGTACCTTAGGGAACAAAAATGGACCTGTATTGTACCTCTTTTTCTAACAGTGTATATGGACCGCAGATTAGTCCTGTCACTTTAAGTAAGTACGCATAAGTCAGCTTGTTTTGCATAACAAATGTATAAAAGATGAGACAACTGTTGGTGCGATTATTTGGAAATAGAAGAAATAAAAAATAACTATTAATTGGCCTTGATCTGGACCTCCCTGCAAGATATCCGCAATGGGGTAAAGGTGATCATGAGAAAGGTTAAAGATCAGCCCAGAACTAAATGGAAGAAGCTTGTCAATGATTTCAAGACAGTTGGGACCGCAGTTAGCAAGCACCCGCAAGGTCCTACTGCCCAAGAAGGCCTTTGAAGTTTGACAATGAACATCAAAATGATTCAGAAAAGGCTTTGGCAAAAGTCCTGGCACTGCTGTGAGACCAAAATGGACTCCTGTTTTCGGAGGGAGAGAAATGATGACTATGACCCCAGAACACCATCCATACAGAGAAGCACAGTGTTGGAAACATTATGCTTTAGGGATTTTTCTCTGCTACGGGTACAAGATGATTTCACGGCATTGAGGGGCTGAGGGACACTAAAATCTTGGACGAAAACCTCCTCCCCTTAACTAGATCACTGAAGATGGGTTGTGGATGTCCCATTAACATGACAAAGACCCAAAACATAATGCCAAGACAACCAAAGAGTGGCTTAAGGAGAAGCACCTTAAATGTCCTAGCCAGTCTCTAGACCATATTCCTAAAGAACATTTGTGAAGGAGGCAAAAGGCCCGGTTATACTTGAGTTTCCACGTCATTGTCCGTCTCGCGCACAAACGCGTCCGCAGAGCTTTTTGCACATACTCATCACAGATAAGCACGGATGTCCGGTTTTAACACATGCACAATATAAATTAGTATGTGTGCTCTACCAGACCGTCAAAGGGAAGCGCTGAGTCGCATTATTCACAGCCCCACTCCAAATTAAAGATTGAGAAAGTGTTTTCGCCATTGCCATTAACAATCCGAGCAAATAGCAAGACAACAAGAACAACAACCAAACAGTATGGAGAAGGATATGCTTCTTAGCTTAATGTTCGTGGTTTTAGCATGTTGAGTTTTTATCATTCTTCTTCGATAACGGGACACTGCAAACTTTCTGTGTGTGTATTGACACCTAGTGGACTAGTGCACTTTTTTGCGCATGTGCTGTTGTAAGCGGCACGTCAGTGCGGTCACAAAAAATGGGCTGCACGCAGACGGGCTTTGCGGACGACCACAGACCCTTCTGATGACAAAATTTGCGTCATGCGGACAGACATACTTCGCGATTTAAACTCCAATTTGCTGAGAAACCAGCCAAGTCCAAAGAGGAGTGGACTAAAATGTATCCAGACACATGTGCAAACCTGGTGACCAATTATCAGAAATGTTTTACCTCTGTGCTTGCCACAAAGTTATTTTTTTCCGGGATCAAATACTTATTTCACTGAATGAAATGCAAATCAATTTATAACCTTTATATAAAAAAAATCCCCCAGATTTTTTAGACATATTCTGTCTCTATCAGTTAAAATAAACCTAACATAAAAATTATAGACCCTTCATTTCATTTCAAACTTACAAAAATCAACAGCGGATCAAATTATAATTTGCCTCACTGTAGGTGTAAGATATGTAAGGTGGGAGTGTACGCTTAAAGATTTTGCTCATTTAAAAGACAAAAAGCACTTTTCACCTCAGCCCTCAAAACCATCTGCTGTGGGAGATATAGATCATTTGTCCCTTACAAAAAAGACACAAATTTCACGTTTTTCACATGTGGACTACATGTCACCACGTATTGCACATGTGATTTGAAATGTTATCCCTTGGGTTTCACACGGGAATTCACATTGGAATCACACAAAAGTGCTCCAAAAACACATTTCATGTGTGATCACATGTGTTTTTTGCACATGTGAATTTCATGTGTCTTTTCCCTACAGTGCTACATACGAAGCAGTGCATATATTTTTTAATCTAAATATGACTATTCATGGTAACCATTCCTTAACATCAGCTGTTGTCTTTTCATTTCACCTTTGACATTTCCCATGTGAATCCATTTCCCATGTGAATCCATTTCCCAAGCTGACTTATGAGTACTTTCTTAAAGTGACAGGACTAATCCGCGGTCCATATAGGTACATAACCAATCTTTGGAGCCAGAATTCTTGCTGGTTGATATGGGATCAAATACTTATTTCACTGACTGAAATGCAAATCAAGTTATAACCTTTATGTAACATTTTCCCCTGATTTGTTTTAATATTCTGTCTCTATAAAATAAACCTTCCATAAAAATTATAGACCCTTCATTTCTTTGCAGGCAAACTTACAGATTCAGCAGGGGATCAAATTATTATTTCCCTCATTAATTTTTTTCAAGCATGACTAAGATATTAAAGTCTGTGACATTAAATAAAATGTTCGAGTCAGATTTATCATTGTTGATTTGTATTGCACTGTCAGGGTTTACTTGTATATCATTGTTACTTGTAGAAGACCTGTCAGGCTCACATTTTACCCCAAAAAATTATGGTAATTATATTACTAAATAAGACATGTATATTAAAGCATGTGACTTTAGTTACTCAATGGCTAACTGCTTAATTGCTAACTAAGGGTAGCATTCCTTTCAATTTCAAAGTCAAAAAGCATGCACACAAAAAAATTAAGTACATTTTTCCAACAAAACATTATTTTGAGTTTTTATTGTGTTGTATTAACTTATTTTTTTGTTGTCTTTTGTAGCACACAATACAATTGTGTTTATGTTTTACTTGTGATCCGATTGACCAAAAGGATCTTAATACCAGGTATAAACAGCCCCCGAGGGAGCTGTGACAGAACCAGGGTGACTAGGACTTTGTTCTGCTTTACTCTTTGCAGTATCACAGCACCGGAGGTGGAAGCCAGGGGGGTTCCTGTAATTCCCTGAAGGGCCCACCATCTCCATAGCCTGAGGAAGTCCATGGTCTCATCTTCAGACCTACTACAGGATTCATACACAAGATGTTCTGCTCTGGGATCCAGAGGCCCAGGAACAGAGACCTCCAGATGGCTGGTTCTCACAACGAAGAAAGGGCCGTGCTGTTATCAACCCGTGCACCTGGAGGCCCTTCCACTGCATGGGGACAATGAATGTTTCAGATGCATGTTGAGTGGTCACATACTGTATGGTTATTTTGTGCTACTCATGGTGAAATGGAAAAGAATTTAGTGGAAAAAGTGCAGAGTATTTTATGTTGTTCTCCAAGTTTCGATCCAAATTAAGTGTTTTCTAAATCAGTACTGGTATATGATTTTGAATGGAGTGTCGATGTTTCACTCAACGCTCTCAAGGTCAGATTGTGAATTTCCCTTTTTGTATTTATTTACCCGCTCTCCCCATCACAGCGCATGGATGTGTGTTTTGGTGTGGTACAGTTCAAGATGTTCTCTGTTTCTGTTTGAAATGCTCTGTGAATTTCGTCAAAAAGTCTTGGTGGTGAATTGTTTACAGACATTGCAATTAGTAAAATGTTATTTCTCATGTTATTAAACATTTATTTCTTACAAAGCCAAGCTTCTTGAAATACAATTACTTCAATGGATATTCAGTTTATTTCTACAGTATACGGCAGGTAGAGAACTATGATGGATCATATCCATCTGAAACTAGATATCATTTGTAACAAATAATATTATTATTTCTTATTATCTGGATAATTTGTAACAAATTCAAACCTGGAACAAGTATAGAGACAGTGGAGTGATACATTAAAACACACAAGTGCCAGTCAAGATGAGGGGATGATCTATGGAGCGATTTTAGTCTCATTAATTATTCACGCGTAAAACAAGATACACACGTGCGTAAACAGTTTCGCATGCATAAAATCTAATTTACGTGCACATAGTATATATTTACATTTACGAAAAGCAATTCACGTGCGTAAAACAAAACTATTTTCTCACAAAGTACGTTTCGCAAACATACAACTGCGCACAAAACTTTCGAAAGGTTAAAATGTACACGTTTGTCTTGTTATGCGAATTTGCAAATCGTCACTCACGTGTGAATCGCCTTGGACGTGTTAGGGATGTGCACATCGATGCTGCAGTATCGATATATCGATACTCAAAAGTTGCTATTTAGGTATCGATACTTTTAGAAAAGTATCGATTATCTGGTTAATTACATTAATAGTTTCAGCGTAACTAAATGTTGTTAGCTCTGTGCATGCCGATCAGTGACACTATGCTATGAAAGTACTAGCTCTCGCGACGGTTTGACGTCACACACGGATCGGTCTCCGGCTGCGCAGCGCAGTCACATTGACGTGCTTTTCAGGTACGTACACGTACACAACACGCATGGATTGCACACTTCCGCATTTAACAGAGGTCAGAGGAGAGAATTGCACGATGGCTGAGAATAGGAAGCGAAGTGTGGTGTGGTGCTACTTTTCAACAGTGGAAAAGAGTATTGCACGATGCAATATCTGCGATAAAAAAGTGGCACACAGCAGTAATACTAGCAACCTTTTTAAACATTTACAAACGACACACCCTGAAACCTATAAAGAGGCTGAACAAAAACAAGCTGCCCAGTCTTCCTCTGCCCAGTCTTCCTCTGCCCAATCTCCCTCTGTCCGACAAAAGACGTTACAGGAGAGTTTCCAGGGAGGGAAAACGTATCCAGGTACAAAGAGCACAGTCATTAGTTAACTTAATATATGTACTCCCTCTGTGTTGTTGCCAATATGCAAATAATATACGTGTGTGATAGCGCGTGTGTGTGTGAAGTGACCAAATCAAGTAAAGGGTTTATTTGCCAAAACAGATAACTTCATAAAATAATATAAATAACTTTTTTTTATTATTACTTAATCAATTCAAACCACCTGCAGTTTGATATATATTCATTGAAATGCACAATAAATAAAAAACATGATCTCTGAATTTAGAGTTCAGAGAATCATATTTTCAATCATATACTGTGTGATTGTGTGTAATGGAAAACCTTTACACTTTTCAGATGATTCCCAAAGAGCACGAGACATTACAAGGAGCCTGGCAAAAATGATTGTTACTGACTTGCAACCAGTTTCAATTGTTGAGGATGCAGGTTTTCGTCATTTTATGAAGGTTGTTGATCCCCGATACAATATCCCGGGTAGGAAATCCTTAATGTCTACTGAAATTCCAAAGCTCTATGAGCAAGCCAAAACCACACTGAAAGACTCCATCCTATCTGCAGACAGTGTGGTTTTAACAAGTGACATGTGGACATCAAGAACAACTGATGCATATTTGACTGTTACAGGACATTTCATTGACAACAACTGGCATATGCAGGCTTGCACACTTGAGACAGTCCATGTAGCTGTACAGCACACAGCACAAAATATATCTGAGGTCCTCACAAAAATATCAGATAACTGGGGCATTACCAGCAAGGTCCTCGCTGTTATTACTGATAACGGAGCCAATATGGTTTCAGCTGTGAGAAAAACCCAGTGGAAACACATTCCATGTTTTTCACACACCCTTAACTTGGTGTTGAAAGACGCCATCAAGGCAGAGACAAATTTGGAGTCGTTCCTCGAGAAATGTGGTGCTATTGTTCGGTTCTTCCACCACAGCACCAAAGCATCTGACAAGCTGAAGGAAGTGCAAATTCAGTTGCAATTGCCAGAGCACAAACTAATTCAAGCAGTAGAGACCAGGTGGAATTCGGTGTTCTACATGCTGGAGAGACTGATAGAGCAAAGGCAAGCTGTTATAACAGCACTTTGTCTTCTTGGAAGGAACACCTTATGCTTGAATGAAGAAGAATGGTCCCATATCAGCCAAGCAATTGAAGCCCTCAGGCCCACTAAGGAAGTTTCAGCCGAGCATTATGTTACCATTTCAAAAGTCATACCTCTGGTCTCTCTTCTCCAAAATGCAGCCGTGTCTGCCGGGCAGAAGGGTAACACTTTGGCTGTACAGCTTGCAACACAATGCAAACGGCGCTTTGAAAACATTGAGCACAACTTTACTCTTGCAGCCAGTACTTTTTTGGACATTAGGTTAAAAAATGTTGTGTTTTGTGAGTTTGGAAATGTGGAGAACATCAAATCACGGCTAATCATTGAGATGCAAGCGCTGAACAGACAGGCGACTACCAATGAACCCCCCTCTGCATCATCCACCCCTATGGGAACAGCCTTGTTAGTGCCACACAAGTTAGCTGCTGCAAACACTGAAAGGAAAGGTGCAGACTGTTCAACATCCAAGGGAGGATTATGGCAGGAGTTTGACACACGTCTATTGGCTTTTCAGGGGAATCGCACAGCCAATACAGATGCATACGTTGAAATGTGCAGATATATGGAAGAAAAGGTGATTCCAAGAAGTCAGGATCCTTTGTTGTGGTGGAAAAAAAAGGAGAACACGTTTCCACTGCTCAACATTCTGGCGAGAAAATACCTTGGAATTGTAGCAACCTCTGTTCCATCAGAGAGGCTGTTTTCCAAGGCCGGAGAGACAATTAGTCAGAGGCGAAATCGTCTGAAACCCAAAAATGTTGACATGTTGCTTTTCTTAAACGCCAATCTACAACTTAAAGATTAAGAATTCTTAATCAGCAATTGAAGGGAAACAGAAGTTAAAGTTTGCACAGTTTATGATGTTTGTTAAAAGTGAGTTAATCAATATCTTTTTTTTTCAAAATACAGTATTATAGTTTAAACAAAGTGTTAAAGCCTAAAGAAAATGGCCTGTTGTGAAAATATGCAAATTTCTTGTTGGTGGTATTTTTGTTTATTTTATTAAGATTTATGTTATTTAATCAATATTTTTGTAAGGAGGTTGTTGAAACATTTTATTTATTTGTTTAAATTACTTTTTTAATAAATGTGTTATTAATAGCCACTACAAGTATATCATTTGTCTTTTATTGTAATCATATTTTAATTAAAAAAATAATATCCTTCATCAGTATCGGTATCGGTATCGATATCGGTAAAATTTCAAGAAAAAGTATCGATATCGTATCGCATCAAAAAAAAGTGGTATCGCCCATCCCTAGGTGTGTGTTTTTTGAGACTCTCCTGGCAACGCAACCCCTCCCATGTGGGTTGTCGTACTCTTTAGCCAATCAGATTCAAGCTCACCATTCAACCAATCACAACCCCAAGAGGGCGCAGGACTCAAGGAAAACGGCTCTGCGCAGATCGATTGTACTTTTCCAAGTTTTAATAAAGGTGTTCAAGGTTGTTCCTGGCACAACAACGGTGCACATACATGAATTACAGACTTTATTTCACTTACACGTGCATCCCGCTCTTCGTCTGCCATGCTTGATTGTGGTGTGATTAACGTGCGGTTTTCCTTGAGTCCTGGGCCCTCAGTGGGTTGTGATTGGTTGAATGGTAAGCTTGAATCTGATTGGCTAAAGAGTACGACAACCCAGATGGGAGGGGTTGCGTTGCCAGGAGAGTCTCAAAAAACACACACACACGTCCAAGGCGATTCACACGTGAGTGACGGTTTGCAAATTCGCATAACAAGACAAACGTGTACATTTTAACCTTTCGAAAGTTTTGTGCGCAGTTGTATGTTTGCGAAACGTACTTTGTGAGAAAATAGTTTTGTTTTACGCACGTGAATTGCTTTTCGTAAATGTAAATATATACTGCACGTAAATTAGATTTTATGCATGCGAAACTGTTTACGCACGTGTGTATCTTGTTTTACGCGTGAATAATTAATGAGACTAAAATCGCTCCGTTATCAAAATCAAGTATTCCAGAGAACAGTAAATGATCAAAGGTTAAGCGTAAATTTAACTGATATATTTTTGTATGACTGTATCAAAACTTTGAAGATAATGTTAACTTGTATACTGTACGGACAGCTTTGAAGCATCCTCAGAGAGAATTTGAAAACATCTGTTAGATTCAAAAGATGTGTGTAGGTAAAAAGCTTTGTTATAGATATCAATATGATAACATAAATATCCATAAGTATTCAACATTACAAAAGTGTTGACTTAGTACATTCACAAACCTGTGAGAGAATTGATATATTTTCACTGCAGGAACTGCTGATATATTGATCTACATTTGGTAAAACCCACAGCCATTTCCTGTCATGACTCTAGAGATGATGCAGCTGGTCTCAATCCCCCATTAGTGACTGGGAGACATTTGGTCTCTCTCGTTTGGTCGTTATGATTCTATTATGCTCATTATAACAGCTGTGATGAAAACGTGGTGTTATGTGTCCAAGAGAAGGTGCGACTCATGTCAGATGGGTTGTATTGATGGAGATTGATTTAGCTATTCATTGATCTGTTTGCGTTGTTGCCAATCGCACTCCATTTGTTCCTGTGAGTACACAGGGGGCTTGTACCAATCTGAAACGCCTGTTTCCTCTCTCTATATACAGAATGCATTCAGACAATCACAAAACACAGTATCTTAAATACTTAGGGATATTCCTACTTGACTCCTAATCACCAGGGGTCTCATTTATGAAACTGTGCATAGGATCCTTACTCAAAGTGTATGTTACATTTATACATTTTTTACATTTGTGCATTTGGCAGACGCTTTTATCCAAAGAGGGATAGTTTACCCAAACATGAGTCTGTCACCATTTCCTCACCCACTTGTTATTTCAAACCTGTATGACAAATCAAGATAAAATTGTCTTATCCTGCGCCCATTCACTTGCATTGGTTTTGTTTCCATACAAAATAAGTGAGTAGGGAACAGCACTGTGAACTATGGTTGACAGTCATGGTTTACCCCAAAATTAAATCAGCCTCACAAATATCACAAAATTTGTCCATTTGAAGTAAACCTGGTCCATATTCTCATAATTTGGGGAATTGTCTGCATGGTATAAATATGTGGATACAATGAAATTGATTTTAATAATAAGTTTTACCTAATAACCTCTCTTTGCATGTGAATGTTTTAAATAATCCAACAGCAAGTAAACATACCATATACAACCTCAGTTTGAGGCAGTCTTATACTCTCTTGACTAGGTGCAGTCTAAAAGTAAGGCCATATTTTTTCTTGTGGCTTCATCTACAGTACTCCCTCTAATTTCACCTGCAACCTAACAAAAAACAAGATTAGAACAAGTCAACACAAAGAATGAAATCGAATAAAAAGCTACAGCACTGAAAAAATTCTGCAGTGTATGTGCGAAAATGTTAATGAACCTGCTAAATGGTCACGTTATGTTAGAACATACCACTTGTTTGTATAAAGTAGTTCATTCACTACATTCTCTGTTACGTGCTCCACACAATAATGATCGACGGAATCCTCCAATGGTTCATTGAGGGCAGGTTCCAAATCAAAATCCAGTGGTTGTTCAAATTCATTCTGTTGTGTAACAAGAAAAAAATGGGTAGCAACTATATTTTCTTCTTCTTTGATCTCTAAAACGGCATTACTTCCTTCAGAAAAAGGCGTTGTATTTGTGTAAAACTATTTGTATAATCCCTTCAAAAATGTTTCAGCTAAAACAAAAAACTGTTTAAACTGTTTCACTACAGTTAAAAAAACATGGTTAGCGCAACATAATCATGGTTACGGATTTGCCAATAGTATCTGTAGTAGGGTTCGTGGTTTTGGAAGGAAGGAGACAGGGTCGGCGTGGCTTGTAAGAATCTCTTTTATTGATAAGCATAAAACACAAAGTAAAAGGAAATAATATTTAACTATGGCCTCCTGGCACGTAAGAATCTTTTCTCCGTTTCTTCTCCCAGCGTCGGCCCACCAGATCGCCAGGCATTCCTTCTCTATGGTGCTGTACATCGTCTCCCTCCTCGAGAGCTTGCGACTGATGTACAGCCCCGCTCCTCTCAGCGTACTCAAGACCGCATTTAGGTGCTGCATATGCCGCTGCCAATCATTGCTATAAATCACAATGTAATCCAAGTAAGCAGCGGCATATGCCGCATGTGGACGTGGAGGCTTTGGGAACCTCGCGCACGGCAAATAACAAGGGCTCCAGCCATTTATCCCAATTTTTGCCGTCCTCGTGAACGCACTTTCGGATCATGTTTTTTAAAGTACGGTTAAAACGTTCGACCAGTCCGTCCGTTTGTGGGTGATAGACGCTGGTCCGAATCATTTTCACCCCCAACAACCCGTATAGTTCGCGGATCCTGAACGTCGACATGAACGTCGTGCCTTGAGCCGTGAGAATCTCTTTCGGGATTCCCACGCGGGAGATCAACGAGAACAATTTGTTCGCCACGCTTTTAGCAGAAATATTGCGGAGCGCCACTGTCTCGGGGTATCGGGTTGCATTGTCTACAATGACCAATGCAAAGCGGTGCCCTCGTGCGGAACGCTCTAACGGTCCGACCAGGTCCATACCAATTCGTTCGAAGGGGACCTGGATTAAAAGAAGATGGCACAATGGTGCTTTTGGAGTGTCCGGTGGGTTAACCAGATAAAGAACAGCCAAAACAAATGGGCCGTTAAGAGATTCAGTGTTGTGGTATGCCCTAAGTGTCCTGCCATCGGATTAGCATGAGCCGCCTGAAAAAGCATTTCCCGGCGGCTCTTTGGAATGACCAATTGTGCTGTATCCTTCTTTGATTGAGCGTCTTGGGTCACTCGATACAACCTGTCCTTTATCATGGCAAAATATGGATATGTGAGCGGCTGTGCCGGTTGGGGAGACTGCCCGTCGATCGTGCGGACCTTCTCAAAGGCATTTTTCAGCGATTCATCTCGCGACTGATCCAGGGGAAAATCATCGCACGATGAGACGATGAGAGAATCCGTCATTCAAACGTGCTCCGTTCCCCTAAATCTGTCGTCGAGGGTCCCGGCTCTGCCTCTCCAAATTGCGCAACCACCCCTCTCCGCTCATGTTTATCCCCAGAGACACCGCACATAAATACCCTAATAACACACTAAAATCCGGCCAATTCATCCCCAAGATTAGCGGATGTCAGAGGTGTGAGTTAACAGCTACCTCAACTGTATGCTTTTTCCCCCTAAATTTGATCGCCAGGGCGACTAAGGGATAGCTCACCACCTCCCCGTGCACACACCTTATCTTAACCTCGCGGCCCGTATACAATCCCGTAGCTTGAATCACGCCTGAGTGGATCAAGGTTTGGTTGCAGCCTGAATCCACCAAGGCCTGATAAGTACCCCCCTCAATACTCACAGGTATTTGGGACAACCTTCATAACCGGACACGACCTGATGAAGTGGTCCGGGTCTTCGCACCACCAGCAGACCGGCCCAGGCCTAGCCGCTGCCCTGGTGGGCGGAAGTGGGCCAAAGGATTGGCGAGAAGAGGAGGAAGTGGGAAAACGGGAGGGCTCTGCCCCGCCGGTCATCCCCCCACGCCAGAGATCGGCCCTTATATCCGGTAGGAACCTTGTTGACGGGCTACCCTGAACATGGGCCGCTGCCTGCATCAACGGATGGGACCTAGGAGAGGGAAAAACAGGAAGGGAAGAGGGGAGGAGAGAGATCTAAAAGCCGCCGACCCCATGGCGCGCCGCCATGTGATCCTCTGCCAGCTGGACGGCCTGTATCAGCAACGTCGGCCGGTGGCAGTGGACCCACTCGGCAGGCATCCCGGAGCTGTTGGGCGAACACGAAGGGGTGGCCACTGTCCCCAAGCTCCAGCGACCGGAAACAAAGTCGCTGCTGCTCCGGGGTTCATCCGACCCGCTGGAGGACTGCCTTTCGAAGGTCCGTATAATCTTGGAGGTTCTGGACTGGCAGTAAGTGAGCAACGAGTTGGGCCTCCCCCAACAACAGTGGGATTAGCCGGGCCGCCCAGCTCTCGCGGGGCCAGCCAGATACCTCCGCGGACCTTTCGAAAAGGTCTATGAAGGCCTCCGGGGCCCCATTTTATGGAGCAGCACGGGAGTCGGAGGGTCGGTTGCTGCTGGTGTCGAGTAATCCAGCCCCGGAACAGCTCGTGGTCATCCGACTGTGCCTGGAAGAGCCTTTGGAATCTTACTTCCTGGTCTCCCTGTAGCGACAGCGGGCCTGATGTTGCTCCTGTTGGAGACCAGTGAGCGCCTGGATAACTTCCACAAACGGCGAGCTTGGAGGGTTCTGCATTGCGACGCCGTTCTCCTACCCTCCCGGGTTTCGGCACCAATGTAGTAGATTCAAAGTAGGGAAGGAAGGAGACAGGGTCGGCGTGGCTGGTAAGAATCTCTTTTATTGATAAGCATAAACAACAAAGTAAAAGGAAATAATATTTAACTACGGCCTCCTGGCAAGTAAGAATCTTCTCCGTTTCTTCTCCCAGCGTCGGTGCTTAATCTGCTTCCGTTTACCCAGCTCAACTCTTTCTCTTGAACCTCCCCTCGTGTTGGCTTTTATCCTCTTCCCGCCAGTAATTGTAATTACAGACAGGTGTTTACAATCGGCCTTTGACCTGCTTATTTCACGCCGATTTCCTGTCTCTCTCTCTCCAGACTCCCCCCTTGCCACGGTATCAATACACCAAAAACATGTTTACTGCAAATCAACCACAAAAAAACATTGTTAATTTTTTAAAGGGATTTGTAGTAACACCCGAATGCAAAGTGATGCAGATTTATATGAATATTATGCATGATAAATATTGCTGCAATATAATTATATTTTATGTACTGTTAAAAGTATATCAGCCTTTTTGTTTACTTTTCAAATAGATTTTTTTCCCAAGCTACCTTACAAGTAATCGTTTAACTCAACTCAACTTTATTTATATAGCGCTTTTTACAATTTGTATTGTTACAAAGCAGCTGTACATGAGACACATTGACTACAAGTAAAACAACTAAAGTCATACACCTGTAAAAACAAGAAAAAGGTGAAAACAACAAAAGACAGACATACAAATGCTCCACACACAAAATATGCATACATACTTACACCCATCGACATAGACGCAAACACACTCACACACACGCACAGTGAAAGCACACATTTGAGATAAAGCAGAGAGAACCACAGGTCAAATATTAAACGGACTATAAATTCCTATATGCAATATTAATCATTTAAAACTTCTGAATTCTAAAGCAGCCCCCCCCGGCCAGGCAAGTAGTGCAAAACAGTATGCAAACGGTGGCAAGGAACCCAAAACTCCAATCGAGAAAAAAAAACTCAGGAGAACCCAGGTCCAACCAGGGGATTCCAGTTCCCCTCTGGCAAAAGCTGCTGCAACTGCACAAGCTCAACAGTGCTTGTATACCAGGGCTAAATAAATAAACTTACTAATAAGCTAAATTATAGATTTAAGATTATCATTAAAAATCTAATAGCATTTGAAATTTTGTAGTGAAATCGTGTCAAGTCGCCGCGTCCTTTATCCAGCTCTATCATCTCAGCTCTTGTCAGGTCACTGTTGAGCTGAATTTGAAATTGAAGGAAAAAAAGGACTTTTATATATTCATCATTGTTAAATAAAGAGATTTAAGATCAAAAAGAGTGTAGCCTATTGGTAGTGAGCACAAAGTGCCACCTGGAAGAAACAAGGAAGCTGATTGGCCATTGAAACTGCACATGGCACATATATGCAGGTCTGTGTGATTACCAGCAGGCAGAGAGATCTTTTGGTAACAGTGGATTGCTTCTTCCACCCAAGTTGGTGGGTTTGGTGGTTGTAAAACCAAAAGAGAGAACGATTGTTCAAAGACTGCTGGGAAAGGCACAATGTGTTCATCAACTTTGAGATGCTACTGGTAGGACAAAGATTAATTTATTTAGTGACTGCAAATGTTGTGTATGTTTGGAAGTTGTTGTTAATGCTAGCAGTTTAGCATCCAACATGCTAATTGGACATGTGGCATGTGCATTTGCTTTTACATTGAATGTAAACTGGTAATATCTTCACAATGTTGTTTGTACTTTAATTAATATAATTGAATGTACATTTGCTTTCAACACTGTGTGTAGTGACTCATATATTTATATACATTTATTTATTTCTGTATAGGTTATTAAGCTAACCATCTGAAATAATCATTGAAACAAGTACAAGACCAAATCATTCTTGAGAAATGTCCAATAAATTGCTTCGATGATGAAGAATCAGATGTTTCGAGTTATTCCATGCACCCTCCAAAGTTGATTGAAGCCTTTTGTTTAAGTTTGGGCAGACATTGAGGCAAAGAACCCTAAGAACTTAACAGTCACCGCTTCCCATTCTCAGGTCTGCCATCAGGTCTGGGCATGAACTGCATCCTGCGGTAACCTTTGAACAAAGAGACAATACTTGCTGAGAGTAGAGCACTGTTCTGCACTCTTTGATACAACAAGTACATCATTTGTTGTTGGATGTGTTCCTGGTTCTGGTTGATCTAAATAATGCAGCCTAAATCCTCTGAGGATTAATATTTTGGAAATGTAGTGTATGCAAGATTGAAAAGATGCGTCTTAGTCTAGAATTAAACTGACAGAGTGTATCTGCCTTCGGACAGTGCAGGGAAGAATATTCCAAAGTTTAGGCGCTAGATAAGAAAAGGATCTACCACCTGCTGTCATGAACTATGTGACTGTTGTTCTTTTTTTGGTCATGTGGGGTCCTCATTGCTGCTTTTTTGTTTCATGCTTGTCACATGTCTCATGTTGATTTGTTGGGTTCACCTGAACCTCGTTTAGCTGCCCATAAAAGAGCACGGTCGTTTTGAGTTCTTTTGCTCAGTCTTGAGTTTACGTCGGTGCAGTCCTTTTGACTAGCCACTCTGTGAACTGCCTACAGAGTGGCTTCCACATGATTCTAGTTGTTACCAACCTTCTCTTGCCTGTTTCCTTGTTGGATGAGTAAAACCCTTGAACTGAGTTATTGTCTCTGTCTCTGCATTTTTTTAATCTAAACACACACCCTGGTGGCACCGAGGTAGTGCTCCTGCCTGTTACGCAGGAGACCCAGGTTCGATTCCACTCGAACGTGACAGCAAGACTGAGCCATGGAAGAAGATTCAGCAGAGACGCAGCAGACATCTTCCTCCAAAAAACCATCATTGGAACAGTTATATGCAGCGGTGGTTTGTCATGATACTACAGTACTTCGCCATGAGCAGCGGCTACAGACTCACGAGAGTGCCTTTGGCCGCCACGAACAACTTCTCCATGAGATCCATCAGACTCTGACCACATTAGTTAATCGTCCTTCTCTTTCTCCACCTCCCTCTGTGCCTCCAGCTTCACCGGCTCCAGCCCAGCCTGCCTACGAGCCTCGTCTGCCCACCCCCGAGAGATTTGATGGGGATCCAAGAGACTGCAGAGGGTTCTTGACCCAGTGTTCGCTTACCTTTGAGCTCCAGTCTTCCACCTTTCCTACTGATCGAGCTAGGATTGCTTACGTCATCACCCTCCTGACAGGAAAGGCCCGAGCTTGGGCTACCGCTATTTGGGAGCAGCAAGGTCCTTCCTGTAGCAGCTACCAGAACTTTACTGATGAGATGCGGCGAGTGTTCGACCATCCAGTCGGCGGAAGGGAGGCAGCCAACAGGTTGTTCCAGCTGCGTCAGGGCAACTCCAGTGTGGCTGAGTACGCTGTGCACTTTCGCACCTTGGCAGCAGAGAGCAAGTGGAATATGGAAGCACTCATTGCCACTTTCCATCATGGCTTGTCTAATTACATTAGAGATGAACTGGCGACAAAGGACCCCGCCACAACCCTTGAGTCCCTGATTGATCAGACTATTCGGCTGGACAACCGTATGCGAGAGAGGCGATGTGAACGACAACCGGAGCTTCAATCCATCCACGGAGCCAGTGCCCCAGCCCCAGGTCCACTGCAGTGGTCACAAGAAATCCGGAACTTGTCCTCTTGTTCTGAGGAACCTATGCAACTAGGAGGTACCCGACTTTCTCAAACTGAACGAAGTCGCAGGATAAGGGAGAGATGCTGTCTCTACTGTGGGAAGCCGGGTCACTTTCGCTCGTCTTGTCCTGAGCTTTCGGGAAAAGTGCAGTTCCGTCCAGGAGGGGGAGTACTGTGACGGGAGCGACTCTTACTCCCACAACTTCTACCACGTGTTTACAGATTCCAGTCACAATTTCCTGGGGAGATCAACATCACCACATCCTGCAAGCCCTCGTGGACTCTGGTGCTGCTGGGAATTTCATAGATTCCTCCCTAGCCAGTGACCTTAATCTCCCTGTAACCAAACTGGATCACCCTCTCACTGTGACTGCCCTTGATGGAAAACCCTTGGGTAAGGGTACTGTTGACCATATCACTACTCCTCTTTGTTTGACTGTGGCTGAGAGGCATCATGAGAAGGTCCAGTTCAACCTCATTCAGTCTCCCGAGTTCCCAGTCGTGCTTGGTTTTCCCTGGCTGTCTCACCATAGTCCCCACATCAATTGGTCTTCGGGAACGGTGGTTGAGTGGGGGCCTACTTGCCAAACTACCTGTCTTCTCTCTAGAATCTTACCCCCTGCTCTTAAGTCCCTTAGTCCTCTCGAGCTGTCCCGAGTCCCTTCCGAGTACCATGACCTGAGTAAGATTTTCAGTAAGAAGAGTGCCACGTCACTGCCCCCTCACAGACCCTATGATTGTGCGATTGACCTCCTTCCAGGTGCCTTTCCCCCACGTGGTAGAATCTTCTCCCTCGCATCCGCAGAGACCAAGGCCATGGAGGAGTATATCACATCCTCCCTAGAAGCTGGAATCATTCGTCCATCATCTTCTCCCGCTGGAGCTGGGTTTTTTTTTGTTGGTAAGAAAGATGGCAGTCTCAGACCCTGCATCGATTACCGCGGGCTGAACAAAGTGACTGTGAGGAATCGCTACCCTTTACCCCTAATGTCCTCAGCTTTTGAGTTGCTTCAGGGGGCAACTATATTCACCAAGCTAGACCTTCGCAATGCCTATCATTTGGTTAGAATTCGAGAGGGAGATGAGTGGAAGACAGCTTTTAACACTCCAACAGGACATTACGAGTATTTGGTTATGCCCTTTGGGTTAACCAATGCTCCAGCTGTCTTCCAAGCACTGATCAACGATGTTCTGAGGGATATGTTGAACAGGACTGTTTTTGTTTATTTGGATGATATCCTCATTTTTTCAAAGTCCCTACATGAGCATGTACATCATGTCAGGCTTGTTCTCCAGCGTCTTTGTCACAACAACCTGTTCGTGAGGCCAGAGAAGTGTGAATTTCATGTTTCCGAGGTGTCCTTTTTGGGATTCATCCTGTCCAAGGGGAATCTTCGCATGGATCCCAAGAAAACTCTGGCTGTACGTGACTGGTCTCAGCCCACCTCGGTCAAGGAGGTCCAGCGCTTTCTTGGGTTCGCAAATTTCTACAGGAAATTTATTAGAGGCTTCAGTTCAGTAGTGGCACCGCTGACCAACCTAACCAAGAAGCGATCGGGTCCTTTTGTCTGGTCTCCAGAGGCTGAGCGTGCCTTTCAAGCACTAAAGGTGAGGTTTACTTCAGCTCCAATCCTTACCTTACCTGACCCAGGTCTCCCTTTTGTGGTTGAAGTAGATGCTTCAGATACGGCAGTGGGTGCGGTCCTCTCCCAGCGTCTTGCAGACGGCAAGCTCCACCCTTGCGCCTTCCTTTCCTCTCGTCTCTCTCCCGCTGAGAAGAATTATGATGTGGGAGACCGAGAGCTACTAGCAATCAAGATGGCCTTGGAGGAGTGGCGGCATTGGCTTGAGGGAGCCCAGAACCCTTTCCTAGTGTGGACGGACCATAAAAATTTGGCATATGTACAGAAAGCCAGGCGTCTCAACCCTCGACAGGCAAGGTGGGCTCTTTTCTTCAATCGTTTTGAATTTGTGCTGTCTTATCGTCCTGGTTCTAAGAATCAGAAGCCGGACGCTCTATCCAGACTTTTTCAGAATACTGAACATGAGAACACACCGGCAACAATCCTTCCAGATTCCAAGATTGTGGCTCCTGTACGTTGGGGAATTGAGACTGTGGTACGACAAGCCCAGAGGACAGAGCCAGATCCTGGTAAGGGTCCTTCAGGACGACTTTATGTTCCTACCTCTGTGCGCACACCAGTTCTCCAATGGGGACATTCCTCTCAGTTGACTAACCATCCTGGCACAGGCAGAACACTAGAATTTTTAAAGAGGCGGTTCTGGTGGCCCAGGATGAATACTGATGTCAAGTTCTTTGTTGCTGCTTGTCAGGTTTGTGCCCAAAACAAGACCCCTCACACCCGCCCCCATGGCCTGCTTCACCCCCTGCCCATACCCAAACGGCCCTGGTCCCACGTCTCCATGGACTTCATTACGGGACTTCCCCCCTCTGAGGGTCACACGGTCATTTTGGTTATTGTGGACCGTTTTTCTAAAGCCTGCCGTTTTATCCCCTTACCCAAACTTCCCTCTGCTCAAGAGACTGCCAAACTCATGTGTCAGCAGGTTTTCAGAACATTTGGCCTCCCTCTGGACATAGTCTCGGATCGTGGGCCCCAATTCACTTCTCGCTTCTGGAGGGCTTTTTGTAAACTGATTGGGGCCACTGTCAGTCTCTCCTCTGGCTTTCATCCAGAATCTAATGGTCAAACGGAGAGGCTCAACCAAGATCTCGAGACCACTCTCCGATGCCTGGCCTCAACCAACCCTTCGTCCTGGAGCAGGTATGTCATCTGGGCAGAATACGCTCATAACACCCTGTGTTGCTCTTCTACAGGTCTCTCACCCTTCGAGTGCCAGTTTGGGTTTCAGCCTCCACTGTTTCCGGACCAAGAGGCAGATGTTGGGGTTCCTTCAGCCCAGAACTTTGTCCGACGGTGCAGACGTGTCTGGCACAGGGTTCGGTCAGCTCTTCAAAGGTCTGCACGGCGATACCAGCTTCAGTCCAACCGCCATCGCAGACCTGCTCCACCACTACGCTCTGGGCAAAGAGTTTGGTTGTCGACACGAGACCTTCCCCTGCGGGTGGAGTCCCGCAAGCTGGCGCCCCGGTTCGTGGGGCCTTTCAAGATTTTAAAGAAAATTAATCCTGTTTCCTACCGTCTTCAACTTCCCCGGGCCATGCGGATTAACCCTACCTTCCATGTCTCCCGTCTTCGGCCTGTTGTCACTAGCCTACTAGCACCAGCAACAAAACCTCCACCGCCCCCTAGAATCATTGAGGGTGAGCCGGTTTTCACAGTTAACCGCCTTTTGGATTCCCGTCTCGTTCAACGAAGCCTACAATATCTGGTGGACTGGGAGGGATATGGCCCAGAGGAACGATCCTGGGTCCCAGCTCGAGACATTCTGGACCCAGACCTCATCACAGACTTTCATCAGAGACATCCTGATTGCCCCAGAAGGAACGTCAGGAGACGTTCATAAGGAGGGGGGTCCTGTCATGAACTATGTGACTGTTGTTCTTTTTTTGGTCATGTGGGGTCCTCATTGCTGCTTTTTTGTTTCATGCTTGTCACATGTCTCATGTTGATTTGTTGGGTTCACCTGAACCTCGTTTAGCTGCCCATAAAAGAGCACGGTCGTTTTGAGTTCTTTTGCTCAGTCTTGAGTTTACGTCGGTGCAGTCCTTTTGACTAGCCACTCTGTGAACTGCCTACAGAGTGGCTTCCACATGATTCTAGTTGTTACCAACCTTCTCTTGCCTGTTTCCTTGTTGGATGAGTAAAACCCTTGAACTGAGTTATTGTCTCTGTCTCTGCATTTTTTGAATCTAAACACACACCCTGGTGGCACCGAGGTAGTGCTCCTGCCTGTTACGCAGGAGACCCAGGTTCGATTCCACTCGAACGTGACACCTGCACTTGATTTTGAAATTCTAGGTATTACTAACTGACAGGACGCTTGAGAGCGTAATGCATGTGGAGGACTGTAATACAATAGAAGTTCACTCAAATACTGCGGCGCTAGACCATGTAGGGCTTTGTAGGTAATAAGCAAGATCTTAAAGTTAATGCGATGCTTTATAGGTAACCAGTGCAAGGTTGACAGAACCTGGCTTATTTGCTCATACTTTTTTGTACGTGTAAGAACTTGAGCTGCCGCGTTTTGAACTAGTTGGAGTTTTTGTAATAGGCCTGAAGGGCAACCACCTAAAAGTGCATTACAGTAATCTAATCTTGATGTCATGAATGCATTAATTAATTTCTCTGCATCTCAACTCAACTTTATTTATATAGCGCTTTTTACAATTTTTATTGTTACAAAGCAGCTGTACATGAGACCCATTGAATACAAGAAAAACAACTAAAGGCATATACCTGTAAAAACAAAAAAGGTGAAAACAACAAAAGACAGGCATACAAATGCTCCACACACACAATATGCATACATACTTACACACATTGACATAGACGCACACACGCAAACACACTCGCACACATGCAGAGTGAAAGCACACATAGAAGAGAGAACCACAGGTCAAATGTTAAACGGACTATAAATTCTTATATGCAATATTAATTATGTCTAACTTCTAAATTCTAAAGCAGCCCCCCCGGCCAGGCAAATAGTGCAAAACAATATGCAAATGGTGGCGAGGAACCCAAAACTCCAATCGAGAAAAAAAACCTCAGGAGAACTCAGGCCCAACCAGGGGATTCCAGTTCCCCTCTGGCAAAAGCTGCTGCCTCTGCACAAGCTCAACAGTTCTTGCACAACAAGGCTAAATAAAAAATAAATGAATTTACTAATAAGGTAAATTATAGATTTAAGATTATCATTAACAATCTAATAGCATTTGAAGTGTTGTAGAAAAATCGTGTCAAGTTGCCGCGTCCTTTATCCAGCTCTATCATCTCAGCTCTTGTCAGGTCATCGCTTCCCATTCTCAGCTCTGCCATCAGGTCTGGGCATGAACTGCCTCCTGCGGTTACCTTGGAACAAAAGGACAAGACTGGCCGAGAGGAGAGTACTGTTCTGCACTCTTTGATGCAACAAGTACATCATTTTGTTGTTGGATGTGTTCCTGTTTCCGGTTGATCTAAATAATGCAGCCTAAATCCTCTAAGGATTAATATTATGGAAGTGTTGTGTATGCAAGATTAAAAAGATGCATCTTTAGTCTAGATTTAAACTGACAGAGTGTGTCTGCCTCCCGGACATTGCAGGGAAGAATATTCCACAGTTTAGGCGCTAGATAAGAAAAGGATCTACCACCTGCACTTGATTTTGAAATTCTTGGTATTACTAACTGACAGGACGCCTGAGAGCGTAATGCACGTGGAGGATTGTAATACAATAGAAGTTCATTTAAATACTGCGGCGCTAGACCATGTAGGGCTTTATAGGTAATAAGCAAGATCTTAAAGTTAATGGGATGCTTTATAGGTAACCAGTGCAAGGTTGACAGAACCGGGGTTATATGCTCATACTTTTTTGTACGTGTAAGAACTAGAGCTGCCGCGTTTTGAACCAGTTGCAGTTTTTGTAATAGGCCTGCAGGGCAACCACCTAGAAGTGCATTACAGTAATCTAGTCTTGATGTCATGAATGCATGAATTAATTTCTCTGCATCTGACAGTGACAGCATATGACTTAGTTTAGTGTGGCGAGTGGAGAAACGACACGTACACCAGATCTCAAAAACACACACTCCGGAGGGGATTTTTATTAAAGAAAGTAGTGCTCCCGTGGCCGTGAGGTTTGTCCAAGTGTCCGTGCCTTCGTGGCTTCGGTCCGGGAGGTGTTGGGGTGTGATGTGCTTGTAGATGGCGTGATGATCTGGTGTTCCCTCGTGCTGTGTCCCGTGTCCCAGTGTGGCGTGAACTTGAGCCTTGCTGCCGGTCGTCAGTCGTCAGAGCCTGCTTGAGAGAACGGGAAAGACACGTTAGGTAACTCATGCTATGGAGTCGTAGCTCACCATGCCTTGGGTTGGTCTGGCTTTTATGCTGCCTCTCATCAATCTCTGACGACCGGCAGCTGCGCCTCGTTGCAACCCTCTGTTTCCATGGCGACGCTGATTGCGCTAAGGGAGACTCGTCACATTTAGATATATTCTTAAAATGAAAAAATGCAATTTTACAGGTGTTGGAGACATTAGATTAGATTAGATTCAACTTTATTGTCATTACACATATACAAGTACAGTGTAACGAAATGTAGTTTAGGTCTAACCAGAAGTGCAATTAGCAAGTGCAGATATACAGTGTGAATAAATACAGATACAATATTAGGAAATTACTATACAATGGGCATGTACTATGAAAATACTTTACAGAAGGAATGTACTATGACAATATATACAGAAGGCTATATACTGTGAACATTAATGTACAGGAGGTTATAAACAGATAACAATATAGACTATACAATAGTGCAAGTGACCTGAGTGTGCATTAGTTACGGACATTAGCTATTAAAGTTACAGTGCAGTAGATGAGTTAATGTGGTTATTAAAGGTACGGTGCAATACATGAGTAGATGCAGATATACAGTTACAGTGCAGTAGATGAGTTAGTGCAGTTATTGAAGCTATAGTGCAATAAATGAGAAGATGCAGTTAGTTATGCGATAGATGCAATAATGCAATAGATGAGTTACAGTGCAGTAGGTGAGTTAGTGCAGTTATTGAAGTTACAGTGCAGTAGATGAGTTAATGCAGTTATGAAAGTAGTCCATTCGTGCTAATGAGCATTCAGTGTAATATTCCTGGTGTGCAAGTGAGCAGTATAGAGTGCAAATGATGCTGTGTGTGTGTAAACAGTCCGGTAGAGCAGATACATGAAGTACTGGTGTGTACAGTTCCGTCATGCATGGCAGCCCTGTAGTGCAATGTTAACATTGTAATAGCAGCATTAAGTTAAAGTTATGAGAGGTAGTGAAGTCAGTGGGGAGCAGAGTTCAATAATGAAACAGCTCTGGAAAAAAAGCTGTTTCCTAGTCTGCTGGTTCTTGTCCGGAGGCTTCTGAAGCGCCTACCGGAAGGCAGGAGAGTAAACAGTCTATGAGCGGGGTGAGAGAAGTCCTTGAGAATGCTGCGAGCTCGACGCAGACAGCGTTTCTTCTGGATGTCCTCAATGGAAGGGAGTGCAGTTCCTGTGATGCGCTGGGCTGTTTTCACCACCCGCTGCAGTGCCTTGCGCTCAGCAACAGAACAGTTCCCGTACCAGACTGTGACACAGTTGGTCAGGATGCTCTCTATCGTGCAGCGATAGAAGTTCACCAGGATAGTTGAAGACAGTTGGTTCTTCTTCAGTGTCCTCAGAAAGAAGAGACGCTGGTGAGCCTTCTTGACCAGGCATGAGGTGTTGGTGGTCCAGGACAGGTCCTCCGAAATGTGGGTCCCCAGGAACTTAAAACTGGGAACACGTTCAACAGCCGTCCCGTTAATGTGGATGGGGTCGTGTGTGCCTCCTTTCGCCTTCCTGAAGTCCACGATGATCTCCTTTGTCTTGGAGGTGTTAAGGAGCAGGTTGTTGTTTGAGCACCATGTGGCCAGGTGCCGTACTTCCTCCCTGTAAGCAGTCTCATCGTTGTTGCTGATGAGACCAATCACTGTTGTATCGTCTGCAAACTTGATGAAGGAGTTAGATCCATTCACAGGCCTGCAGTCGAGTGTGAAAAGGGAGTAGAGAAAGGGGCTCAGTACGCAGCCCTGTGGTACACCAGTGTTGAGGGTGGTTATGGTGGAGCAGATGTTGCCTAACCTAACAAGCTGAGGCCTGTTCGTCAGGAAATCCATAATCCAGTTGCAGGTTGAATTGTTTATGCCTAGGTTTCCAAGTTTGATGATTAGCTTGGAAGGGATTACAGTATTGAATGCAGAGCTGAAGTCTACAAACAGCATGCGTGCATAAGTGCCCTTATTGTCCAGATGTGTGAGCACGGAGTGCAGCGCCATGGACACTGCATCATCGGTGCTCCTATTGCTACGGTAGGCAAATTGGTATGGGTCCAGTGTGGATGGTAGAGAGTCTTTTAGGTGTGACAGGACCAGCCGCTCGAAGCACTTCATAACAATGGGTGTGAGTGCTACAGGGCGGTAGTCGTTCAGGCATGTCGGGCTGGAATGTTTTGGAATGGGCACAATGGAGGTGGATTTGAAACATGCTGGAACCACTGCTTGGGCGAGGGACAGGTTGAAGATGTCCGTGAAGACCCCAGCGAGCTGCTCCGCACATGCCCTGAGTACGCGACCAGGGATGCCATCAGGGCCAGCAGCCTTGCGCGCGTTTATCCGGCTTAGTGCAGTGAAAACATCTGTGGAATTTACTGTGATGATTGGGTGGTCGGTGGAAGGTGTGAGCCTGCTGGCGGGTTCCTTATTGTCTCTCTCAAAGCGTGCATAAAAGTCATTTAGCTCGTTCAGAAAGGCAGCATCTGTGGTTATGGGGATGGAGTGGTTGGGTTTATAGTCACTAATGGCCTGGATGCCCTGCCACATGTGTCGAGGGTCAGAATTGGTAAAATGCTCCTCTACCTTCAACTTGTAGCAGTGCTTGGCCTTTTTGATGCCCCTCTTCAGATTTGCCCTGGAAGTACTATAGGCCTGTGCATCACCTGATCTGAATGCGGTGTTGCGTGCTTTCAACAGGAGTCGCACTTCCTTGTTCATCCATGGCTTCTGATTAGGGTATATGGTGATCTGCTTTTGAGTTGTGACACTATCAATGGTGGTATTGATGTAGTCCAATACAGAGGAGGTGTAGCTGTCTATATCCGTGTGAGAGCCACTGGTGGCCTGAGAAGCAAACATACTCCAGTCTGTGTGTAGAAACCTTTCCTGGAGTGTGAAGTCTGCCCCCGCAGGCCACACCTTGATGGTCTTCACTGATGGCTTCACGCGATTAATGAGAGGTGAATACTTGGGGGTGAGGAACAAAGAAAGGTGATCAGATTGACCCAGGTGGGGGAGGGGGGTTGCGGTGTAAGCTTCAGCCATGTTTGTATAGACATGATCTAAAGTTTTGTTTCCTCTTGTGTGGCAGGAAACATGCTGGTGAAATTTAGGGAGCACTTTCTTTAAGTTAGAGTGATTAAAACTCTAACTTAATGACAGATTACTATCGAATACAATGCCAAGATTCTTAGCTGACGACGAGGATTTTATGAGGCATCCGTCAATAGTTAAGCAGTATTCTTGGTTATTACGTATGGCGGTTTTTGGTCCAGTAAGTAACACTTCTTTTTTGTCCGAGTTCAGTAGTAAAAAATTATTACTCATCCAGTTTTTTAAATCAACTATGCAATCCTTTATTTGATGGAACTGCTGGGTTTCGTGAGGCTTCGAGGAAATATAAAGTTGAGTATCATCAGCATAACAGTGAAAGCTAATTCCGTGTCGCTTTATTATATCTCCTTGAGGTAGCATATATAATGAGAAGAGCAGAGGCCCTAAGACTGAGCCCTGTGGTACACCGTACTGGACTTCCGATTTGTGGGACACATCATTATTTATTGCTACAAATTGAAAACGGTCAGATAAATAAGACTTAAACCATTTCAATGCTATTCTATTAATGCCGACGTACTTTTCGAGTCTGTGTAGGAGTATGCTGTGGTCAATGGTGTCAAATGCAGCACTAAGGTCTAGCAGCACCAATAACGAAATACAGCCACGGTCAGACGCTAAAAGCAGATCATTTGTAACTCTGATCAAAGCAGTCTCTGCACTGTGACATGCTCGAAATCCAGACTGGAATTCTTCATTAATGTCGTTCCTTTGGAGGAAGGAGCATAACTGAGTTGAAACTACTTTTTCAAGAACTTTAGATATAAAAGGTAAATTCGATATAGGCCTGTAATTCCCTAGTTCTCTTGGGTCGAGTTTGGGTTTTTTGACAAGGGGCCTTATAACAGCCACCTTAAATGCTTTAGGCACATGTCCTAATGTCAGAGATGAGTTAATAATACTAAGAAGAGGATCTATAATTTCCGGGAGCATTTCTTTCAGTAGTTTTGTTGGTATAGGGTCTATCACGCATGTTGTTGATTTGGGTGATCTAATGATTTTAGAGAGTTCATCGTGATCTACTTTAGAAAATAATTGCAATTTCTCCTTAGGGGTGCTGTAGTTAGTTTGTTCAGCGGGTTTCACTTCTGGTTGTATTGTTAAAAAAATTTCTCTAATGTCTTGGATTTTACTAGTAAAGTAGTTCATAAATTCATCACTGTTATGCTGATAATCAGAATCTGAAGTCGCTGACGACTTACTTTTTGTTAATTTAGCCACTGTGTTAAATAAAAACCTAGGGTTGTGATGGTTTTCTTCTATTAGTGATGAAAAGTAGACGGATCTAGACGTTTTTATGGCATTCCTGTATTTTCGAGTACTATCCTTTCATGCTATACGAAATACCTCTAAATTCGTTTTCTTAAAGTTCCGCTCCATTTTACGGGACGCTTTCTTTATAGCCTGAGTGTGTTCATTATACCACAGTATTGGGCTGCCATTTTTTAATCTTCTTTAAACACAGAGGAGCAAGTGTGTCTAATGTTTCAGAGAAGGTGGAGTCAAAATTTTCAATAGTAATGTCAAGATCTTCAATGTTTTTACTCATGCTAGAGAATTCAGGCAGATTACCGAGAAACGCCTCTTTGGTAGTTGAAGTCATCGTTCTACCATATTTGTAAAAAGAAGTTTGATTTGCAGCCGTAGGCCAGTGAAGCAAACATAATATCAGATAATGATCCGAAATGTCTTCACTCTGCTGAAGAAATTTAACATCGTACACATTTATACCTTTAGATGGTATTAAATCTAAAGTATGATTACGAAGGTGAGTGAGTCCTGACACATGTTGACTAACGCCCATGGAGTTAAGAGTGTCTTTGAAAGCCATTCCCAAGGCATCTGTATCGTTATCTACATGGATGTTAAAGTCACCAACGACAAGGACTCTATCTGCGGCCAGTACTAGTTCTGATAAGAACCCACCAAATTCTTTAATAAAATCTCTGTAGTGCCCTGGAGTTCTATATACAATAGCTAGAATAAATTTAAATAATGTTTTGTCCTTGTTTAGGTGTTGATACGTGAAGTACCATGACTTCAAAAGAAATGGTATTTAAAATTAGACTTCTGAGAGATGCTAAAATAATTATTGTGAAGTGCAGCGACACCTCCCCCTCTACCTTTTAGACGAGGCTCGTGTTTATAGTAATAATCTTGGGGAACGGTTTCATTTAGAGTAAAATATAATCATCTGGCTTTAGCCATGTTTCTGTAAAACAGAGCATGTCTATTTTATGATCGGATAACATATCATTAACAAAAAGGGATTCATTTGACAGAGATCTAATACTAAGCATCTGTCTATCTGTATTTTGTTCTTGTTTGAATTGTTTAAAATTGATAAAATTACTTTCAAGAGGTTTACGCATTATCTTATGTTTGCTAATCCGGGGGACAGACACAGTCTCTATTTTATGATGTTTGTGAGAAGGGATTATTACATGTTGTATATTTTGTGTATTCTGCAACGCGAGACGGCAAGCAGCGGTTAAGCCATTCTGTCTCCTTCCTGACCTGGGCCCTAGGTAGTCAGCCTTTAGCATTATTAAGACTGTGTGCCAAATTTCTAGAGAGGAGGGAAACCCCATCCCAGGAGGGATGGAGACCATCTGCTTTCAACAGGTCAGGTCTGCCCTAAAAACTCTTCCAGTTATTTATAATATCTATATTATTCCTTATTATTATTAAGACATGACTCACCGGATTAAAGTGCAATCCTAATTTACCAAGGTTGCATGATGAGTCTTAGTATATACGCTTCCTTATTTCTCCAGTAGGGGTTCACTGTTCATTATGAACCACCAGCACAGACCTAACAGATAACTTCATCGTCTATCGCGAGTTAGAGATATGTTAAATAATCGTTTTTGTTACTAAGAAATGGCCCAACATTCATTTTTTTTAACGATTAATTGATATTGTTATAACTTAATTTAAACATCTTAACGTATATATTTATAAAATATAGATATGTGTGTGTGTATTTTAAACTCAAAGACAATACAATGAATACTTATTGGTGACTGGGTCAATGTTGTGTCTGGATCAACCTTAGCTAACCACGTGTATGCCAACTCGATATCTCTTACTCATTTTCATATTTATTTTCTTTATAATTTATTCTCATTTTGTCTCTGTAGTCAATGCGAGATGGCCTTTCCTGGTAAGATATTCTTCTGACCCTGTTTACTTGCATTATATATTATATAAAAACCATTTCAGGTTAGCTGCACACGTATTCACGTTTTTTATTAAAAAAAAATCAATAATAGAGCACCAACAACCACAAACATGTTCAAACTCAAATTGAAAACATAAGTCCCATATGGATCTTGATTTGAGTTGTTAAAGAGATGGTCCAATTATCTGTTGTACATACAATATACCTCTTTGATATTTTCCATTGAATATTTTAACTTAATGATCTGAATTAAAATGTATGTGCACCTTATGTGGGTTTTATCACGTTTGTGATTGTTAGTGCTCAATTAATCGTGTATTTTGTTTTCTTAATAGTAGTTGTTGGCTGGCTAATTAGGCCTATTATGTTGTGATATTATTGATCTCATTTGTAATAATACTTGGAAATAATTAAAAAAATTATGATCAAATGATCATGCAGTTGTACTGTCTTGTTATTTCAAAAAGTTTTAGAAAAATAAATCTCAAATAAATTTGAGTAAATCTGCTTGACTGTTGAATTGAGTAGATTCTGATTAATTGAAGTATTCCAAGTGTCAAAACAACATTTAAAATAAATATAAAGACACATAAGTGCACTTTATCAATGTAATCACCCAATACGGGATTAATTGTGTTTGCGCTTGTATATTTAATTAAACGTTGTGTAGCTCATTTTGAGCCCATGCACACATTTCCCTTAAATGTTCTAATATTAATTGTTATTAAAAATTATAACAATTATTAATTAGTAAATCTCAGTGTATCTCATGTGTGGCCATTTGTGATTTCGTTACAGAGATAAAGGATGGGATCGGCTGTTTTTGTCTGTTTTACATCATTTTTGTTAATTTTCTATGGCATCCGATAGCGGTCGGACCCGAAAACAGTATACGTCAATAATGGTGCCTGACGTCAGGCATAACAAGTGGATTGGATGACAGGCTTATTTATATACTAATCAGCATTCATGAGATGCTTTGCACTGACTATTTATGGGCTTGTACAGGGTGGGATATTAGGCTGATTCTCGTACGCACACTTGAAGGTGATCTGTGATTTATAATGCTTACAGGTGTTTGTATGCACGGTTTTTATAAGTCGGAATATTTTTGGGCGTACTATATTTTTGCCTTCGGGCGCACCGTATACTTTCATGTCCCCTACCTGGGGAACCAGAAGAATTCATGATGCGTAACAGGATTAAATTAAAATGATCCGACAGATACAGGCAGATATGGATGAGATGATGATGATGGAGGTGGGTTTTGAGTGTGGAATGAATAAGCGTTTGATAACGAGCAAAGAAAGGCAACTTAAATAGGATGCAGTCAAGTATGTGTTGTATGACTATTGGTTAACTTTGATTAGCTGCACCTGAAGTGATCGGCTGATGCATGCTAAACTCACGTGACCTGCGAGAACTGACACCACGCTTGATTTTTGTGTGATGTCGTTATACGTTGGTCTGAGTAAAATTAGTAAATTTCACACTGCATTTTTACCCCATCAAGGGGCACTGCATGTAGAGAATAGTCTTATTTTTCATCCTCAGTCGCTTTCACAGTTCTTTTGTTTTCAGGTAAGTTGCAAGCATCTTTGAGATGTTGACAGAGTACTTAAGGATTTATTCTGTTTTAGTTGCCTCATTTATCAACAGTGCGCAGAAATTTTGTGTTCAAGTCCCAAAAAATATGTATTTATCAAATGTGCCTGATAAATCCCACATGTTTTTACATTGTAATTTGCATTCGGAAACATCTCCAACGAACCATATGTTGAGGAATCCTCCTTTTGTAAATCACATAAATCATGTACTATGTGCTGTCACTAAACAGATCACTAATGTCTTTGAAAGCGCATTCTTTGCGCAATGCATGTTGGGCTTAATTTGATTTTTATTGTTAATTTCATAATTATTTATAGGAGATTTATTTTGAAAATGTTCAGAAAAGAAACCGAATTTGCAGTTCTTTTTGTTGAAATTGCAATGAAGTAGAATAGAAAAGCAATAAGATGTTAAAAAAATCTATGTTTAATATGCAAACCTCTTTTTGTTCTTTTTAAGTTTGTAAGAATGTTTTTTTTCATATATTGTTCTGTTAAGTGTGTCTTTACATTGTGCTTTCAAAAAAATGTTTGCCAAATTATCCAGCAAAGTAAGATCATCGATGACATATTTCTACATTACAAATGATTTCCCATCTGCCTTTTGAAGCATCTCACACCAATTTTACAAATGTCAATTTACTGATTGAGTTTTTGCAAATAAAGAACACAGGAAATGCACGGTGGCACTTTCTTTTTGTAGTATCACTGTTCTACCACTGTATTTTCTGCTTAAGCATGCTCAGAGGTGTCCTAATATTTACACACAACTACAAATACAAGTTGGTAGATTCCACACTTTGCATGAAGTTGTTCTTACGCACTCAATACAATTCAATTCAATTTAAGTTTATTTATAAAGCGCTTTTCACAATGTGCATTGTTCCAAAGCAGCTTTACAGGGGCAAACAGGAAAAACAGAAAAGGTAAAACACAGCACAGTGCATGGTGTTTAGATCCCCTCTGACGTGTCATAGCTGCACTCAGTGACCCCGACCAAAAGCCACCGAGCAAATATCCACGAGGAAGATGGAGAGCCCACCATCTGCAACCCAGAAAGTCCCACTCACCGAAAACTGCGCAGGTTCAACCCGGTCCCACTCCACGATCGACACCAGAAAACAGAGGAACAACCAGGGATAATAGTAATGGCATGTTGTAACTTTGTTCATCTGTTGTCCGACATCGACCACAAAACAAGGCCAAACCGGACCCACACAGCCCCAGCAGATGAACCCCGACTACCAACGAGCTCCCCCACTCCCCTCAAACACCCACCCAACAACCTCCAATCAGGGCCACTGAATGCAGCTATAACTTCAAACTGCTGACATGTGATGTAAGTTTAGCATTACATTCCAAGTATTGTAACTTCAGCATTAATGTGACAAGTAGTCCGTCTTTGCTCTTGGTTGGGGATGTAGTGGTCTGAAATGGGACTGTCCGATGGTCGTATTTCTCTTGGGTGGTGGTGGAATTGCCTTAGATGGAGCTGGGATGGTCAGTCAGTCTGCAGCTGTAGCTGGCGTAAACTCTAGGTGGGGATGGGCATATGTCGATCATCTGGACCTGGCGGAATTTCTTCCTACCTCAGGCAGAAGGAGAATAATTAGTGTAGCTGCTGCTCTGAATTAACTGTAGTTTGTTTATTGATGATACAGGAAAACCACTAAGTAGAGCATTACAATAGTCAAGTCTTGAGGTCACAAGTGCATGAATACACACATATTATTGTATACACACGGTTGATCAATGAGACTCCAGGAAATTTACTTTCTCACAGATTTGAGCTCCAAGACTAATCATACACCTGAACCAGCTAATCAAGATCTCAGATCTCATACTATGAGATCTCATTACAGAAACTTGCAGTTATGTGTGTTAAGGCAGGTTGGAACTACACTCCAAGACAATTGATTTTTCGATAGAGGTGTAGGCGCCTGTTTTCACCCCAAGGAAATGCTCAACTCTTCATGGTTACCTTTAAAAACCACTTACATAATCACAACCATCCCTTGAAAATGCCAAAATAACAAAACATTGTTAAGTCAGGACAACTCATGAAATAAAGTTTCGGACTTCGAATGTTTAATTAAATCAATAAATAAAAAATTTGACCTACAAAAATGCATTAAATGAAATAGTGCCAACCTTGAAGTGTTGTTCTTTGATGCAATTATTTGTTCAGCCAATTATCTGCCAGCATCTCAGCAAAAATAAGTAGACATTGGTAATATGTGCCTATATTTCTGACCAGAATGGATCACAATGAGTGGAAATCTCTTTAATTTTTCATGCACAACAAACAGAAAACCTCAACGGAGCCTTTCTGTAGGCCTGGTTGGCATGAACAGACTGGTTCAAGCTGACAGGAAGACAACAGGAACCCACATAACCACATGCGTCAACACATTGAACATAGAGATGGGCAGAACCAAGCCACCGACAATGTCAGCTTTTAAAAAGTTACTGAGGCTACAGTGGATACATTTAATCACACCTAAACTGGGCTGCGTTTCCCGATAACATCGTCTCTAAGCACGCTACAAAGACTCAAAAGGTACACCTTAACTCAAGTTATATCTTTTCTAGGCATGTTCCCCCAACTATTCCTTTTGAGGTTACTTAATGGTAAACATTCTTAAGTGAGACATTAGTAGGTGCTGTCCATGGAGGTTGTGCTGAATAGGTTGATATCGATGCCTCGAGAATCGATTGTTCGCTCTACCTTGCGCTATAGAGTGGGTAAAGTATTGAGAAAACAATGCTTATTATAAAGAAACCCTGAAGAAATAGTAGAAATTGCATTTATCAGGGCTCACAGAAATCGTATAAAGAAATGTGTGTTTGTGTGTATTTATAATTTTGCAACTGTCCGAATCCGCACCTTCACAGCCATTTATTTTCTGCGTTAACCAGCTACATTAACTGCCTATTTGGCTTCGCTTGTTTTTGAAAGGGTCATTTATATTCTCATAGCTTGCCATTGAGTGTTAATGTTCTCCACGATCTGTTTTGATTCACATTATTGGCGTAAATCACTCATTTGTGCAGAGGGATAAGTGTCCAATCCAGAATGCCAATCACTCGCGGGACACCCGAAATGGCATGGAAGCCTTGATGTGCCTCCAGGCTCCTTCACATCATGCCTAGCGAGAGGCATAATTATGTAATCAGTGGCATGACGGAGCAGGATGTTTGTCACTGAGTGAACGCACCGCCACACCAAGGTCTAAAAACGAAGAGCTGCCACAGGTCGAGGGTAGCTCCGTCTAGTTTGTCTGGATAAAGTTGGGCCAACAAGATGCAAGAGCTGCAGAATTTGTTCCCGTGGCAGGCTGAATTTGTTTAGAATTTTCTCTTCTGACATGGTAGCCAGGGGACTAAAATGTTCTCTAATGAAATTGTGCAAATATACAAACTCGCTCCGCGGACAGCGCCGTCTTTGATTTAAGACAACTATTCGCTGCCTCGCTGCCATAGTTTGACCAAACTCCCCATAACATTCATTCCCTTTATATAGACTACACTGAGTGTATTAAACATGAGTATTTTATTTGTAAAATTAAAAATAACTTAAGAATGATGTAACATTAAGAAGGTTTCAGGAAACGCACCCCTGGGCACTATGTGGTTTGAAAAATATATATTTATTAATAAATATTAAGTGTTTACTACGACATGCAGATGGTCAGCGTGCATATGTCTGTCCTGGTTCTTTTCAATAGGGCGGTGTAATTGTGAGAATATGGTTTTTATCAGACATTTACAGCAGGAACGTTCAGTGACAAATCTGAGAAACTGAGTCATGCTGATGTGTGAGGAATGTTTCTAGCACCTTGTTGAATACATCCTATAAAGAATGTAGGCTGTTCTTAAGGTGAATTGAGATATGACCATTTGAATAAAGGAAGTCTCTCTTTCCAATAAAAAGAGACAATCCTAAATCATTAAAGACTTTCTCAGGGGGAGGGGCTGTGTGCACAGTATTGTGAACCTTTTGTGCATGTATAGTAGCTGGAGCAACATGGCCTTTCATTTAATATGTATCATACCAAAATACCTTGACAATGAATGGACATTGGTTTAAATACATTTATTACAACTAGCTCTCTGAAATGCTAATAATGAGCACTGTGGTACCTTTTTTTATATAGTCACTGCTGAATTACTTTACAAAACAATTGGATTTCAGCTGGGGATGACACAGATAGGCTACAATTAGTTTTTACTTAAATCTCTCCCTCTTCTGGTTTGGGTCTATCACAGCTAAGGAATAGTAGACGGCTGACAAGCTAAAACAATTAACTTGACATTTCTCTCCACTTTCTTGTCAAAGACTGAAAGCCTCCATTTTACCGGAAAGTCAATATGAATCTTTCTGTAATATTGATAGACATAAATTAATAGACATTGACTGATTTCAAAGGTTATTTAGGTATATGAATATGTCAAAACTTAGACCATTTTTTCAGGGCATGTTTTTGATCATTAACAACATTTACTGTTTATATTTTTAGCTTGCTTGTTGAAGGAATTTGTTTTCACAGTGAATAAATTGACAAACACACACATGTGAAACACAAACAGGAGCCATTACAATTAACCAAGCTACTGCGTTACAGTATCTTTGCTCACACCATACACTGTTATAAGTTCGACTTAAAAATATCAGATTGTTTGTTACTTGGTTTGATGGTTTTGTTCTCCATAAAGCTATGTCTGCATTATTTCTGCAAAGGTCATTGCGTTACTTGTTTTCAGCATGTGTGGACCATCGACCCATCCCCACCCCCAACCTCAGCACATTTAAAAAGTCAAGGGTCACAAGAGAGCTCACCAGAGTCGTTACAACCTCATTACCGTGCTTTTATTGGAAACCCGAGTCAGGAACAAGCTGTAAAAGCAGGAAGTACAGTTTGTGTGTGAGAGATGTTGGATTAAATTAATTGACTTTCAAGCAACTCTTGAATTCATGCAAATGCACTCATGTGAGTCATGTGATGACTCATATGGCAGAGTGATTTTATGAGGTCCACATTAATAAACTATCCATTGAGAAATAATGACTAGACTACTTATAATAAAACTGAATAACACATTATTGTCTAAATATCTCCCTTTTTACATTCAGGAAATGTTTTACTTATTAATACCACTAAAATGTATTAATTTTAACAGTGAAGACCAACGTAATATTTAGCTCATAATTGATGTTTTAAGGCTATCAAAAGAGCCTCCTAATGCTCCTTATAGCTAACCAACACCTTATCTCACCCAAACCCTAAAATCACAGCCGCAAAGGCAAATTTAGCTAAAAATGTGAGTTTCAAGAGACGACATAGCAACGATAAATGGCTACCCTAACCCTGCCACTAAACCCAACATCATAGGGGCAAAGTCAAATAATTACAGAACATACCAATGAGATCGGAATTCACACGAATGAGCCACCTTGTAAAATACAGTATGAATTGCAATCAGATTCTAAGATACTGCGTATTAAAATATGATACATTGAAAGTCGTGCCACTGTTAAAATGTATTCTATGTCATAGTAGATTTCATGATATTAATCGAGTAAGCTTTACTTAATACAATTGTGTCCTTGTTTTTTTAACCATAATAACAAAAATTATAGAAAAAATCTCTGAATTCTAAATGCACAAATTATTGAGTGAATTCAACTTAATTTTATCATGTTCAACCCACTTAAACTTGTATAAAGGATCTGTACTTAATTATTTGTAGGTGGGACTACATGAATTCTTTAAGTTAATTTCCCTAACTGAGTAGTAAATTCAGAGTTCCCAGCATTCTTTGCATGCGACAGCATTAGGAGAGTCATTTTTGTGAAAAAGTTATATTCTATGTGCTTTACAATAAAATGAAAGACTTGGGGTGCTTCTCAATATGCCTCCTCGTTTCCTCGCTCATCCGTCCTCCATCCTATGACCCGGAAATTGAGCTCAACCATCTCTAAGAACATCTTATTCCTCAAATTGCACCGGGAGGAGGCGAGGATTGATGAGAGAGGTGGCTTTCTGAGGAGTCATGATTAAAGATAAACAGGTGTTTCCTTTGCGGAAGTGTTTATCAACTAAACATGATGCGCATATAAATTCTCCTCCCCCTGCACATTGTCACATCTTAAGATCAAATTCAAGCACGCATTAATATGATAATAAATCATTATATTATTATAAATGTAGATCTATTTCAGACAGTAGGTAAGATTCATATAGTTAATATATTACTATAATTAATATTTATGTATAACATAGATTTGACATACTTTATATAGGCTACATTTTTAAACATGTTTTTAACAAATTTTATTTAAGTGGGGATTATGACATCTGCCTAAAGTATGTATGTAACTTTGTTTCATGTGCAATGTGTACAGTCATCATTAATTGACGATGCTTTGAAGTGATATTAGAGAGAGCGAGGATATGCCATTTCACATTTTTTATTCCTCCGCCCTCGCGTCTTCCCTTGCTCATTGTTTAGAAGAGTAGTGCATGTGCTTAGTTTATGGGAAGTTTTGATGTGTGTTATTTCACTCAGTGAGCAGTATTGCTGCTAATGCCAGTACTGAGACAACCCTCAGATTACTTACGCATCATATATGTTATAAACAATAATACATGTAAAACAGATAACAGATAAAAAAAGATCAAAAAGTTGACTCCAATCCTCAAATTAGAATTTCTTCTTGACCTTTTAAAGTGTATCATGTGACGTGTGCTTAAATAATTTATGCAATTTTACTTGATTTATTCATGGAATATTGCTTTAAAAGCTTAAAAATATTGTAACCAGAAGTTTTTGAGTAAATATCTGTGTCATTTTTGACAAGTGACAAGGAGAAAGGTTGTACTGACTCGCACGAAAAAAATGATTTCCATGTCCACTCACAAAAACAGTTTTTATATTTTTATGGTAGGAAATTTACAAAATATCTTCCTGGAACCTGATCTTTCCTTAATATCCCAATGATTTTGGGCATAAAGAAGAATCAATAATTTTGACAGATACAATGTATTGTTGTTTATTGCTTAATATATACCTGCGCTTCTTATGACTGGTTTTGTGGTTCATGGTCAAAAATATATAAATGAGTTCATTACATATATTGGTAAACAATTTAATGGCTATTTTATTCTTTACAAATGACTGATTCCATACAAAAGCTAAGCAGCTATGTTTTTACTCGTTGAAAGTGAAAGCATTTTTTTTGTATTAGAATGTTTGATAGTCTACATTTAATTTCCCCTCCTGTTGACACAGCTGTAAAGGAGGCACATTTATTGTCTTGCTTTGACTCACAGCTATCATCTTTATTGTGTGAGTCTGTGTGTGAAGCATTACATGTTCAGCTTCTCGGTTGCCAGGAAACTAAAACCTGATTCTGCCAGACATTGGGGGAGGGAACACTGGTGGAATTTTGTAACTAACTGATGAAGATGGTACAAAAGAAAGGGCTCAGCCAGAAGCATTATGCTAGTCTTAAATTTGTGAATCAGATTTTGCTAATAGCCATAAAAGAAAGGTATACAACAATTTAACTGCACCACTATAAGAATGTTTCAACATTTGTACTGGAAAAAAAAGAAAGAAATTAGTGTTTTAGAGTCTAAACCATAGCTACCATGAGCTCTGTTGTTGATAGAACACCGTTGCAGATGAAGTGTGATATAATTTTTTTTTTAATTAGATTGCTGCATTGATGAAGAAGGACTACAATGCCCACAGTTCATAGAAATCTTTGATAATATGGAGATGAGAAACATAACTACGGATCTTCACGATTCAATATGCAATTCACATATCTTCAAGGGATGATTCGTTCCTTGCCTCCAGTACTACAAAGCAAGTGAAGGATTCCAAGGTTGGTTTCAGTTTGACAAAACTAAAGAAGTGTTATAGACTTAATCCACGGTCACTTCCGCGTTTACGCTCAGGGTGCCTGAAAACATCCGCTGCCCCACTGGAAGCCATTCATCTCTACCTAGAGCTGTTAAACATGACAGAGGAGAAGATGAATTGTACTCGCTAGTTACATAAAGTTTACCGGATAAAAACAAAAATTGTTCGTCATTATTTTGAGACTGTCAGCTGCCCCCATGTGAAGTAAAATAGAGAAGTACTCGTAAAGGAGGGATGAATTAAAATCACAATTTTAACCCAAGCTTTTGTTATATGAACATCATGTAAGTGTCTGAACTGAAAACGCCCTTGTTACTGAGATTACATCTGTTATTGACACCATGCCCAGTGAACGCCAGATAGAATGCACCTATCTATGACGACATTGATAGGTTGAACACCGCCTCCATATCAACGACTACTTCTCTAGCCCCGCCCACTGGTTCGCGCATGACAATTCTTAAGTGGCGCAGAACTAGATAGAACGAAAAAGAAATAAACAAACATGCCATTTAAGATAGCTAAATATTCTGCCACCCCTGGTTGTGGAAGCAAACAGTCGCTACATAACCTTTCTTCGGATTCCGACATTAGTGTCCGACTAGCCAATGACGAGTTATTACCGTAATCAGTGTTTGTACTGTTGTACAGCAGGTGGCACTATTACACACCACTGGGAAAAAGTACAGAATCCCAGAACCTAGAACGTATATGTTTTAGCGGTTTTTAATCATTGTTCTGAGTGGAATCTGGGCAGAATCTTTGTCAAAAAACGTTAATTATCTCAGCAGTTTAATCATAATGATGCATTTTTCAAGGAACCTACCGACATCTATGGAGTGATAAAAAACAAACAAATGAAGATAGAAGAATACGGTTTCGTTTTTTAATAAGCTGAGACTCTGTTTTTTCATTTGACATATTGTTTGTCCATATATTTTTTACAAAAAATTTACTGTGAGCCATTAAAGTTGGGTGAAACACTGGCGTAGGCTGGCAACTTTTTTTTAAAGAGGCTGGCGGCGAATGAGTTAAAACTGAGTGTTTGCTGAGCTGGCCTCAAAACCTGTGTAGAAAATAGCCTATTAGTTATTGCTTTTTATGTTTTTGAATGTAAAAATAATGCGAACGTCATAAGTAGACCTCATATAACAGTTTAAAACATAAACAATCACAATTCATGAGACCTTTAACTATACATTTAAAAATACATGGACAGTATGGATGCTATTGCTATTAGCATTTAGCACGTAACGTTGGATTACACTGAATTACATCATCTTTACACCGAGTTTATAAAAGATTTTGAGCACATAAATATCTTTACCTTTGTAGCGATTTTAGCTGCACGTAAAAATAAGGATGAGTTTAACTCACCAAAATAAGATTCTCCACCAGATCAATCAAGATCACATACATGAAATGAGTTATTTAAAACGTCAATTTCAGTCAAGGAATTAGTTTAGCTCAAAGGAAAATACGTATAATAATCGTCATTACACATACATATTTTACAATTCTGATTAGCAGTATAGTGATAAAAATCCTATATGTATTCGTCCAGCAAATGCATTGATGATTTATGAATGTATGAATACATCAAATGAACCCTAAATCAAAACTTGTATATTCAACAGTTACAGAGTACTTAAAATGGCATGAGCGCCAACACACAACCTAGACATTTAGATATATTTGCAGAAAAGGGATAGTTTAAATCAAATAAAGTCCCTTTTTGTCAGAGAAGTTCTCTGCTTAGCCTCAGATGTTAAATAAGAGATGAGACAGAGACTTATCACCAATGCTTTAAAGCTAAGGAGTCGTAAATATCCTACAGAGGAACCAAATGGTCATCACACTCTCTGTGAGAGTTCAAAAGACCAAAACCAGACCCACGGAGCCATGCTTGCAATGGTCTTTTGATGATGGTATCTAGAAACCAGGACAAAAGGGGGTGAGTGGGGTTTAATTGCTTTCATCTTAATGATCCAGTCACTACACCTTTATACAACAGAATTGTATGTATTGGAAGAGATATCAATATCACATTTCCCGTTAAGACCGTCATATGGCTCTGATGTGCTGGTTTGCTGTAAAGAAACAGGCATCGTTACATAGAGTAATTCACCTTAAGTTGATGTCAGTAACTCAAATGTTGATGTTTTTTTCATAAATGTTAATGTTCTCACTTATCTCACATTGTTATGTTATGAGTGTGATCTTCAATCATAGACTGTATATTTCTCAGCTCCCAGTAAAAATCAGATGACAGAGGAGATCAGCGAGGGGACGACATGTTTCAAAATTATTATGATATCAGAGAAGCAGGGCCGCATTAACAATAGGGCTTGGCGGGGCTAAAGCCCCGGGGCCCGAGCAAGGAGGGGGCCCGTGATTGGCTGTGTAGCAGATTGATTACTACTAGCCATCTGATTGCCAAAGCCTTACCACGGCCCCCACAAATTAGCCCTGTTATTTAGTAGCGCTTTGCCGTATATTCCATGCATTATCATTGATCATTCTCATTAATATTATTAACAAAATTGCGCATTCGCGTTATGATTGGTCAGGTTGCATGTCAATCAATCAGTCAATCACGGTGAATTGAAACGTCACGTTTGAATTTGATATACCAAATCAAATGCATTTATTTTATATCCGACAATTCAGTTTAGGCCTATCAGGCGATGGCTGTCTGTGCCTTATTAGAATATAGCCTACGCATCAACCAATCAATCGCCTCCACTCTTCACTTCATTCTACACTTTTCTTAAAATTTCCACGCAAAAAACAGTCTTCGTCTTCGACTGCTAAAAATGTCATCTTTAAAAAAAATGTGCGAGTGGGGCTCAAAAAAGGATATTTTTAAAAGCTAAAGCAGAGGAAACATGAGCTGATCAGTAAAATCCTAAAACTATCGGGTTATTTTACTAAAGCTGATGATCACGGAGTGGTGGATGATAAAGACACAGCGTCATCATCGACCCCACCAATTAACTGTTAAGTTTGATTATTAACTTGATGAATGTATGATATTGCTTTTTGTGTTTGATCAAACTATTCGCCTAAAGGGCTGGCAGTGAAGATAGTGCTAATGTGTCCGGTAGAAATATGTCAATTGTGCTGCGCCATCATCATGATGTAAGTTTATAATTTAAACACGTATTTAAGCATTGTGGTATAGATACAAATTATTTTAAACTGCTCAGGCACAATAAGCAGCAGGAGAGGATTCATTTTGTAAATGCTCGTTTTGATACTATAGTGAACTTGAGACGGTTCTGCACAGCGCACCTGGTCTTAAAGTGACAGAAGCTGCTAATAAAGCTGCTGTCGCCATTGTGTCAATAATGTTAATCAAACATCAGAAAGAAAGTAATTTACTGTCCTTGACTGAATCACTTTAGTAAAATGAGTAAGAATGGATGTTGAATTTATATTGAGAGCTATGTATTGAATATTTGATTACTTTATACAATATTATTCAGTGCTTAAGGTTTTTCAAGTAGGTCGATTTCTTATGTGCCTTTTTTCTATTATCATTTGTGATTCTTGTCATCAGTAAGCTTGATATCCATTTCTTAAGCTACTATTATTTTTTGTGATATTGAAAATTATCACAATAATTATGAAATTTTAGTGCCATTAACTTTTGATATGATAAAAATCGTATTAAAATTAATATAACTTGACTGTGAAGTATATTGTTCGATAAAATGACTCTGTATGATGATATAGGCTAACATTTAGCTCATCGCCCACCCCTATATATTCAAGACATGTTGACAGGTTAGTGTTAATCTAACAGCATGTGTAAAAATGTGTTTCATGCTTATCCTAACCAGATCACCAGACACATGAAACATCGACATTTTTTTGAAAAAAGCAGTTTTTTTTCTCTTTCTCTGTAGTTGGTGACCTAAAGTGGTGAGGGGGGGCCTGCAGTAACTCATAGCCCCGGGGCCCAGTGAGCTCTTAATGCGGCCCTGCAGAGAAGCAACCAGAAGTGAAACCCGCTGAACAAACTAACTACAGCACCCCTAAGGAGAAATTGCAATTATTTTCTACAGTAGTTCACGATGAACTCTCTAAAATCATTAGATCATCCAAATCAACAACATGCGTGCTAGACCCTATACCTACAAAACTACTGAAAGAAATGCTCCCGGAAATTATAGATCCTCTTCTTAGTATTATTAACTAATCTCTGACATTAGGACATGTGCCTAAAGCATTTAAGGTGGCTGTTATAAGGCCTATTGTCAAAAAACCCAAACTTGACCCAAGAGAACTAGGGAATTACAGGCCTATATCGAATTTACCTTGTATAAGTAAAGTTCTTGAAAAAGTAGTTTCAACTCAGTTATGCTCCTTCCTCCAAAGGAATGACATTAATGAAGAATTCCAGTCTGGATTTCGAGCATGTCACAGTACAGAGACTGCTTTGATCAGAGTTACAAATGATCTGCTTTTAGCGTCTGACCGTGGCTGTATTTCGTTATTGGTGCTGCTAGACCTTAGTGCTGCATTTGACACCATTGACCACAGCATACTCCTACACAGACTCGAAAAGTACGTTGGCATTAATGGAATAGCATTGAAATGGTTTAAGTCTTATTTATCTGACCGTTTTCAATTTGTAGCAATAAACAATGATGTGTCCCGCAAATCGCAAGTCCAGTACGGTGTACCACAGGGCTCAGTCTTAGGGCCTCTGCTCTTCGTATTATATATGCTACCTCTAGGAGATATAATAAAGCGACACGGAATTAGCTTTCACTGTTATGCTGATGATACTCAACTTTATATTTCCTCGAAGCCTTATGAAACCCAGCAGTTCCATCAAATAAAGGAATGCATAGTTGATTTAAAAAACTGGATGAGTAACTATTTTTTACTACTGAACTCGGACAAAACAGAAGTGTTACTTACTGGACCAAAAACCGACATACGTAACAACCAAGAATACTGCTTAACTATTGACGGATGCTCCATAAAATCCTCGTCGTCAGCTAAGAATCTTGGCGTTGTATTCAATAGTATTCTGTCATTTGAGGGCCATGTCGCCAACACCTGTAAAATTGAATTTTTTCATTTTAAGAATATATCTTAACTACGTCATATGCTGTAGTTAATTAATGCATTCATGACATCAAGACTAGATTACTGTAATGCACTTTTAGGTGGTTGCCCTGCAGGCCTATTACAAAAACTGCAACTGGTTCAAAACGCGGCAGCTCGAGTTCTTACACGTACAAAAAAGTATGAGCATATAACCCCGGTTCTGTCAACCCTGCACGTGTTACCTATAAAGCATTGCATTAACTTTAAGATCTTGCTTATTACCTATAAAGCCCTACATGGTCTAGCGCCGCAGTATTTAAATGAACTTCTATTGTATTACAATCCTCCATGTGCATTACACTCTCAGGCGTCCTGTCAGTTAGTAATACCTAGAATTTCAAAATCAAGTGCAGGTGGTAGATCCTTTTCTTATCTAGCGCCTAAACTTTGGAATGTTCTTCCCGGCACTGTCCGGGAGGCAGACACACTCTGTCAGTTTAAATCTAGACTAAAGACACATCTTTTTAATCTTGCATACACTACACTTCCATAGTATTAATCCTCAGAGGATTTAGGCTGCATTATTTAGATCAACCGGAACCAGGAACATATCCAACAACAAAATGATGTACTTGTTGCATCAAAGAGTGCAGAACAGTACTCTACTCTCAGCCAGTCTTGTCTTTTTGTTCCAAGGTAACCGTAGGATGCAGTTCATGCCCAGACCTGATGGCAGAGCTGAGAATGGGAAGCGATGACCTGACAAGAGCTGAGATGATAGAGCTGGATAAAGGACGCGGCAACTTGACACGATTTTTCTACAACACTTCAAATGCTATCAGATTGTTAATGATAATCTTAAATCTATAATTTACCTTATTAGTAAGTTTATGTTTTTTTTTATTTAGCCTTGTTGTGCAAGCACTGTTGAGCTTGTGCAGAGGTAGCAGCTTTTGCCAGAGGGGAACTGGAATCCCCTGGTTGGGCCTGGGTTCTCCTGAGTTTTTTTTTCCTCGATTGGAGTTTTGGGTTCCTCACCACCGTTTGCATATTGTTTTGCAATATTTGCCTGGCCGGGGGGGCTGCTTTAGAATTTAGAAGTTATACATAATTAATATTGCATTTAAGAATTTATAGTCCGTTTAATATTTGACCTGTGTTTCTCTCTCCTATGTGTGCTTTCACTGTGCGTGTGTGCGAGTGTGTTTGCGTGTTTGCGTCTATGTCAATGTGTGTAAGTATGTATGCATATTGTGTGTGTGGAGCATTTGTATGCCTGTCTTTTGTTGTTTTCACCTTTTTCTTGTTTTTACAGGTATATGCCTTTAGTTGTTTTTCTTGTATTCAATGTGTTACAATGAAATTGTAAAAAGCGCTATATAAATAAAGTTGAGTTGAGTTGAGTAGAGAAGCCACAAAGTATAGGAGCAGGAAACACATAAAAGGATAGCTGTGACCTTAAGCTTCAATTTATTGTTTACATTTTTTACATTCAGGCATTTGGCAGACGCTTTTATCCAAAGCGATTTACATTGCGGTTTCCTATATATTTGTTTCTAAGTATGTATGTGCAATCCCCTGGGATTGAACCCATGACCTTGGTGTTTTAAGTATCATGCTCTAACCACTGGGCTACATGAAAGAAATTTAAGTTGTTAATAGTTTTTGTATTTGGATTTTACCTGACAATTTCTCTGTATCAGTTATCATATACATGCTTACATTGATGGATCACATTTTGATAATAGAATATCCTTATTATCATGTCACAGCTGCATTCAACAAATTTACCTACACACAAAGGTACACACTAAGAACAAAGATATGGATGATTTCACAAGTACATATACTGCAAAATGTACATAGACAAATACAGAAATGTCTAAGAATATGTTTATATAAATACGTTATTTTTATTTACATTATAATCTATACAAATAATACCAAATTGGTCTCACAAAAAAACGACCATTTCCAAACAATTGTATTAAGATATTGTGACAGTAATCAAAATACTGAATGTGTTCATGATGAAAACGCGTATGAGAAAGTCACGAGATTATGAGACATTCAACAGGCGAGCTCACCGCTTGATAAGGCAGAAAATTCTAGAAATGTAGCTACTAGTTCTATCGTCTACAGAGACGTACTAATCTCAAAAAAACACCCAAGTATTTTTTTTCTTTGTGCTCCAATTCGTGTGCATGCAATTTAATGGTTTTATCAGCTTTGCAGCCGCACATCCATGTTTGTAACTAGCGATGCTGGCTCCGCCTTTACGCAATGACGCTGTACCTGGGTGGGGGCGTGGTCAGCTCGAAATGCATTTTCAAGTCCACACTGAATTTTGCACCACTCAACGCGCAGTGTGTAAATGAAAATGCAATCCCAAATGTTCAACCTGTTAATGTTAATGCATTAAGGGAAAATGACATTAGAATTTTCTTTTTGCTACAGATTTGCTTGACTATCTTAAATATGTATAATCAATCCGGGAATGCATATTCATTTTAATTTTGCAACTTAAAGAGCGTTAAAAATATCCATTTAAATAACTTATTAAAACTAGTGTAGTAACTGACAAATGTAATTGATATAATTTAATTTTTATTTTCATTTTGCACCTAATGTTGCACATACGTTATTTGAAATGTATATTTAGATACACAATTGCATTGTCAATTTACATACTGCATTGCCATTTTGGATATTACATTGCAAATTGAATTTCGCACCACATATGCTTCCATACTTTTCTTCTAATGATGTAAATTGGCGACCTTAATTTCTTCCATCATCACTTGAATGTCTCTGTTTTTTTGTAAATGTGGCTGGCGGGCGGGAGCTGCTTGGCAAATTCGTGACGTGTTTTGTTTGGGGACATCGTTGCTACATATGCCTACGTATTGTAACCTTATCAAAGAACCTAATAAAACATTAAAATATATATTCCCAAATATTTCATATAGGCTAAAGGGAATTGCACGCAACAAACATGTTTTTTTATTTTTATTTTACTGTCCCGCCCCGACCAGGCCGCGGGATATGAGCGCATCATTAACGCACGAAATGATGACATAAAAAAAAACTAGTTTGACAGGGGACATCTTATCATTACATTCGGACCAAATGCAATACAAGTATACAAACATTGTACACAACTGCGTAAAAGCACTCGTTAGGCCTACATCCAGACCAGTCGCGATCTCTTTAAGACTGCAAGGGAAGCTCAGCTTCCCCTATAATTGTCAAAAAATGAATGGTCAAATATATGTACTATCTTAACATTTTATTAAAAATGCGTTAAACACGTTCATTTCGAACGAAAACAATTTCGTTCAGAATCAGCTATTAGGTCGGCTGACTCGATTTCCTTCTCATTCATTCCCGTAGCGTACAGTGTATTACTCTGTTGAAGCCCAGCATCCATTGACTTCAATGGGGCTGCTTTAAACTGTTTTTTTCAGTGCTTAGAAACAAGACGGTCATTGGATAAATCTGCGATTATGTCCCGCCCACGGACGCTCAGCGTCTCTGGGATGAATGGAGGAGCGGGCTGGCCCGGACTCCGAGCGTCTGCGTGATGATTGGAGGGTCTGTCGGAAGATTGCATCTCCTTTTGATTGACAGCAATTTTGTTCTATAAAAAGTCGCTGACGCTGAAGCTATTCGATCTCAGTCCCATTGCGGATTTTGCAAGTGCAGTCGAAAGACAAACTGCTGCAACCTATTTCTTGATACTTGCTTTCCGAAATTTCTAGCCAATTTTCATCATACATTTCACACAATTATACACCACACTCCTTGTTTCAGTTTAATGTAATTCCCACATTACCTCCGTCGAGTTTAATATCTTTTTTTAGATCGTTTGTTCATTCATTCATTGTGAAATGAGCTTCCCCACTTTGAAAGACCAGCAGCCGCCACTGCTCCAGACACACGCATCATGACAACACAAAATAACACAGTCTAACATAATATGACTTTATTCCTACTTATTATTTTACTAGTTGTAATACATAATACATAAACCATGAACTATTACTACAGATGGTCAAATTTCATCAGTGCTGATGGATGTCCTCTATATGCAAACACCGGCCTCTTTTCGCACCTGAGGACGGTGGCCTTTCTGACTGCAGCTCTTATTTGCCCTCCTCCGATGGCCTCCCTGCGTTGTCTTTGGTTGATATTAACCATCGTTGTATTTTGACGGGAAAAAAATGCGGATTTCTGAAGCTGTAAAGATTGGTAAAAAGTCGGGGTTGACTGCCATCTGGTGGTGAAAATATGAATCAGGTGAATGTTATTGCAGTCTGCTTTGAAAACTCAAAAAATCTCTCCTGTCCTGTATACAAAGCTCATAAGTGATTACATCATAATTATTATATCATCATTAATACTATTTTACCTTGTTATATCATCAATTACATTTGCCAGAAATAATTCGATTTTCCTTACATGGAGAAATCAAAAAGAAGCATCCTGACATCATGAGCTTTTGTTAGAATCAGTATTTGTAGAAACACAGCAGCAGTTATAACATATATAAAATCAGACAATATAACATCTAACTATTTACTGTATGTAAACTGTCAGAAAGAAAAACCTTTGTAGGGGAGAAAATATTTAAAGGTATACACAATTGGTCCTTAGGGTTACTGAATCTTTTTTTATTTTTTCTTATTATGCTTCAGATACAATTACAATAAGGCATTTCAATTTTACAATAAAATTTCTAAGGAAAACAAGAGCAGAAACAAACCAAAAATAGACTCCATTTAGAAATACACCCATCCAATTACAGAGTGAAAGATAAATAAATAAAATAAGATACAAAGATCCATAAACCTACACAACATCAGGGTCTTCTAAAATCTCAAATTCTTCAACCAATTTAAATAGTTTTAATTTTACTTAAAGATTTACAGTAAATCCAAAATTCTTTACTGAATCTTATGTGTATTGCACAAGCTCTTCTGGCTGAAAGTAGCACTTTGTATTATGTTACTCCCTTAAAGGCAGTGTGACTTATGTACTGATGAAGCCAAACCTTTACATAATGAGCCTAAAAAAACATATATTTCAGACACATCAGTCTGGTTGGTCTCAATTTCTAAATTGAACTATCCAGTCCGACCAGAAACAGGAAAGAAACATATCCCCTCTGGTTAAAAAGTACATAAAAGATTTGAAAGAAAGGGACACTTCAAGGACCAGACAATCTGCATTCATTTTGATATTCCATTTTGGATTCCATCCTCACACGGTTCTTAGTTTATAACAAATAAAAATGTCATGGAACTTACTATTTGTGGAACATTAGAACATTTCTTGAGGAATGAATACAAGTTTACACTCTTAATCTACTCAAACATGTACTTTTGACAGAGTTCCAGTGACTATCAACCACTGCATTGACAGTCATTCTAAAAAATTTATGACCTATCAACATTCAACAAATCTTCATCTGTGCCACCATTAACTCAAGAACCAAAGTTACCAGCCAGTTATTGTATAATATAAGTATTTAAATAAATATAGAAACATTTAATAGATCAAAAGAAAGAGCTTCTACTTAATTTAGTATTCCTAATGTTAAAATCTGCACTTAAATGTTGGTATAGGCTAAGCGTAAAATACGTTTAAACAAATTATTTAAATGATCATTGTTTTATACAAGACTTCTTCTCTGACTTATCCTTAGCAAAACCAAGCAAAGTTGGGATATCAAGTTAAATATTCTTTGTGTATTTATCTAAGTAAAGGCTTGGGAATATAGTGTGTTATTAATGTGTGAATATTGTATTGAATTGAATAGGTGTTGTAGTGTAAGATTAAAGTAGTCGTACATATATCATACTTCTATCAATTATTCGCTGAATCAATAGACATCAAGAATCAGCATATGAAACTCAACAAAAGAAAGCTTCATGCTGCAATGCATGCTGGGTAACATCATAGTACATAGTATTTATTGATTGTCACCATAGTTGAGGTTTGTATGATGCGTGTTTATGCTTATGTGTCAGTAGATTTTACTATTTATTTTGTCACAGTATTTTTTAATAATCCACAAGAAAATTCAAAACAGTCATGAAAGATCAGCTTCAACATTATTTAATGTAATTTCTCATTTTTATTACAGCTTGAGACATCGACGTGCAACGGCGTTTCATGCATTCTGACTTCTTTACAATGTTAAACGTGCTGTCTTCTCATGCTTAACATTGTCAACTTGTCAAAAAAAGAGGTGGTTGTATTACATAGAATTTCTATTCTCAATACACTCCCTCAGCGATCGTACAGGTTTTGGGAAGTTTTTTTCGAACATATAAAACTGTTTTGTAACAACTTTTTTCAGTCCCTTATTGGACAATTTTCCCGGAAAAGCACGCGGCATGGCCACACGAGAGCAGGAGAGGGAGCATGCGCTGACGTCACTTTCACTTGTGTTCAGGATAGAGAGCATATGTTCGCAAAGTTCAGGTGTTTGTTTGTTCACTGCATTTTGGTGATGAATGTTGTTTAAACTGTGGATATAACGCTGGATTTGGAGATCGTTTGAAACTGATTTATGGAGCCGTCCAAGCGCTAAAAGATCCCGGACATGCGGTGAGTGAAACTGATGTCTGTGTTTTGTTCACAATGAGTGCGCACGTGCTTTGGTTCAGCCTCCTCCTCCCCGGCAAGGGCAGTTTGTTTTCGGAAACAATCGTACAATCATGTGAGCAAACTAAATACTCTTCCAAGATACGAATAATGCAATACACTCTATAGGTACTCAAAATTAATCTGAGATTGGCAGAAACCCTGTGTGTTACGCCCGCTTTATAAACATTCCTTTCTACATCATTAATGTACAAAAGTTCTAATTGAAACACTACTGTAAGCACTTAAAGAAGAAATAGATTGAACTTGACCAAAGTCAGGAGTCAGGAGCCCAACTAAAGCAAACACTGATCATAAACAATAATGGTGGTTTGTTGAACTGTGTACATAGATTTTGATTCGAACCAAACCATTAATATAATTTGAGTAAAACTAATTTAATTTGGAAAAACTTGTTAAAAACAATTTAAGTATTTTTTTAAGGTGGTCCAAGGTTCATTTTTTCAGTGCAGATCTACACTCTCGGAAAAAAAAGGTACATTATGGTACAAAAAATGTTCCTTGAAGAACAGTTTTGTACCTTTTCAATAAATTTACCCTTAATGGTACAAGAAAGACCTCAGATGATACCGTTCGGTACCTTTTAAGGTACAATTTAAATTAAGGTACATATTTGTTCTCAAATCAAGGGTACAGCAACCTTTATTGATAAATAACTAATTTTATTTACACAAGCAAATCACATACGATATGGACTTTTTTGAGTTATTCCCTTATAAAAATATGATGCAACATTTGTTTTTACTCAATTGACAGGTATTTATAATATCAGTTGTTACACAAAATACTGATAAGATTATTTATTTTCATATAAAAAATACCTATGACTGTTTTAAATAAATGCTTTGATAATATATGAGAATGTAAATCGCATAAATCCGACAACAATCAGTTTTGCGTGAATTATTGGTTGCTATGTTAATTATTAGGCATAGCAACAACACGCTGATTCGCCGAAGTTAACCGCAGAATACTCAGAAGCACAGAGCGGGACGTGGGATCCGAGTGTTTCTTGTTGTGTCTATTTTAGTTCAAAATAACAGTTCGGATTTGAATTATCAAACTATAATTGTACAACATTTGAAGGTGAGTTTTTAGTTTTATGGTTATATTTAGTTAAATGTTAGTCACCCGGTTAAATTCGAGCATTAAATGTCTTTTAAGATCTGGTTTCCGAGCTGCTCTGGTTTTACTTCCTTTGATATTTCTGGAGTAAGTGGACAATTATGTTTGTTTCCTATACATTTACCAAAAATGTAGTTAGTAAATTTATGAAAGATTGCTAGAATGACTCAATGGATAATTGCAATAATGTGCTGTTCACACATGCAAAAGCGTTCCATCTCTTTACTGGTAAGACAGCATTCACACATCCTTACTAAAATACCAGTAAACTCAGTGATGTCAATCATTAATTATTATTATGAGTTTCTGGCTATTTAAATTTACTTCAGACTTTTCTAAAACATACTCGGTTACTGACGTAACCTCGGGATACGGGAACGAGTACTGCGTAGCAGGACGCTATGGGGAAAACTCCTTTTTCTCCGATGACTGAAGCTTTACAATAACGCAGTGAATACTGCACGGCCATTGGTGCGTGTAAAGTAAAACTTTACGGCAATGGCAGCGAAGCTGCACGGACCTATGGCGATGGCGCCTGCCAAAAGGGGCGGGGCTAATGGCTATATAAGCAGACACATCGCCGTAGGGTCCTCAGGTTACTTCGACTGAAGCGACGACCATATGCAGCTTGTAAGGACGGCCAGGATCGCAGTACTCGTTCCCATATCTCAGGGAACCGTGGTTACATTAGTAACCGAGTACGTTCCCTATCGATACTTCACTCGTACTGTGTAGCAGGACGCTATTGGGAACCAGTATAATCCCGCCGTGCTACAAGTGGAACGAAAAACACCATATAATCCCAGAGCCGTGGCTCGAGGATAGGTATAAGGCAGGGAAGCCCTGCAGAAGACGGAAAAGCCAAGCTAATAGGTGGCTTAATCCGGTTAATCGTCCCAAAATGTGCTAGGTGCCGGTGTGGTTGAGGGCAACCACGGTCCGGCAGTCTAGTCTTAGGCAGAAAGGACCCGGGCCTGTAAGGCCGGAAGGTCCAGACTGTAGAATCTGGTAAATGTGGAAGGCGAAGCCCAGCAGGCCGCCGCACAAATATCCGCTATCGAGACTCGGCTAGACCATGCCCATGAAGAGGCGACACCTCTAGTAGAATTGGCCCTTACTACCGTGGGGCATTGAAGGCCCAATGAAGAATATGCCGGCGCGATAGCCTCAACTATCCATTTAGATAGTCTATGCTTCGTGACCGGGGACCCTTTGGTGCGAAGCAGACAAAAAGCTGTTCCGACCGCCTGAAGGTGGCAGAACACTCAATGTAAATTTTAAGTGCTCTGACTGGACAGAGCAGATTAAGCTCCGGGTCCTGCTTAGAGGAGGGGAGCGCAGATAATGTCACTACCTGTGCTCTCAACGGAGTAGAGAGCACCTTAGGTACGTAACCATGTCTTGGTTTGAGGACTACCCTATAGTCATCAGGCCCAAATTTAAGACAGGAGGGGCTCACAGAGAGCGCCTGCAGATCACCCACACGTTTTACCGATGCTAATGCTAGAAGCAGTGCGGTTTTAAGCGTTAGTGGACGGAGGTCCAAGGACTGCAGAGGCTCGAAGGAAGAAGCCATGGGGGCATGGAAGGCTGCGATTGCTGTCACATAAACCTTGAGTGTGGAAGGGGAGCGGCCCTTATCCAACAGCTCTTGCAGGAAGGACAGAATTAGTGATATATCACAGGATTCTGGGTCTGTGACGCGAGTTGCACACCAGGCGGAGAAGACTGACCACTTAAGGGTATAGAGTCGTCTCGTAGACGGAGCTCTAGCCTGTGATATCGTTTTCATGACACTCTCGGGGAGGATCATAGGCTCCCGTTGAGAGGCCAGAGGTGTAGAGCCCACAGCTCTGGCTGGGGGTGCCAAATGGTGTTGCCTGCCTGAGAGAGGAGGTCCCGTCTCAGGGGAATAGGCCACGGGGCTGCTACAAGCAGCTGAGACAGTTCCACAACCCAAGGCTGGTTCTTCCAGAGTGGGGCCACGAACAGCACTGTGTGTGCCCGTTCTTTGATTCTCCTGATTGTCTGTGGTATAAGAGCCATTGCCAGCTGTGGGACAAGGTGTCACTGTCCTTCGAAAAATAGGTTGGGCAATGAGTGTTGTCTTCTGAGGCAAAAAGGTCGACTTCTGCCTTGCCGAAGACTTTCCAGATTTTCTGAACCGACCTGGGGTGGAGCGTCCATTCCTTTGAAGGGACGTTGCTCCGAGATAGCATATCTGCTCCCTGGTTCAGTCTGCCCCGCACATGAGTTGCCCTCAGTGAGCGCAGATTGCACTGGGCCCATTCCAAGAGGCGTAGGACCAGGGAAAAAAGGCGTCTTGAGGAGAGTCCTCCCTGGTGACTTATGTAGGACACCACTATCATGCTGTCATCGGAATAAGACGTGGCGTTCCCGTAAGACCGGCAGGAAGAAGCGAAGGGCCAGCCATACTGCCTGCATTTCCAGGTAGTTTATGTGCAGTCCCTTTTCCTGAATCGACCAGTGGCCAAAGTCCGGTGCGCCATCACACAGACCCCCCCAACCCGTGTTGGAGGCGTCTGTCGTGATCACCTTTCGTCTGCATGTGGTGCCCAGGGGCACACCCTGCTCCAACCAAGGAAGATCCTTCCATGGGGATAGAGCGGTTACGCAGACTTGGTCCACCCAGATGCGTAGGCGTCCAAGATGCCAAGCATGTGGCGGCACTATTGGTTTCAGCCAGTACTGCAGTGGACGCATCCGAAGAACATCTAACTGCAGCACTTGAGACGCGGAGGCCATGAGACCAAGCATCTTCTGAAACGCCTTGAGGGGGCGTGACGCTCCCTGTGTAAAAGAGGCCGCGAGCTTCTGAATAGCCAGGGCACGGTCTGGCGCGATTCTGGCCGTCATACGACTCAAATCGAAGACTGCCCCCAGGAACGATATACGTTGGCTGAGGGACAGAGCGCTCTTGGCAAAGTTGATCCTGAGCCCCAGGCATTCTGGATTGCTGAGAAGGAGGGACCTGTGGGACCTTAGCTCTTCCTATGACTGTGCTAGGACAAGTCAGTCGTCGAGGTAGTTCAGAATGCGGATTCCCGTCTGCCTGAGAGGGGATAGAGCCGCGTCCATGCACTTCGTGAAAGTGCGAGGAGCTAGAGACAGACCGAATGGAAGGACCATGTGCTGATATGCAACCCCTTCATAAGCATATGTCAAGATTTGTCTGTGATGGGGAGCTATCTGGATGTGGAAGTACGCGTCTTTCAGATCCAGGGAGAATAACCAGTCCCCTGGGCATATTTGCGAGAGGATCTGTTTCAGTGTAATCATTGTGAAACGCCGTTTTAAGAGCCCTCTTTGAGGGAGGTCCAGCCAGACCGAGACACGATCCCTTCCTCATCTCGGTCTCAGGATGGTGCCTGAGGCGCTGGGTCCATCGTGATCTTTGGCCGGGGTCCATGGCGGTGAGGGTGGGGGAAACGTCTCCCAGAGATAGAGCGTTGACGCGTCTCAGCACCTGTTGCCTTCTGCGCAGCTGGGGGCATGGCTCTCACCAGCTGCTGAGTCGGCGCTGGCTTGGGGGGAGCCGACCTTGGTCTGGATCCGGGTCTCTTGGGCAGGAAGTGCTTCATGGCCTGCGAAGATTTCTGCGCTGCCGTGAAACGTTCTGCAAAACCCTTGACTGCCGGGTACTATCAGTACCAGACTCATCCATTCCCTGGTGGAGTTTGGCCTGGTATACCTTGAGTACTGCCATGGAATGCAGAGCAGAAGCCGCTTGGCCGGCGGACGAGAATGCGCGTCCAGCGAGGGCCAAGGTGGTCTTACACGGCTTGGAGGGATGAGAAGCTTTTGTCTTCTAACCGATGGCTGAGGGCAGACACAGATGTGCGGCCACCGAGTCATCAAGAGGAGGCAGCTTCTCATATCCTTTTTCCTCTGCGCCGTCAACGGAAGTGAGAGCGGATCTGGATCAAATTCATGATTTGAAGAAATCACTTAGCATTACGAGCAGGTAGCAAGAATCGGCATGTTTAGGGACTCCGGATTATGAGCATGAACTACAAACAACATCACGTGTGAAATAAAACAGGAGTTTATTACCTAGGCTAGACACATACTAATCTAACATACACACATACAGTTAAGCATTGGAAGAAGGTTGTAGTTGAAGCAGAGGGAAGAACAGAGCATGGATTCATGGCAGTATATGATATTCAGAAGATCAATAGCCTGAACTAAACATCAGTTTCTTCTTGTATAGCACCTTTGTTAAAGGATTAATGATGCCCTGAGCATCCATTAATAAGACTAAGTTTGATACTTGCACGTCTTGCCCATCAAAAGAAATAAAGTGTCCTGATGCAGGCTCCAGGTGATCTTGGCTGAAAGTGATCAGAGAGAACCAGTTTTATGCAGAGGATCTGTATCTGGAAAGACGAGGCCGCAGCCTGGCACAAACTTAAGAGTTAAAGGTGAAGTCTTCTTCTAGTCCATCCTTTGGAGATGCAGAACGCAAGGAGATGCAGAACAAACCCCCACAAACTGCAAACCTGAAGAACAACTCCTAAAAACCTCCACCAACACACACCCTCTCTCTAAAACAACTTCAAGAGACTCTTCTCGTGGTCTCTTTTAAACTGTAAGGATGTCACATCCTACAGACGTGACTGATCCAATCAGAAGATGGGAATTTTGGAGGGAAAGTTAATTGTCTTTGTCTCTCAGATGGTGTTTTGCATGTGAAAGCTGATTGGATGTTCACTAAGAAGACTTTGAGACTTTTAAGATTTTGATAAAACTAATATGAAAAGAGTTACCAAAACACAACAAACATCAACATTAAGGACATCACAAATGTAGCTCATAGACACCAAACATGATCTAAATATCATCTTGGTGAAATGAGTTACTACAAATCTAATAATTCCAGTAGTTAAACACACATTCATGGATACTTTGGATTAATGTTTAAAACAGACATAACAACAAGAACATTAATACATGGAAATGTTATAAATGAATATATGTACTTTCCATATAAATGCATTTAGGATTGTATGTCTGTCCCCAAAGTGAGTAAAGAGAGTTCAGCTCCCTACATTCCATTCAGTCGTATCCTGATGGATTGGTGTGAGTTGCTATGGTCACCAGAGATCTTGTACTGCCCTTGGTGTAAGTTGCAGATTGGGGGTAGTTCCCCAAGCGACTAGCTCGCCAGTGGGGTGAGGGGTGTTGCTGCAATATTTAAGAAATTTAATTAGTTAATTAGTTAATTAGTCCACTAGGGTGGACTCCTTGGCCATCGGTGCTTCCTGGAGAGGTGGGACTGCAGGTGTCAAGACATCATCAGATGTTTGGTGAGAGCTGTGTGAAGAGCTCTCTTGCTAGTTTCAGCAGCTCCTGTGACTCAGGTGTAGGTAATTCCGGCTCTCTTTGTGAGGACTCAGATCGGCACCTGTGTGTGGCATCGGATGATGCTGTCAGTGGCTGTTGGACAGCCAGTGGTGTTTCCCAAGAAGAATTTTGTCGTCTCCATGGTTTCTTCCAGTGGTTGGTCTGGTATCTGGGCCTATTACGATGGTGACAGTTTCGTCTTCCTGGCATATCGTTGAAGGACATTGTGTTGTAATGACAATGTCTGCCTTCTGGTGCAAACTTTTGAATGTTACAGTTCAGACTAAATGGTGCCGTAGAGGCCTTTCTTTCAGATGTGGCCTCATGTTTATTAAAGGCCTTCTGTGTCACGTCACGCAGCTGATGAATGGTCATCGTATGAGGACAGGCCATGATGCCTAAATGGTGGCTAACAATTGGATGTAGATTTCTGAGGAACAGGGTCTTGAAGCTGATATCCTCCTCCATCTCGCGTTCATTGCAAGCTCCAAAATAAGCTTGTCTGAGTCTGTTAATGTAAACTCGGGGAGTTTCCTGTCTTCCCTGTTTGAGGTCCAGGGCAGCGACCAGTCCATATTCTGTTTCTGTTTCTGGGTCTGAGAATTCTTGTATTAGAGCTTGTTTCAGCCGGTGGTAGTCGGATTTGACAGCATCTGGCTGCCGTTCTAGGAAGCTCTTTACCTCTGTTCCAGAAGTTATCCAAAGCAGGTGGAGTCTCTCTCGTGTGGTCACATTCGGCATAATTTTCAGGTGAAAATCTACATCCCGCAGGTAGGCATGGACTTCGTGGTCTCCTGCAGAATTTGGAATGAAGCACTTGATGACTCTAGCCAGTGTGTTGAGGTCTTTAAGGGTCGCTCCATGTACCTTTCCAGGGATTATCTGGAGAAGACCCTTCCCTTCTGTGGCTTCAGATGTTTTTAGGATGCTGGCTGGTGAGGTGTTAAACAGCGAGGTCAGCCCCCCCCTTTGTATATTTGTACTGGGCTGAGGGAGTTTGCTCTGCTCACCTGGTGTGACAGTGGGGGGTGTGTCTTCCCCTGTGGTTCCCATTGCAGCTTTTATGAGTGTTTGAGTTCTCTTTGGACCATGTCAAGCTCGTTTCTTGTGTTGCCCAGCTGCTGTTTCAGAGATTCAATTTTGGCATCTCTATCTGACAGTTCAAAATGGGCTGTTACTAATAATGACTTTTCAAACAGTTCTTTTTCCAGCTCTTCTTTGGCTGCTTTTTCCAGCAGTTTTCTTTGCTCAGCAGTTGACAGAGCTATCTGAAGTCCGTTTACCTTCTCCTGTCGTTCCATCTTACCAGACTTATTTTGTGTGGTCTGGGTCTCACCTTCCAGTTGGGCTATGCGACTTTGAGCATGCTTAAGTTCCTCTTGGGACTCTGTTGCGTGCAGCTTTAGGTCATTCACCTCCTGTCTCAGGTCTGTGATGTTGTGGGCTTAGGAGAGGATGATGGAATTTCTAGGCGCAGCCAGGGGCCGTAGGGTGTCGAGTTTGGGGACCACACGATTTCATATCTGCTCTTTGCGGATGATGTCGTCGTGCTGGCCCCATCAGACCAGGACCTTCAGCATGCACTGGGACGGTTTGCAGCCGAGTGTGAAGCGGCTGGGATAAGAATCAGCACCTCCAAATCTGAGGCCATGGTTCTCAGTCGGAAAAGGGTGGCTTTGCCCACTTCAGGTGGGTAGAGAGTCCCTGCCTCAAGTGGAGGAGTTCAAGTATCTGGGGGTCTTGTTCACGAGTAAGGGAAGGATGGAACGGGAGATTGACAGACTGATCGGTGCAGCTTCTGCAGTAATGCGGTCGCTGTACCGGTCTGCCGCAAGGCGAAGCTCTCTATTTACCAGTCAATCTACGTTCCTACTCTCACCTATGGTCATGTGCTGTGGGTCATGACCGAAAGGACAAGATCCCGGATACAGGTGGCTGAAATGAGCTTTCTCCGCAGGGTGGCTGGGCGATCCATTAGAGATAGGTTGAGAAGCTCGGTCACTCGGGAGGAGCTCAGAGTAGATCCGCTGCTCCTCCACATCGAGAGGGGTCAGCTGAGGTGGCTCGGGCATCTTTTTCGGATGCCCCCTGGACGTCTTCCCGGGAAGGTGTTCCGGGCATGTCCCACTGGGAGGAGACCCCGGGGAAGACCTAGGACACGCTGGAGGGACTATGTCTCCCGGCTGGCCTGGGAACGCTTCGGTGTCCCCCCGGAAGAGCTGGAGGAAGTGTCTAGGGAGAGGGAAGTCTGGGCATCCCTGCTTAGACTGCTGCCCCCGCGACCTGGCCCCGGATTAGCGGTAGAAAATGGATGGATGATCAATTATAATTATCCGGATCAAATTCATGATTTGGGGAAATCACTTAGCATTACGAGCAGGTAGCAAGAATCGGCATGTTTAGGGACTCCGGATTATGAGCATGAACTACAAACAACATCACGTGTGAAATAAAACAGGAGTTAATTACCTAGGCTAGACACATACTAATCTAACATACACACACATACAGTTAAGCATTGGAAGAAGGTTGAAGTTGAAGCAGAGGGAAGAACAGAGCATGGATTTATGGCAGTATATGATATTCAGAAGATCAATAGCCTGAACTAAACATCAGTTTCTTCTTGTAAAGCACCGTTGTTAAAGGATTAATGATGCCCTGTGCATCCATTAATAAGACTAAGTTTGATACTTGCACGTCTTGCCCATCAAAAGAAATAAAGTGTCCTGATGCAGTTTGTTAAGGCTCCAGGTGATCTTGGCTGAAAGTGATCCTAGAGAACCAGTTTTATGCAGAGGATCTGTATCTGGGAAGACGAGGCCGCAGCCTGGCACAACTTAAGAGTTAAAGGTGAAGTCTTCCTCTAGTCAATCCTTTGGAGATGCAGAACGCAAGGAGATGCAGAACAAACCCCCACAAACTGCAAACCTGAAGAATAACTCCAAAAAAACTCCATCAACACACACCCTCACTCTTAAACAACTCAAAGAGACTCTTTTCGTGGTCTCTTTTAAACTGTAAGGATGTCACATCCTACAGACGTGACTGATCCAATCAGGAGATGGGAATTTTGGGTGTTGCTGCAATATTTAAGAAATTTAATTAGTTATTGCGTGTCTGATCGGTCTCAGGTACTACATACGACTCTGGGATGTAGACTCCAGGACACGTGAGCTGAGAGTGGCATGGACATCCAGACTATAAAATCTAACAAATGTATGTGGAGAGGACCAGCCTGCCGCATCACACACTTGCTGCAAGGGGACACCTCTTTCTAAGGCCATAGAAGATGAAACCCCCCTTGTGGAATGAGTTCTGACTCCTAGAGGTGAAGCTTGAACGCGGGCCTCATAGGCTAGAGCAATAGCATCCCTCACCCAATGTGATATTGTTTGTGAATGTGATAACACTTCAAATGCTATTAGATTGTTAAATATATAATTTACCTTATTCGAAAGTTTATTTATTTTTTATTTAGCCTTGTCTTGCAAGCACTGTTGAGCTTGTGCAGAGGCAGCAGCTTTTGCCAGAGGGGAACTGGAATCCCCTGGTTGGGCCTGGGTTCTCCTGAGGTTTTTTTTCTCGATTGGAGTTTTGCGTTCCTCGCCACCATTTGCATATTGTTTTGCACTATTTGCCTGGCCGGGGCCTGTCAATGTGTGTAAGTATGTATGCATATTGTGTGTGTGGAGCATTTGTATGTCTGTCTTTTGTTGTTTTCACCTTTTTCTTGTATTTACATGTATGTGCCTTTAGTTGATTTTCTTGTATTCAATGTGTCTCATGTACAGCTGCTTTGTAACAATGAAAATTGTAAAAAGCGCTATATAAATAAAGTTGAGTTGAGTTTGCTTGATTGCAGCCGCCCCTTTGTTGCGGCCCCCATATCATATAAAAAGTTGCTCTGATTTACGCCACTGGCTAGTGCGGTGGACGTAAGTCTGAAGAGCACGTACTGGACACAGTAGGTGTAATCGTTCCTGCTCCGACATCGTGAACGGTGGAGGGCAAAAGGCCTCAAGAATAACCGGATGCACGTTGGAGAATGTAACTTTAGGCAAATAACTCGGGTGAGGATGCAGAATAGCTTTGACCATCCCAGGGGCAAAATTTAAACAGGACGGCGAGGTCGAGAGCGCCTGCAAATCTCCGGTTCTCTTAAGAGAGGCGATTGCCATTAGAAAAAACATTTTAAAGTTCAGAAGCCTGACAGGCTCTAACTCCATAGGTTCGAAGGGGGCGCTAACTAGACCCTCGAGCACTGTCGCTAAGTCCCATGGAGTGACTGTCCTTCTAGAAGGAGGCATCAGCAGCCTCGCTCCACAAATAAAGCTGGCGACTAAAGGGTGTTTCCCACAGAAACCCCCTCAATCAGGGCATGGCAGGCTGAAATGGTACATAAACCTTGAGTACTGGGGCTTGTCCCTGAGGACAGTTTATCTTGCACAAATTCCAACACTGAAACGATCTGGCAGTAATTGGGTTTGCATGGTGTGCCATGCAGCATCTGTCAACATCGCTCCATGTTAGGGCGTAGCTCCTTCTAGTGGAGGGAGGCATAGCACTTAGAATTCTCTCTACTACACCAGGCGGAAGCTCGACATCTCTCAGCTGGCTGGCCCTTCAGGGAGGTTCCAGAGCTCAGGATGGGGATGAAACACTGTCCCCTTCGCCTGAGACAATAGATCTCTCTTGACTGGGATCGCCCATGGCGAGTCGTGGAGGAGGGATACTAGGTCTGAAAAACAGATCCTGTTTGGCCTATGGGGAGCCATCAATAAGAGGCGCGAGCCCTGTTGACAGACCTTTACCAGGACTCCCGGGAGCAGAGCTATCGGAGGAAATGCGTAACGACGCAGTCTGGGCCATGTAATGGCCATCGCGTCCAGACCCAGGGAATCTGGATGAGTCAGAGAAGTAGCGGGGACATTGTGCCGTCTACTGCGTAGCAAAGAGGTCCATATCCTCTTCATAAAATCTTTCCGGATTTGTTTGACTATTTCGGGGTGGAATTTCCATTCCCCGTTTGTCACATCTTGTCTGGACAGCAAGTCTGCTCCCTCATTCCTATGCCTCGGGATGTGAATCGCTCTGAGGGACAAGAATGTGCCCTCTTCCCAGGGCAGGATTTGCTGGACCAGTTTGTTCAGGTGGCGCGACCACAGCCTGCCCTGTTGATTTATGTACGAGACTACTGTTTTCCCCCCGCACTAGGACATGGTAGCCTCTTAACTGCCGGAAGAAGTATTTCAGGGCCAGAAATACAGCCATCATTTCGAGCCAATTGATGTGCCTATCGAGAAGATGACCTCTCCAGATCCCTTGGGCTGGACAGTCATTTAAGACCACACCCCAACCCATAAGGTATGCGTCTGTCGTTAGCACCTTGCGACGACAACATGGAATGAGAGCGGGACCAAAAGTCAGAAACTGAGGTCTGTACCACATAGTAAGGGTGAGAAGCCACTGGCGCATCACCCTTGTCTGCCTCTGGGGCGCTTGAATATAACCCCCTGGCTCTGAGCCACAACTGAAACGGTCTCTTGTGCCATGAGAGCTAGAACTCTTTGAAAGTGATGAGTAGCTTTCTGGCCAAGCCTGATGCTTCGCAGGGTGCTCAGGATGGATTCGACACGTGCAGAAGACAGTTCTGCCTGCATTGCGGTCGAGTCCCATATTATCCCTAAATACATTGTATTTTATGTAAGGGAGAGAACGCTCTTTGTGGCGTTGAGTCTTAACCCAAGAGCTTTGAGATGAGATAGGACGACATCCCGATATCTCGCAAGACTGAGCTAAAATTCAGCCAGTCATCTATGTATTTCAAATGCGGATGCCCTGGAGTCGCAGGGTGCATTTTGTGTATGTGCGGGGTGACAAGGCAAGGCCGAAAGGAAGAACCCGATACTGGTAAGCTTCGCCCCCGAAAGCGAACCTCAGGAATTTCCTGTGTTGTGGCAGGATCTCTTTATGAAAGTATGCATCTTTCAGATCGCTCGTCACGAACCAGTTGTGGGACTGAATGTAAGACATAATCATCTTGATTGTCAACATTTTGAACATGTGCGTCTTCGGACGCAATCCCCCATCCCCTTTTGGGAACTAAAATATACCGGCTTATGTAGCCTAATTCTCTGTCTGGTAGGGGAACACATTCTGTGGCCCCTTTAACCAGCAGAGCTTGTAATTCTTGTGCTAACAGATTTGCTCGCTTGTTGCATGGACGTGAAGACCACGCCGTTCGCGGAGGGCGATATGCAAATTTTATCCTGTAGCCCTGGTCTACGGTTCTTTCAACCCATGGAGAGATACCTGGCAGTAATTTCCACACTGCCAGCTTTTCTCCGAAAGGGGTATAAATTTTTGCACTTCTCATTGAGGGGATGCCAGATCTATGGCGGCCTGAGATATGGCAGGAGACAACCAAACATCTAGCATTCTTTTTGAGCCTGCTAATCCCCGAAATGCCCGGTGGCGGCGGAGATTGCAAAGCGGCCCTTTGAGGGTGCCGAAGGGGGGCCTCCAATTTCTCATGGAATTTTATGCACCCCTCCTCGGGGGGCACACACCCACAGTCCCAGGCACACATCTCAGGATCTCATCTCAGAAGAGATGAAGCGCCTCAGGTCCGGCCCTCCCGAGGCGGCCTGAGGGGCACGGTGGGCCGCTCCCCTGCCTCTGCAAAGGGGGGCGCGACTCGCTACACTCTCCCTAAGGACATCACGCCTCAGGTAGACTGGACCCACCTGAGACTGTGTGCCTGGTCGGGACCGGGGAACTGTTCCGGAGTGGCTGGCAGGCTGAAAATGCTGCTTCGTCAATCACCCCGCCAGTGCTGACATCAACCAGTAGGTCAGCCTGGTACGCCTGCAAAGCTGCCATGGTGTGCAGGGCAGCACCAGCCTGACCCGCTGCCTGAAAAGCCTTTCCCACCAGTGACTTGGTGGCTTGGTGGGAAGAAAAGGCTTTTTCCGGGACGACGATGTCCCAGGGGAGAGATAGCTAGCAGGAGTCTCTTCCACCCTGGGCATCACCATGTACCCCCGTGTCCTTGCGCCAACGATAGTCAAATAAATCGACGTCGATGGCACAAAAACACGGGAGGAGTGAGGTTTCAGCCATGAGCGAGATCGCCGTGGAGATCCTCAAAGAAAGGGATAGCCCGGTTTTGGGGCTCATTCCTCTGGCCACCCGACAGATATCTGTCGTTGAGCTTTAAACCCTTGGGAGCCTCTTGCTCCTGCGGCCAGTCAAGTTTGAGCCTGTTGACTGCCTAGGTTACCGCCCCTCCCTCAACCGCTTTAATATCGCGAGAGGAACGCCCCGAGGCGGAGCTATCTAACAATGCAGAAACGAGGGGAACCTTGTCCTCCGCAGGCTCAGAAGAAGTGCCGGGGCATGTCGCGGTTCAGCGAATGCACGGGAGAAGCGGACGGATCCGTCTCCCGCGCCTCAGCAAAAACAAACTGCAACGACAGGGTGAGGAAGAGGTGTCTCTGTCTCGTTTAAAAAAGGCAAGCCGAGCACGCAGAACTCTGAAGTCAAAGAGATCACAGAGTTCACACTCTCCCTCAAGTCCCTGGGCGGCATGGTCGGCCCCCAAGCATTCAAACCAGAACTCATGTTTATCGAAATCGGTGAGGATCCTCTCACAGGGAGAGATTTGGCGTGTTTGACACACGTGCTTCACAACCAGTCAAACAAAGACTGTTCTCCCATAGCGTTTGAAACGCAGCATCGAATGTAGCTTTTGATAGGGAACAGGTCTTCAGTGACAAGAGAATCTTCAGCACTGTGAAAATGGAGGGATCTGAAATAAAACAAGCAGTTGGGGTCGAGGATAGAGATCTTTCTGCTTTTTGTGCGTATTTTGTGCACAACAGGAATACCCTGCTCTTTCTCTAGAGGCATGTGTTGAAGGTAACGACACTAGGTGACAAGTCTTTGCCAACTGCTGTGTTGTCAGGATTATTCATCTTTTGTCCCAGACTCAGAGTATGCCATGGCCCTATGCTTGTCCAAAGTCTTCACATGGACATTTTACTGCAGTAAAACTAATTAAATATATAGGCTTGATTCATGCTCATTAGCCAAATTTTTCCATCTGCTGCGGACTGGAAGAGTGTCAGCGTTTCTTTTGCAAAAACAAGTCTGTTATGCATACAGAGGAAGTTCCAATATTCTTTCAGGTTAACTATGTTTTCAACATAGACACATTGTTGATACTGTGTGGAAAACTATTGCTTCCACATTTGTTTGATTCTCATTTTCACACATTTCAAGTGTTTCATATGACAAGGACTGGTTTTGAATGATGCTAGGAGATGAACTGGACTACACGGCACTTGACCTCTATATGGTTGATGATGTTTTGTATGTAGGAGCTAGATATTTGTAGTCACTTAACAGGTTTTTGTAGAATTGTTACAATGTTTTTTGGATGTTTTTGTGTTATACATCGCATTCGTTTGTATTATAAATAATTTATGCTTTAAAATGTTAATGTTACAATTGTAATGTTGATGGAATAGTTCAGTCAATAATGACAATTGTGTCATCATACACTCCACATGATCCAAACCTGTATACATTTCTTTGTTCTGCTCTACTCAAAGGAAGGTATTTGAAAGAATGTCAGTAACCAAACAGATCTCGCCCAGCATTAAGAGTGATAGTATTTTTTTCTACTATATAATCCATGGTGGTCGAGACCTGTTTGGTTACCAACATTCTTCCAAATATCTTACTTTGAGTACAGCAGAACAAAAACATTTAGCTTTCATGTAGCTCAGTGGTAAGAGCATGGTGGTGGGTTCGATCCCAGGGGATTGCACATACTATTATATAAAATGTATATGAAAATGCAATGAAAGTTGCTTCGGATGAAGACGTCTGCCAAATGCATAAATGTAAATGTATACAGCAAAACAAATAAATGTATACTGGTTTGGATCATCTTAAAGGTTGGGAGATTGACGACACAATTTAAATTTTTGCCTGAACCATAACTTTAATAACTGGTATTGCATGAAAGCGATATAAAAAACATATGAATTTGTTAAATTGTATTGCGAACAGTTTTTGACAAGTATGGGAAATTGTATTTTACATTATACAGTATATACATGTTTTAGTAAAATGGTATGCATCCAAAAGAGAAATATTTTTAAAAGTGATTTTATTTTTTTACGTTTTATTGTAAAGTAGATTCTACTGTATGTGTTTGTTCAAACACCTATGTATTTTAATTTTTACATTAAAATTATGCCTTCTCAGTTTAGTTGTTTAGTGTGTGTTATTAAAATGATAAATGACCTGTACTAGTGCTTAAAGGAACACATTTGCCATAGTTAAGGTACAAAAGTGCTTGTCACTGGGGAGGTACCTTCAAGGCCAATATTTGTACCTTCGTTGCAGGTACAATATTATATCGTACCTTTTTTTTCGAGAGTGTACAAGTGCTCTGGAGTTACTGTAAATCCTAACAGTACACTGTAAAGCAGTGGTTCTCAACTCTGGCCCGTGAGATACATTTTCCTACAGAGTTTAGCCCCAACTCTGATATTAAACACCTTAACATGCTAATCAGCGAATTTAGGAATAGACGCGTACAACTTAATGCGGCGCTACGCAAATCTATCAGTGTATGAGATTTAAGTATGAGATTGCTCCGTACGCATTTGAATCGCTCTCGCGGTACTTTTATGCGATATGCTAAACAACCGGCGCAGCCCAACATTAAGTTGAACGCGTCTGTTCCTGAAGTCGCTAATTAGCCTCTCAGGTGTTTTATCAGAGTTGGGGCTAAACGCGGCAGGAAAGTGGATCTCGCGGGCCAGAGTTGAGAACCACTGCTGTAAAGGGACGTAGTTATGAGGTCACCTGTAGGACAACCAGTGCATTACACCTCAAATTAATTATTGATCACTGCTGCATGTGGCATTTATATCATTTTTAATGTATATCACATGTGGCAGTGATTATTAATAAATTTTAGGTGTAATGCTCTGGTTGTCCAATTTTAGGTTTTGCTGGATGACAGTTGGCCTATAAATTTCAGACAGTCAAAATGTTGTTTTGAAGATGGAATTCCTGTTAGGCTGTTATAACGTTTAAATTGAACGTTTATTTTAAAATTAACATCTGTCTTTACCAATGGAAATGTGTGCAACAATATAAAAACTTAAACCACCCAAAGGTGTGTAATAAAATGATGGCTGCAGTATATTGCTTCTATGCTTATTTTTGAAAACATCCAATATTAGCCAAACACTAAAATAAGAAAACTCATACTGTAGTATTGCATAGGATGTTAGGCCTTTAAAGGAACAAACCCACAGACATCAAAAACATTAAATCAAAAAGGTTTTGGAGTCATGATTTAATATAATCATAAATATTATCCTGTCACATGCTCATCGTGTAAAAATATTTGGCCCCTAACAAATAATGGTGTAAGGTAATGTTTCAGCATGTGACAAACGGATGGCGACTCGTAAGTACAGTATCACTTAAAGCTTGGGAAACACATGTGAAACAATAATACAAATATGTAAAATTGCTCTTTGAAAAGTGCTAAGATCTAAAGTTATCAAGAAACACAGCCTGCAAAGTGTCATGGTTCCACCTCTCCTTGTCAGGTATTTCTTGGTCTAGAGGTGGAATCATACAGGATCCTTTGTTTCATGTGGGAGAGAGACGATTTCTTCTCTCTCTGGTCTGCGTCATCGTTCCTACCCTCCTGTTTCCTAGTTTGTGTTAATTAGCTTTCCCTTAGTGTTTGATTTGTGTCACCTGGTCCCTAATTAATTATCCTGTGTTTGTCTCCCTATTTATACCTCTCATGTTTCATTGTCCTGTGCTTGTTCGTTGTATGTATGCTGTATGTCTTACCGGTCTCTTGCACCTTGTTCCAGTGTCTCAGTTAGTCAATTAGTCAGTGTATCTTGTAGCCTTGTCAAGTGTTTTGTTTCCTTAGCTTAGTTAGTCCGTGTTCTTGTTTTTTATGTCATAGTGTATCCTGCTTTGTTTTATCCCCATTGTGGGTTTTGTTTTACCTTTTTGTCTTGTTTATTGTAAAATAAATCCTCATTCGCCCCTACCTTCTCGTCCTGTGTCTGCCTGCAATTGGGTTCTTGCCTCCAGTTCATGACAGAACGAACCAGCCAAAATCGAACCCAGCAGGCAGTAGCCATGGAATCCAACTGTTGGTCCTGCACCTCCAACCCAGTTGGGTGGGAGGCTATTGCCTCCCAGTCACATGCCGGAGGTGGCCCGTTCCCGGCCCGGTGCAATAGGCCTCTGCAGGACTACGCTCGGGAGGTTGAGGCCAGGAGGGCATCGGTCCCAGAGGTGCTGGTGAGTGCCTACCTAATGGCTGGGATGGACAACCCACCATCTTTTCTTGAGCGGGAGGAGTTGGTTTATCAGCCGTTCCCACAGTTAGTGGAACGGCTGCATCTCCTCAGACGATAAAGGTGCGAACAGGGTGTGCCCGTTTACAGTGAGCTTGAAGTGCGAGGTGGAGGCTAGAACAGCGGCCTCAAAATCTCAATGCATTGTGTTGGACAATAGTGGTGAAGTAATCAACCTTGCAGTTAATCAACAGAGGGGGGATCTCCCGATACTCCAGGGGCCCGTTTCAACAAAATGCCTGAGTGCTCATTTCCGGTTCCTGTTTGCCTCGCTGCCGGCGGCTAGTTTGTATCCTCTGACACTTGCTTCACCTCACATCTGTTCTTGGTCTTAATACTAGTGTATTTTACTATCGTTACCTATCACTGTCGTTGCCGAATTATTTATAACTTTATATTCTAAACGTATTAATTGAAACGTAACGCCGCTAGCATTTTAGCGTGTTAGCTTGCCTTCTGTTTACTGTGGAATATCATCTCCCCCTATTTGTCTTGTGTGCTAACTGTTTCTCTTTTTAAGCGTATATACTAAGACTCATCAAGCAACCTTGGTAAGTTAGGATTGCACTTCATACCCGGTGAGTCATGGCTTCTATTCCTATTGTTGTTACTTGCACCTCATGTCATATGTTTAGCTTAGCCTTCTCTGTCAGCGGCGAGGGTTTTACATGTGATAAATGCAGGGAAGTAGTTAGGCTGACGGAGAAGATCTTAGAATTAGAGTCTCGCATCCAATCTTTATTTGAGGATAGTAAGAGTGTAGGGACCGTAGAAAACATTTTGGATGCGAGCAATCTTAGCGCACACGGCTCGGTTCCGGTTGAAAATCCCCTGCAGCTGGGAAACTTTGTGACGGTGAGACGGCATAGTCGCAGGACAAAACATCACCCAACCGTTCCGATTAAAGTCTCGAACAGGTTTGCCCCGCTCAATGACACGCCGACTGAGAAACCTGCTGAAAGTGCCCTAGTGATCGGTGATTCTATTGTCCGGAACGTTAACATAGAGACACCAGCCACCATAGTCACATGTTTACAGGGAGCCAGAGCGCCTTACATCAAGTCAAATTTAAATGTGCTGGCTAAGGCTAATCGTAAATTCAGTAAGATTGTTATTCACGTCGGCACAAATGATGTTAGACTCCGTCAATCGGAGATCACTAAAGATAATATTAAAGAGGTGTGTGAGCTCGCAAAAACGATGTCAGACACTGTAATATTCTCTGGCCCCCTCACTGCTTACTGTGGTGATGAGATTTATAGCAGATAATCATCACTAAATGGCTGGTTGTCTGAGTGGTGCCTGCAGAATAATATAGATTTTATAAATAACTGGAAGAGTTTTGAGGGCAGACCTGACCTGTTGAAACAACATGGTCTCCATCCCTCCTGGGATGGGGTTTCCCTCCTCTCTAGAAATTTGGCACACAGTCTTAATAATGCTAAGGGCTGACTACCTAGGGCCCAGGTCAGGAAGGAGACAGAATGGCTCAACCAACTGTCTGCTTGCCGTCTCACGTTACAAAATACACAGAATATACAACATGTAATAACCCCTTCTTACAAACAACATAAAATAGAGACTGTGTCTGTCCCCCGGATTAGCAAACATAATATATTGCGTAAACCTCTTGAAAGTAATTTAATAAACGTTAAACAAATCAAACATGAACAAAATACAAGTAATCAACTTTTACGACTCGGATTGCTTAATATTAGATCTCTCTCAAATAAAGCACTTTTTGTTAATGATATGATAACCGATCATAAAATAGACCTGCTCTGTTTGACAGAAACATGGCTAAAGCCAGATGATTATATTACTCTAAATGAATCCGTTCCCCAAGATTATTACTATAAACACGAGCCTCGTCTAAAAGGTAGAGGGGGAGGTGTCGCTGCACTTTACAATAATACTTTTATCATCTCTCAGAATCTAATTTTAAATACAATTCATTTGAAGTCATGGTACTTCACGTATCAACACCTAATACTAAGGATAAAACATTTTTTAAATTTATTCTAGCTATTGTATATAGGCCTCCAGGGCACCACACAGATTTTATTAAAGATTTTGGTGGGTTCTTATCCGAACTAGTACTGGCCGCAGATAGAGTCCTTGTCGTTGGTGACTTTAACATCCATGTAGACAATGATACAGATGCCTTGGGTATAGCTTTCAAAGACACTCTTAACTCCATGGGCGTTAGTCAACATGTGTCAGGACCCACTCACCTTCGTAATCATACTTTAGATTTAATACTATCTTATGGTATAAATGTGGACGATGTTAAAATCGTTCAGCAGAGTGAAGACATTTCGGATCATTACCTGATATTATGTTTGCTTCACTGGCCTACGGCTGCAAATCAAACTCCTTGTTACAAATATGGTAGAACGATTACCTCAACTACCAAAGATGCGTTTCTCGATAATCTGCCTGATTTGTCTAAAATATCTAGCATGAGTAAAAACGTTGACGATTTTGACATTACTATTGAAAATTTTAACACTACCTTCTCGGAAATATTAAACATAGTTGCTCCTCTGCGTTGAAAGAAAATTAAAAATGGCAGCCCAACACCGTGGTATAATGAACACACTCAGACTCTAAAGAAAGCGTCCCGGAAAATGGAACGCAACTTTAAGAAAACTAATTTAGAGGTATTTCGTATAGCATGGAAGGATAGTACTCGAAAATACAGGGATGCCATAAAAATGTCTAGATCCGCCTACTTTTCATCACTAATAGAGGAAAACCATCACAACCCTAGGTTTTTATTTAACACCGTGGCTAAATTAACAAAAAATAAATCGTCAGCGACGTCAGATTCTGATTATCAGCATAACAGTGAGGAATTTATGAACTACTTCACTAGTAAAATCCAAGATATAAGAGAAAAAATTATAACAATGCAACCTGAAGTGAAACCCGCTGAACAAACTAACTACAGCACACCTAAGGAGAAATTGCAATTATTTTCTACTGTAGATCACAATGAACTGTCTAAAATCATTAGATCATCTAAATCAACAACATGCATGCTAGACCCTATACCTACAAAACTACTGAAAGAAATGCTCCCAGAAATTATAGATCCTCTTCTTAGTATTATTAACTCATCTCTGACACTAGGACATGTGCCTAAAGCATTTAAGGTGGCTGTTATAAGGCCCCTTGTCAAAAAACCCAAACTCGACCCTAAAGAACTAGGGAATTACAGGCCTATATCGAATTTACCCAGGGCCGGCCCTGGCCAATTTGCTGCCCTAGGCAAGATTTCACCTGGTGCCCCAGGAATTTTGTTATTAAACTTACACAGAAACAAACTGCACAGCTTTGTCTTGTTTTTCTTTATTTTGAAAATATTTTGGAAACGCACACAACGTATTATAGATACAATATAAATACAATATAAATATGTTTATATTATATTATGTTAGTGCAGAAAAAACTATATTACAGAAACATTGCTTTCCTTTGCTTTCCTTGCCTTTTTTACAGCATATGTAACATTCCAGAAATTATAAATAAGAGTGCTGCACAAAAAATAAATAACTATATACAAAAAATATTTCCCTGTAAGTGTAGGGAAGAGATATGCTTGATGCTGAATCACTGGGCGGTGCTGAGATGGAGATGTCTGCAACAGGTGGCCCAGGATTTGCAGGGACGGGGTTCAGATATTTCAAAAGTGCATCTCAAGAGAGAAGAGGAGGATTATATGTGACCATTGGGTGTTACATTTTATTATTAAAAAGCTGATGATAGTGAAACTATAAAAATATGGCAGCACCTAAATCACATTATAGCTTAAACACACAAACAGCAAGAATAATTACATCTGGTATTCATGCACAAAATTCTATTCATTGAGCACTTCTCTAGCATGCAGTAGTTACATTTTCAAAATTAATTTTGAAAGTGTTTGTTTTCCAGTATATCTGGCATGGCAGCAATGTCCTACTAACTACACTTTATGATGTTATAACCATGAGGAGAAACGTAAATCTTTACTTAAATTGAATTTTAATGTAGCTATTTTTAATAAATCCATATATATAATACATATATATAACAACATTTTATGTAGGACTCATTTTAAATAAAGATTTACGTTTATATAGCAACATTTTATGCAGAACTCATTTAAATAAAGATTTATATGTCACTACTTTCTACTCAAGGACCTTGACAGAATTGTAGTGGAGTAAAAAGTACGATATTTGTCTTTCAAATGTAGTGAAGTTAAAGTAAAACATCTCCTGAAAAAATAATACATATAACATTACTAATTTAGCCAATTCAAATAAAAATACCATAAAATACTGCACAAGTTCGACTAACTATGTCATAAGCTAATTCAAATTAGCGAACTTTACAGGCATCGTTGAACTAACTTAATGCAACATAGATAAACTAATCATTACCTACCTCTGTCTTTTTCGCGTTTTTCTTCCTCTTCTCTTCTTTTTTTTCTTCCCTGGGCACCAGATGGCTTCGGTCTTTTTGACATAATGACAACTTATCAGTGTCAGTGAATTCGGCCATCTGTCACTCACAATCACACACAGGTAACGGATGTTTGTTTTGTTTTTCAGCAGGGCGGGGGCGGGGGAGATTGATGCGTCACTCAGTCGGACCGGGGTGGATCGGGATTCGGGAAAGCAATGTTGTAGTTTTGTCTTTATCGGACGATCGCTTTTTTTAATCCATAATATTTAAGTAGTATTGGTAATAAAAAAATTAAAATATATTCAGAAAAATAATAATTTGGGCGCTCGGGCGCCCAAAGGGGTGGGCGGCGCCCTTAGCATTTGCCTATTCCGCCTATGCCCAGGGCCGGCCCTGAATTTACCTTTTATATCTAAAATTCTGGAAAAAGTAGTTTCAACTCAATTATGCTCCTTCCTCCAAAGGAATGACATTAATGAAGAATTCCAGTCTGGATTTCGAGCATGTCACAGTACAGAGACTGCTTTGATTAGAGTTACAAATGATCTGCTCTTAGCGTCTGACCGTGGCTGTATTTCGTTATTGGTGCTGCTAGACCTTAGTGCTGCATTTGACACCATTGACCATAGCATACTTCTACATAGACTCGAAAATTACGTCGGCATTAACGGAATAGCATTGAAATGGTTCAAGTCTTATTTATCCGACCGTTTTCAATTTGTAGCAATAAACAATGAGGTGTCCCGCAAATCGCAAGTCCAGTACGGTGTACCACAGGGTTCAGTCTTGGGGCCTCTGCTCTTCGCATTATACATGCTACCTCTAGGAGATATAATAAAGCGACACGGAATTAGCTTTCACTGTTATGCTGATGATACTCAACTTTATATTTCCTCGAAGCCTCACGAAACCCAGCAGTTCGATCGAATAAAGGATTGCATAGTTGACTTAAAAAACTGGATGAGTAACAATTTTTTACATTTACATTTACATTTACATTTAGTCATTTAGCAGACGCTTTTATCCAAAGCGACTTACAAGTGGGGTAGGTAATGGAAGCAATTAGGACATCATAAGTACAACAAAAGCATAAGTGCAATCAAAAATAAGGTTCATATAGTCCAACACAGTATACAGAATCATTCATACATTTTTTTTTTTTTTTTTTTTTTTGTTTTTTAAAGAAGAGAAGAAAAGAGTAGAGAATAGAGTTGAGTCAGAACAGATCAGTCAGATGTCAGATGTTGGCGGAAGAGATGTGTTTTCAGGCGTTTCTTAAAGATGGCTACAGAGTCTGCAGATCTTGTAGCAGCAGGCAGATCATTCCACATAGGTGGAACAGATCCGGAGAAGGTGCGCGAGAGAGATTTTTTACCTTTATGGGATGGCACCACAAGACGCCGTTCGTTTGCAGATCGTAGGGATCTGGCGGGTACATATGTCTGCATTAGTGAGTGAAGATAAGGTGGTGCCAAACCAGTCGTGGTCTTGTAAGCCAGGAGCAGAGTCTTGAATTTAAATTAATTTTTACTATTAAACTCGGACAAAACAGAAGTGTTACTTACGGGACCGAAAACCGCTATACATAACAACCAAGAATACTGCTTAACGATTGACGGATGCTCCATAAAATCCTCGTCGTCAGCTAAGAATCTTGGCGTTGTATTCGATAGTACTCTGTCATTTGAAAGCCATGTCGCCAACACCTGTAAAATTGCATTTTTCCATTTTAAGAATATATCTAAACTACGTCATATGCTGTCGATGTCAGATGCAGAGAAATTAATTCATGCATTCATGACATCAAGACTAGATTACTGTAATGCACTTCTAGGTGGTTGCCCTGCAGGCCTATTACAAAAACTGCAACTGGTTCAAAACGCGGCAGCTCGAGTTCTTACACGTACTAAAAAGTATGAGCATATAACCCCGGTTCTTTCAACCTTGCACAGGTTACCTATAAAACATTGCATTAACTTTAAGATCTTGCTTATTACCTATAAAGCCCTGCATGGTCTAGCGCCGCAGTATTTAAATGAACTTCTATTGTATTACAGACCTCCACGTGCATTACGCTCTCAGGAGTCCTGTAAGTTGGTAATACCTAGAATTTCAAAATCAAGTGCAGGTGGTAGATCCTTTTCTTATCTAGCGCCTAAACTGTGGAATATTCTTCCCTGCAATGTCCGGGAGGCAGACACACTCTGTCAGTTTAAGTCTAGACTAAAGACGCATCTTTTTAATCTTGCATACACTACACTTCCATAATATTAATCCTCAGAGGATTTAGGCTGCATTATTTAGATCAACCGGAACCAGGAACACATCCAACAACAAATGATGTACTTGTTGCATCAAAGAGTGTAGAACAGTACTCTACTCTCAGCCAGTCTTGTCTCTTTGTTCCAAGGTTACCGCAGGAGGCAGTTCATGCCCAGACCTGATGGCAGAGCTGAGAATGGGAAGCGGTGACCTGACAAGAGCTAAGAGGATAGAGCTGGATAAAGGACATGGCAACTTTGATTTTCCTACAACATTTCAAATGCTATTAGATTGTTAATGATAGTCTTAAATCTACCATTTACCTTATTAAGCTTTTTTTTTTTAATTATTTAACCTTGTTGTGCAAGCACTGTTGTGCCTGTGCAGAGGCAGCAGCTTTTGCCAGAGGGGAACTGGAATCCCCCGGTCGGGCCTGGGTTCCCCTGAGGTTTTTTTTCTCGATTAGAGTTTTGGGTTCCTCACCACCGTTTGCATATTGTTTTGCACTATCTGCCTGGCCGGGGGGGCATTTCATTTACAATGAAAATTGTAAAAAGCGCTATATAAATAAAGTTGAGTTGAGTTGAGGAGTGTTACAAAGACTCCTTTCCCAGCTGTTATCCAATCTCCTCTCGTTCCGGGTTGGGGTCCATTCCAGAGAACCGTGTGGTGGGTGCTCTTACCTTTGGGTATTCCACGCCGTCCTCCTCCTCACCTCCTGTAGCCACTCCATCGTCCCCAAGTTCCATTGGCAAGCAGAGGAGAAAGAGACTCCGTAGGGCGGCTCGAGCCCAGGGTAGTCCGGAGGTCCCGAGTCCGGAGGTCCCGAGTCCCAAATATTTTTTTGGGGGGCGCCGTGGGCATGTGACGGTCCGAGCGGCCAGCCCGGCCGCGGATTCTCCCCAGCAACCGGCGCCCAGCCCGGTCCAGCAACCGGCGCCCAGCCCGGTCCAGCAGATCGCTGCCCAGCCGATGTTCCAGCCGGGCGTCAAGCCCGGTCCAGCCGGAATCCAGTCCGGCGTCAAGCCCGGTCCAGCCAAGCAGTCCTACAGGGGACTAGGACAGTTCCCCCAAGGACTTCCCCTGCCAAGCCCCCTGGGGCCCGCGTTCTGGCGCGTCCCCAAGGGCTGGAACTTCCCCACCCAGCCCTACCCCTTTTGGACTTACCCCCCATGTTTTCTTGTTTGCCCCCACCCCCCCTCCCTTTTTTGTTATTTCTATTTTCGCACCCAAACCCATTGTTTGTTCCTGCCTGCCTGCCCTTGATTTTGTTTTCCATGTTTTGTTTGGTCTTGTCAGTGTCCCAGTCTGCCTTGTCTTGTTTGTGCCTTTGAGGAGCATCAGGTTGCTGCTCCTTAAGGCGGGGGTTCTGTCATGGTTCCACCTCTCCTTGTCAGGTATTTCTTGGGTGGAGGTGGAATCATACAGGATCCTTTGTTTCATGTGGGAGAGAGACGATTTCTTCTCTCTGGTCTGCGTCATCGTTCCTACCCTCCTGTTTCCTAGTTTGTGTTAATTAGCTTTCCCTTAGTGTTTGATCTGTGTCACCTGGTCCCTAATTAATTATCCTGTGTTTGTCTCCCTATTTATACCTCTCATGTTTCATTGTCCTGTGCTGGTTCGTTGTATGTATGCTGTATGTCTTACCGGTCTCTTGCATGTATCTTGGACCCTGTTCCAGTGTCTCAGTAAGTCAATTAGTCAGTGTATCTTGTAGACTTGTCAAGTGTTTTGTTTCCTTGGCTTAGTTAGTCCGTGTTCTTGTTTTTTATGTCATAGTGCAGGGGTTTTCAACCGGTGGTCCGCGGCCCCCTGGTGGTCCGCGGCGGCATTGCATGTGGTCCGTGACATGCATTCCATCCTACCTAATTTCACTATTAAAATCACTTTTTTTCCCATAAGTTATTTTTCCAAACATTTCCAGAATATTTGCGCATTGGTGGGAATACTAAATTTAAGGAAAATATTTAAAATAATTTGAGTTTGAGTTGAGATTCAAACTGACACAGGATAGGCTTGCTTTGCACCTATCAGGTCTATCTTATGCTTTGCTAACGTTGTGTTTTGCTTCCCCAACGTCATATACGTACATGTACGTCCATGCCAGTGTTGCCAGGGTCGCGGTTTTCCCGCACAATTGGGCTATTGTGAGAATGCAGTTGCGGGGTAAATTATAGAGCCGCGGGTTGCGAGTTTTTGGGCTACTTTCATAATGTACTGCGGCCGCCAAAATGTTTATTTATATCCTAAGGATAAATGATAACTGATGCGTTTCTTATTGTGTATTCAAACTCCGAATGAATACCTGGCAACTCAAGGACCGGCCCGTTCTCAAAAGTGTGTAGAACGAGTCTGACAGACAGGCTACAGTACAGGGAGGAACGCGGGAGCTCATCTCAACCAAAGAGGAGAAATTAGCGGTGGTATTAGACACAGTGCATCCGAATGATGTTTTTTTACCAATGTTTCGTCAGGTGAGTGTCACGTTGCACAATGAAAGAAATCACTCATGATGAGTGTACAACACTTGATTCTCCCGGCTGCCAAATATCACGTTTGAGCCGCGCTATACGCAGTCTACAACAACTAAAACATTGACGTGCTTCTACACATTATATATTATGCAGTAAATGTAACCATCCTTATTTCTTAAGCAAGTTTCTGAATGTCTTATGAAGAGAAAACATGTTTCTCGTCCATTCGCGTGCGTGGCAGATGTGGGATATTTTTAAAGGGACACTTCACCCAAAAAATTTAATTCTGTTATGAATTACTCTAGTTGTTTCAAACCTGTATACAATTATTTGTCCGGTTGAACACAAAGATATTTGGTAGAATATTAGCTGCTGAAAATTCTTTGGCATCATTGACCGCCATAGCAGGAAAAAATGAATGGTAGTCAAACATGATCCAGAATTGTTTGCTTTCCTAAATATCCCAAAACGTATTTTGTGTTCAACAGAACAAAACGATATATACAATACCCAGGAAACCATTCCATTCCATTCCATTCCATTCTCTACCGCTTATCCGAACTACCTCGGGTCACGGGGAGCCTGCGCCTATCTCAGGAGTCATCGGGCATCAAGGCAGGATACACCCTGGATGGAGTGCCAACCCATCGGAGGGCCCCAGGAAACCATTCAGATAAAAAAATATGGCAATAGAAACGTTTTCAGGGAGTTGTTAACTTTGATTCGACACAGGGAAAAAATTGGGCTAGTTTTCATTCCTTTTTGGTGGGTTTTGAGGGGTTATGGGCATATAATTAAATATTTCTTGGACCTGGCAACCCTGGTACATACACACACACACACACAATAGTGGGCCGCCGATTACTTGGTAGTCAGAATGGTGGTCCCTGGCACAGACCAGTTGAAAACCCCTGTCATAGTGTATCCTGCTTTGTTTTATCCCCATTGTGGGTTTTGTTTTACCTTTTTGTCTTGTTTATTGTAAAATAAATCCTCGTTCGCCCCTACCTTCTCGTCCTGTGTCTGCCTGCAATTGGGTTCTTGCCTCCAGTTCATGACACAAAGTTGGAGTAATATTGTCTTTGAAGATATAATATCATTATAACGTGTATATTATATTTAATTATACTTCATTATTTATCCAAAATACAAATAGACTTGAAGGCACTTAATTAATAGTTAATGTTTTAAAGACAATTACTAAGAAATGCCTCATTAAACATTGTTTTGCCTTTTTGTGCTTTTGTTTAAGTACAAAATTGGCTTTACAGATCAGTCTATTTTAAATTGTGTAAAGAGTTGATTCAAATAATAAAAATAATTTACTTTCTTCGTGAAGTTTGATGAGTTACAGTGATGTAAACACATTTAAAAAAAATAAAAATGTAAGATGAAATGACATTTTTTTACAGTATGCATCTTTATTGGAGCCACACTCTCTTGAATCCCTATCAAAAATAACCAACAGAAGACCCTCTGATTGCTATATAATAAGAGGACAGTTTAAACCCAGAAACCACATCCATAGTTAATCTATACATTACTCCCATGAACAGCTGGTCTTTTTCATGTTGATTAATGTGTCAGATGTAGGCTATTTCTGACTACTGAACTCCTGATTTGTATTTGTTAAAGGCAGTATTGCTTAAACGGGAGGATCAGAAAAGATGAAATGTCTTCATAACATCAGTTGTGAGTTTCAGATTGGAGTCAATTTAACAGTACATGGATAATGGGTAAAAGTTGTTTTTCAGTCAGGCTTGGTTTGTCTTGATTTTTTTAACTGCAGCAGTAAATGTCTGGAAGTGTTTGTCACGGTCATGTCAGTTGTATTTTTAAAATCTAATTCCTTGGGGCAGGATTGTGTTTCACAGCATGCCCTGTGACATGCAGTTTTGACAGCCAATCAGCTTACTTAATTCATTCAGGTTGCATTGTGTGCTCACAACAAAAAGGTTTCATTCATTTTTTCCCCAGAATTAAATTTGCTTTGTCTAATAAATGTTTCTTCTCTTTACAATTCCAAGCTTAATATGCATTTACCACTGCATCATATTCTTCCCTCTTCCATTAGGAGTAATGCTGTAGGGAATCACTAAGTTCAATTATTATTATTATTTTTTTTTGCAATATGTATTTTTTTTCTTTGTTCTAATTTTTTTAATATTTATTGTATTGTATTATGTTTGATGAGCTCAAATTTAGTTGGATAGATATTATAGTTCTAATAATACTTAGTGTAGTGGTAAATTTCTTCTTGACCGCTATCATTGTAGAGGTAAAACAGTCGATGCGTGAATGCATAGCTTAGTTTGCTTTACATCCTTTTGTTACTTTTAGCAAAAGGTAAAAACAGATAAACATCAGAGCTGGTATATCGCACATGGAGCAGCCCGCCACACCACGGAAGTCCACGGTAAGAAAAACTATACCGCTATACCGCTCACCCATTTCCTTGCCTGCCCTGAATAGGCTGACTGAACAACATAAAGTATACCAAACTCATAGCAAAATATACAAATATTCATATAACAAATTAATATATAAATACCAAATACAAATTTTAATACAAAATACTAAATTAAATCTGTCCATCCAGAAAAAGATGAAAAAAGGAAAAATTGCTCCAACACTTGGTATTCATTACATTTAACATAATTTGTAATTGTCGTGTAAAGTTATTTTATATTTTTATATAATATTTTCCTCACCCTCCCCCTTGAAATTGTTTTCACAATACGACCTCTGATTATAATGTACCTGTGTCTTACGACACTATAGTTCCAACATCAGAATCTGTGCCATATTCAAAGCATCATACAAATTACACACACACACCTGACCACACAATACAATTCTTTATTAATCTGTCAAGTAGCAATATACTTAGGCACAGGGCACTCCCCATACTTAGTTTACAGCTGTTATATCAGCATAAATACAAGCCGCTTGAGAACAGTCGGGTGTTCTCAGTGGGGTGTTGGGAACAAGGGGGTGCGGCACCAAAGAAGGACCAGCCTATAAGTTATTTATGTTAATTGGTAATACTCTCACCTCCTCACCCTCAAAATATGGCACCACCCATAGCTGTAGCCAAGGAAGGGCTGGTGGAATTCTCCATAAAAAAAACTCATTAAGGTGGTGCCATGAGACGCCACAATAGGGACCTATAGTGCAGGAAACTACATGAGAGTCAGAAGTTGTACAAGTAGCAGCGTGCAAAGACCTGTTGCACCAAGTATTTATTCAACACCCTGCTTTTTGTCTTTGCTTGTCTGCTACGAAACAATTTGTATTGTGGACACTAAAAAATGCAAGGTTGTGGTCAAAAAGGGACAACCTAACCACTATAGGTTAGAAATTGACCAGACTTGTTATAACTTATGTTATTTTGGTTGAACTTTTCTTTTAAACTTACAACTGAATCATTTTAAAGGTATCGTGTTTTTAATGAATAGCACACAGGGAATATCCCTCCTACCTTCTGCTGCTACCTACCTGAGGTTTGCCATCGCGCCATGTAAAATGCTAACTGGATTATTGTGCGACTCACTCATAACGGCTCTTCTCAATAGAGATTTGACACTAGAGGCTGACTGGTACTTACATGATCTCAAGTGGACGCTCTCGTATCACTGCTTTTCAGTGCGCCCTACCTCTAGCAATTCACACAAATTATTTACTTGTGTCCTGGGCATGTGTTTGCAAGAGGTGGAAAGCCCCTCAAAGCATGCCTAATTAAAAATAGCAAAGGGTACAAAAAAGTTTAGAAACAAAAAGGAAAATGGTTTGGCTGAGGAAGAAAGTTTGGAGGAGGAGAGTATAGGAGGGGAAAAGGGAGGGAGGCAACAAAAAATAGCAGTTGGCAAAAGTGAAGCCTGATATTACAGACTGCTGCACCAAACCAGATGCTCAGGCGAAGAGTGAAAACAAAGAAAGAGACTTTATTTTTGTAAGACGTTTCTGGACTAGTGGATGTTATCGTATCGGGCATAAAGATGTAGTAATGGCCCTGTAGAATGGAATTGGAAGTTAATCTTTACAAACATTTTGCATGGCTTAAAAAGGTGAGTGAGCACTTATATGTTGATAAGCAGATTATATTTAGCTAAAGGAATGAAGGCATGCAGAAAGCACTATATATTATAACAAATTGATTGAATCTTCTTTAGTCAGATACTAGATGGCTCAGTGCAAACATTTAAAAACATCTTATTATTCTTAAGTCATTTGCCTGACGCATTTGTGTGGTATTACAAGGTGAGGTCTGTGCCTCAAATGATAGAGAAAAAAATATAACTGCATAATTTAAGGTGTACAGTAAAGTTAGGTTCACTTTTAGTGTTTAAAAAAAGCCAATTCAGGTGCAATGGCTTTACAGTCTTCATAAAATATACCAGAGACCACATTGCTGCTTCATTCTTCCTAAACCTTTTTCTTTATTGTTTGCCGTCCCTGTGTGTGTTTATGCTTTATCCTCCTAAATGTTGTGACACATTGTGTATAAGACTAATACAGTTAATCACATACATACATCTGCACAAGTATGCATTCATTTAAGTTTTTATTACAGTAATACAATACCAATCCTTCTGTGTTTTTTTTTTTTTGCATTGTTCAGATATTCAACACAGCACACGGATTTATATAAAACCTACTTAGAGATGTAAATATTTTAGAAAAACTCTTGTCTAACAAAATCGTTTATTGTAAACAGCTTTAGTAATGTAAAGTTTGGTAAAGGGTTGATACAAATTTAACAAAGATTTAAATCTTTTAAACAGGAGATTTAGAGAAATTTCTTTCAACCAGTGATCCACTATACACGTGTATTATGGTACGGTTTGTTTGCAGTGTTGATATCTTCTCTGCTTACTGTAACTTTAACCATCTGTGAATCACAGGTCAATGTGCAGAGTGCAGGCAACAGTGAGAGCAATCTAGAGCGACTGTCTCGTCTAGAAGGAGATAAAGAATCTCTTGTGTTACAGGTAAAACATACGGGTGAACTGTAACAAATACCTTAAATGAGTAGTTCACCTTCAAAATGAAAATTATTTCATTATCTACACGCCCTCTTGTCATTTCAAACCTGCTTGACTTCTTTTTCTACAGAACACAACAGAATATATTTTGAAAATGTTGGAAACAGAAAAGCACTGCCTCCTATTCACTTCTATTGTAACCAATGCAAGTGAATGGGGGGCTGTTAACAACATTTTTCAAAACATCTTCTTTTGTGTTCTGCGGAAGAAAGAAAGTCAGACAGGTTTGAAATGACAAGAGGGCATGTAAATGATGAAAGAATTTTCCTTTTGGGGGTAAACTACTCCTTCAAGGACATATGGACAGTGCGACTTCACAACAATTTTTCACATATTCATATTTCGTTCACATATATTGTGTTGGATGTCTTGAAAATGTAAACTTTTATAAAGGTAAATGTTTTATGTGAATATGTCAGTATTATACCATATTGTAATTAAAGGGGAAATTCGACCAAAAATTCTACCATTAATTACTCACCCTCAAGTAGTTAACATCCCTAGCACATCAGAACAAAAATTAAGTTGTTTTGGAAGCTTTCTGACTCCTCCATAGATTGCAACGCAACCAAACACACAAGCCACATGACAGTGCATATGGCATCAGAATGTGCATGCGTCGAGCTATGCTGTCACCGGATGGACTGTCTTGTGGCTCTCGTGAAAAGCGCATTGGAAACTCACAATCAAATCAGGAAGTTTTTGAATATGGATGTTAGTTTTGTTTGTTTGCACACAAGAAGTATCCCTGTCACATTACATTAATTTATACTGAACCGTCTGACAATTTTACGATGTCTACGCACTTTCAGCGCTATGAAGATTGGTTGCATTGCAATCTAAGGAGGAGTCTGAAAGCTTCCAAAACTACCTTAACTTGCATTTTTGGGAAAAATGGAGGTCCTACAGATGATAAACTTCTTGAGGCTAAGTAATTAATGGTCAAAGTTCCCCTTTAAGGGTGTCACAATTATACCAGTATCAACAATAACCAATTTGATATTATTATTATATGGTTAAATATGTAAAAATGTGAAATGTACGTACATTTCACACACTAATACCTAAGAAAGTACCTACTTAAAACAATAAAATCTGCTGTTTAAGGCGGCATGATAAGATGTATTATTGAATTATTTATTATACTGATTATATGAGCGAAAGATCTGCTCATACTGCCCACACAATCACTGTAACTGTCACTTATTATATAAAAAAAGATATCTTTTAAAACCCTATAGGCTTTGTACTATAAGGTTTTAAAGTATTTTCCTGTCACTACAGACTGGTGGTGTGTCATGGGATCATGGGTTTTAGATGGGTTAGTCCTGTCCTGGCTTGTTTAGTAGTAAGTTGTATGCTGATAATAGGTGCTGAGCAAGTATTGCGGATTGATCATTCCTAAACAACCGGGCTGACAACAATATTCAAGACTGAATCACGCGAATTAAAGCAATGGGTTTGACCTGCTGTCAATGACTAAAGTTAATAACTGTGATAATGAAACTGTGATTCGATTGTAAAATATTTATTTTCTTTAAGACATAATTAGCAGCACAGATGACAGATTTAATGTACCTTGGTTTACTTAATTTGATCCTGTTTTTCAGGTGAGTGTGTTGACAGATCAGGTGGAGGCTCAAGGTGAGAAGATCAGAGACCTGCAGAGCTCTCTTCAGGAATATCAACACAAGCTCAACTGCACTGAGAAGATGCTTCAACAGGTGCAAAAAAATATTTCAGACACAAAGGAAAGTTTTAAACTAAGATTAACATTAGTAGTGAGTTATCTTGAGTTGTACAGTCAAACCAATATTTGCTTTACAGGAGCAAATATGAAAAACAGTAAAACACAGAAAGGTTAAACACAGCACTGTGCATGGTGTTTATAGACCAAGCAAGATCATTCTAATAAATAATATCTAATAAGCAAATGAATCATTAAATGAATGAATAAATATAGTATAAAACAAAATTTATTCAGATACCATTCAGAATAGTTTTGGAGCTTCAGGCATCTTCTGTTTTTGGTTTATACTGCACCAGGACTGCCAACAAGTTATATATTTTACTCAGTTATCTTAAAAGCACGTTGTTTTTATTCCTTAACAAATGTAATGCACTTTTGTACACACCCCAGTATAACACACAAATTGCTTGGATTAGAGTGAAAAGGGAATCTTTGCCTCTCTTTCACCTTACACAAGCAGGAACTGCACATTATTTGACGCATTTGATTTGTTATGTAAGAATAATAACATTTATCCTTCTTTCACTCTAGTTAGTAATTTCTTCACAGAAACTGGGTGGACCGAGTTCGGCATAATTAAGTTTCATTATCATCCACAAATATCAATATCCAGAAAATATAAATATAGTTGCTAGTTGTTCTTTTTCTGTAATAACTAACTACTCTAATATTAGTGTTTGTGAGAGGTAACGAGCATCCATTTAAGCATAAGATCTTATGAAGTTTTTTTTAAGCAATAACAACCTGTTAGATGTACAGTACATTATCCTGCTTATCACAGGACTACATGCCTCATAATATCAGTCACAAAACTTGAAATATTATAGTGGTAGTTAGGTATTTTGTCGATGTTGGCATGGGGAAATAGACAGAGTGATACATTCAGCATATGTCAATCTGCGTTCATATAACTTCATTTCGAGACAGGCAAGACAGGCATGCTAGAGACATTTCCCACCCAGCAAAAAGTCGTCGAAAAGACGTCCAAACAACGTCCAAATGTGGTCGAAAAGTGAAAGGTGAAACGACGTCTTTTTCGCGTCGTTGATAAGACGTCTTTTCCGGTCTTTGAGATGACGTCTTTTTCGGGTTGTTGAATGACGTCTATAAAAAGTTTTGTCTTTTTCCAAAACTTGAATTTAACTTAATTTTAAGCATAAAACCATTTTTATGTATTCAATATTATATTATATATCTCAAAATAAGACAACTGACTAAAAGTACAACAAAACATTTATTGTCAGTTACATAACATACATTTGAACATTTGAATAACATTCAAATGAACATTCAACATTTGATCGAAACATTTGAATAACAAAATGTAATAAGAACACTTTAGTTTGCACGGTGCCCGGTACCGCCAGTTCGCCCAGGGGCATGTGTGGTCTCGCATGGCTTTGCCTGTGATGTAGTCGGTGGCCTTGCTGTTTCACATTTTGACTGCATCTGCAATGACAAAGAAAAACACATTTGTTCTCAGTTTGTTACTCAAAAGGAATAATTAATTTGTTGTAAAGATGGTTTAGTTCGCATATAGCCTATATGAAATACCTCGTTGAGGAATATAGATTTACGGCGCCTTCCGTACAATCACATTGGACCCGGAAAAGGTATTTTACTTTACGACAGCGGCCTTTAACATTATACGGTTCAGATGTAAACAGCACATAAAAGACAGGAAACCAAGTGTGAGCAGTTAATGCAGTACATCCAACGGAAAAGACAGTCCGAAAAATGTCGCGTGAAAGAAGCTGTCCCCTCAGACTGTCATGTGTCCTTATTCGATGATTATTACTATGATATTTTTAATTTCTTCATAATATGTAATTTTCTTTTGTTGTGAGCAGATGCTTTAGGGTGAGTTTAAATAAAACGGTTAAGTAAAAAGCTTTTACCTCAGAAAAACGGCTGTAGTGTGGTCCACTCAGCGAGTAGGGTGCACTGCGCGTGACGGTCACAGACCACAGTTTATATTCCAGGTTTCGCGGGGTTGGCACGCGCAAGCAAGCAAGAAGTACTATTTTAATATATTTTTTATATATGACATTTTTAATGTCTATCTATGGAAACATACCTTGCGTTATACTACTTAATGACAAAAAAGTACATACATTAGAAAAAAATTGGCTCTTTGGTAAAAAGTACACTTTCAAAATATACTTAAATTGCTCTTTTTCCGCGCACTAAATTTATATTTGTATTCTAAAAATTCTGCTTTAGTACTACTGTTTATAAGCCTCCTCAGAGACAAACTCTCAAATTGAAATCGTTGCTATAGTAACAGTTCCGCTCTATCTAGAAGTGTTGACGTAGCGGAGCTTTCCTGCTCCGGGAGAAGTTATAGTTCGCACTTCCTGTTTATTGATTTATGTGCTTTTAACATATTATGTATGTAGGCATATTTAAAATGTATTTAATTACCACCTGTAACTAAGTGGTAATTAAATACAATTTTATCACATTTCATATTCGTGGTGTCTTAATACAGGGCCGGCCCAGCCTGTGTTTGTGCCCTAGACAAGATTTTAGATTGGCTGAGTACACTTATGTTTTTAAGATTATCTGAAGTAGTAGGCTAATAGATCTAATACAAATTGTGTAATTACTAAAAGGTATAAAATTTGTGTTCAAAAGGAGAGCACTATAAGTACATAATGTAAGTGTACTTTTTATCATCTGACTAGGCTAGATATAATTTTAATTAATACATTTTAGATTATGTATTTTTTAACATTCAGTAAATAATGTTTAGTTTTTATCACACACATTTCTTGAAAAATATTGTGGTATCCTAAATGGACTCAATGAGTCCTTTGCCCGGTTGTATAATTGTCTTATGTTCATTTTATAGATATGACCTGAAATAAAAATTGATTTCCTTAAGTAAACGAAAACATTTATAATTATTAAATATGAGATTAAAAATCAATGAGATGTGCAGTAAAGAACCTTCTCATCCAATGATCTTTTTCTTAGATGGCATCAAAATTTCCTTGTCACAGAATGAAGGCATTGGTTTTGAAATGAACTTTGTTTAAGATCAAGTTTTCATTTTCTCAAATCCACTGCAATCGTGGCCATGTCAAAAACCTTATTCAAAATATCTCCCTTTGTGTTCAGCAGAACAAATACATTAACACAGGTTTGGGACAATTAGTAAATTATGACAGAATCATAATTTTTGGATAAACTATTCTGAATTTGTCTCAAAAGAAGCTAATTTTGTAGTTTCATCTAAACATAGAACCCAGTTTATTGTAGAGTTCCATTAATGTGCAGCAACTGAAAATTCAGGAGTTTGCTTTTGGATGAGAAAAGATCATTTTTGTGCTTTGGTCAACGACTTTGTCAATATTGATTGACAATGATGATCAGGTATAACATTAATGCTTGTTTTTGGCGCTGTAAAAAAACTGTAATTTTGTAAAACAAAAACCGGAAAAAAAACTAATGCACTCTTTAAATTGCGGAGAACGGTTGCGTGATAAGTAAGGGAAACTCTCACGAATGCAACATTATGAGCAACTATTAACAACAAATCGACCAACCTTAAGAAACGTCTGAAAGGTATGTGCATCATGAAGAAGCGGGGGAAACCCTTTATAAAAATAAATTAGCAGCCGTTTTTATCAAGAAACTACTGCAATGTGATTTTCTTTTCATGTCAATGTTAACGGATTTAACAACGGCCAATTTTCAACGATTTTTTTTGGACTAAAGTTGGACGAAATTTACGATCAAATTACGATGATAGAACCATTTTAATGACCTTTACATTCCTAAACCTCATTTTCCTGAAAAGCTAATTGTGCAATTTTGTTTCATTTACTTTGAAAGCTCTACAGCTGATTAAATATCCAGGGTTTGCCTCTCAGATGAGAAGCTTTTTAGGGCATGTGCCTGTGGTCATTATGAGGTTTTGGCCTTCAAATCCGAATCCAATTCCATTCACACATGCCTAATATTTTCCATATGCCGTCTCAGGAAGGTTCAAAGCTCATAGAAAAGTCCCCAACACAAGCTACTGACTTTTTAAAATGGGGTTTTAGACTTCTGTGTTGTTAAATGGATTCATGTTCAGTGTGTTTTTTCAAAAGGTCACCATGAATTTCAAAATGCATCAAGATCCAAAAAAGCTTTTAAAATGTTCTGCATGGAATTGAGTGTTAGGGTCTATTTAAACAATGCACTTTATTGCATTGTTTATCTTTCTGTTTATATGGCTCACGTGTAATATGTGAACTTTCTTTATGCCATGTGACAGTCCCTACCAGAGAAGAGGGTAAATATAGCCCTCATAACCTGTGTATATTTAGCTATTGTGGGACTACAGCTCGGCTCAGTCCTCAGATTTGTTTGCCTTAATACAGCTTCCTTAGATTCTCTTGCTTTTTTTTCTGTGATTTTATGTGCTTGGAATCTGTAGGAGCTAACAATCAGGACTTGTCTTGAAACGCAGAAGCTGGGTTTGATGGAGGAAGTGTCCTGTCTGAAACTAAACCTTGGGGACATGGAAGACAAACAAGCTCAAAGCACTGAGAGGCAACATAAAGCTGAGGTATCTAAACTCTTTCTTTTCAATGGTGTGCTTAAAAATCAGAATAGAAAATGCAGGACAACAGAGCATAGCATATCATTTGCTACCATTTAACCAATGACCATTTCAGTGATGTTCACTTATTCAGGAACAAACCAGTTAACATGTGGACAGTGGACAAGAGGCTTAAAAAACATTACCTGTAACATGTTACATTGTTTGTATTAGCTAGATACATTTGTTTCATTTATTACAATTTTATAATGAAACTTCTTTTGTTATTGGAAAAACATGAACACATTGTATTTGATATATCTCAATACTAACTTGTTGAATAAAGCAATATCACACAGTGTTTAACTGACGAAAAGCTTAAAACATTTTGTAAACCTCATTCCATCGTTATTATGTGTTCCATTATAAAAGTGCTTATTGGTTCAATGACATAAAAGGATTTTCGACATGCCAATTTTAAAATACAAATAAATAATAATATCTGTTGAAGCTATTTAAACATTATGAATGTGGTGTAGCCTACACATAAATGCAGATGAACATTTTTAATGAAGTGACTTTAGTGTTTTTCATCCACGAATTGCCCATGAACAGCATATTTCAGCCACTAGATATATTTTCATTTTTAATTGAATACGATAATTGATCTTATTGGTTGCACCACATGACCAGTGGTCATTATACACGCTCGTCATTGAACTTATTACAGATTGCGACAGTGTGCAGGATTGATGTTGTAGAAAGTCAACAAACTTGTCCAGTCATTTAGTAAACTGTTTGCTATATTCATGTAATGACTATGTTCAATCTATGTTAAGTACTGTGGTGGCACAGAGATACTTTATGTAAATTATAGCTTTCTGGATATAATGGTGTGTTGGCATAAGCACTATTTGTATTTGAGTTTGTGTACCTCCTATTTATAAATAATATGTTAGAGGCTAGTATACGTGGGCACATGTGACATTTAGTCTTGAAAGAAGTCTAGAAGTTGAGTGAGAAATAGCCAAAGTGATTTTAGTCTTGAAGATGACCCCACTGTGTGATCTGACAACTGTTAGGGTCCACACAGAGAAAAAAATGGCACCAATTCTCTCATGAGCATTCCATAAGCATGCCAAACTCTCTCTCTCTCTCTCTCTCTGTCTCTCTCTCTCATACATGTTGTTAATACGGCGGTCAACTAGTTTACTATGTTGTTGGTCTCTCCTGCCTTTCTGAAAGTTCTTCCGTACACTTGGAACACACTCCTCTGCTGTGAATGATTCCTCACAAAGCTGTATTTGACACTTTAATTGCTTGAGTTTCATGAACTTGATATGTATCTGGAACTTATTTTCACCACTGTTTTTGTGCTTGGCATACCAATCGTTATTTGTTTATTATAGGTTATTAAGCCATTATGGAAACAGGAAAGCCAAGTTCCAGCTGATGACTGTTTTATGCATTGAATCATAAGTTCACTTGAAATGTTTTCAAAGATTAGTACCCAGACGTAGATGGTATTTTAAACACCACATTTAGTACTTGGTTTGTGTTTAAATGCCGATTGGAAATCCTGGAAAAGAAATCCTTGGCTCTTTAACAAAGGGCCCTATTAGAGCCACTTGCTTGTGAAATGGGTCACATAGGTATTTTGGTCCTCATACGGGTGTGAGCATTGTGGTTTTTAACATCTGTCAATCAGAGAAATTAAGAACTTGAATGCCCCTCAAATATTCCAGGTCTTTAAACTTAGAGAGAGACCAAACTGCAAAACTGTGCTTTGTTTTTATGTGATCTGTGTAAGCAGGTTTATAATTAATATTTTTTGAGAATCAGTGCAAATGGTAATACTTTTAGTATCACACAGAAACGTGTAATAGATAAGCTGGTCAACTAAAGAAAGTGTGTCAGTGTCACGCTTTCCCTCTTCTAGGTGTGAAAAATGAAACGCATGAATGTAGGTGGAGTAACGTTACCAGCAGGGATTTTCTAATGTAATTTGCCATCATGACGTGTACGGGTGTGATTTTTAATTTCTTTCTTTGTGAGTACACTTTAAACTCATTTTAGTACGTAACCGACCCAACCCCTAAACCTAACAGTTTTTGTATGATATGATATCATTTAATACGCGGCTCCTTGGAATGCTTGATTCTGATGGGCCAGTCTCAACATTTGCAGGTTCATTATTCCCAGATAGAGTAACAACCTCTCAAAACACAAACCTTAACCATGATAGAGCAAATCATTTTGAGAGTTTTTTTTCCAAATTAAATGTATACATCTTTTAATAGCATCTATGGCATTATATTTAGAAATGATTAAACCAAATTGCCTGTTCCTGACATCTGAGCTTCGTTTCTTACCTCAAAACTGAATACAAACGGATTTTCCTCCTGGAAGGTCTGCATTTGGTAAAAAATAGCTAATAAAATATTTCAAAATCACATTTAATGTCCAGTTTTCTTCTCGGCAAGTATCCATGTATAAGAGGAAAATAAGCCCCTTCAGTTCGATACGTATGCTATTTATTCAAAAAGTGCAATTATTCCACGTGTTCCTAGGCCGGAGAAACAGACCCAAAAGAGACTGCCTTCTCCGTCTGCCGTAAAACTCGGATCGGGTTGAGTACAATTTTAAAAATTGCTGCCGGAATGTAAGCTTCGATTGTGCATTGGCTCTCGTGTGTCTCGTGACTGGTTGCGTCATTACATTCCCTTACGTTCTGAAACTGCATTGGTCATCCAGCTTCGATTGCATTTACCCGCTAAACGTGTGTTTATGTCTGAATGATGCCACGGTCTGGCTAAACTTTGATCATGTGAAATGTGTTCAGACGGTGCTGCAAAAATTAGCGAGAGCAATTCCTCCATCTTTGACATTTCAGTACCGAGAGGTCATGCTGTGTTGTTTTGATTTTCTATTGATCTCACGCACTCACGTGACGCAAATTCGCAGGTCAGAGTTCACCAAACTGAAGCTTTGCACTGCAGCAAAATGCTAAATATCTTCGAATGGTCTTGCAGTTCCGCTCTGACGCATGCATATGAATGGAGCGAAAAGTCAAGTGTGACCGTGGCTTGAGACGCCACTGCGTAAGTTCCTGGAGCACGGTCATCAATAATTAAAACCTGAAAAACTGTGTTTAGAAATAACTTGTAAAATAAAGTATTTTTTATAAGTGTCCGTTTTACTTCCTAACAAATGAAACTTCCAAGGCAAATTACCAACTATTTATACAACCATTTTAAATCTCTATGAAGTGGTTTCAGGCCTCAAGTCTAGTCCTAGACTAAATTAAATGTTAGAACTGTCACCATAGAATATGTCACCGACATATGTAAATTTCAGTGCCATTGTTTTGTTTTAAAATACACAAGTGATATTTTTCGTAAGCCATGTCCTAATTCACTGTAACTAAGACCTAGCCCTGGCTTAATTTAATTCTTGCCTGGCAAACCACCCCTAAATTCATGTAAATAAACCCTAGGAAAAACACTCTGGAAAATACTGTATCAGAATTTACATCTAGTTAACAAAGGGATTTATTTTGTAACCTTGTTCTTAAAATAACTTGAAAAACACATACCTCCACATATCATGTCTCCTTCCCTTAATCCATCCTTTTCACTTTCTCTCATCCGCTTTTATCTGTTTTATCTATCCTATCTGACAGAGCGTAGTGAATCTGATCAGTGAGCTGCAGGAGCAGATGTGTAGAATTCGGCAGGAGATTTCCAGTAAGATCACAGAGAAGCCACTGTTGTTGGACCCAGAGAAAGGTTGTGAGCCAGCGCAGGCGTCTCTGACTGAGCCGAAGCCAGCAGTGGGTCAGAGATCCGGAGCTTTAGTCATGCTTGGACACACGCAGACACAGGCTCTGCACGAATCTCATCTGTTTAAAACGGCAGTATGTGTTGCTAAAATTTCCACACTAAGCAGAATAGCAGAAGTGTTTTGTACAAGAGACTTCATCTTTCATTGTTAAATGAAATGCTTTTTACAGATTATACTTATGCAAAGCAGCTTTACACAAGGACAAAATATAAAACACACATAAAACAAATAAAAAAACGTTGCTTTGAATACTGTTTAAAAGTTTTTTAACACCAACTCTAATATATGGAAACTTTTTAGCAGCCTTTGGTTCAACTATGAAACAAAGTAAGCTGAACCAAGCAGCTTTATGATGAATGCAAGGCAGTAATGTGAAAAGACTCTGTACATTTGGGAAAATATTAAGCAAACTATTCAATCTATTACAGATGATGAGATAGAATTAGTAGGGAGTGTCTTAAAGTCTATTCCATGTTTAAAAAAATGATGTCTGTAACCAACATTGTCTAAAAGTACTTAGCCTGCATAAAAAAATAGCTTACCACAATTTCAATTTCCATAATTTCTCTGATAGGTGAATATATGATTTATTTCAAAACAGTTGATGATTTATCTCTTAAATGAGATGCTATAGGTTTTAATATCAATTTTGTTAAGGATGTTTACTTACTTACTTTGTTGTGATGTTTGTAAAAATGTGAGATTTATCCTTTAAAGTAATTTTTGCTGAGGTAATAATTTGTTTCCATGACTACAGTTGATGACAGTTTTTTATGAAATTCGTGCCATACTTAGATTATGTCTTCCAAAGAGGCCCTATTTTAGTGTTGCTGTATGATATAAGTAAACATTTTAAGTGTATCTTTGTACAGAATCTGCTTCAGGAGCTGAAGATGTTAAAGAATAAAGTTGAACAGCTGGAACAAGAGAAGTCAGAGTACAAGCTGAAGCTCAAGGTGACACAGGTATGAGACTTAGTGCTTTACTTTTGATGCTTGATGAGAAGTTGAACGTGTTTTAAGCACTGTTAGCCTTTTTAGAACTTCTGCCAGACAGCTGCTTATCCTCTTTCCAAAACATGCCCTACAAAGACACCATTGTACTGTTTTTATTGTTGTACACAACAAATAAACAGTTAACAAACATTTACTATATATGGCATTGTAGTAATCATGCAATTTTTTCAGGATTGATTCCCTCTTCTTCTCTTCTCTACAGAATGTTTAATATGTGTGTCCATACAGCTTAAAGTCCGGGTAAACAAATATTAAAAATGTGTTCTGAGTTTGTCATACCAAAGAAAAATCTGTTATTAAAACCACTTAGCCAAATATGAATTATTAAAAAATAGAAATAAATTTGTTATCAAAATCTTGAAAAACTGAGCAGTACTCCCTGCTCGGGGCCATGTCCTCTGTCTGCCCTTAAACCATTTCCACTCATAACTCTCAGTCCCCAGTAGGCTATATGAGAATAGTTTTATTGGAGGATTTTGATTCAAAAATGCACAAGTAAATACATACGATCTTTATCAATAGGGAATCACTGAAACGTCGCAAGCACGCACTCTTATCTTGTACATTTGCCGTTCACGTACGTCACCACTGATACTAATGCGCTTTAGTGTTAGGGGAGGGGTCATGCATGCTCTGTGGCTCCAGTGTGTCATCGAAACATATGAAGTAGAGGTCTTCACAGGTCCAAAAATGTGGACCCCAACCCGAAGAGATCCGTAATTGTGCTACACAGACCCGTCCCGGACCCGTCCAATATTTTGAAAGTTGGACCCGAACCGGTTAAGACCCGAGAAATGCTATAAATGTACTACCCTGACCCTACTATTATTTGAAAGTAAGATCAGAACCTGGTCGGAAAGACAGACCCTGGACCTGATCAGCACAAATTCCACAGCAAATTTCTGGACCTGATCTGCACAAATTCCACAGCAAATTTCTGTTTAGTCAGTAAACAAGTTGTAAAAATAAAAGTTTTTGTCTTAGCTACTTACGTTACTCCCTCGTACCGGATTGTGATGCAATCCTCATTGCTAATGTGGTATCCATGTTATTCTTTTCTTGCCGATTGAACGAGCAGCATTACTCTGCCCTTATCGATGAGCCAAGTCGGAACAAAAATTTTAAATACAACAAGACGCTTAGTTTGTATCAATATAAACATGGAATGGGGTACGTTGCAATGCGCGCGATGGAATAAGTCTTGCCTTCTAAATAATTGAGCCAATCGTCAATTGTTAAAGTCACGTTGTCATTGCTCACTGACTGAGCTCGCTTGTGGGTTATTTTCACCTAATTTTACCAGTTGAAACTAAGTTACAAAACACAAACGGTGCTGAATTTTTAATCAACTCGGGTATTATAAAAAAATATTAAATAGACCCGGAACCCGAAGTAATAGGATTTGGACCCGAGCCGACTAACCAGTTAAAATTTAGACCTGAACCCGTATGGGTCCCGTATCCCAGGTCCTCTGTGAAGACCTCTAATATGCAGTGTTTTAGCATTTCTAGCATTTAAAATGTGTTTAGAAACAATTTAAAATTCACTTTTCTCTTTTATAAGATGCTGTGTAGTATTTGACTGACTACTGTAAATGTTTTAGATGTTTATACACTTTAAATGATGACAAAAAGTGTGAATCTTTCTTTCTAACATTAAGGCAGAGATCACATGTTTGCAGCAACTGTTGAGCTGTAAAACTGCTGAGATTGGGAGTCTTCAGTCTCAGCTGCTCTCCAGAGCTCCAGTGTCTGTGGATAGCGCTGAGAGAGGTACAACTGCCTTTTCTTATGCATGTCAAGACAAACCTCACCTGCAATGTAATGTTTTTAATAGGTGTCTAAAACTAACATGTGTTACCTAGTGACACATGAATATACTGACCATGCAGACCAATGCACAGATATGTGGCTTTTGTAGGCTGATAACTAAGGAAAGACATATATGAATAGGTATGGCCTCTGTGAAGACCTCTAATATGCAGTGTTTTAGCATTTCTAGCATTTAAAATGTGTTTAGAAACACACACAGAGGATCACACACAGAAATGGAAATATGGAAAAGGGATTAATTTGTTTTGAAAAGAACACACTTGTATGATCATATTAAAAGATAGCATGCAAATCATTTGGTAAATGTGTTTTTATTGTGAATTATGTACAGTATGGCTCTGTGGCTGTTCAGCTGGAGACTTTTACTTAGATTTTTTAGTTAATTTTCAGATTTATTATATAAACATTAAATATATATTTAGTAACATAAATATTCATTTAATTTGAGCTTTTTTGTGTTACTTCCCTTATCATTAAATTTTACCCACCACACTGTTTTTTTGCCTTTAAAACATATTGGTTGACAACTTTATGTTCCCATTTCGTTTTAACATGTTCTCAAGATATTTACAGGAGGAGACTCAACACTAAATGTACGCTTTATTCTACATGTATACATAATAACCTTACTTAAAACTATTAAAATGAAATGCAAATCACATCTGTGCATGTAAAACTTATTTCTGTTTCACTATGTGGATGCTCTGATTGTTTAATAGGACTGTAAGCTGTGTGTGTGTCTGTGAGGTGGTGACTCAAGAGTTTATAGCTCTACTTAGCTTCTATATAGAGAGGTTTAAGACCAGTTTGATTCCTTTTTCATTGTCTGTAAAACATAATGAGTTTTTGAGCTGGATAAAGAAGGATGCGGCGACTTGACACGTCTTCACTACAAAATTTCAAATGGTATTATATTATTAATGATAATCTTACATCTATAATTTACCTTGTTAGTAAGTTTATTTATTTTTATTTAGCCTTGTCGTGTAAGCACTGTCGAGCTTGTACAGAGGCAGCAGCTTTTGCCAGAGGGGAACTGGAACCCCTGATTAGGCCGGGGTTCTCCTGAGGTTTTATGTGTGTCTATGTCTATGTGTGTTAGTACGTGTGCATATTGTGTGTGTTGAGCGTTTGTATGTGGGTTATGTTTGTCTTCTGTGTTTTCACCCTTTTCTTGTTTTTGACAGGTATAACTTTAATTGTTTTGCTAATAGTCAATATGTCTCATATACAGCTGCTTTGTAACAATGAAAATTGCTAAAAGTGCTATATAATGTAAATAAAGTTCAGTTGAGTTTGAGTTTGAGTTGTAGACCTTTAAATGTTGACTAATATAAATCCAGGCAGTAACCAGTAGACATAAACACAAAATTGTTTGTTTGTACAGTGTACAGTATATTATTTTTTACATATGACATTCTGATTTCTCTTTTCAACAGATCAGGAGCTCCAGAGATTAAAAGCAGGGATGGAGTCACTTATTGCAGCCAATAATGAAAAGGTACAGTATAAACTGTAGAAGGATTTTTTTTTAAATTTCATAAATTGAACAACATAAATATTAATGAATCAATTATTGTAGTTGTTATAATCACATGCAGATTTAAAAATAAAATCAAACTTATTGTCAACACACTTCCCTCCCAATCGGTAATATCCACAGGGTGAGCCGAAATCAATTCGAGCACACTGGGGCTTTTGTTCCTCTCAGTGTGTTTATGGACTTCAGGACGTAGAATGTCTGTGAAACAAAATCTAGAAGAGGTTTCTCTGTTTCTCCTGTACTCCAGATCTCAGATTTAGGCTATGATTCATTGCCTTCTATGTCTATGATATACAGTTCATGTGCTTATGTGACATTACTGATTGTTGCCATTTATTGGGAATTATTTTGATTTATTGTTATTATGTTTTTAGGACCGGCGAATAGGAGAGCTTACTCTACTCCTCACCCAGTGCAGACAGATCAGTGATATCATGACATTAGTTCAAGGTAAATCTTACAAACATTTTTTTAAGACAGTTTGATTCAACAGTCTTTTTATTATCCTGTTTAAACCTTTAAAACTCTGCAGTGCTAATCTGCTTTTGCTTTTATTTCTATGATGTTGTTTTTAGTAGTAGTAGGAGTAGTTGTTGTTGTTTGAAATCATAAATAATATGGAACTGATATCATATTATCAGCATCTGGAGACAAATCGGTTCCCATCAGCAGTGAGGAAGACGAACAGAATGGAAGTATAAACATAAAACCTTTAACACACAAGGCTCACACTGAGGTTTGTGAGTTATTGTTCATCTTTAAATGTAAACTTCTGCTTTTCAGTGATGTTCGGTTCCTTATATGTGCTTTCTCTTTTGTCAAAGTTGAGCTTCAGTAGCTCATCTCCTTTACTGGTCACTTCAGATTCTTCACTAAAGGGTGCAAACTCAAGGTAAATAGTATATATTTATTATTTATTTTATAATTATCGCTCCATTATAGTTCCATTATGCCTTTATTGTCGTTCCTGCTTAAACATTCCTCTGTTGCCTGATTTTGCACAGGTTAAAACAAAACAGATTAAGTTTGCAACAGAAAAAATAAGGTAGCATTAGTAGTCTTTACAGAAAATTGTGCTACCAATTTTTTAAGTGCAGGTCCTCCCAGTTGAGTTTGTTAACACAAAGTTTTTTTCTCCATTTATTCATCATGGGAGTTTTGGTTCTTTGACTGCTGACATTAGATAATCTTAGGGTTCTGTAAATTCCGTTAAGATTCCTTTTATTAGGATGACCTTTTTTTCAATAATTCCATGTAATGTACAGTTTTCTTCTCTGTTTGAACTTGTTACACTTAATTTAAGCTAATTTATGCAACTTTAAAATTGTAAGAGGTCCTATATAAATTAATCAATTAAAATAAATTGTTTTTTTCTATAGATCCATCAGCATGGAAGACTTGAAAGCCAGCTCAGAACAAAAGGTTTGGCCAAATCACCTCAAATCACTTTGACAAGTTTGATATAAATGTGCTGTGACATATAGGTGCAAATTCACGTTACAATTAATAAACCTTAAAATCCAGTGTATCCAACCCCGAAGGTAGATCATGTAGTTGGTGCAAAACATTTTTTTGGGGGGTGCTGAGTGCAACAACCCAGACATCGCATCGTAATGTGCTTTAATAAAACCCAAGCATCTACTACCTGCTGTCCGATGCTCATTGTCGTCAATGTGATATGATCTTACTGAAGACTATACGTGTCTTAAAATTAAATTTGATTTTTAAAATTTGACCTCCATATACTGATGTACCAACGGTCAGATTAAAATCCAGATTTATAGCTGGGTAAATCTCAATTTGCAAACATTTGTTGTTACTATAGGCTCTGGAAGGCAAACTGGTAGAGCCCGTCCTGTCAGAGGAGGTACACTGATTATCAATTTAACCAGTGCTCACTCTTTCATCTACACATTTCTCTTTTTTAATTCATTCTAGTCTTCTGTTAACCTTAAACTAAAGATGTTTACACGGCATGTAATGTCATGGCCCTGTTGATAATTGTAGTGCGAAATTGTAAATTTATGATAAAATTTTTCCCCACTTTTAAAGATTCATCCAGCTGATAACAGACAACAAACACCACCAGCGATACAGACACTCTCGCAGAAAAGAGAGAGTGAGGCGAGTGGAACATCAGACCAGAGTTCTCCAGAGGATGTCAGCCTTAGTATGAAACTCTTTTATGTCCTGTTTCGAATCTGCAGCTTATGTTTTTAAACCTAGTTATAATATTTTATGTCCTATAGTGTGTGTAATAGAAGAGATTTTAACTTGTAGAATTAAGTATGGGCATCCTTGCAAGCCCAAAACTTTCCATGTAGACAGGAACAAAATCATACACGTTTTTAGGAGTATATAAGCCCTGTCTGTCTGGGTTGTTTGGTCTTTGGTTTATTAAAGTTAGTGCCTATTGCATTCGTTCCAATTTTGCAGTATTGCAAAATGGTATAGAAAAAATGTCTTCAGTGGTTTTACTTCTTGCTGTAATTTTTTTGTTCTCATTATGTAAAGTCAATGCACAAATAGTGAGCCTTGACATGACCTATGCTTATGTAGTATCGCTTCTTTTAGTGTGTTGTCTCTTGGTCATGGCTCTCTGGGACAGTTATTGCAAAAGATCAGAGGGTTTAAGGTATCTGCCCTCTTTTCTTGGTCAATCGCTTGAATGTATATTTCTAGTCGATCCTCCACCCATGCTCTAGGGAAAAACCACTTCTACCATTCCTAAAAAACACTCTCCATCTCCCTGATCCTTTGATGGGCTCTAATGAAAGGGCCTTCAGGAGGGGCAAACAGCCTTCATATGGACCCCACCTGTTTGGCAATCTCTGGAACTGAAGCATGACTGAAGGGAGACAAAACCACTGCCAGATGTGGCTTGACGGAGCCATTCAGTCAGGGACTGTCGACTGGAGACTAATCTATGGAACCCTGCTCCATTGGTCTCTGTGTAAAGAGTGCCGCTGTTTTCAATTGATTTCCACAACATTTACATGAGTAACAAACATTTAGTAGACGCTTTTATCCAAAGTGACCAACTGTACAAAGAAATTAGGAAACAATAAAGCGATTTGTCATAAGGAGGCTATAATGCAACAAGCGTTTATACCAAGTCACTAGTTTTCACAAAGCCCTACAAAACATCATCAATGAAATTGGGCTGAGCTGCAATTTTATGTTGATTTTGGTGAATTTTTAACAATGTGTCATCACAATCTATGCTTTTAAATGTTACATGTTTTACGGTTATTCCCTATCTTTCAATTGCCAGCTCTACTGCTCAAAGATACTATTTTAAACGTAATTTGTGTAATTGTGTTTTTTCTTTGTTATCACAAATGATGGGATGAGCCTAAATTGAGCTTACATTTATATGAACTTGCTTGACACTGGTCTTATCCAGACACAGTTAATTAAGTTAAATTCCCCCCCAGAACAATATAAATGTACGATGATAGATTAATTGCATGTTGCTCCAAGGCCAGTCCTTATTTGACTTCATCACACTCTCATAACCCAGAGTGGCTTTGCTTGGTTTGATTTTGCTTTGATTTTATTGGATTTGATTTGATGAAATTTTACAGCCCGATGTCTTGGAATTTGTAGCTATCATACATATGATAGTGTGAATCTTACAAAAACATATTATTATGTGAAAAAAAGCAATGAAACCCAACCCCTAGAAGAAAGTAATGACAAATTACCATGAAATTGTGTTTATGAGGATTAGGAATGTGAGATTTCTAACTTTTAATCCACAGGAAACACAGAGAAAATGAAGGATACAACATCTGACCTATCCTCACTGTCGTCTGGAGCAGATTCTGGTCAGCAATCACCTGTGTTACAGGAAAATGTTAAAAACACCAGTATACTCAAACTTTGGGGAAAGTGAGTATGTTTGTGATCGAGTGTGTTTGTAAAAGATAGACCATGTATCTAAGAATTATGCATGTTTGTGTTGAGGATCAAGAGAACAGGTGTGCTGTCAGATGACCTGGAGCCCACGGAGTTCAGGAGAGGAGGGTTCAGGGCCACAGCGGGACCCCGGTTAACACGGAACCCTGATTCAAGACACTCAGCTTGGTAAATGTTGCCTTCCATCAACTAACTGTCAAGTAACGGTTCCTGATATACCTTTTACAAAATATATTGATGTATGTGTTTTTATGTTTTCATCAGTTTGCACACGCCATTCTGTAAGTGGAACACAGAGCAGGTGTGTAGCTGGCTGGAGGACAGCGGTTTCGGGCAGTATGTTAATTTGGCCCGTCAATGGGTGGATAGCGGTCAAACCTTACTATCTGCCACTCCACAGGAGCTTGAGAAGGTCTACATTTATTATTATCAGAAAAGTATTGTATTATCAATATTTTAGTTATTTCATTGTAAACTTTAAAATGAAGATTAAAAATAAAAATGCAGTTGCATGAGTAGTTTGTGTTTTATTTACGAAAGTGTCTCCTGCAGGAGATTTGTATTAAACATCCTCTGCACAGAAAGAAGCTACAATTGGCACTCAGAGCCTTTAATAACAAGTCAATGGAAAAATCTTCTGAACTTAATCACATCTGGGTTACACGTACGTATTGTCACCAATTAATAACATTTGACATGGAGAATGATCTTAGACAGGCCTTACGTGTTCTATGAGAATAATGCATGTCACCCTTTCTTTATAATAATATAATATATTAAAATCTGCAATATTGTTTGCTTGGTTTTATATTTGCACTTTGCATTTGAAGGCTGGCTTGATGACATTGGCTTACCCCAATACAAAGATCAGTTCTATGAGAGCAGGGTTGATGGACGAATGCTACAGTATTTGACGGTGGTAAGAGTAAATGATCGACCGGAATGTTAAAAATAACATCTCTGCACATTTATGATGCACTGTAACTGCTTTTTTTCTCTTTCAGAATGATCTACTGTTCCTGAAAGTCACCAGCCAACTCCATCATTTGAGCATTAAATGTGCAATCCATGTTCTTCATGCCAACAAGTTCAACCCACACTGCTTGAGACGGAGACCAGGGGACGAGGTCAGACAAGGGCTCATGCAAAGCTTTACAAATTGAGAACACTACTTGTAGGAAAAAATACAGACATGGAGAATTTCAAATTCATCAGACAATTAGATGACACATTGTTTTAAACTGATTTTAAACAGTTTTTGCTTTTTTCCCATAAAGAATAAGACTTCTCCCTCTGAGGTGGTTCAGTGGTCTAATCACCGTGTGATGGAGTGGTTGAGGTCAGTGGATTTGGCCGAATATGCTCCAAACCTGAGAGGCAGTGGAGTTCATGGAGGTCTGGTTGTAAGTCGTTGACTTTCATTACACATTTAAGTATTTCTGGTAATGTAGCTAATGCGAGACAAAACCGTAGAGAATTTATGGTGAAGTTTAGATATACAGTGATACTGTGTTCATTGGTCCTCCCCAGTCCAACTATACTATACAATTATTATGTCACAACCATGAACACAATCGCTGCATCCGAAATCGGCCACTTCCATACTATATAGTAGGTGAAAATGAGAATGAGCCATGAATAGTATGTCTGAAACGTCAGTATGCAAAAAACATTAGACGAGAAATATCCGGATGGTCTACTCAAAAAAAAAAGTGATTAAAAAAAATATTGCGGAAATGTAAAAGCGGTTGTCTGTTTTTAAATGTTAGTACAGATTAATGAATTTCTTGTGAATAAATTATGTTTGTACCGACGCCAGGTACAGGTTGTTAATACTTAATTGGTCAAAGAGCAAGCGGGTCACAAGACCATAAAACATGGCGGACGCAGTATGTCCCGAATGTATTCATACTACCCCATTCATACTATATAGAACATACTGTTTTAACGGTCGATAGAGAGGTACTTATTCAAATTCAGTATGAACTGTTACAGTAAGCTTTCCTGCGGCTCAGTGGTAAGACCATGGCGGTAGAAGGTCATGGGTTCGATCCCAGAGATTGGACATACCTAGAAACAAATGTATAGTATAATGCAATGTAAGTGGCTTTGGATAAAAGCGTCTGCCGTATGTATAAAAATGTACATGTAGATTTTTTTTAAATCTATGAGATTTCGGACACAGCAAGTAACATACACTTACTTTTGCGGCAAGCTCTGTCAGGTCAGCAAATATTGCCCAACCAAATAAATAGGGAGTTAAACACTTCAGGCAGTTCCATCCAAATAAAAAACACCTCATTTATCTAAATTACTTTTTATAAAGTATATCAAAATGTCTAGGTATTCAGACAAAAAAATAGCTGGAAAAATGCAGATTATCTGTTCACCCTGAATTAGACCAATAACATAGTTATTCTACCAAACCAAACAACAAACAGACCCAAACTGTTGGTCAGGAGTAAAATCATGATTATAACATCACCAGCTTTACCATCACACTATTTTCATATGTAACAACCTAAAAATGACTTAAGAAACAGCATCATTTTACTTCCATAGTTGGCATCAAAAGTGTAAAAAGCTCTTTATAAATAAATAAAAGTTGAGTTGAGAACAACTGCAGGACCCGCTTGTGGGTCACGCAGTGATACTGTAGCAGTGACCAAAAAAATAGTTTGGTCCATTTTATGAATAACAATGGAAATGGTTTGGTTAGATTTACACAAAGTATTTGTCATGAACTGCCACAGGCATGGCAAGCGATACTTTTAATAAACATAAACAAGATACACGGAAGCCGTTTGTCAGTATTTTGGTATTGCAATTCAATTTTGTTCATTCAGACAAGGCACAAACTAATTATTCTCTATAAATGCATGTGTACTTTTCCATTTAAAAATATTTTGGTGGGTAGATTGAACTTGTCTAGGGGGGTCCTGAATTTTTAAATATGGCAGTACCTGTAAAATACTATAAGCTACATTAGGAATGCTGTTGTCTGCTTGAGTTTTTCTGAATTACTGAATTTAGAAAGTCATATTTTGTCCATAAGTGGTCGTTAAAGGAGAGGTTGTTCGAATGGTTTCACTAGATGTTAAATAAGTCTCTGGTGTCCCCAGAGTGTGTTTGTGAAGTTTTAGCTAAAGAAACACCACAGATATTTTAATATAATGCGCTACATGCCCACTTTTGCATGTGAAAAGAGAAATGCGCTGTTTTGGTGTGTGTGTGTGTCTCTTTAAATGCGAGAGAGCTGCTAACCTTCTTCCTTTTCAGCAGAAAACGTGCTGTGTGAGCCTGTGCTTCCAGCGACAAAACATCAAAGTATGGTCACATAAAGCGAACGAGAAACAAGTTCTGGGGCCATTCTCGAAGCCCCTCCGGTCCCTGTTGTGAGAGAGAACTGCGTCGCGTGTATATAAATCAATCACACAGTTTTCTGAAGTGAAGATACTCAAGACAAAAGTATCGCTATTTCTCTAAATCAAATTTATGTTACACAGGACAATCCTGTCGCAAGTTTACAACCCACAAACATTGCTTTCTAATAGTGAACGGACAAACGTGTCATAGTGATATTTTATCTACTTTTAAGTTACCGCAGTTCTCTGGGGTTTTACTTAAAAAATACCGGTACTTACAATGTCTTTATTTTTAGCTTTGCCTCGCTCAGTGTGGATGATTTCCATTGAAAACTAAATAAATCCATTGCTCTCTGTCTCCCGTGAGTCTGGGAACATTGTTCTGTGCAGCCAACAACACAACAGTTCGTAAGCTTTGCTACTTTTGCCATGGTGTTGGAACTTCACACATTTGAAAACAACAATGGCGGTGGCGCAATGGGTGGACACATTCAGAACAAGGGGGGAAATATTATAACAAGAACGGCTACTAACGTCAGTAAAAGCGTGATTTCTGCAGCGCTCGTTTTCTCAAAGGCTTGTAGAGATTAGCTCACATAAAAAAAGTTAATTTGACTTTTTTCAGATTTTCTGAGTTGGCAGGTGCACTAGAGACCCGATTTTAGCATTTAAACATGGAAAAAGTCTGTTTTTCATGAAATGACCCCTTTAAATTTCAAGACTCCCCCTACCGTAATACATTAAACTAGCTAAATAAATTGTAATTTCAAAAATTGCAAATATGTACTTTGTATATTTTTGTTCATCAGATTCTGGAGCCTCGCTTTAACTCTGAAACGTTGGCTATGCTCCTCAACATTCCCCCACAGAAGACCCTTCTCAGACGCCACCTCTCCACCAACTTCAGCACACTTGTTGGATCTCAGGCACAGCAAGAGAAACGGGAATTTGCCAATGCCAGCAGGCATGCACCGCTTACCACCACCGCCAAAGTCAGGGTATGATATTTTTTATTCCATGCAGCATATCAAAATACAAGCTATTTCCCATCACAGCAGTAACAGTGTTCCTGTGATTTCTCTGTCATAGCCAAAGAAGCTAGGCTTTACCCACTTCAGACAACTAAGAAAGCTCAGGACAGAAGATTCAGCAGATTACATCTGTCCCATGGAAACAAGGACCCCTCCGATTCTAAGTGGGTCACAAAGCGACTCTTTGCCAGCTTCAGAGGCAACAGCCCTGTCTTAGATAGTGACTGAAACAGACTGGAGCAGGCTGGGTCTTCAAGTTGACTCACTGCTTCCTCTCCTCAGGAAATCAAACCCTGCAGCTCCAAGATCAATTAATGACAGTTCTGCTTCAGGAACCACAGTATTAATGACATAGATTGGTATAAAAATAAATTATTTCACCAGCATACCATGTGAATCTTCTAAAATCCTACAGAAAATATTGAGTCATTGTAACGAGATTCAAAGTAGGGAAGGAAGGAGACGGGAACCGGCAGACATTTAAATAAAGTTTTAATAAAATAAACAAACAAGAACACGGAAGTAAAATGCTGGCGGTCGACCGTGACGTGGCTGCCGGCATTTTACTTTTTACCCAACCACAGTCATATTTAAAAAGGCTGTAGTATCTTTGAAAATGTGCAATGCCGAAAATGTAACTTACTTTAATAAGCAATTTATACCCTCTAGAGCAGTATTTGATAAATAGTTTCTTTCTCCATTTTTTGTTCTCCTTCATTGCTTTTGGAAACATTATAGCAAAAAAGTTCATGCCAAATTAAAACAATCCATTAAAAGGCTAGCTTTATGTACATATAATATCCAGTATGACATCCAAAATTACAAAATATTCCATGCATTAATAACCAGGTTCATCAAGCAAGATCTTGTGTGAATCGTTGCTCCACTGAAAACGTTCATTCATGGTTGCATTTTGTGGTAAAATGCTGCCTCCCTCTGGGGAAAAAGTGAAAAGGTTATTTTATAGGTTCCTCATCCGAAGTGTTAAAGATCAGTTGCTGGCTCACGGGATACATATATTTTTCCAAAACAGCTATAGAAAAGTATGTGTTGTGGTACATTTTACAGTTTAATTATGTAAAGATAAAATCTTGCTATTGTATAATATGTATTTTTTTGGAACAAAGAAGGCCTATTGCAAGTAAATTACATATATTTAAATCTATACATTAAAACAGTTTTGTAATGGTTATGATCATGCAAATCACAAAAGAGTCCAATGACTATTATGATTCAAGGTAAAGTAGAAAAAATTTTGAACATTATAAATGTTAATTAGGCATACTTATAAGTGTAGGTGTCAGAATTAAAATCCCAATTAACACATAGGAATATTGTCTGTATAATAAAACATACTATATAATAAAAATATCTTCTCGCTTGGCTCTCAGCGGAGGCGGTCACATTTTTCACTCCCCGTCCTTGCCCTTATTTTCCCTGCTTTTGTCTCTTGTCTCGTCTCGTCTCATCTATTGAGAGACTCTCTCTGCACTGCTCTCCAAACTTGGAAAATTATGGATCTGATCAACTGGTCTCTCAACGCAATTGACACCATTTTCTCGATGAGAAGCTTGGGTTCGGGGGAACCTGTCTGCCCTTACGGAACGTTCGCAGCTGGCTACACGATGGACGCATGGTAGAGATGGCGGGTCGTGTGTCTGGCGGCTCTTTCCTTGGAGGACATCGAAGATATTTATCTATTCGGAACCAGGATAACAGGTCTTGTGCTGATTGAATTAGGCTTTGCCCTGGGTTATCGAAGAATTCATAAAACGGGAACAGCTGTCCAAAGCCTCACAAGGCTGCCCGTATCGATTGAAGCTGTGAGAAGAGCGGTCAGCATTGAGACTGAGACTATTAATCGAAATATGGTTGTTATCAGGGAGATCTTAACAGCTATGGAAAGTAAAATTGATGGTAAAGCAGATCAGAATTGACAATGGACAATGAGGGTTGCCGTGACATTTGAAAATTAACCCTGTGAGAGCACTGCAGTGAGACCCTCTTGCATTCCTCCCCAACTCTAAAGACTCAGAACTATCACACACACACACACATACAGACATTGCCCTCACCCGATCCCACGCCTCCCTTTGAACCGCCAGCCTGACAAGCGGGTCTGTGAATGGTGCCGTAATGGCACTGGACCGGATGGCTGCTTGCCGGAGCTGGATTATTTTACCCTGTTGCAAGTCTTGTCTATGGTGTATTATGTGTATCTGTTTTTCTCACCACTTTCCTCATGTTATGCTGTATTTTTCTTCTTAAATCCATTTCGTTACACTGTACTTGTATATGTGTAATGACAATAAATTGAATCCAATCCAACATGTCTACACAAATACATGATAATTGGTATTCAGAGATTAATCAGTCACACCAATCAATAACAAATCTTCTCTGTAGAATTTGCTTTGAATGGTATTTGTGTATGAAACTAAGCATTTAAAACTATTTTATGCAATTTCATATTTTCACAACATTTTTGAGCGGAATTAACAAAAAGTCCACAGATTCCGACTGACCCAGCACATTATTATTGTAAAGGTATAGAAAGCCTTTGTACTTTTCAAACTGCTCAAATGGCTCAAATTGACAAACAACTGAATCAGTAAAGGAGCTAATAACTACAGTCATCAATATTTTTGAAAATACACTTGTTGAAATCTGAATCAAAACAGAAATGAAATAACATTAGAATGATAGAAGTGTAAACAGAATGCAAAAAACAATATTGTCATGAGGTATACAGGCAGTGTGGAGTTCATGTGTATAGTATGTACAAATATGAAGAGGACAAATACAATGTGTATGAAAGTAACAGTGTAGCGACAAAATGATGTGAGCATAGTATGCAACAAGTCCTCCAACTCATTCGACCACATTGGATTATTACAGTTTTTCTTAATTGCTTTGGCTAAATTCTCAAATGAAAATTGTATTTTCCAAAACAATAAGATCAGATCTCTGAACAATTAGCTTATTGTTCACATCAGATTGGAATTTCTTATTGATTTGAGCAAATTGAAAATGCTTTGGCACATGTGTGCAAACATTAAGTACAATCGTCTGCAGTTTGCACAACAAATAATTCCATTTGTTGATCAAAACTGATGAGTCAATTCTCACTTAAACTGTCAAACTCTTCACAACTTCTCAATCATTTTTCATCGTGTGCGCCATCATATTTAAAACAATCCATTCACTTATCAAAAACTGGTATACACGCATGTAAATTACATTATAATTAAAATATCTGACATTGATATTGTTTGAAATGTCTGCTACATTGGCAAATTATGTTGTTGTCTGGGATAATGTCAGCTTCCACCGAACCAGCATTGTTAAGGAGTGGTTTGCTGCACATGAAAGGATAACAGTGGAGTTCCTTCCACCATAGTCTCCATTCCTAAACCCAATAGAAGAGTTTTTTTCTGCTTGGAGGTGGAAAGTATATGATCATAGACCACAAGATCAGATGTCTCTGTTGGATGCCATGAATGCTGCATGTGAGGACATCACAGCTGATAATTGCAGGGGATGGGTGCGGCATTCAAGGAGATTTTTTCCCCGGTGCATGACAATGGAAAACATAAGATGTGATGTTGATGAAAATCTTTGGCCTGACCAACAAGAGCGACAGGATGTCCAACAAGAATAATTCGTTTTTCATGGAGGTTATTGTGTAGTTATTTAGTATTGTATTTTTGTTGTAACATACCGTAAGAAATATGAAATGTACAGCAATTGGACGAGCAAGATTTCAATTTACATGTAATACACATACAAACATAAATGTACTGAATAAATCGAAATGTTGATTTACTTTTTTTGTATGTACTATTGACTCTTCTTAATTTTTTTTATGAAACCTTAATTTCCATTTTCCACTGCCATGGTGAAAAAACAACTAAACATTTTGACCAGTGTGGCTCACACGATGACAAAAGTACTTTATATTTGGGTGGCCTTGGCCAAATTACTGACAAGATAACTAGGTTTTGAAGCATGAATGAAATATTTTGGATGAGTAACTTCATTTTGCAGACATGCAATAAAGTTCTAAAGTTCCAGCAAACAGCTGTGACATTTGCACTCACAGTTTAGAGAATGTTAAGACTGTTGCAAAAATTGTGCCAAAGCAATTGAGAAAAACTGTAATCCTTGCTGAGAAGTTATTTTGACAGAAAAAAATCTGTACAATAACAACCTCATGCAAAGCATCATGGGAACCAGAAATCGTCATTGGCCTTCTTTTTCCGTTTTTTTTACATTTTGGTTCCCACAATGCTTTGCATGAGGCTGTTATTTTATAGTTTTATTCTATAAAGATAAGGACTTGTTAGTGTTTAATGTTAATTTACCTTGGAACTAACTATTGCCAGTAAATTACATACCTCTGTAAAGTGTTTTTGGCAACCTGCTGCCAGTAAGACTTTGATTTCTACAGAAATGTTTAACAGTGTACTATATTTATACTATTGAATACTTTATAGTCTATTAGGGGCTGGGAATGAAGGGAAAATGGGCGGTCCATGAAGTGAATTAAAAGGGGAGACGTAGTTCCACTTTACAATGTCATGGATCTGTTTTCTATGAGATAGCATACATTTAACATAAATACAATGAGATGTTCTCTATCAATGATCTGAAAATATAAAATATGACCACAAGTGATTCTAGGCCATTCCCAGTATATTTGTAGTAGGCTATACATTATTTCATATTTTGTGTTTTGCAATAGTAATTGTAATAATCACATTACAACCCATCACGCTTAAATCTCCAGACGTTTGATAACACCTAGAATAACTAAATCCACCAAAGGGGGCAAAGTTTTCTCATACGTAGCACATAAACTCTGGAATAGGCTTGCCGATACTATTCGAGGGTCAGACACAATCTCCAAATTTAAATCTAGATTAAAGACTAATCTTTTCAGCCAAGCTTTTACTTAATGCATAATATGCTAAATAAACCACCATTCATTAGATATTATTCACTAGAATGATCTTGCACTGTGCTGTGTTTGACATTTTTTGTATTTTTCTTATTTTCTCCTGTGAAACGGCTTTGGAACAATGTACATTGTGGAAAGCGCTATATAAATAAAATTGAATTGAATGACGGCTATTATATTATTCCAAGCAATACCCATTCAATGACCTAATAAGTTAACAAACTTCATAAACAAGTTTGCCTTTTAGTAAATGTGTAGCTAGTCAGCAGACTTAGTAAATTCTACTGGGTAAAACTTAGGCCCTGTGTCCCCAAGACTGTTTTTATGCGGCTGAAAATGCCAGTCGCTTCTCTAAAAACACCAACTGCATGCTGCTCAACAGCATTTTTTTAAAGTGCACTCGCTCACTCTTTTGGAAAACCATGTTGGGATCATAAGGTTTTACATATTCTATAGTCCAAAACACCTTGATTACATGTGTGCAAGAAATGCCATTTTTCACTTAATGTATTACAAATGGAATTTTATGTAGCAAATAACTGTTAGTGTTTTCTGCTTGGTCCATGTACTAGGGCCTCATATTTTGAACATAAAACCAATAAGAAAACAGGCCCTGTTATATTTAAACTTGAATTCTTTCAAGAGATGGCGATGTTGTCCATGCCAATGTGTGCCAGTATAGTGCAAAGCTTGTTAGATTAAGTTTCGGGCTATGAACATTCAAGAGGTGTTCTGTCACAACATTATATGTTTTTTGGCTAGCTATCTTTCTTTCTTCCTGCTATGGGGATTTAAATCATGTTGTTATACTTTACCATTCACAATAGACATGATGGCATTTATTCAGGCCCAGATCCTTTACCACACAGACTCACTAAACCTCTAGAATATCTGTGATGTCAGCAGTAAAACCTGAATATGGCCACTCCCTCCTTTAAAATAGCTTTGGAATAGATCATTTTCAAAATGAAATGTCAAGTTTTGATTATTTGGGTTGAAGGAGACATTTATGGGTTTTGCTGAACAGTCTTGTCAGATATATAGGCTACGCTAAATATACGCATATAGCATATACACTGTATGTTCATTCGTAGCATTATCTGAGTGCCATCCCATGTTTATACATCAATGCTTTCTCACATTTCAAGTCACAGTACCTCCCCTTCAGATCGGGCAGCCCATAAAATAAGGGGGTCAGTCGTGTTTACAGTAACGTGTTCCTGCTAATTTCAGTAATGTGGTTTTGTGCCCAGCTTGGCATTTTAATGACTGTTATTTATGCCAACCTCCTGCATAAGTGGCTGGAGGATGTTGCAATGCAGAGAGCTTTGTGAACGACACCATAGTTTTTTGTATGATATCTATTGTTTTAATTAAGTGAAAGCGATAGTGACATTTATAGATTTCAGAGTTACTTGCTAATGGGTGTTGGAAGCACGACGGAAGTAGAAGTAAAATATTACAAGAAAAACATTGCTGAAATTACATAAATAATTTGTAGATGCTTTGTTAATGAGTTTACGTTATTTTCCCCCGAGACTGTCCATTTAGCTTTAGTAATAACTCACTGAACATTATGGAATCGCATGTGGTGTGCCAAAGCGGCACTCCCATGAGTTAAAGCACTATTTGTTTCTAATGCAGAGGTCCTTAGTGGTTTTGCTTCAGGAGTCCAAGAATGTCCAATATTTTGAGCTAAATAGGTATTGCATACAAAATTTAAAGAATGTTAAAAAATGTAAAGTTAATACGGTCACATTACATTGATCATTTGTTCATCTTGAATTTTATTGCATTAATGCCATATTAAGACAAGATAAAAAAATATTATTATATTATTTTGTTTCCTATGCTATATAAAGGAATTTTTAGTTTATTATTTGCATTCAGTTTTGTGACAATGACATATTTAAAGAAACTTTCATTTTAGTCTGGGACTAGTTTTAAGCCTTATTTGTGAAACCTGTATATGTTTTCATGGTAGTTTCAACACAATTGCATGCCAATTTTTAACTATTTTACGAGGTGGCCAATATAAACAGTATATTTTGGTGCAATTTGCTTTTGTGTCAGTGATAGCTGGATGGGGGGGGGGTTGCTATTGCTTTATTTTAATGTTCCGTATGATTTTCTTTGTATAAAGACGAGCAGGTTTGGAGAATTTATGCCTTTTCATGACATGTTAGTGAATCCTTAAGTACACTTTTGATAGTCCACTTTAGATATTCTACTGACTATTAGTTACTTTGCAACTGTATGTCAATTAACTCTCACTAGAGTATACATAGACTGTTAGATTAAGGTTATGGTTAGGTAGATAGGGTTAGGATTAGGAGAATAAATTGACATGTAGTTTCAAAGTTACTTATAGAATGTCTCTTAAGGGACCATCAAAGTAAAGTGTTTGCAGATATTAAGCAGGTAGTCGTCTAATACATAACTGACTAAAAATTGACAAGAAGAAGCAAACTTACTTATCATTAATGAAAGACATACTGTAAAGTGAGCAATTTAAATAAAATCGCAATCTGTTCTTCAGTGGAGTTTGTCAATGTACAGGTCACATTCTTGTGCTGCTGCATTTCTTTATTTAGTGTAAGTTTATTTACATGTGAAAACTTTAATTTTTGATTAATGTGTTTCATCTATTCAGCACAATATGAGTGCTGCGTTCTAGGACAGCTTTATGTTGAGCTCTGTTGTGCTTTGCCTAATTGTTTGAATACCAGAATACATTCAGTGTGAATGGCATTGCTTACTTTCTCAGTTGGTCTCATTCATGAAACAGGAGCAGACCACTTTTTGTGTTAATCGTAAAGTCATTCTAACATACATTTTCGGATTCATGAAAATCTTCGTATTTTCCAAATGTTATTTGGTACGAAAGAAATGTACATCTGCTCCATACCATGTGTAAAGTGCATAACACCGCAGGTAAAGTACTGTATTTAAAACTGCATTTAAAACTGCATTTAGATCCACTATGTATCATAATGATATTTCACAAGTTTTTGGCCTTGTCTTTAATCATTTTTTTACTTTTTAACTTTGGGTAAAACACAGAGCTTGTTGGTGTCCTTATTTACACAGACGTCCAATCACAGCGGTGAAGAGGTGGGAAAATCACCACAATAACCAACCATCATACACAGTAATGGAGAAGTTAATATTAATGGTTACTGCATTTTCATTTTAACTATTAATTTTCGAAATAAGATACTAGTAACAAGTATGTTAACTGTTGCAGATATTCTAAATCACAGCAACCAACACACATCCTATTTATTAATAGGCAATATGCTTACCAAAAACATTTCCAATTAAAATGTGTTTTTAGCCAGCTAAAATAATAATACCTGGTTCAATTCTGAAAATGACAAGCTGGTGGCGCCTGAGAACGCATTGGATGCACTTTGCGTTATTCTGGAGACGCGTTGGTTGCTGTGATTTAGCATATCCGCAACAGTTAGCCAATAATGTAGCCAAACCCGAGAATGAAGTCCATTGGATTCCAGCATTCCAAAATATGTAATTTGTGGAGCTCTAATTCATATGAGGGCATTATGCTAAGTGTAAATGATCGTGCATGCTTGCCCTTTTTACGAATGATTGGAAATCATTTACACACACACATTTTAAGAAATCTGACGTCTACCAAGTAATTGTGAATCCGGAGGAAAGTTTTCGGCGAGGTCTGTTTCACACGCAAATTACTCGCAATTTACTCATATATTTACGAATGTTTCATGAATGAGGCCCATTAAGTTTATCTTGGCATGTTGTCTATAATAGTTGCGCTTGGGCTGCTTACTTGAAAAAAACAATGCTCTAGATTTATGTAGTACTTCAAATTAAAATGGCTCTGTTAGGAAAATCCCTTGGGTGGGCCAGACTATCGGGCAATGACATCTGGAACTGTCATTTTCAGTGTCAGTGGGATTTGACAGTCATGTCAAAAAGGTGTTTGTCTCACTCCCTATCTGATGTTTTGTAATAAAGAACAGGCATACATCTCTTTGTGTTATATGAGCTTGAACTTGGTAAGTAGATTCGCACTGAACCTCAGGCAATACAAATTTAGATGATAGGGCAGAAAAAATTGAAGATGGGAGAAACTCGTGAAATGAGAGATTAATGTAATTTTTCCTACAGTATGTTTGTTCGTTTTTATTTATTTTTAATCAATCAAGGTCATGTGATATGTTACTTTAATAGTTGGTGTTTAAAAAATACTGTTTCCAAGATTGTTTCCTATCTTCATGCAATATGCCCTCACCATCCTTTGAACGAAACCTACGCCCTTGCTCTATAAAACAGCTGGTTTGAGGGAAGGGGTTGGAAATATAAGACGAACTCAAACAGGAAGTCATTTTAGAGGCTGAGCAAGTTTTGATGAAAGATTAAAGACTTTTTCCGTAAAATGTACAGGCCTACTAATGAATCATGCAGCAAAACCTAGTAAATAAAAGTCAGTTTTCATCTTTCAATAGCCGAAGCGATAATGATGTCTGCCATAGGAAACAGGAATGTTACAAAAATAAGCTTTATATATTCAGGTAATATTAGGTTTTCCTTTAACACTTTTTCCTCAAAATAATTGGCTGAAAAAAACATGCACCAGCTACAAAAACACATGAACATGGGGGAAAAATAAGAAAGAAAACATTCTAATTTAGTAACTAGTAGCATTCAGATGAATTCACCACGCTAACCCTCATTTCTCCCTTACTCAGAGGGTAAACAGCCTCAGAGGAAGTGGCCTAATTTTTGACCTTGCCACAGCCTTTTGAAAAATACAGTCCTTAAGACCTCAAACTTCTTGGCAAACCCTTTCACCAGTTCTCTGCTAATAAATATCATAAGGTGAGAGCCCCAGGTGGGGCATCCTGCTGGAAAAAAACGGTTTTATCCGCTGGTCTGGTTCAATTGCTTTGACAGCCTGTGGGGTCATTGAGGCTAGTGACTCACGTGCCAACTTCTTCAGACAGGGCCTGTTAGGTGAATACACTCTGTTATTGTGACCTCTAGCACGTGTGTTTGCGCAGCTGCTGCCACTTTTGCATGCTGCTGGGTTAGGTGTTCTAAGACAACCACTTGGACTGAGATAACTTTCTGTTGGCTGTTGATGTTTCAGGAAAGTCGGGAATGTTGTACTGCAGCAGATCCAACTGAACAATGTTTTACTTGCGACTGATTTGAAAGATGAAAGCAAATCATATCTGAAAGTCAATGTGGATATGAAATGGTGGTTTTGCCAAGTAGGGCATGTTGCTAGATCAACACTGGAACGACATTCCTGTTTGGGGAATTAACAGGTTTAAAAAATAAATCTTGAACCCAAACCCAGCCCGAGCAACTAAAATCTGGTTTATATTGGAGGACAGGGATGTTTATCTATTCATGTGTCCAACTTGGTGTTAAGCAAATGGAACATAACTGTATTGAACATTCTGGTCATTCCCATATCGGTACAAAGCAGGAGTTTTATCAAGCCAAAGTCAGACATGCAGCTGTTTAACTGTTTAAAGTAGAGATGTATATGTGCTATAAGAACACACTTACCTTCCATTTCCAAAATGATTTTTACAGTAAATTACAGCTGTTTTAAAACACAGTTTGACACAGTTGAAAAGTTTTCAGACTTCTTAGCTGAACTGACTAAACATTAAAATAATGGTCACAAAAATAGTTTAGAAAAATAGTTAATGAATGTGAAAGTTTCTTAACCCGTAGACGTTAATAATGAGTGATATAAATTCACCTGATTTTTTTATTAATATGCTTAGTATTTTAACAAATTATTTTCCAATGAATTGTTAAAGTACATTTCCATTAATAATATAAGCATACATTAACTCATTAATAATTGAATAACCATATATTATCTGAACCTGCCAGTGTGGTGTGTCAGTCTGAAGGCAGCTCAGCAGGACTGTTGAGAACCATTTCAGCAGAAAATACATGGTTTTCAATAGAACTTTTACTATCATTAGAGGAGGTAAAAGCTGATACTCGTAGGGGTGTGCAGCAGAGCTTATATCTGTATCTGTATTTGTTTCTGTATTGTACGTTTTTACAAAATCACACCGCTCCTTTTCTTTTTAGAGTTTTTATCAAACAAATATGATTATGCGCTGTCCCAGACAACCGATCTTGATTTCAGTGATAGTGGGTTGGTCCTATGCTGTTTGACATTTCTGTATACTGTAAAACAGCAAATTATCTATGCAGTAAATAACTGTCATTTTTATTGCATTTGTGGGAGGTGGCTTGTGTTTTTGTTACAGGCTGGATCAAAAATTTCACACTTAATGAGTAGGTACTCGATTTCACTAATTACTTACTTAGCGAGGGCTAAATGGGTACGTAATGTTTTGCCTGAATGGGTGTAGTATGAATGCGATCCTATGTGACATAATTCTTCCTCTTTTCCTTTTCAATGGCAGGTGGCAACTAACGTGTGAGGTCCATATCCGCCACCTACCTAAAGTACACTGTTTTTAATCTACTTAAAGTACAATTCCAGAAAAAAACTACTCAGTTACAGTAATTTGAGTATTTGTATTCTGTCCCATGGGCTCATGGGTAGGGTGACCACCTGCTAATAAGCCCAAGGGGGGACAAGGGGTATGTTTCTGAGGGACAATGTGGGACACTGCCTGGCGTGGCGGTGCCCCCACCCCCCGGACAGACTCACTGATAGTGGTTTACCCATTTCTAGCACATACCACCTTACATGGTATATTAATAATGCCCCATTCCCCTAAACATGTGTAATTGCTGATGTATGCTCATGAATAGGCCAGGCAATGTATATTTTTTTAAATAAAGATTCACAATATTTTGAACATTCAATGAATTGACAAATGCACTTCCACTTACGATTTACTTTAGCTATTTAATTTTCCCAGTCTTTCTTGTACCCACACCTTCTCTTTTTAATTAATGGCTCAGACCAGTGGCGTTGCTAGGCCGTTTTTAGGGGAGCTAAAGCCCCCCCCTAAAGTTCTAGCTCACGCCCCCTAAAATATTGTGTGTAATGTAATCTGTACAAGAATTCGAGATCGCTTTATAGCCCCCTTTAAAACTCTTATTATGAAAACGGCGTTAGGCTGCGTTATTTAGCGCATTCTTCAGATCACACAGTAACACATTGGATTTAACGTCATTAGCAGAGTAACTTTACAAGGTGTGTTCATTAACATGACATCTACATTTTTGCCATTCTTTGTTATAAATGCATCTTCATATGATGTGGAGGCGATACAAGACCCTTTCCCATTCACTGTTTAAAAGTGTTATGTGCGTTATGTTGTCACTTTGGAATATAAATGTTGCAGATTGACCGATTAATGTGATATTCATTTGAATAACAATAACTTGTATTTATGCTTTTCTGCATATTCTTTCTTAATTATTTATTTTAGTAACATATACAATATGTGGTGATTAGAGTGTGGCTTTCTCTCTATATATATATATCCTCATTGGAGGCTGAGCCCCCCTAATATTGAAAACCTAGAATCGCCCCTGTCTCAGACTCAGTCTCTTTCTCCATTTTTCAAATTGGAGCGCGCATCTAAAAGTTCCTTCCCAGTGTGTGCATGTGCGCGCGCTGTCATGACAACAACGGAACAACCTAGTCAGCAGTTCAACTGATGGGTGGGTGTGGCAACAGTAGCCTGCTGAACTGTCAAGTAATGTTCGGCTGCCTGCGGCTCGAGGATATAAAGCGACCGACTTTTTTTTGAGCAAGCCTTGATTATGCGTGACACGGTCTCAATTTGCGGGACGCATGAATTGGGCTTCAAACGCTGTGCGCGCACGCGCTACGCGGGACGGGTGGTCACCCTACTCATGGGATAAAGAGCATCTCAAGTATCAGACGCTGAGTTCTTCTAAATCTGGTCGTAACCAATAAGCCATCTGGGAATTTCTTGCCTACTCTTTAATGAATACTGACGATTCGGACATACTACCCTTTTCTCGCCCACTTCCAAATCTCGTGAGAAATAGTCCACAACCAGGGTATTTCTTTTTGTGAGCACATACTATTGAGGACATACTATTCATTTGCCTACTGCTTTATGCCTACTATATAGTAAGAAAGTATGCCATTTCGGATACAGCTACAGTCTCGTCTGTCCCCAGACCAGTTTTTCCTTGTTTTCCCCCTTGGACTACACCTCCCATGATCCTCCACGCTCCATCACCTGTCCCTCATCTATCAACACCTGCCAGCAATCCCCTCATCACCCAGACACTCTATATACTCAGCCTGCTCCTTTGTTTATTGTCGATTCTTAAATGTAAATGTTCTCTATTAGTGAATTTTGTACCTTCTGTATCTGGTTATCGTAATCATTAAAGTGTAATACTTACCTCCGTCTGTGTTCCCGTGGATGCTCCGTTACAGATTTGGGGCAGCACTTAGATTTTGCAGACGGCTTTTCACCATTCTTTGCATGCTTTTTTAACACAGAATATCAGAATCCAGCTTTTTGTGACAATTGAACTCATACCTCAACTCAACTCAACTTTATTTATATAGCGCTTTTTACAATTTCCATTGTTACAAAGCAGCTGTACATGAGACACATTGACTATAAGCAAAATAACTAAAGTCATATAACAGCTGCATTTGCCAGAGGGGAACTGGAATCCCCTGGTTGGGCCTGGGTTCTCCTGAGTTTTTTTTTCTCGATTGCAGTTTTGTGTTGCTCACCACCATTTGCATACTGTTTTGCACTATTTGCCTGGCTGGGGGAGCTGCTTCAGAATTCAGAAGTTCCTTTCTGTCTGTCTCTTCGACGTTGTGTCGAACCAACAGATGGGGTTCGCCCTTGAGAACCTATCAGCTCTCGCTACTTTAGAAAAGGCCAATGGAATTTGGCTATTGAAATTTGCATGCCGGTCTCCACCCCCGGATATCCGGTATAAAAGGAAGACACCGTGCAGCATTCATTCACCTTTTGTTCTTCAGAGCCATTGCTCATGAATTACAACTCCTCTTCGAAGATGAAGAAACCTAACGGCTGGATCTACGACGTGTGCAGCGGATCGACCCTATCCTGCAACGACCTTCCCCTGGGCGTCTCGGCGGTTCCGGAGGTGTTCGAGAATAACTTCCAAAAGGCCCTTTTCAGGGCTAAGCTATTTTCTCCAGCGTTGCATGTTCCGCTGTTCTCAAGTGTGCGGTACCCTCATCGAGGAGGGGGACGGACACGATGCCTGGGTCAAGTGTCTGGGCGTCCAGCACGCTGTGGTGGCATTCGTAGACTCATTTTGCCCGCACTGCGGGCAGATGGTCATACAGACGTTGGGGTCACGGGTGGCTGTCTTCCTACGGGAACCAGTCACCACTTAGTTTGCTACCCGAGCCATGACTACGGTGGCTACGGCACTGCTGTCCGCTATGGCTAGCAGTGTTGGTGATATGGGGACTTCTGCGAGCATAAACCCGCCAGCCAAGCGTTCATGGGCCGCTCGCACCCTCCTCGCTCATCTGACCGTTCCCCAACCGACGGTGGCAGACCGTCCGGATCCTGAGCCACGTATTCTGAAAAAATGTGTGATGAAGATGAGATGCCGCTCATAGCATCGGAGGGAGACCTGTTGCCATCCAATGGCGAAGAATCCGAGCAGCTCAGGAGGAAGCGGATATCGAGATGGCAACCATGCTAACCCGGGCAGCCATGAGCATTGGGTTTCAGTGTACCCCACTGCCTTCCCCCAGCGCTCGCGGCTGGATACGTGTTTCCTGGGGTCGGAGCGCGCCGTAAAGCATCAATGTATGCGTTGAGTGTTGATGGAGCCACGCCTTTAGATATGTAGCATATGACCAACATTCTTGAGGTATTCTAATCTAGCATTATCTCCTTTAAATTGGGGCAGGGTATTAGTTCCTGGTTTGTTGATGGGCAGAGCCGTCTGAATGCCTGTAGATGAAGACGAGACAGTGCGTCAGCTATTACGTTGTGGTGGCCTGGAATGTGTTTGGCCTTGATGATGAAATTATGGAGAACTGACTGCCAGATCAGACGTCTCATAAAAGGCATTATCGTCTGGCAGTGAGATCTCCCTTTGTTAATGATGGCCACTGTTGCCTCGTTGTCACAGAACATTGTGATACGTTTACGCGACCATGCTGAGCCCCAGATAACGCTAGCTACCGCTAAAGGGGTAGATCTCGAGAAGAGCGGACGAAACGAAACCTGAAGCCGGTTTGGCGAACCATTGGCCTTGGAAGAATCCCCTGAAGCCGATCGAGGGGTTGGCGTCAGTAAAGAGTTGAAGCTCTAGCGACGATTTGGGGGCGTCGTTATGGAAGAAAGATGTTCCGTTTCAGTTAATAAGTAGGAAGAACCAAAATCTGAGGTCGGAACAGCTTCCTTCGTTTAGCAGAATCTGATCTCTTAAATTCGTAACTAAATGGGTCAGGGTTAGCATGCGTGAGATAAATGATCGTCCATGTGGGATTATGCTCATAGCAGGGAAAGCATATTGCGTTTAGAAGCAGTGCTGCGTGCCGCAAATTCTTCCGTGAGGGATTGGATTCTATTGAGCTTATTGCAGGGGTGTCTAAAGTCAGTCCTGGAGGGCCTGTGTCCTGGAAAGTTTAGCTTCAACCCTAATCAAACACACCTGAACAGCTAATCAAGGTCTCATAAAGCAGACTAGAAACTTCAAACCAGGTGTGTTAAACCAAGTTGGAGTTAAACTCTGCAGGACTGTGGCCCTCCAGGACCGACATTGGACACCCCTGGCTTATTGCTTAGAAGGGAAGCTTGCGTTTTGTGGTAGCTTGTGGTAACACACGTCAAGTGGTAGCTTGAGAAGATCGGAATATTGATTGGTGTAGATGTGTGAGCATACCCTCGCTACTCCTGCAACCATCATTATTATCTGCATAGGCAAACTCGCGAAACATGATAGATTTGAAATTAGTATGTTTAAATTTAGTTTTTTCATTTTCGTTTTATAAATGCTTGAAGCAGTAGTATACTGTTAACCTCGTTTTTACAGTAACTGGACTGCATTACATAATTACAGAAGCAATTTACTGTAAAAGTGAATAACAGATATAGTTCTTTAAATCGTAATTGCAGTAAAAACCCTACACTGTTACATGTCTAACAGTTGGCTGTACTGCGAAAACTGCGATTATTTTCTGGCATTGTTAGACATTTTGCATGATCCTACGACCTCCTGATTAGCTAATGAAAATACAAATGATGTATTGATCATACAAAATAAATTTAGCCTCTTTTCCTCAGTTATGACCCAGGCCATGTTGCTCTCTTCAGCCACCACCTCTCTTTTATTTCAGTGGGCACAGCTGCAGAGCATGATTCATCTTTTGTGTTTGTTTACAACTAGCATACTCTGATGGCATTAACTAACTTGAGTCATAACCTACAATTTAGTAGGTGTCATCATCGTACAGTCTGCATGCATGTCGTACCCACATTTATTCTATCCATGTCGAACAGTTTTTCGAGGGATTCTCAAATACACTGAAATAAACGGACTCCCACAAAGTATTCACCCATGAATCAGATGCATTTTTTTTAATGAACTCACCAAGGCATAAAGCATATATATATTTAAGCATATTTGTCATGATAATGGGAAGTGAGAGAACCCAAAAGCAGACACGAAACACAAAACAAAAACCCATGATGGGGTAAAATACAGGGGATAACTGAGACAGCCAAACAGGAACGAAGACTAACTTACACTTGACTAGAAACTGAAAAACTCACAGAGGGAAAACAAGCTGTACCAAAATCAACAAGGATAATAAACAGGAACAGAGCGCTGGAACAGAATGCTGGGACACAGCGTAGGGACCAATCCTTAATAAAGCAGTTTCAATGGGCCAGCGGATACAAAAAGGAACAAGAACAAACAAGCACAAGACAGAGAATACAATGGCATTCAATAGGGAGACGAACAAAGGATAATTAACAATAGGAATATGTGGGTAATGAAACACTGAAGGGAAGCTAACAAGGAAACAAGAGGGCGGGACCAAAGGGGAGACACATGGCAAGTCAATATATAAACACACCCATGTCTATCTCACACTAAACACGTGATACTATCATGGTTCTACCCCAAGGCTGGAAAAGCCTGAAAAGAAATGGCAGAACCATGACAATATTGTGCTAGGTTTAAAGGTCTATGAAACTTCTTAACAGAGATCGTGAATTGCAAACAACGGCTAACTTCACCCCTTACCCATCCCCCCCGTTCGAAGCACTATAGTGCCTTTGTAGAAACTATGATGCTGTTACATTTTACTTCTTTGCCAAAGGCGTTAAATTTTTAGAAACGCACATTATATAGCAGTATGTCCGTTTAGGGGAAAGTGTAGAAACAACATGACGAATTCCGTGTAAGGGTACCCATGGTGTATGTAGGTAGAAATCTCTCATTCTAGGCAATAAAAACATAACGCTATATTTGTTAGGTCTTTATAAACTTCTGATAACATACTGTTCATTGCATTTCTTTCAATAGGTTCTCCAAAAAAACATGCTGGGACTTCAATTCTGACACATAATGCTGAACATGTTTTTTTTTACTCTGCATCTCATAAAATCATTTTACTAGTGTGATGTATTTTAAAGGATTTCATGTTGATTTTATTGTTTTGATATGGCATTAGGTAAAGCAGTTTAGTAGATTATTATATAATGTGGGATTCAGTTGGGACTCATCTAGACCGTTCTGTACTGCATGAAATAGCTGGGCAGATGAGAAAACACTCTTTGTATGTAATGGGGTGCCACCAAGGGTCACTGGAATGTAATGGTCTTGCGTTTCAAGCAGTTGGACCCTGTTCAAAGCACTTATGCGCTCTCCCGTACTCTCCCATGGGTACCGAGCCATAGATCAGGTTTATTTTGGATTCTGTCTTGTAGCATCTCACTTGTGCAATATGACTTTGGTTGTATGAATGAAGACAGGCCCAATGGTCTGTGGAGTGAGACTATTCACTGATTTTTCATCAAAGCATTGTAAAAGGGATATCAGCCGTGTTTAAAGAAACATTCAAAGGAATTAAGTATTTTCTCTCTTTTTAAGTTGTCTTCTTATTTCAATTTCTAAGGAAGCCAATACTATTTTGCTGTGTTTGTAACAAATATTTAGAGACAGTATTTTTTTGGAAAGCAAAAAATGAACCAAAACACAAGAGGGATACCAAAATTGGCAATTGTCAAAGGGATACTCCGCCCACAAATGAGAATTCATTCATGACTTACTCACCCTTAAATTCCATACTTTACATTTCTTAACAGAATTTTCATTTTGGGTGGATTATCCCTTTAAAAAAAGAACATTTTTTATTATACATTATGGTCATACATAACACAAAGGATTTATCAGGTACAGTATATTCCTTGTGTGTTTGTCTTAACAATAATATTTTTTTTTTTCAGGATTTGATTACTCTAATGACTTCCTAGATACAGTATATGTGATTGGAAAAATACAGTATTTACTAATATGAGCATATATCTCACCAAGGTCACTTAAAATGTCTTCCAATGAGCATTGTGTAAATCTAATAAAGAAATGTGTAGAATTTTTGGCTCAGATGTTTAGGTGATTCAGGGATCCAGTTGTTTATGTTAAAAGTTGATTAAATTTCAGGCCTGTAAATGAGCGTGATTAAACGATCTGTTCGATGCAAGCTACAGAATGTATAAATGTGACACAGAGAAAACATCTGGGCAATATTTTAGACATATGAAAATAATAGCTGAGGAAAACAACTAATCGCCACATTCAAAGGAAATTACAGGCTAGACCAGCCAACTGATAGTAAATTACAGCATAATTAACATTATCGCGCATGTATACAGCCTCACTGATGCATCGCTCATGTCAGGAGGCATGCCACATCTATAACTGTGATGGACTGATACATACTTTGTACTTTCAATCAAGCTTGTATTATGCCTATACCATAAAATTAATCATTTTAATGTCCACAGACATTTGTCTGTGTCAACTTGTCAATTCTCCCGAATTACTATTTATACATGTCTGTGTGAGCTGGACAAAGAGTAAATATATCAATTTGTCGTATGTCATACAGTGTTACAGAGCACTGTAATACTAATGCAAAATGTATAAGGTTTATGGGTCACACACTTGCAGTATTGTGTCTATTCCAGCAAGGGGCATTAATGTCCAACAGAACATACTGTATACACAACATGATATAATACACAAAATTACTTAATCTGTTAAATGGATTCTATTTTGACATGTGATTCTAGCTCTTTTCACTTCTTAAAGTAATGTTTGTAATGTGCACAGTGTTAAAGGTAAATCACAGTCAAGGATTTAAGAAGTATTATATTATGCCTGGCCACATTCAAAATATGTCTGGAAATAGCAATTTCGAATGAATCGTTTGTTGTCTATAGAGCTTTTTAATAGTGTTGACAGTCTTTGCACTCCACTGGACGATAGTATCAACAACTTACAGTTTGAAATTGGTAAGTGTCAATGGTTTTAGTGATTTGATGTGAAATAAACTGACTTCAGGAAAAGATCTCAATCTTTGTTCTAGCTTGGCCATAAAATCAATGCAAACAGATGTTGAGGGGTTTTCCTTATCATTTGAGAGAGATTGTTTTTTCTTTTTTAACCTACCACTATACTAGTAAAATTTTGTTTTTAATGATGGCCGTTTTCCCAAATCTGCACAGAGAAGTCAAGTAGTTTTCAAGAGTTGGCTTCCATCGTATCTGAACTGGGTTGTCTTTTGTGGGACTTATTCAAAATTGCTTTTCACTTTTATGTTCCTGTTTAACAACATCAAGAGCACCACTTAGGCATCACATCTTTAGTAAATTGTCATGTTTTACGTTCCTTTAAAAGTATTTTTCTTTCATAAAGTCAGTATGTGATGAAAGTTATGGTTGTGTTCGGGAAGTTGATTTATTATCAGTGGAGCTCATATCTAGTGCACAGTGACACAGCAACAAACCATACGTTTCAATTTCAAATGTTCCATTCCTTTTACTGTACTGGTGCAATTTCTTCATACTTTAATTATTTTTAATGTGGCCTAGCAATGCAATGTTCATCTAAAGCAGTGATGACTAGTCTTGAATTTTTTTCAAGCTTTCTACCTTTGAATAAAATACCAACACGACTAACAATGTCATTTCCCCCATTTTTTGAGGCATTCCTTATAAATCTGGGGATAATAAACAATATAAACAATAATAATCCCTTATAAAGTGGGATTATCAATAAATTAAATAAATAAAAATTACATTATTCAAAGTTATAGTTAAAATAAACTGTTATTTTTCTCACAGTGTGGCAAAGACCAACATTTATTTGGGAAACTTGCATTTAAAATGAAAGAATTGTCAGCATTGCTGGATTATTGTCAAAGTTTGGAAGATTCTCAAAACTGAGTGCTACTGCACACATGCTTTCAATCCTTTCAATTTATCTAATTAATGCTTTAAGCATGTTCATGTCTGATCCCAAGACAAGGACAACAAAAATGACTATGTTAGCCAATAGATATGTCTGTCTTTCTGACAGTGTTGTTTTGCAACATGCATTATTGGCAGTGTAGACAGACAAACTCACTGCACTCATTATTGGCAATTCCAATGGTTTAGATGGGTCTCAACGGTACAGCCACTGAAAGAGCCATATGGAAACATGGAGGCTGCTTGAGAAAAAATAATATAATATAACTTTTTTTTTCAGCTGTGTTACTTGCAGATTATGGGGCAAAGTTTAAAGGAAACATTGTATGGCCACACAATAAAAAATAATTTTTAGCATGTGGAGCTAAACAAACATGAAAAATACATTCCAAATGGATTGAATAGTTCATGTACATATGTTAAAGAAGTTCTTCAATTACAATTATGATTTAATTATTATAATCATATAATTTTTTAATAACTATAAACTGTCTATTTTAAGGGTAGCCAGTATAGAAAGCATGATGAGTGTTGTCTCACAAACTGATTGTCGTTCTTCTTTAGACTCACTGATAAAGCCACATTTGCATTTTTGAATAACCGCTACAGTCACCGAAACATAATTATTTTAAGAGTATATGTATTTATGGACGAATGATCAATTTACCTCTGCAACAGTACTGCAATATGCAATTGTTGCAGTGTGATGTGCTTTCAATGTATCTCTTATCTTTGTATTTTAGCTTTTCTGGTATTGAACTTTTTTGAACATTGACATTGGGTTTAAGTATTCTGACACTGTAAAAGATTCCAAAAGTGTGTACTTGCTGCTATGAATTTAACACTTCTTCTTCATAAGTGTTATGCGGGTATAAATGAACTTACAATGTATACATTTATTAAGGTTGCTTTCTTGTCTTAAGCCTTGAATGGAATAGGTTTGTAAATTTCAGAAAACGGCTGCCTTTTATCTAGTCATCTTGTTAGACCCTTGATCAGAACTTAAAAGAAAGCAATCAATAAAATCGATCATGTTTGTTAATAAAGCAGTGATGCAAATGATATCTGACAGTGAAGCCATTGTTTAACAAAATCTTTCACTCAGGCTCTGATGAGATTACTGATCCTAATTAAATACTTCCAGTGTGGCCAATGATATTGTATTTCACTCAATTTCATAATCCAACAATCGGACAGATTACAGTGACGTATCTTCACACATATTAATACATGTTCCACAAACCCGTGGCTCAAAAACCATATCCCTGACTCGATACACTTCATGACAATACCTACTGGTTTGTTCTGTGAACTGTGAAATGACTCGAGGCCGATGTCTTGGCTGGCATGAAGAGGGAATAAACATCCAGAGTGGTTAGTCTCATCATGAAGCCAACATTTTGTTTACTTAATTGTAAATTGCTTAGTGCACAGCGAAAATAAACACACGCATCATAGTGTCTACTTGTGGTTGTAGAAATGGCTTTGATAGTGGAAGCAACATGCTTTGTATTGGTACATGGAACATGTGAAATTACAAATTGAGAAATTTTACAGTTTTTATTTATAGTCTCAAGACCAAAAATCACAAGTAAAACAAAAATCTAACAACAGCATTATAATTAGTTATATATTATTATATTATTAGTAGTTTTTATCTTTCTGGTCAATAAGACCTCATTCGTGCTGTGGTTGAAAAATAATTTCTTATTGCAATTCATACAGTTAATTTTCTGATTTTGTGTGTTAAAATGCCAATTTTTGCAATATAAAATACAACATTTTCTACTATATTTTATGCTGCAAGACTGTACATACATTGTCTCTTGTCTCTTATCGTCATGTGTTGATAATTCATTAAATAAACATGACTATCACAATTTACACCTCCTGTGATTAAGAACTGATAAAACCACTGGAAACTATTGAGAGCTCCTAGAAAAGTAATTGAAGGTTCATATGTTGTTTAAGAATGATCTGTACTCAGCAACAAGTTGATCAATTACAAGCTGCCATAATTTAAGAAGATTACAGTGTAAATCAGGTAGATCTATAAAGCTATAAAGTAAATGATAAGAGTAAATGTACAAGAGTGTGTGTGTGTGTGTGTGTGTGTGTGTGTGTGTGTGTGTATGTGTGTGTGTGTGTGTGTATCTCAAAATTGTCTTCGAATATTTGCCCAATTTCTGTTACACGAGTGTCACCAAACAGAATAATCGATCGAGCCAGGTTTCCAAAATTTACCAAATCCCCATTAACCTTTCAACTGAGATGGTCCTAGAAGAATAACAGACTTACTCATCTATAAAGCCCAATGTTTTAAAAGTTCAAGAACACATCAGTGTTTATGCTCTTTAACAACTTTTCTAATGATATCTTGATTTATGTCTATGAATTCTCTTACCCTCCCTCCTCCAATCAGTGCACTGATAAGAGAGAGATTGAGAACAAACAACACATTACGTAATGTTTCTTTAGAAGGATTGCACGTGGAAAACAGGTGCCCTCAGAATGATGTCTGTTTAGTTTGGATTTGTATTATGTAGTGAGTGCTTGAGCGAATCATAATGGAAAAAAATAAGGATAAGTATGAATAAATATTTGTATTGTAATACAGTAATACAGTGACATTAGTAATGTTTTGTGTTGGCACTTGTTTAATGGTGCTTTGAACCAACAGGCAGTATTTCTCATTTGTTTCTCACATGTCTTACACCACATTAGAGTATGAAGCATTTGAATTATGCATATCAAAAACATTCATTTCTCCAGACGTTTTTTTAACTGTTTGTAATGAGCAGTGCAGCAGGAGTTTGGGTCAAACTGGCTCTTGGACTCTGCTATTGTTCCCAGTTAAATATTTCTTAATGTTCTAAAACTTTATTTTCCTCCTGTGTTTATGGCATGTAAGATAGCAACTTTTAATTGAAGAAAAAACATGCTATAAAGCCATAAAGCTTGGGGCAACTACTGGCGATCTTTAGAATGCTGTAAAATGCCTATCTGCATGTCTCTTCTATTACCCTGAAATAACAACCTCATTTCAACTTTGTACCTAAATCAATACGAAAACCGAATCTTACCGGATTTATTCAGGTCTCATTTGGATACTTGGGCCAGTGAGAACTATTTTAGAAGTCTAAATCAGGTATCAGGTATAGGTCAGGACATTGTAATTTTTTTAATTAATCTACATAAATAAAATACTAATGCCCTCATTGGGATGTTACCCTAAAAATCAGTCAAGTCCATTTATAATGCGCTTTTTACAATTTGCATGGCATCAAAGTAGATGTGCATTGTCTCCCCCTTTAGGATTCACCATCAGTCTGAATGCGAGTAGGATCTAGCTTTGGTTACCTCAGAAAAAAATACAGACATCGGCCTAATGAAAGTAGAAAGTTCCGTTCAGAATAACTAGCAGCCTACCAATCCTATAAGGGATTTGGAGTGTGCAACAATAATCATGTGTATCAGTAGCGGCCTCACAACAATGTTTCACCCTCACAACATGTGGGGCCTCCGTTTGTGCTTGAAAAAGGGTCCCACCTCTCTCATCACATTCCACACACACCAGGGTCGCTTGAGGCAAAAGTCTGACAAAATTATATAAGAACACCCTCAAAATAGTTGTAACAAGTAGTCAAGTCTGTGCTTTACATTGTGAGGAGATTATTTTCGTTGACAAAAATCGGCAAAGCCAGCAGCTGAACAGTTGCACATCAAATGTAGTCAATGATTCAAATCTAGTTTCAAATTCATTTGAACAAATCAAACAAATTGAAAGAATAAAAAAATAGACTCGGTGGCACCTTAACAGCAGGTTTAATGTCATTTAAATAGAATAATATATTATAATATTAAATAATAATAATAATATTTATGACAATTTAGTAAAAACATGTAGCCTATGCATTACTGAGAGTTTAACATTTATAAACTGTTTTTGCGAAAATACATCATCACATTCTGTGAAAACAATTGATAACTGTTAACGTAGCTAACGACAGACAAAATAGTTCTGTTTAAACAAATTTAATGCTTCTTAATAGAAGTTAAGAGATAAATGTGAAATGAAATGTTGTTGAGGCCTCCAGTTGTTTCTTTCAAACTGGCCTCTGGTATATTGTTTTGCACTATCTGCCTGGCCGGGGGGGCTGCTTTAGAATTCAGAAATTAGAAAAAGTTAATATATAAGAATTTATAGTCCGTTTAATATTTGACCTGTGGTTCTCTCTCTCCTTTATCTCAAATGTGTCCTTTCACTGTCCTTTTGTGGGAGTGTGTTTGTGTGTGTGTGTGTGAGTGTGTTTGTGTGTGTGCGTCTATGTCAATGTGTGTAAGTATGTATGCATATTGTGTGTGTGGAGCATTTGTATGTCTGTCTTTTGTTGTTTTCCACCTTTTTCTTGTTTTTACAGGTATATGCCTTTAGTTGTTTTACTTGTAATCTATTGTGTCTCATGTACAGCTGCTTTGTAACAATGAAAATTGTAAAAAGCGCTATATAAATAAAGTTGAGTTGAGTTGAGTATAGATCATATAGTGTCAGATGAGTTGTTTCATTCAGATTTAAACTGACAGAGTGTGCTTCCCAGAATTTTGAGCGAGACTTTGTTGCTGTGTGATGTCTGTCTCTTGCAATGAGGTCGGTAGAGGTTTTAGTCTAGTAACAGTTATGAACAAACATTGTCTGACGAGAGACGGATGACGTAAGCTCCACAGCCTTACTCCCAGTGGTAGTCGTTTTTTTTTAACAATAGAAATTGTCAATTTTTTAGCGTTGCTAGATGTGCACACTTCCTGTTGCCAATGGTCACCAATGCTTTTGTCTGGAACTACCCAAGCTTCAATTGCGTCATTCTGCCACTGCCAGTCACTGGTGGTGTGCATGCCGCTTAAAGCATTGCATGACTGCATGAATCAACTTTCTGTGATGTCATCTGCCATTAACAGCATGTGCCATAGTTTTTATCACCCTAGTTTTATGCACATTCTTTTATATCACATAGTTTTCTTGTAGCTCAGTGACAAGAGCATGGCGCTAACAACTCCAAGGTCGTGGGTTTGATCCCAGTGGATTGCACATACTTAGACACAAATGCATAGTATTATGGAATGTAAGTCGCTTTGGATAAAAGCATCTGCCAAATGCTAGATGTAAATGTTAATTGTATCAGAAACGAATGAAGTAAATGCCAGATTTTTAATAATAAACCCTAATCTGAATAAATTCTGATGTACTAACATTAAATCCACGATACAGCGGCCGTCACCGTTGATGGTGTCTTTATAGTTTCTGGGTCTTTTTTATTCACTGTTTTATCGTAGGTTACCTATACCACTGCTTGAGGGTCCTCTTGAGGAATTTAATGGAAAGTAGTTTGTATATATATATACTGTATATACAGGATGTGTGTGTGTGTGTGTACATGATGTCATTACCTACCAGCTCAGACTGGCAGATAAGGTAGATGATTGATTTTGTTATGGTTCAGTCCAGCTGTCCGGATGAATGAGCGTTAACATGTGATTTCACATGTGATTTCACCCTGAACTCTATCACCTTCATTACTTTAATAACACTCGCTCTCAAGTCACATTTCAGACCTACTCACAGAATGTTTAAAAATCATTAACAGAGCCTTACAGCTAGCATGCCTACCAGCAAGAAGATTAGAATAGCGACTGACTGATAACAGAGCAGTATGTTTTCATGAATGACTGAATTGAAAGGTGGATGTTTGAGATGGGATCACAAAATAAGTATAAAACAAATTGGCACATTACTAAAAAAACAAGGCAAAAACCTTTTCTTGTTGGATGACCATTTTCTAAGTTGGTATGATTCTTAGGGTCTTGATAAAATGTCTTTGCAGTGCCAAGTAAAGCTGTGTTCACAACAACCTTCTTCTGAGCATATCTCTTTAAATTAAAATGAGCTACTGCTGACCCCACCCCTTTTCAACTAATTGAAAAAAAAACACCTTTAAGAATCATTCTAATTTTAGAGAATAGCAAAGTCCACACTACTAAATAATAAAGCAATAATTAAATGTAATAAATTATCAAACATTCACAGCCCATCAAAATCCATTTCAATGTAAAGGGCCGCATATTAAAAATGTGAAACTGAAGCCAGCAAGATTAGAATAAGCATAGCGTTAACATCCATTGTTGTGGATCCTAATATAGTTATAATTATAGTCATCTTTATAGTTATCATTATTAATATGAATGGTCCTCAAGTCTTTACAATAGCAAGTTCTAAAAATGACACTCTATAAAACAAAACAAAAACTGTTTCTGATATTCCAGGTTTTGTGACATCACATGGGCAAATAAATTTTCATATGACCTGCCCTACAGTATTTGATTTTTTAAGTTTCAAAGACATGGCAACAGAAAACTTGCGTGTTATGAATCCAAAGCAACGTCTAAGGTAAATATCTTCTGGACTGCTCTACAGAAGAAACGATTTCACACACATCTTGGATGGCCTGAGAATAGGTAAATCAACAGGAAATGTAATGTTTATGTTAACCTTCACTTAACCCATACAATCATATATGTCTGACGACAAGAAACACTATACCAATGTATCTATAACTTATATCCTAGTGTATACAGTATACAGTATGTCTTCAGCTCTTAAAGTTTATAATTGCATTTTTACAAGGAATGGATGTGAAAGCAATCACCAGGCATCCACCATACATCTCAGATAAGGAGAACAGAGGTTCAAACACTTCAGGTAGAAGAAGCATTACGCCAGCTTCATATGAAGATTGGATGTTGTGTGTGTGTCTTCTGACCGATCGCGTCATTACATCTGCTTTGAATGTGAAACGGCTCTTGTGATAGGGTGACCACCTGCTAATAAGCCCAAGGGGGGACAAGGGGTATGTTTCTGAGGGACAATGTGGGACACTGCCTGGCGTGGCGGTGCCCCCACCCCCCGGACAGACTCACTGATAGTGGTTTACCCATTTCTAGCACATACCACCTTACATGGTATATTAATAATGCCCCATTCCCCTAAACATGTGTAATTGCTGATGTATGCTCATGAATAGGCCAGGCAATGTATATTTTTTTAAATAAAGATTCACAATATTTTGAACATTCAATGAATTGACAAATGCACTTCCACTTACGATTTACTTTAGCTATTTAATTTTCCCAGTCTTTCTTGTACCCACACCTTCTCTTTTTAATTAATGGCTCAGACCAGTGGCGTTGCTAGGCCGTTTTTAGGGGAGCTAAAGCCAAGACTTGTGATAGACTGCGTAATGCAAAAGTTTTTGTTTATGTTTGAACGTGAGCTGCTCTCTGCATGCATTCACATGCGCGGAGTATGAAGTTATTTTATGTAAGGTTTGTTTACATCCAGGACTATGTGCAACTCCACATTTTTGTTTTTCAACAAACACACACGCACACACACACCCTTGTCCCATAAGATTTGTTGGTAAAAAGGTGATGTGGGGCCAAGTGTTCCATACTAATTTGTGCTCTGCATTTAACCCATCCAAGTGCACACACGCAGCAGAGAGTAACACACACACCGTGAACACACACCCAGAGCAGTGAGCAGCCATTGCTGCGGTGCCCAGGGAAACGGTGCCTTGCTCAAGGGTCTCACCTCAGCCGTGGTTTTGAAGTTGGAGGAGAACGCTGATCATTCACTCCCCGCATCTGCAATCCCTAATGGTACTGCGGCTTGTACCGGCAACGTTTGGGTTACAAGTCCGAGTCTCTAACCATTAGGCCACGACTGCCCGATTATGCCACGACTGCCCTGGCTACATAAAGCAACTCTTGCAGCAGTATAAAAGGTAATTTATTATTTCAATCGGAAACTCAAAATCAAACTATGATGGCCAATACTGTATCTATTTCAATGAAAGCATTGACTCAGATTCTAGTGTACAGAATATGACTTTCCCTATGGGTATTATGTTTTTTGGTCATCTACTGAAAATGGTTGCAATTTTGTTTCTTGGGCTTTGACAGGCGGTTGCTTAACAAGGTGCCTACGATCAAGTTTTTCTAATTACGGTTTATTTACGTCTGGGGCAAAAATGCACAGCACCTTTAATAATGGACAGAGGCACCAGTACCTTTTACAGAAATTAAATGGAAGTCAAAATGTGTTAAATGGTATGGAAACTTTTAAATAAGTGAGAGTCCATCATTCTACTTCTGCTTTGACAGGAATTCACATTTGACTCATAAAACTCAAGTAACAAGTCTCATGTCACTGGACATCATGACAAATCATCATCCTTGGTTATAAAATGACATTTAATAGCTCCATAAACCAAGATGGCTTTGTGTTTCCTTCCTCAGAAGTCAAGGTGTCAATGACTTTAGTCTAGATGAGCTATTTTATAATATAACTTTTACAATCTGCTGAAATGAGTTATAGGTATAACGAGAATTTTTTTAAAGCAATTCAGTAGCAGGACTCAGTTATAGAAAGGTAACTTTTTTTCTAAAGATTTTTTTTTTGGAAATACAATTATGTAGAATGCAATTATCAAATCATTCATTTGTTGACAGTCAATCAAAAACAGAAAATAAAAACAAATTATATCATTTACACACATTCTCCTTATACCTACCTCACATGGTATAATGGTCTCAAACACTTGTCAGGTTAAAGTCAGGTCAACATTTGTCATTTCAATGTTAAATCAAGGTAGACTTGCTATGATAAGAAAGGTAACTTTATTAATGAAAGAACCTTTTAAAAATCCTGCATTTGACATTAAATAACAATTACATTTTAGTTTATTTTGGATGCCATTATAATTTCATTACCATGATACAAAATTATTTTTTCAATTTGTATAACGTTTGGTATTTTCATGGCAATTAAATTGCATTTTGTATAGATTTGAAGGTACTACCTAACAAACGGAAGCACCATTATAATAGATTAAAACCCTAGGGGATGCTGTGGTATTGAATAACTAAACAAAATGATTTATGATTAAGCAAAAGATATGCAACATATTTCCCAAGCACTAAACCCACATGGGAGTTACCAACGGTACAATGACCCCATCAATAATTAGGTCAAACCTTTTTAAATTCTATATTATTATCTATTTTAAGTGTGATGTTGCATTAGGGTTTTATCTTAAATAATCTGCTATAAAGTTCTGGGTTTTATGTGTAGAAGCAACTTTGAATTGCAGATTGTGTTCTTTTGCTGACAAGTTATTTATAGTGTGCTCAACATAGGATGATCTTAAATTTAACCTCTTATCGAGGAGAGTTAACTATTGTTACAATTAATCAACCGTGCAGGTTAAAAAATAATACCAATAGTTTTCTATTGAAGGACCCGAGCAATATTTAGGGACTCCTTAGAAATACTAGTCAGCAACACCCTGGCAAACAACTAGTCACAACACCCCTGGATTTGTGCGGAGTTTTACATCGGCAATCATCACTCAAATTTTCTTTAGAAAATGACAAATATAATATGGCATTTAGAAAAAAGAAAATCAAACAAGTGTACAGTACAATATAGGAATATACTATATCTACAATATATGTACTGTATAGATAACAACAGCACTGGTCCAATGCTGCACCAGAGAACCACAATTTTTAAAACTGCAAAAACTGCAAAAACGTTGAACAAATAACAAACAAAAAAACATTTACAACTAAATAAAATTTTTAAACAAATATTTTTGAGATGCAACCATATGTAAGAAAAAAAAGGAAACCGGAAGCGCTGTTGGGCTAGTTTTGGTCTAACCAATATTACAAATAAAACGTGTCACTTTCCAGTATGTGTTTATAATGTTTTCTTTCATATCCAAATATCATACTTTATAATTTTGACGAAATAAAACAAAACATATCAACAAATAGATAAAAGGATTTTCTAAGTGTCATATTTTGTCCACTCTTAAAAAGGATGTGTTCATTATTGACACACTGTTTGTGTTATGCATCACATTGTCTTATTTTAACACATTTTCTGTTGATTTTGTGAGAAATAAATGAAATAGACAACACATGGTGTGTTAAAAGTACCAACTGAACACAAAATGTCTTTTTTAGCAGCCGTTTTTAGCAACCCTGTTACAGCTTGTTTTTCTCTCTTTAAAATGTGTAGAGCTTCTGACATAGGTATTGAAACTTAGATCTGATCTTTTTCTATATGCAGCATGGCAGATATAAACAGATATTACAGCAGCTCATAAATTATTTATTTTGACTTGCTGACCTTGACCATCAACATTTTATAAACCTTATTTTAGTAAATAAAACAATCCTTATATTCTAAAATGTTTAATACAATAGTAAAAAAATCTTCTAAATGTGCTTTCCATTCTGCATAAATAGGTCTGGCTCATGAAATGGAGATTTCCCGAACTCAATCCCCATATTAAATACGCTGAGAAATGGAGCTGAAAATGAGGGCGAAAGTAAATGTTCTCAATGTTTCCATCCTTCTGACACACATTGACAGGCCCAACACCTCCTCAGAGCTGGAGGGAGATTTGGGCCGTCACTGTCTGTGACAGCAGAGATTAACAATGTAATCCCATTTGAGCGCTGTGGGAATATTCTCATCTTTCTCTTAACCGGAAAGTATTCACACACTTTAATGCTTGTTGATTAATGTGTTAATGGAAGATCTTTTATGTTTGTGAAGTCACTTCAGATCAGTTCTGTGCTCTCTTTATTCTCTTTACAAATTATATTTTGTACTGAAACGTAAAAAAAACAAAAGCATTAAAATGAAAAGCAAAAAAATACAGAAATGAGTTTCAAATTTTATGTGGTTATATGCAAAATCAAATGTAAAAAAAATCCTGCTTCCAGTATAATGAGAGCGTTTGAAGTTGATTTGGTTTAAAAATCTAGTGGAAAGACTGTAGTGCTGGCCACAGTAAAATTAACAATGATCTTAATTCAGGTTTCATTTCTATTCCTTTGCAGTGCAAATGAGACAGTTTAAGTAGAGAATCCTCTACAATCTGTCTGACTTTTGTTTCTGTCAGATTGTTAATACTCTCGTTTCTTTGAACATCTTACTCAAATCTTAGAAAAGTACTTCTGTCCCTCATGGTGTCTTTGCCTAAAGGGCTTATCTGTACAAGTCATTATGTCTAATTATGTCTTTAACCTTAGCACATCGGTTGCCATTCGGCGTTTGGAGTTTCTTTCATATCTTTTTTGGATAAAATTGGTCAATACAGATTTCTAGCCATGCTAATATAGAAAATGTAATGCAGCCCCAGCTACGGTATGACACAAAACCCCACATATACCCATCACACAACTGTAAGAGGGGATACAAAAGACCAAAAAAAAGATAACTACTAATCTATGCTTGTGCTTAAAAGAGAAATTCGACCAGGTTTGGAATTATGACAAGGGTCAAAAAATAGTGACAGAATTCTCATTGAGTCAACTGATTTTCTCACAGTGCAGCAACGCTACAGTCAAACATTTAATTCAGGAATAAGACCTAATTGACAGGACTTCCTGTCTGATAAAATACTCTTGCTCTATGATATAAAGGCCAGACGTATGAACCCTTTAGTGTGTACTTGGTTTAAAATCCACTATAAAGCCCTGTCCAGACTGACTGTTATGCATGGAATGTTGTAGAAAACGTGTGCATCTGCAGCATGATTATCGTATAAGAAACAAGCCTTACGTAAATCTGAAGCCTAACACACAGTTATAGATTTTATAATAGAGTTATGATCAGTACATCTGTGTTTGATATCCTTATATGTGCAGGTTTAAAAGTGATGCGACCATAAAAACATCAGATCTGAGAGAAATATCTACTTTCTCCTTGAGTAACTTTTTCCATTACGGTTTCTTTTAACCTTTGAAACATACACATTGACCTTTTACCCCTAACTAGTTAATTTTATAACTATTTAGATACAAGGTCCACTCTCAGGGTGTTGATCTTGTAATCTGACCTTAAAGATCAATGGAAGATAATGAATAATGGGGATGTTAAGCATGAAGACTCATCAGCGAACACTTGATATTCCATATCATGGTGAATGTGGAAATGTTTGTGTATTTTGCTCTGACAGTGCAAATAAGTATAAAAAGATCTCGGTCATTATCCTAAATTCAGACCGTCTCAGACTGATCAATGTCATACACAATAATAAACAGCCACTATTAAATGCAGTGCAATGCAAATGCTAGATAACCTAACAAATATACATCCTGGTGAAATCTGATTTAACTTGATCTCATTTAATCTGATCTATTTCATGTAATAGAAACAAAATAATATGGCTCATCTTTGCCTTGGATATTATTAACCACAACACATTAGAATTGATAAAAAAACACAAGTTCATCTAAGTCTGTCTTAATTCTATAATCTAAAGTTATTTTGAATTGAATAATATAGATAAACTGCTCTATAGCTTGATTACTCTGAAAATAATGGATTAAATATCTTCTGATGCCAGTGCTCAAAGGGCGTCAAATAATCTGAAGGAAAAAACAATCTTTTTTCTGAAAGAACCTTCCTCTAACCCTTCAGGCAGTCTCCCTCCATCTATAAAACCCCTCTGTACATTCATTAAAGTCCTGTGGAAAGTGACATGCAGTGCCCTGACCACCCAGCCCGTGGAATTAGTGGATTATGACCTGGGAGGGTCTCTGTCACCATGGTACAGTTTCTTTGGTGATAGGCATTTCCCGAGTCCCACTGGCACCTCACTAAATTAAGATCTGCTAAAGAGAGATTGAGTTTTGTATATCAATCTGCAGGGTGCAGAAAACAGAAAGGGAGAGAAAGATAGGGGTTAAAGATTTATATTCAGTACTGTGCAAAAGTCGTAGGCACGTTAGTATTTTCATCCCCCAAAATGACATACAGATTAAATCCAGACTAAAGAAAGTGATGCTTGAAGAAACCTGCATTCTTGATTTTGATTGCAATAAAATAAAATAAAACTAAATGTTCAGAACAAAATATCAATGTTATAGCATGAATCATGCATTTCATATATATATATTTATTAGACATGTTTTAATTACTTAAATCAAATAGGGCAAACGTCCTAATTGGTGACTTAATCATTGCTGATTTATTGATTACATATTAAAAGAAAGGGGTCCATTAAGTTTAGATTTTGTAACATAGTTAATGATTTAGCTAACATGAATAAAGAATATGCAATACTTCTAGAACATTTATTATCTTGGTTCATGTTAATTTCAGCATTTACTAATACATTAGGATCACATACTAACATTAGATAATGAAGTAGCAGTATTCTGCAAATGGGAAACAGACAAAGAGACCAAAAATGGTATATTAAAATAAGTGTATAAAAGTAGGAAAAGTGAAAGGTGTCTGCTTGGATCTTCTTTTAATACACCTTGCATTTTGGTCACTTTAATACACCTGCGTATAAAATAAAAAAAAGTTTTTTATAGACTTTTTCTAGTCTTTTTGTCTGTTTCGAGTGTGCAGACTACTCATACTCATCCAGTGTTGAGACTAAAAATGGCTTTTTGTTTTGAGTGCAGTTAATTTTTTTATTAAAATAAATTTTTTATCTGTAAGAACGTGAAATTTTCTTGTGTTACTCAATGGCTTTACTCTACATTGTCGTGACAAGTCTAAAAGTAAATGAACGCCTGACAGAAATGACACACAGACTCGGGAGGGTTACAACTTTTAAAATGTGTTCTGTTACATTTACATAAATATATTATTCAGTAACTTAATCCAATCACAAACATATAAAAGTAATCTAATCTGATTACTTTTGGATTCCTTCAAGGTCACATATATAAATACAATTAAGAAGTTTTTTGTTTTTAAAACAACTTGTATTTATTAAGGATTTAGTCCAAAATGTAAAATATTTGGTGCAAAATATACTTTATATATATACAAATATACACTTTATTAAGTAATTTCTTATACTCCATAGAAAATTATGCTCCGATATAATACACGTATGGTGGCTGATGTTATTGATGTAAGGATGGATGAGATATATTTTTATATATCTATTTAAAGAAAAATGGTAAAGTTTTAATAAAAATGCACAGGGAAATGACAAAATTCAAAATTGCTCTCCTGAAATCAATGCACATCCCAATGAATTAATGCTACCTCTTCAAATCCTCAGTAAAAGCACATAGGACATATCAGTCACTGAGATGGTCTCTGTGTGATCAAAATGTGTGACATGAATGACTGTATTAATGAATGAATGAGTTACACCACTTGCTCTTTAAAAGGGAGAGGAGATCGAAATAAACTCTGGGTTAACCAAAGAAAACCTGCTCCCGACCAGGTTAGGTTCACAGAGTAAGTTACTATGGTTACTGACTCTGAGTATAAGTAAGAAACGGGAGTGATTTACCCCGCTTTCTCAAGTTTGACACGTCACATTCTGAAACGGAAAACCCAGAGTTTCCCTCATTTCAGGGTTAATATACCCCAGGTGGCTCATGTGAGTCATCACTGAAAACAGAACCAGGATATACTTTATAATCAAGCATCGCTCAAAAATAAGCATTATTATGCCAAAACACCGATTTATTTCATTTTATATGAAACCCTTGCTATCCTAAAAGTATTATCCTTTTTTTTCAAAATAAAACTGTAATAACAATATTATTTATTTATAATTTTTTTGTGGTGGAGCCAGTAAACATTTTCAACACAGAAAAAAAGCAGTAAAAATTTGAATCACCGGCTGACTGGACGTGTAGAAGTGTTGAGACCTAAACTTAATGGCTGGCACAACCAAATGCAATTATTTTAACAAGCAGAACTATTTTCTGTCGACAGGGGTCTAATATTAGTGTTGCCACTATAAGCAGAATATGTGGAATAAAAGCAGCTCCACAGGACAGACAGGCTGTAATGAAGAGGGAGGTGAAAGCGCCTGCAGTCTCTCTCTGTGTGGCCCACACATGCTCTGCCGATACACACACATATATATACACGTGCACTTACGCGTTTACACAAAAACACATAAAACATTTATTCTTTCATGAGATTGTGGTGTGGACACACCTGTGCCCCACTGAGATGAGTGAAACAAAAAAGCTTGTATTTATTAGAGCAGCATAACACCATTCTTTGTAGCTTAGATGTTCCCTAACTATCTACCAGCAGTGGCTTTCAACTAATGGATTGCAGGTCTTTTTGAACAGAATCCAAGACCTAAAAAGGAAAAAGCTATGTTGAATGCAAATAAGAAAACGTAAGTAGCCACGTAAACATGGGAATGTAACAAAATAATTATTTTGATGCTAACGATCCATCCGATGACATCCTCTGGTCTTTTGGTGCAAGTTCATCTCTCATCTAGTAAAACTGCGTACACACAACAAGTAAAGTGCAAAGCATTGATGTGGTGTTCAAAGTTAACCTGCAGTTATTTGATTTTTAGAAATGTCATTATTGATGTATAAAACAACTAATTATTGTAAAAATGGATGAAAGACAAAAAATTATAATAAAACATCTTAACAGTAACCTTTACATTATGGGGGATTATTATTATTTGATGTAGCATACTGTGTCATTGATTAACATTCTGCATATGCCTGTTCCCTTTCACCTAAAAGACACTTTAACATACAAATTAATCCCTGTATTAAATTCTCTCTGCAGTCTCACAAAAGCTTCATGGAAGGACAAAGTTTCCTAACTAATATGTTACATTATGCCATTAGCGGCATTGTGCATGAGCTGGACAACAGGGTTGTGGAAAGGGACCTGCCAACCCCACTCTGGATAATATCACCATGACCTATGAAAAGAAAGCCCAATTCCACCTAACTTACTCCAGCTTCACTTTTATCCACCATTCCTATTGACCATCGAGATTCATAATACCTTGAAAAACGATGTCCATTAAAATCCCTATTAAATTCAAAGGCAGTTATTTATTTGGCACACCTCACAGAAATGCACATCTGAATACTATCCTTTCTGCAGTTAGCGGAAATACCAAAAATCCAATTGAGAATTATTTATAAATATGTATCTACCATCATGCAATTGGCTGTCGTTTTTACCCAAAAGAAACTAACATTGTATTAAAGGCATTCTTTTTTATTTGTTCTGTAGGTATCAAAATCATGACTATTGAGATGCTATACAATGTCCTCTACCAATTGAGACAGGATAATATTTCCTCTATGTGTACTGCCATGCACGTTAACCTATAATGCAGTGTAGGGAAAAAAATATTGTAATGAGTTGTTTATCTTTCTCCATATGCACATCTGGCCCATAAGTTGCAATACGTTTAAAAACAAGCGGGTAAATTTATAACAGGCCTGACAGTGCTATGAATGGGCACCATTCCCACTCCACACGCACACACATGTGGGCTATTATTTGTGAGGAAGCATCTTTACCGCTGCGGTTTTATTTCAGAGAAACGTGGCAAAGCACACTAGAGTACTGGCAACAGCAAGCTAAAACAGGCAGCTTTTTGTCACAATCTAAAGAATTTTTATTGTGCTTTAATGCTTTTTCATGCTGACCCATTGTCAGAAGGTTGTGAACTGAAAGAGAGATAGACAGATATTGCTTCACTTCTGGAACACAAAACTAATTTTGGTTTGTTGTATTTAGATCTTGGTCTCAATTGAGTGCATTTGCCTGTAGATCGTGTCACATGTTTTGTAGGAGCTGTTAATTCACTACTTTCAGTCGAGAGAAGAAAAACCGGGGGAGAAGAGATTTGCAGGTTTTGGGGCTTTGGGATGGTCTGACTGGTTTTCAGTTTCTACCAAAGGAAATCTATTTTTTTTCCTGAGGAGCCATAACTAAGATGGTATTGTAGTATTGTACATCAACAAAACGGTCATTATGTAAGAGTGCATTGTATCTCTGCGCCACCTAGTAGCACCAAACAGAGTCTCAAATTATGAAACAGGTTTCCATAACGTACTGTACATATCTATCACCATTTAATTAATCAAACAGACCAAACGTACTGTACTATTGCCATGTCGATGGTGCTTGCTCATACAGTGTCACAGAATTTAAAAATATTTTAACATAAAAACACAAAGCAGCTTTTCGCATTATATAAATCAATACTGTTGATCGAATAATTTGTTGAATAATTGAATGAAAATGATAATTATTAATGTTGAGGTCATCAGAAGACTTGAAAAATAAAGGTAAATCGGTCATAAACTACCTACAGAAATGTATTTTAAAATGAATGAATGAATGAAAGAAAGAATGAACATGGGAATGCAAACAAAATAAAAATGTTTGCACCACATTAAAGCAATCCTGTGGCTGGCATGGTCAGCAGCAGAAGTCTCTTTTCCTTAAGGGCATGGGAATAAGTATGTGGTTGCCATGAGTGGCTTGGTCTGCCTCGGATGGGATGCCATTTAGACGATGGCCCAGTTAAAGTAGGCCACTGAGAGATACGGCCCAAATCCACAGACAGTCATGTCATGTGGACACTAACAATTGACGTCATCTTCTCTCTGTAAACTCGCCCTGGATGCTCATGGCCACAGAATTCCAGTGGGATTGAGGTTGTCACAGCGTGGCCAAGCCAGCAGGAAGTCCCCTCCAGCGAGACATAGTCCATCATCAAGCCTGTATTCCATGGCTTGGAAAGGGATACTCCCAGCGATATTGACTCACCATTGAGTTGCAGTGGTTGGGAAAGAACCTTAAAAGATCAGTGTTTTATAACAGCTTTTGTGCATTTCCTATTCTGCCCAAATAAATGGGTTGAATTTATTTTTCATGCAAATCGGAATTATGTGAATTATGAGGACACATCACATTAATGCATGTAAATGTTATCACACAATATAGAATGACTTCAACGCACATAGAACCATTTGATGAACTGTATTTGCCTAAAACTGTGTTCTGCATAAATATGACAATCTTTTAGTCTTCCATTTTTGGGCTCATTTGTCTCAATAATACAGTAAGTGATGCATAATGTTCTTGATGTCAGCCATGTATTTTTCTTTCATTTTTTTCTTATTTTCTTTTACTCTGCATTCATTTATAACAAGTAGATTTAAAATATTTGTCATGCTAAAAATGCTTCTGATTTAATTTTAGTGCTGTTCTTTCATACATTCTTTGATACTTTAATACATTTGACCTTGAAGTCCACATAATAAAGTGTAAAATGGCAGAAGCACACGTTGACACCCCAGAGTATATGAAATTTCTTTAGCAAGCAAAATAAAAGGGATTAACATATCTGGATTTAACTTATTTGATCCTGTGAGAATCATCAATATTAAATAGTACGGGTATGAAAGTGCTGACGTGGGTTTTCAGTTGCAGTGTTTCTAAGACTCAAGATAAAGAGGTGCTACATAGAATTTTAAAAAGATACGATGGGTGTTTTACTCCCTTGTGTGTTTTTTTAAGATTTCTTTCACAAATCCTTCTGTCTCCAACTGTTTAACATCTAAGTGTTTTATCATTTTACTCAGTTAAGTACTCTTGTCTCATCAGTCAGTTGCTTTGTTTTTTATTCTTTGCTAAATTTAAAGTCACCATTAAATCAAACAGGAAAGTTTTTTTACCCAGTGTTGCTGTGATTATTACAAATTATTTATCTGTGCACTCCATTTTTTTTTTCAAAATTCATTTGCACTTGTAATCTTAAATCAAAATCATTAAGCTCCTCTCCCCCTCTCAACAACAACCTTTCACCACATGACGTCACTAACAAAAAAATAGGTAGGACTATGCTCACTGTCCAATGGCCATGCATTTTTTGCCCTCCCCTCCATGCACAACTTACAACAAAACAATCAAAAAGTAAAGGGGAAAATAAAGCCTAGATTTTTTTCAAATTTCAGAAGACGTTTCAATCGGATATACGTCAAGATATGGAAAAAAGTGTAATCATCTCCTGTTTCATTGTAACTTTAATGTGTTAGCACATTTAAACATCGGTTAAACTACATGATATGATATCATCTTGTCTTTTTTGCCTAAGAACATTTGGTTATACTGGCATATTGGTTATATACGCTTTAACTTTTAGAAAAGTGTAGATGGTGTGTGTGTTTAATGATCAGTAGAGTGGTTTTTTGTGCTGTCATAAAGTAGCACCAATGACAATTTTGTGTTTTTCTTTCTGCTTCTTTGGTATAGTGTTTGTAAGAAATGATGATAAATACCAAAGTTTCCTTGGTTGTGAACATGTACAAAACAAGCATGTTTTTCCCACAGTTCGTTTCCTCCTGTCTTTGATCAGACCACTGCAATAGAAACCTTCAAATTAAAAGCAATTAAACAAAAGAAAAAAATTTGTGAGCTCATATTTGTTTCTGTCTATGTAGAAGGTTTCATTTGTTTTTGAGATTAGAGTACTGCCTGAGAAGGTGTGTAGACAGTGGACAGCAGAGAAACAGACTGAAACAAAGCCAGTGACTTAAAGGCTCTATTGAAAAAAAAATGTAACCAATATATATAATGCCTCGCCTCTTATTTTGAAATAGGTAATATCTTTCAGAAAAGTATCCTGGACACTGTCTTATTGGACTTACCTTTGTGTACATATTACTACAACAACCTCTTTCCAATAAATGCTTGACACCTCTTAGAGTGTTTTTTTTTATATGGCTATATTTTAATTCCATTTTCTTCTTGTTAATTACATATTTAAACTGCACATATATTTAAAGTACTTTTGGTTACTGGTTTGTCTGTTGTAAAATTATATTTTCAGAGATGAGAGAAGCAGGCATGGATAAAAAAAAATTGACTGGACAGACGCCGTTAAAGTGAATACGCAAACTCCCTCCATTAATTGCAAGTGTCTCTCCCCGTGACGACTTCTTCCAAAGAAATCTCTTTTTTCTCTCGTTCAAGAGCTAGCTTGCAGGGTTGATAGCGAGCCGACTGGCGCTTCCTTTAGCCTGTGGTCGAAGGAAAAGCCACATAACAACTACTGTCTGAGAGCAGGGCTAATTTTTATGTTTTTTCCTTCCTCCATCTCATCTTTTTTTCGGATGAAGTTTACGCATTGCCTTCTCCATGTCTGTTTTGAGGATGATAATTTAAAGTCCTTAAAGCTGCTTGTAAATTACATAAAAACCATATTCAGTCACAAGACGTGGAAACTGGATGTAAAAAAAGCATTTGCAAAAGGGTAAAATGTTTGTACAAAAGCTTTTAAAAGGTAACATAGTTATGCCTTTTCAATTTTGAGAACAGTTTGATTTACCACTGTCTTCTTCCAGTGAAGAAAAGGTGAGAAGGGGGTTCACCGTGTAAAAATGTCATATCTTCCTTCATAAAAGGGAGCTTAAAGGGATAGTTCACCCAAAAATGAAAAGTCTGTCATCATTTACTTACCCATTTAATTTCATACCAGTATAAATTACATCAGAGAAAGATATTTGGAAGAATGTTAGTAATATTCACTTCTGGGACACCATACCATAGTATGAAAAATGACCAAAGGGTGAATAAGTAACAAAATGTTCACTTTTGGGCGAATTGTCCCTTTAAGTTTGTGTGCCTGGATTTTTGAGCTTTGTATGTGAACTGGGGGCTGCACAGAGGAGAAGACAATATGATAAATTGCACAAATATCAATATCAAGAGGTTATAATAAGTAGACCACCATAAGAGAGACCCCAATAGTTCATTATGTGCAAATATTTAGCATCTTGCTATTTGTAACTGTCGATCTAAAACCTCTATGAACATAATAAAAACTCTAAATTCTTGTTAGGGGGCATTCAAATCTCAGGTCTTTTGCATGCATATTTGTTGTTTTAAATGTAGATGTGCAACAGCCATGCTCAATCAGGGAGCAACGCGTCTGCAATTTAATTAAATAAATAATAGTACTACAATACTAGAACTGGGTAGAACACGACAGACAAGGCAACGGGGAATCAATCTTAACGAACCAGCACAGAACAGAAAACACAAGAGCATTATATAGGGAGACTAAGAAAGGATAATTAATAAGGGACAGGTGTGGGGCATGAAACACTAATGGAAAGCTAAACGAGGAATCGAGAGGGGCGTGGCTAAAGACGAGACCGGAGAGAGCGCATTTTCTGTCGGAACCAACAATAAAATGCCTCTCTCCACACAAAACATGAGGCTCTGTCATGATCTTGCCACTTGATCAAGAAAGACATGACATGATGAGGCAAAATCATAACAGATGATCACAGCATAAATAAATCTAGTATAGCAGAGTTATTGCAAGGTATTTTTTGTGCATATAATCCATATATCCTTTGTTTATACCTCCTCGTATCAACGGCTATATTGTGGCCCATCTTTGCTTGGCAAAGACAGACGCCAGGAGGGTGCAAACTCACAGGGGGGCAAGTCCCTCTAACTTTTTGAAACTTTCACATAACCACTATACCAACACAGATAGGAGACACGATATTGTTGGAATCATAAATGTACAAATTAAAGACGGAAGCGTCCAGGAAGCAGTGTTTTAAGGCGGAAAATAACACTTATTTACATATTACTTACACATGATCTGTGATGTGATGAGCGCACCTTCAGTCTTCAGGGAGCAGCATTCGCAGACATTATAAAGGAAAGTCGTAAATCAACAGCTGTACTGTGTTTATTGTATTTATCACAAATAAAGATTAAGACATTGATGGACTGTTATTCTTTTCTGTACTGAACTAATATTGTATTTAAAAGTTAACTTTAATTTTACATTTATGCATTTGGCAGATGCTTTTATACAAACCGACTTACATTTCATTATCCTATACATTTTTACATAGGTATGTGCAATCCCCTGGGATCAAACCCACAACCTTGCTCTTACCACTGAGCTACAGAAAAGCTGAGGAAATTTTCACAATAAGGATCACGCCCGACCAAAACTCCGCCCCAAATTACTCTCTCTAAAATTCTCATCACTAATAATTTAGCAGTGAATATAAACACTCAATTCACCATATTTAGGTAAGCTATAAATCTATTTCTGTCACAGTAGTAGCCTACCGCATCGAGCGAGTTTAAAATGAACATAACATAGGTAGACCAGTGCTTGAATCCGCCTTTTTGATGAACTCGCCCTTGTACCTTTTTCTACGAAGATAAATCAGTAGAAACTTGAGAGCATGTAGATTTTAATTTGGTAACTTGTGAAGTAAATATTTGTACATGTACACTAAAATGTACACTCACAGCCCCAATGTGAACTTGTAAAATAAAAACTGAAGTTGAATGTTGAGATTTGAAATGTGTCTTCTGAATTTGAAGTACATTGACAAATGCAAAAGAATATATTTAGACATTTTCCTACTTTTAGATTTGAATTACAAACACACATAGGCATCTACAATCTCTCAAATCTGTCACTGCAGTTTCAAATCATTCCGTCTTGACTTTTGCTACTACTTTGGCGATAAACCTGTAGCCAAATGAACTTGTTCAATAAATTATTGAAATTTTCATACAAGATAACAATGAAATTTTGTTAGAGCATCAAACACTGCATAGTAATGAAACACAAATAGTAGTGCAGAGATCCTATCACATTAAAATAAATAAATAAGCACTTTGTAAACATATTGCACAAATAATAATAGTGTTCAAAGAATTGTAGAATTATAGTGTAATATTGCAACGATGCAAAGTCCAGTTCACAGTTATTTTAATAGAGGGGATTAGAGGTGGTTAGTGTCCATGGGTGTGGCTCAAGGAGGGGGGTACTGTTCAGCAGCCACACTGCTTGAGGGAATAGGCTGTGGGTCAGTGTAGTTTATTCTGGCCCGGATGGACCTGTACCTTCTACCTGAGGGCAGCAAGTGGAACAGCTGGTAAGTAGGATCATGTTGGTCCCGTAGGATGTTAGACAGCGGGTGGTGGTATGGTACTGATCTCAGGGAGAGTAGTCCCAGTAATTTTCGCCGCTGTATTTACCACCTGCTGGAGTGCCTGCTGCTCGGCCTTAGTGCAGCTGGAGAACCGCACCAAAAAAAGTCCATATGCCAAAACACTGCTGATGGCAAAATTGTAGAAATTCACCATCAACTGTTTTGAGATTTTGGCGCTCCTCAGTTTCCTAAAGTAGAAGAGGCGTTGTTGGGCCTTTCATACCACTGAGGCAGTGTTAATGCCCCAGGATATGTCCCCGGTCACAGTAACTCCCAGGAAATTAAAGTTAGTCACGCGATCTACCCTCTCGCTGCCAATAGAGAGTGGAAGGTGGTTGTACCCTTTTTGCGGATATCAACAATAATTTACTTGTTCTTTTTAATGTTCAAGGCCAGGTTTTTGCTGTCACACCATGTTGAAAGGTGTTGTAGAGCGGTCCTTTATACCATCTCAATATTGTTGCTGGTTAGTCCGAGCACTGTGGTGTCGTTAGCAAATTTGACAATGAGATTGGAGGATGGGAAGAGGTGGTGCAATCATGTGTGAAGAGAGTAAAAAGCGTAGGACTTAGCACACACCCTTGTGGAGCCTCGCCGTTAGTAAGAAGGGTTGAGGAGATATACTACACTCTTACGCTTTGTGTGCGATTTGTTAAGAAATCCACAATCCAATTGCATAGTGAGATGTTAAATCCAAGATGCTGTTGTTTAGCTCGGAGTTTGTGTGGCCAAATTGTATTAAAAGCCGGGCTAAAGTCAACAAAGAGGAGCTGCGCATAGGTGTTCTTTTGCTCCAGATGGTCCAGCAATGTATGGACGAAAATGGCGATGGCGTCCTCTGTTGACCGGTTCTCCTTGTATGCAAATTGATGGTATTGCACCTATAATGTATTTAATAACCAGCTTCTCTAGGCATTTGGCTGGAATGGAGGTGAGTGCTATTGGTCTACAGTCAATATGACATGTAACCTTAGACTGTTTGGGGATGGGAACAATTGTAGCTGACTTAAAGTAGGCCGGGAACCGTGATGTAGCCAGCGATGTATTGTAAATGAAGGGGAAGACATCCGCTAATTCAGCTGCACAGTCTTTAAGCATCCGTCCCAGCACTCCATCTGGTCCAACTGCTTTCCAGGTATTAATGCTGCGGAAGACAAGACTCACTGTGTGCTGTGTGCTCGGGACAGGCGCAGAGTCAGTAGAGGGGAGTGGAGGCAGAATGGGGCCGGTGTTCTCCCTTTCAAAACGGACATAAAAAACATTTAACTCCTCGCCTAAGTTGGCACTACTATCAGCTGAGGAAGATGTTGGTTTTGTTTTATATCCCGTAATGTCCCTGATACCCTCCCATACCTCCCAAGAATTTGAGGAGTTGTTAAAACTGGCCTCAACTTGCCTCCTGTATTGTCACTTGGCAGTTTTAATGCCTTTTCGCGGAGCAGTTCTGGCTGTGCTGTATGCTTCCTGGTCTCCGGATCTGTATGCTAAATTCCTAGCTCGGATTAGTTGTTGTACGCTGTGTGTCATCTGTTGTGCACTTGAAAGCTCTGAGGCGAGAGAAAAAGCGGCCCTCAGATTGTTCTGAACCTGCACAAATTTCTTTGTTCTGTGCTATAGTAAGGAAAATAAATGCCATGAGAGTAAAGGGTGGGTGAAATCTGTTCGGTTACTGACACAAATATTTTCCTTTGTGTTTAGCAGAACAAAAAAATGTATACAGGCTGGGAACAATATGAGGGTGAGTAAAGGATGACAGATTTTTTTTGGGGGGTGATATATCCCTTTAAAGAAAAGTTGTTTTTGATTATTATTACACTTATTTTCATAAAAGATTGCATTTTAAAAAGTTAAAATTAAAATTGATGATTACCCAACACTTAGTTTTGGTCGCCCCACCTGTCAAACCAAAGTTGCGCCCATGGTGTGTGTACATTTCTTATAAATGCACTAAATTCACAAGAACTTTGAGAGCAAACTTCGGACGTAAAGCTCCACACTTGGCTAAGCCACTTACCAAACATCAGGATGTAGAAAGTCTCACTCATACCAAAACTATAAGCAGGTTTCTGTGGTCTCTTTGAGATGTAGACAGTATGCTAATGGGTGTGATATGTGTATCAGCAGAGTCTTTTTGACAGTTTTTTCTCCGTAGAGCTTCACTCTGCAAACTACAGGATGTCAAGATTGATGTCCTGTTCTATTGATTTACTAACAAGCATGACCACACTAAAAGTACCTTGTGGGCTTGTAGTCATAGTGTCAGAGGATCCTGCAGCTCTAGCAGGAAGTGTGTTTCTCATACATGACAAAGCTTTTTATCTGGCTTACTGTAGGTAAAAACACAGCTGGGAGATTCTGCGGAAGGATCGGATCTGTAAGCGTTGTAGTAGGTTTAGTGTCATTATGATGATTGACAGGCAAGCGTTTTGAAGTGCAGTAAATGAACATGATACACGTACGCAAGGATCATAATGAGGTGCTCTTAAAGCAAGCCAAGCAAATTTGGTTTCCTGTTACTATGCAAACAAAACATGTTGAAATTCACCTTCTGAGTTTTATCTATGTCAGCAAATAAACTCAAACAAGGCTTCACAAAATGTTTTGTGCTTCTGATATGTTTTTGTCTTTTTTTATAAGAGGATGAGTGTCGGGACTGCTACACTTTTTAATGTAGTGTTTGTAGAAAGACAAAATAATGTTTTAATTTCACATAATGAAAGACAGAGATGTTTAATGAAAAAGTTTATTTAGAGGTGTTGGGCTGTTTTTCTCTTAATTTACATTGCCACCCCTCTGCACTATTATACATGATGATGATCTACTTTATGCTAAAGCAAGGTCACTATAGAGCTTTTAGTGCAGGTGTATATATTTACATTGCAGCCTTTTGCGATTCAAGAATTGCAATATTATTGTAATTTTGATGCTGCCCTACTACAAAACTAACTGTGATTTTTTTGCACAAAAGGGTGCTATCTGAAGTCTTCAGCAGTAAATGAATTGGTGAGATTTAGTACGACAGAGCAGAGTATTCAACCTCCATAAGCAAAAATGAAACTGTTGATTCTTAGTTTAGATGTACAGAACAGGAAGCCAGAGATAAGTCCTGGCAGGCATTTACGTTGACCTTGTTTAAGCAGGCAGCTGTAATTAAGACGCTAGCTGGAAACCTGACTCGAGTGTGACAGTCCGAGGCCGGCTGCAGAAGTGGAGGTCGGAAAATGAAATGCGATCTATGCTGGCTCGGTGGCTTTGCTCCATGGTTCTTCCAAGGCCGAGGTTTGCCCACTAATTCGACCAAATGAGCGCCCTTATTCATGGTACCCTTATGCATGCAGACACACTCACATAAACACACATGCCATCGTCCCCGCAGACCAGAGAGGAGTTATGACGGCTTAAGTTTTTGGGGGCAGAAGAGAGTTTAGTGTGATGTTGGCCGTTGATCTATTGCGTGTGTGGTAGAATATTAAATGTACATTGAATTTAATGCAGTTTTAGCATAGCATTAAACCTATATCCTATTGGATTTTGAGTTTCAAAAAACCACTGGCATATAAAAACCACAACACTGGTGTCTGGCACTTACGTCTCTTGTGATTTGTGGTTTGTCTACACAGGAAGGGGTAATTATACACCTATCAGGATTAGCTCATTTCAATTATCATTTCATTAAAGCATCATTATCTTACGCTTGCTGTATGGGGTTCACTCCACTGCTCCAGCTAGATTTATCTGTTCACTTCGGGACAGACATATTGAATTTAGATCCGGCGCCCATGTGCTGGCTTACCCACACTTACAATGAATTCGAAAGTAACTCTGACAAAGAAAACAAACAATCCTGCAGTGAAAAAATAAAGTATTTGTCCTTGCATTTTTTTTCTATTGACATTTGCCACTTCAGTGGATTTTTGGTGAAGCATGATGGGGAGAAGCCAGTGAAAAAAAAATAGATTAAGCTATTGTAAAATTAGACTATTACTTTATTTTACACGCCCAATGCATTTCCTAATTGTATCACTTAAAACTCATCTGTAAGCATGAAAATATAAGTGTTTTTCCTATAATAATAATTTATTCATGCCTTGCAATGACTTGAATTTAACTCCACACCCTTGCCCTTAGTAAAATCCGATTCATGAATATGCTAAATAGTCCCACTTCGATTAAATCAGCAGTGATTGTTTTAACCTCATCCTTATATATCTATGTTTCAAATATATTAACGTGATGGTTACAGGGTTCTGATGTTGTAAACAGAGGTAGTTCAAACTAAAGCAAGAAGCTCCGTCAAGCAGTGGATTTACAATCAGAAAAGGGGCGTCGTTAAAGTAACAATATTGTTTTTTGGAGGATCTTTTGACAGAAATTCAATATAATATACAAAACTATTTCTTCAGAGGTGACCTTATGTATTGAACTATTATGTTTCTAATTCCTTAGAATAAGCTTTTTATATCTACATACAGTGCGACCCTACATACATTGAATTCACCGCCATGTTTTTTACAGCGGCCCTAAACACACAAAACAATTCTACAACACGCATTTCCTCCCCCTCTCTCCTGGGGTACAGTGGTGAAATGGATTGCGGATGGATTGTACTCTACGGTTGGGAACGCATTTGACCCGCAGATTCATCACTGAGTAAGAGAGAAAAACGAGCTCTCTCTACAGTTTTAGCGCCAATGAGCTCTCGCTCTCTCCAGTATCTGGGCGAGTACAATATTCAAACGGTTCCAGATAAACAATGACGCTCAAAACCGCTCCGTCACACAGCTAATATTAGAACAAAAATAACAACATATCTTGGTTCTAATCAAACAGGAAAAAAGCATTGTTACTCACATACTTATCCGAATCATTTTTAAAATCCACAGACCTTTTATTTTATGTAATAAATAGGACATCAGTCTTTCTACAGTCTTCCTAATGCCCGCATGATCTCACCTGCATCAACATGAGAACGACATCTTTTTGTTCTATGGTGGCCACGGTCGTGTTTGGATTGAGCGATTCTTTGTAAATCTATTATACAATGCTAGTCGCCGCTGTAAATAAAAAAAACTGCGCCTTTCATCACGACAGAAATGCACTGTGCCTACTGCTTCACGGGACTCGTTGCTTTTATAAAATGGTTATCCCATATGTGTAGCACGGTCAAGCAACACAGAATCAACAACACAGCGATACCTATGTAATGTCACTTCTAGATTAGCTGAAAAGAAATTGGTGTTCACTGATGTATTAATGACAGTAGGGGTGTTGCAATATCATTAATGAGATTTGGAATTACTGGGTTAAAACTTAATGCACTATAGAATATTGTTAATACTTCTGTGCCTGTAAGTATTTGAAAATCAAACATAGTAAATGATGATTTTGCATCCTTTCAACACATTTTGTCTTACAAATAACCATGTACGCAAATTCTCTTTGGGTCTCTGTGACAGTATCACCAAGCTCCACTCTCACACAGTTTCACTGGTCACCATCACCAGAATTCTAATCACCGCCAGCTGTCATCACTGTCAATTATATGTATGTACCAAGCTTGTCTATATGGATTTACACTTACCTGTGGTTTACTTATCCGTATTAGGCCACTCCTCCATAATGACTCCTGGTTTCCCTGGTTATCTGTCTCTACCACCACTGGCTGCCAGGAAATAAAACACATAGGACGTTACACATATCAGTGACTATCAAGACATGTGTGTGACTCATCTGTGGATAATATTCTAACCTCTCTGCATCCTTCAGCTTATTCATACGGTTGACATTTACATGCAATTATCCTGCAAAAAACTGCTTTGTCCAGTCTGTGTGTTCCCTGACACCTACACTTGTATTTTGAACATGATTTATTAGACAAAAAGTAAAAATAAAATAAACAAAATAAAAGATGAATTAGACTGATAGCGTTATTTAAATGTGTCCTGCAATACATTTGTGAATACATTTTTTTGGTCAGCATAACTGTGGTGTAGTGAAAATCTGTCAGTCAGCCTATAAACACAAACACAAGAGTAGCGCAGACATATTGCTACGTGTTGCTACGTTGTTATATTTATCTAAAAGAGTGAGTGCTTGTCACCTCCAGTAACGATTTCTCAAAGCTAGTTTTTTTTTGTGTGGGGAATGTTCAGTGTGTTTTGTTGGTATATTATGTTGTTGTGCTTTTTCTGTAAACTGACTTTCCTTGGAGTGAAATCCATCCATCAGAACTTAAGCAGCTTTCCAACAGGACATTGACCTTGACTACATGAATTGATTTGCGTACTTGCCTGTGGCGTTGCACAGAAAGGGGTCTTTGCCACGCCACCCAACAGCACAACATGATGGGGAACAGATTCTTTAAATCCCAATGCACAATGTTGATGGATGGCTTTTGAATGCACCACATCAATTCTCACCCTCCTCAGTATAGCTGACACCTGCACTGAATTGATCTTAACAACCCAAACACATGAAACCTGACAAAGACAAACTATAATGGAATTCCTAAATAAACACCTCTTTAGAGCTTCTGAAACACTAAGGTGTCATTCGGATTTTGCGTCTAAAACCGTGCAGAAGACGAGAGCCGAGCTGATTTCTTTTGTTCACATTCAACTCCGACGCGCCTAGAATAATGTGGCACGTGTCTACATTTAAAATAACGATCTTCTGCGAGCGTAAAAGACACGAAAAGCAGTGGTGTAAAGTATTGTCGTAAATGTAATCAGTTACTGTACTTAAGTATCTTTTTGGTTACTTTGTTGTTGTACTGAGTATTTAAGATATTACTTTTACTCTCTACTTGACTACATTTTTGAACCAGTATATGTACTCTTTTCTCCACTACATTAGTACTTATTTACTAAAACTAGTCAACATGGCTTCTTTGTGTGAATATGAGTGCAGTATCAGGTAGTTGTCAATAGCTGGCAGTTTATATGTTCATTTTGCACCTCTGCAAAATGGCTTTGACTTTTTTAATTTTTCTTAAAATTATTGTATTTATCCGTTATATTGAAGAGACCTTTTTGAAGGAGTTTGGTTTACTTATGAGAATTCGAGCTTAAATGAGACTTCGGTGTTTGTAATAGACGTATGTTTGAGGTGTTCAGTCTTATTATGATTTAAGAAAATAAATCGGATTGCTCTCCTCACGAATCAACTTTTTCTAGTTATTCACTGACGTGTCTCTTAAGTGTTGAGGACATGTGCTTCTTTGAGCCTACATTCAGAATAAGTAAAATACTCAAGTACTGTAAAAATCAGATACTCTAAGACTTTTACTGAAGTCGTTTTGGAATTGGTGACTTGTAACATGTAATGTAGTAATTTTCGTTGCACGATATCTGTACTTCCCTTTCTGTCGGTCTCTCGACGTTGTGTCGAGAACGACAGATGGGGTTCGTCCTTGAGAACCAATCAACTCTGACTACTATAGAAAAGGCCAATGAAATTTGGCGAATGAAATTTGCATGCCGGACTCCGCCCCCGGATATCCGGTATAAAAGGAAGCCGGCGTGCAGCATTCATTTACCTCTTGTTCTGAAGAGCCTGAGAGCCTCTCAAACTGCAACAGAAACGATACGGGTTTGTGGCATAAGGGACACAACGTCTCGTTCCCTCCATCAGGGAACTGAGGTTACAGACGTAACCAAGCATTCATTTACCTTTTGTTCTTCAGAGCCTTCACTCTTGAGTACAACTTAGGATTCTAAATCCTCTACAAACTACACTGCTGGTGCTACGACGTGTTGCAGCGGATCATCCCTACCTGCAGCGATCTTCCCCTGGGCGTCTCGGCAGTTCCGGAGGTGTTTGAGATTTTTTTCTAAAAAGTCCTTTTCAGGACTAACTGAGCATTCTCCAGCGTGGCATGTCCCGCTGTTCTCTTGGGTGCGGCACCCTCATCGAGGAGGGGGATGGACACGATCGCTGCAATAGGTGTCTGGGCGTCCAGCACACTGAAGCAGCGTTCGTTGACACATCTGCCCGCACTGCGGGCAGATTGTCATTCAGAAGTTGCGGTCACGGGTGGCTGTCTTCCTACGGGAACCAGCCACCATTTCGTCTGCTACCTGGGCTGTGACATCTGTGGCTACGGCCCCGATGACCACCCACGTTAGCAGCGTTAGTGATATGGGGAACTCTGCGAACGTAAACCCGCCAGCTAAGTGCTCACGGGCCGATCGCACCCCGATTCGCTCTTCTGAACGTTCCCCAACCGGCGGTGGCATACCGTCCGGATCCTCACGACACACATCGGGAACGATGTGTGACGTAGATGAGATGTTGCTCGCAGCATCGGAGGGAGACTGGCATCTGACTCTGACGAATCCGAGCTCCACCCCCAGCGGTCGAGTTAGGAGGAAGCAGAAGTGATGTCATTATGCTAACTCGGGGAAGCGTGGTTCCTGAGGTCGGAGCGTGGTGCAAACCGCGCCCACCCCGGGTGCCATTTTTTTCCCGGAGGTGCATGAGGAGCTGTGTAAAACTTGGAGCGCTCCACGGACCGCTCCAGTGAAAACCAGCTCCGCCTCCCTTACTTCCCTCGATGGTGGGGCAGCCAAGGACTGCGTCGTGACCCCCCGGGTGGAACGTCCGCCGCGGTGCACCTGTGCCGCGGACGGCTACCACCTGGGGGGAATCGGCCACGCCTACGGTCCACAGCACGTAGGGCTTCGGCATCACTGGTGTCGAGGTCTTGCGATGCCGCGGTCCAGGCTGCCTCCTCTCTGCGCCATGGCCATCCTGCAGGTCCGCCAGGCCAGGGCGTTGAGAGAGCTCCACGAGGGTAAGGCCGACCTGGGTATAAAAGCAGGATCTCCGTGCCGCCGCTGACAGCGCTCTACGGGCGACCAAGGCGGCGGCACGGGCCCTGGGTCGGACGATGTCCACTGTAGTGGTCCAGGAGAGACACCCCCGGCTAAACCTTGTGCAGAGGAGTGACACCAAGGAAGTCCGCTTTCTTGATGCACTCATCTCGCAGGGTGGGTTGTTGGTAAACACCGTCGAGGACTGCGCTCAGCAGTTTTTTGACGGTGAAGCAGAAAGTGGCAATTAGCCACATTTTTACACGCCGTGACTCGGCCGCCAGAAGGCCTCCGAGATCCCGCGTGACGTCTGCTTCCCTGCAACCCAGGACCCCTTCGACATCGATTCCGGTTCCTGTGCCCCCACAGGCGGCACCCCGGAAGCAGAGGTCGAGGGGGAAACCTCGACCCCGTCAGCAACCTTCTCACGAGAAGGGACACTGACGGGAAGACCCCAGGGAGGACAACTTCGGGCCCGAACCTTCACAGCCACGGCTCTGATCGGTCGGTACGGGACGACTCCTGCCTCGTCACCTAAGCCGGGCCCTTGTCAGGGCCTGGCGCCCACTTACTCACAGAGTTTTTCCGTTCTCCCCGGGTGTACTTACAGCCGATCGCACACTCCACTGGACTGTGCTCGGCGAACTGACCTCACACCCTGGCGAGGTGTGAGGTCGTACACATACGACAGCTGTCACCACTCTCAACCGACAGTGTGTGCCGTTGTCCCGCCAGGCAGGTAAAAAGGCGGAGCCAACCTACCCTCCGGGGACCCCCCGCGACAGATGGTTGCCTCCGCCAGCCGACGAACCACCCCCTGTGGGAATGTTGAAGCAGACCGTCCCCTTGGTCACCCTGTCACAGTCCCTGGGAGCCCGAGAGCTGCCCACACTGTCTCGCTGGTCTTGGTTACTCGATCCAGTTCGCCAGAGACTCTCCCAAGTTTCAGGGCATCATCTCTCCCTCTCTCAGAGGCAGGGACGCCTCCGTACTTCGGGTAGATCTCACCACCCTTCTGGCAAAACAGGCATCGAGTCCGTCCCTCAAACCAAGATGTTCAGTGGGTCACGACCCACACTTCATCATTCCCAAGAAAGACGGCGGGTGCGCCCCTTGGATCTGCGTACCCTTCACAAGCACCTTCACAAGCTGCCGTTCAGATGCTCACACAGAGGCGCATCCTGACATCTATCAGGTGTCAGGATTGGTTCGTGGCAATTCGACCTGAAGGACGCTTACTTTCATGTCTCTATCCCCTCGACACCGGCCGTTCCCACGGTTCGCGTGCGAGGGGTGGGCATATCAGTACAGAGTCTTCCCTTTCGGTCTGTCCCTGTCAACTTTCTCAACGACTGGCTTATCCTGGCACACTCATGAGATCTGTTATGTACACAGAGGGACCTGGTGCTCCGGCATCTAGATCGATTGGGATTTCAGGTCAACCGAGAAAAGAGCAAACTCTCCCTACTGCAGAGCTTCCTCTTCCTCGGTATGGAACAAAACTCTGTCACCATGATGGCGCAGCTGTCCGCAGCACGCACCCAGTCAGTGTTGAACTGCCTGGTACTCTTCAGGCAGTCGGCGGTTCCCCTGAAACATTTCAGAGGCTCCTGGGACACATGGCGTCCTCCGCAGGGATAATACCCCTCGGATTGATGCACGTGAGACCGCTTCAACACTGGCTACAGAGTCGAGTTCCGAGGACAGCGTGGCACACCGGTAGCAGGCGCATGGTGATGACGCCCTGCTGCCGACGCACCCTAACCCCTTGGTCTTCCATGACCTTTCTCCGGGCAGGGATTCCCCTCGGGCAGGTTACGAGGCACGTCGTGGTGACGACGGTCGCCTCGCTGCAGGGGTGGGGTGCAGTGTGCAACGGGCACGCAGTAGCGGGGCGCTGGACGGGCCCCCGTCTGCGCTGGCATGCAATTGCCTAGAGTTGTGGGCTGTGCTGCCTGCGCTAGAAGGCTCTGGCCTCTAGTGCAGGGCCAGCACGTGTTGGTCCTCCGGGACAGCACGACAGCCGTATCGTACATCGCTAGGGTGGCGTACGCTCACGGCAGCTAACACAACTTGCCCGACGCCTCCTCCTGTGGAGTTAGCAGGTGATCCGCTCCCTGCGGGCCACACACATCCCAGGCACACTGAACCAGACAGCCGACGCGCTCTCTCGTCAGTATATGCCTTGCGGAGAGTGGCGACTCCACCCCCGGTCCAGCTCATTTGGGTGCTGTTCGGACAGGCACAGATAGACCTCTTTGCCTCCCACAACACCACCCATTGTCTGCTTTGGTACTCCCTGACCGAGGCCCCCCCCCTCGGCACGGATGCCCTGGCGCACAGCTGACCACGGGACGGGCGGAAGCACACCTTCCCCCCCCCCCAGGAGCCTCCTTGCACAGACTCTGTGCAAGGTCAGGGAAGAGGAGCACCAAGTGTTATTGGTTACACCGCTCTGGTTTAACCACACTTGGCTTCAGAGTTGATGCTCTGGACAGCGACTCCCCCTGAACCATTCCCCTGAGAGAGGACCTGCTCTCTCAGGGGAAGGACACGTTCTGGCATCCCAGATCAGACCTCTGGAACACCATGTCTGGTCTCTAGACGGGACGAGAAGATCCTGAGATGGCTACTCCCCCTATTCGGCTGAGACCATCACCCAGGCTAGGGCCACATCTACTAGGCGGTTACACGCCTCTAGACGGCGCCTCTTCTCTTCCTGGTGTCTTTCTCAACGAGAAAGACCCACTGAGGTGCGTGATCAGGATTGTGTTGTTCTTCTCACGAGACTGGAGACTAACATCTCCCCTCCACACTGTAAGTGTATGTAGTCGCTACTGCAACTCATCACGACTGAGTCGGTGGAAAGTTTCTAGGGCAACACGACCTGGTCACCAGGTTCCTAAGGGGCGCAAGAGGGCGGAATCCGCCTCATCTCCGCTCCATACCCTCTTGGGACCTTAAGTGGTCCTGGGGAGCCTCAGGGCCCCCCAAGAGCCCCTTGGAGATTCCGATCTTCCTCACTGAGTAAGACGGCCCTCCTGATGGCGCTCACTTCCTTCAAGAGGGTAGGGGACCACCGAGCATCCTCCGTGTCCCCGGCTTGCCTTAAATTCGGCCCTGGTAACTCTCACGTTATCTTGAGACCCAGGCCCGGATGCGTGCCCAAGAAGTTCCCACTACTCCCTCCGGGGCCAAGTGGTGAACTTGCAGGCTCTCTCCATAGGGGAGGAAGACCCAACCCGATCAGTGTTGTGTCCAGTACGCTGGACCGCACGCAGAGCTCTAAGCTCTGACCAGCTCCGTGTCTGTTGGAGGACAGCAGAAGGGGAAGGCTGTCTCCAAGCAGAGGCTGGCGCACTGGGTCTTGGATGCCGTTACGACGGCATTCCGATCTCAGACTCTCCCATGCCCATTGGCAGCAGGGCTCACTCCACACGGAGTTTAGCCTCTCCTGGGCACTGGCAGAAGCGCCTCTCTAGCAGACATCTGTAGAGCTGCGGGTTGGGCTACGCCCAAACACCTTCGCAAGGGTTAACAGCCTTCGCATAAACCCGGTGTCAGCCCACGTCCTGCGTGGCGACATGTAGGACTGGCATCCGGGGGGGCGTATGCCTGCGAAAGCACCATCCCACCCTCCAAGAGGTTGGGTCAGTGTGCTATCTACCTTTTTCTTCTTACCCAACCACATGGCTAAGAGAATTGATACCTCACCAACCTTCCTTCTTACCCAGACCCTGGTTAAGAACAGGCTTTCCATCCATCACTAAGCAAGCACATCCTGGGGGTTGACTGGGCAGAGCAGCCTTCCCCCTTAGGCCGGGATACCTTATGACCTATCTCACATAGTTCTAACCGGACCTGTGCTATCAGACGCAGTAACACCCCCACCGTGGGCTGTTCCGTCTGTTATACCCTCATGACAATGGTTCCCACACTTGGTAACCAATGAGCTTCCCCAGGTGGACCTCCACCTCGCGGTTAACTACCCTGTCCGCACGTTCCATGCGTTCTCCTCCTAGGACGAGACCATACTTATTCTCCACCATTTCCTCCCCACGGGTAGGAGGTGGCCTCTGCAGCGCTTCTCTGATTAAGAGTTGCGCTTTCCCGGTGTAAACCGAACCGGACGGCCTCTCGCCTGTAGAGAGCTAAGGCCCCGTCCGTGAAAGTTTCCGGTCAGGGCTGTACCCATCTTTCTCCAGGAAAGCTCTGGAACCCCCCGACCACCACACTGGAAGGTTACAAGTTTCACGTAAGCTTCGAGCTAACACGCCCAGGCTTGTCACCGTTGCTTCGCTGAGATTGTGACGCGATACAGCGTTTGTGGCGTTTTCCATAGTTAACCCCATCTGTCGTTCTCGACACAACGTCGAGAGACCGACAGAAAGGGAACGTCTTGGTTACGTCTGTAACCTCAGTTCCCTGATGGAGGGAACGAGACGTTGTGTCCCTTATGCCACAAACCCGTATCGTTTCTGTTGCAGTTTGAGAGGCTCTCAGGCTCTTCAGAACAAGAGGTAAATGAATGCTGCACGCCGGCTTCCTTTTATACCGGATATCCGGGGGCGGAGTCCGGCATGCAAATTTCATTCGCCAAATTTCATTGGCCTTTTCTATAGTAATCAGAGTTGATTGGTTCTCAAGGACGAACCCCATCTGTCGTTCTCGACACAACGTCTCGTTCCCTCCATCAGGGAACTGAGGTTACAGACGTAACCAAGACGTTTTACTTAATTGGGGTTCAGGTACTCTTTACACCTCTGGTGAAAAGTGGATTGCCCCTAATACACAAATTGTATTAAAGTTTATAATGAAACCCACCACTATTCAGTCCAAAGAAATATATTTAGTTGTTTGAAATAGGTTACTTGAACTTGAGTTGCACATACTGTAATATATTAAGTTTGAAGTCCTATAAAATAATTAATTTTACTGCAGACAAGAAAATCAATCAAAACAGTTTAAGACATTGAAATATAAATCAGAAATATAAACATTCTATGAATAAATATTGAACGTATCTTAGTAGAGCCATTAAGAGATGTTTTCGAGGATGGAAGCAGTGAATATAATGCATGACTTCAAAGTTCTCCAAGACAATGTTTTTGTCATTTGATAAAATGATTCATTTCTCAGATAAGAAGTGGTTGGTAAAACAATTTGTTTTTCTTTGAGAATTGAAGGTCTGCATCTCTCTGTTTGCGTCTGGACAAAGTAAGTACAAACTTAACAGCCTGTGAAGAGACGAAAGCAAAAGAATGTTGAATAAACAGCTTTTTCTCTCTCTCTAAGCTAGGCAACTCAGGTATTGTCTCTATGGCGACTGTAAGGGGGCCAGGCCAGACCACAGCGCCAGGCCCCAAACCACAGCCCATTTAGAGTGGAGCAGACGAGCGTTTAAGCTTACCCACTGGCCCCTCTCCTCATGCCTCTCCTTAACAGCACAATGCCCCCTTTCAGCCTCTGAGCCACCCTCCATGAGCCAGAGACAGCGACCCCCCCCTTCATAAACCCCTACAGCCAGAAAGCTTTACAATGTTCACTGGCAACATCTTCAGTAAAGCAGATGTGATGCGGTTGGGTAGGATCTAAAGGAGCGATCAGGACTTTACATTTAATCAAATCAAATAAAAATTGTTTGGTTAAGTTCTGATTTTGTTTGTTGGAACCCAAAGGAGAAGATTACCTTCAAATTTAAAGTTTAGTTTTTAAAATGTGCAACAAGTAGTGACATTTGATGTCACTGATGTCCAACCTGCAACATATGTGTCATATCTGGATATAAGCTAAAATATCAATTGAACAGTGACTGTAAAAACAATAATTCTCCATGTATCTCATATAATGCAATACAACTTTCTTCCATTAAATTTGGAAAATTATAACTGTGAATTGCTCATCCCATTACTGAACCCCGGAGTGGAATAACATTGTAACTGTCTGAACTAAGGGTCTGGCACTGAGCTGGTTTGTGGCGTGTGTGTGGTCTCCAGACTGAAGTGTTTCCTCCAACCCTCCTGAATCCCTCTGTGGACTGAAAAAAGTGGCTCGGAAGGCAAACCAAAGCAGAGCCCTTTTCTTGCAAATACCATAGACTGAAAATATACACAATCCAAAAAAAAACATGACACAGTAATTAAATCCACAGATGGCTAGTGGGTCCAAATAACACATCCGTAGCACTATTGACAGGCCATATCAAAATTATGTTTATTTAAAAATTCATTAGGCCTACAACATGAAAAAATACATGCATCCAACATTCAAGGCTTGGCAAGTATTACGTTAATAAAACTTTGAAAGATGCATTGTTGTTTTGCATTGAATTTTCTATATATGAAGCGAATGGCCTGTTACAGTTGTTAAAAAAATGATTTCTTCTCAAGAAATTAATTTCATTAGCAAGGCAATTGATTTACAACACTGCAACGTTGCATTGATTTGTTAAAAAAATGAAAGTAGTGAAATAATTCAGTGTTTCATGCGCACCATGTTGAAAAACAGCATATGCTGGTTTGGTAGATTTTGAAGCATGGTAGCTGGTTTCAGCTGGTCACCAGCACATGATCAGCTAAGGATAAGCACATGACCAGCTTAAACCAGCACAAACCAGCTTCGATGCTTCAAAACATAACCAGCATATGCTCTTTTTTTCAACAGTGTATATAATAAGAAAGTTTATTTTTGTGTTGTGTTTGTGTATGACTGGTTTGTTGCATGCCTTTAATGAGAAAGAAGAGATATGAGATTATGAAGAAAAAATGTACTGCCTTTGTTCATATTTGATTCTTCTACAGACGGTTTTGTCTCTTTATCCTCACAAGAGCCCACCTCTTACTTTCATCCTCAGTCTTTCACTAACTCTCTTTCCCTGATATGTCAGATTGAGCTGAACATTAGACAGGAATAATCTATCCGAAGATGTTATCTTGAACCAGTTGTGCTCTGTATTAGCATGCTTTGAAGTCCTTTGAATAATTCCTTAAAGTATCGATTACCAAAATACAGCAGTCAGGTAGCAGAGGAATCGGGCCAAAGAAGGAAGGGGGGGTTAGGACAAAATAAGCGATCCTTGGTTTGGTGAAACTTTGTATGGAGAAAAACTTCACCCAGTGGCACAGTAACTTTAGTTCCCTTTCTGTCGGTCTCTCGACGTTGTGTCGAGAACGACAGATGGGGTTCGCCCTTGAGAACCAATCAACTCTGACTACTATAGAAAAGGCCAATGAAATTTGGCGAATGAAATTTGCATGCCGGGCTCTGCCCCCGGATATCCCGTATAAAAGGAAGCCGGCGTGCAGCATTCACTTACCTTTTGTTCTTCAGAGCCTTCGCTCATGACTACGAGCAGAACGAATTCAATGAATTATTCTTCTTCTTCTGCTGGATCTACGACGTAGAGCAGCGGATCGTCCCTACCTGCAGCGACCTTCCTCTAGGCGTCTCGGCGGTTCCGGAGGTGTTAGAGATTTTTTCTAAAAAAGTCCTCTGGACTGTGCACGGCGAAACGACCTCACACCCTGACGTACACATACGACAGCTGTCACCACTCTCAAACCAACAGTGTGTGCCATTGTCCCGCCAGGCAGGTAAAAAGGCAGAGCCAACCTTCCCTCCGGGGACCCCCGCGACATGGTTAGCTCCGCTAGCCGACGAACCCCCCCGTGGGAATGATGAAGCAGACCGTCCCCTTGGTCACCCTGTCACAGTCCCTGGGAGCTCGAGAGCTGCCCACACTGTCTCGCTGGCTAATGAGGGCGGTCCGTCTTGGTTACTCGATCCAGTTCGCCAGAGACTCTCCCAAGTTTCGGGGCATCATCTCTCCCTCTGTCAGAGGCAGGGAAGCCTCCGTACTTCGGGTAGAGGTCACCACCCTTCTGGCAAAACAAGCATCGAGTTCGTCCCTCAAAACCAAGATGTTCAGTGGGTCACGACCCGCACTTCATCATTCCAAAGAAAGACGGCGGGTTGCCCCCAGAGGTCTGCGTTCACCATGTCGGCGCACCTGTCCGCAGTATGCGCCCAACCAGTGTTGAACTGTCTGAAATGAACATTTTAGGCAGACAGCCGTCCCCCTGAAATAATTCAGAGGCTCCTGGGACACATGGCGTCATCGCGGGTTAATACCCCTCAGGTTGATGCACATGAGACCGCTCCAACACTAGTTTCAGAGTCGAGATCTGAGGAGAGCGTGGCACACCGGCAGCAGGCGCATGGTGATGACGCCCTGCTTCCGACGCACCATAACCCCTAGTCTTCCATGACTATTTCGACGGACTCAGGTCCCTCTGGGCAGGTTATGAGAAAGGTTGTGATGACGACTGACGCATGGTGCAGTGTGTAACGGGCATGCAGGCGGGGTGTTGGACGAACCCCCGCCTGCGCTGGCATATCAATTGCCAAGAGTTCTGGGCTGTGCTACTTGCACTGAGCAGGCTACGGCCTCTCGTGCGAGACAAGCTCGTGCTGGTCCGAGGACAGCACTACAGCTGTAGCGTACACAGATCGTCAGGGTGGCGTTCGCTCACAGCAGCTAACACAACTTGCTCGACGCCTCCTCCGGTGGAGTCAACAGGTGACCCGTTCCCTGCGGGCCACACACACCCCGGGCAAACTGAACTAGACAGCCGACGTGCTTTCTCGCCAGTTTATGCCTCGTGGAGAGTGGCGACTCCACCCCCGCGCAGTCCAGCTCATTTGGAGGCTGTTCGGGTAGGCCCAGGTAAACCTGTTCGCCTCCCGTAACACCACCATTTGCCCGCTTGGTATTCCCTGCCCTCGGCACGGATATCCTGGCGCACAGCTGACCGCGGGATGGGCAGAAGCACACCCCCCCCCCAGGAGCCTGTGCAAGGTCAGGGAGCAGGAGCACCAAGTGTTATTGGTTACACCACACCGGTCTAACTGCACCTGGCTTCAAAGCTGATGCTCTGGACAGCGACTCCCCCTGAACCATTCCCCTGACAGAGGACCTGCTCTATCAGGGGAGGGACACGTTCTGGCATCCCAGATCAGACCTCTGGAACACCCATGTCTGGTCTCTAGACGGGACGAGAAGATCCTGAGATGGCTACTCCCCCTCTATGGCAGAGACCATCACCCAGGCTAGGGCCCCATCTACTAGGCGGTTACACGTCTCTAGACGGCGCCTCTTCTCGTCCTGGTGTCTCTCTCAATGAGAAAGACCCACTGAGGTGCTCGATCAGGATTGTGTTTTCCTTCTTACGAGACTGGAGACTAACATCTCCCCTCCACACTGAATGTGTATGTAGTCGCTATTGCCACTCATCACGACTCAGTCGGTGGAAAGTTTCTAGGGCAACATGACCTGGTCACCAGGTTCCTAAGGGGCGCGAGAGGGCGGAATCCGCCTCATCTCCGCTCTATACCCTCTTGGGACCCCAAGCGGTCCTGGGGAGCCTCAGTGCCCCCCAAGAACCCCTCGGAGGTTCCGATCTTCCTCACAAAGTAAGACGGCCCTCCTGACAGCGCTCACTCCCTTCAAGAGGGTAGGGGACCACCGAGCATCCTCCGTGTCCCCGGATTGCCTTAAATTCGGCCCTGGAAACTGTCACGTTATCTTGAGACCCAGGCCCGGATGCATGCCCAAGAAGTTCCCACTACTCCCTCCGGGGCCAAGTGGTGAACTTGCAGGCGCTCCCCATAGGGGAGGAAGACCCAACCCGATCAGTGTTGTGTCCAGTACGTCCTGGACCGCACGCAGAGCTCTGAAGCTCTGACCAGCTCCGTGTCTGTTGGAGGGAACAGCAGAAGGGGAAGGCTGTCTCCAAACAGGGGCTGGCGCACTGGGTCGTGGACGCCGTTACGACGGAATTCCGCTCTTAGAATCTCCCATGCCCATTGGCAGTGAGGGCTCACTCCACACAGAGTTTAGCCACCTCCTGGGCACTGGCAGACGCGCCTCTCTAGCAGACATCTGTAGAGCTGCGGGTTGGGCTACGCCCAAACACCTTCGCAAGGGTTAACAACCTTCGCGTAAACCCGGTGTCAGCCCACGTCCTGCGTGGCGACATGTAGGACTGGCATCCGGGGGGGGCGTATGCCTGCGAAAGCACCTTTCCACCCTCTAACAGGTTGGGTCAGTGTGCAATCTACCTTTTCTTCTTACCCAAACGCATGGCTAAGAAACTGGTACCTCACCAACCTCCCTTCTTACCCAGACACTGGTTAAGAATAGGCATTCCATCCTTCACTAAGCAAGCACCCCCTGGGGGGCTGGCTGGGCAGAGCAGCCTTCCCCCTTAGGCCGGGAAACCATGTGAGCTATCACAGATAGCTCTAACCAGACCTAGTGCTACCGGACGTCTGTAACACCCCCTCCGTGGGCTGTTCCGTCTAATGTATCTTCATGAGAATGGTTCCCACTCCTGGTAACCCATGAACTTCCCCAGGTGGACCTCCACCTCGCGGTTAACTACCCAGTCCGCACGTTCCATGCGTTCTCCTCCAAGGACGAGACCATATCTATATCCACCATATTCCTCCCCACGGGTAGGAGGTGGCCTCTGCAGCGCTTCAATGATTAAGAGTTGCGCTCACCCGGTGTAAACCCGAGCTGGACGGCCTCTCGCCAGTAGAGAGCTAAGGCCCCGTCCGTGAAAGGTTACCGGTCAGGGCTGTACCCATCTTTCTCCAAGAAAGCTCTGGAACCCCCCGACCACCACACTGGAAGGTTACAGTTTCGCGAAGCATCGAGCTGACATGCCCAGGCTTGTTACCGTCGCTTCGCTAGAGATTGTGATGCGATACAGCGTTGTGGCATTTTCCATAGGCAACCCCATCTGTCATTCTCGACACAACGTCGAGAGACCGACAGAAAGGGAACGTCTTGGTTACGTATGTAAGGTGTCTCTTATGCCACAAACACGTATCATATTCTGCTGCAGTCGTGAGAGGCTCTCAGGCTCTTCAGAACAAAAGGGAAGTGAATGCTGCACGCCGGCTTCCTTTTATACCGGATATCCGGGAGGGCAGCGCCCGGCATGCAAATTTCCTTCGCCAAATTTCAGTGGCCTTTTCTATAGTAGTCAGAGTTAATTGGTTCTCAAGGGCGAACCCCATCTGTCGTTCTCGACACAACGTCTCGTTCCCTCCATCAGGGAACTGAGGTTACATACGTAACCAAGACGTTTAAAAAAAAAAAAAAACAGGTTAATTAAACAGTGAATTTTTGAAGCCTGTTTCTGCTGTTGCTACTGTAAAGTTGTATTCTGCAGGACGTGACAATGGCACTACTTAATGTTTTTGCAGGAAGAATTGACAGAATTATGAGAAATGGGTGCTACATACTGTAAAATACCAGAATCAAGCCAAGGGGATGATCAAACCAGGAGGGTCATTATTAAAAATAGTGTGGTGTTAAAAAATGTAGATTTTAATGAACAATTAAAAAGGCAAGTTTATTTTTATTTGCAATGACATTCACCAATGCGAATGCACAATACAAACAAAATTAAGTAAAAAGGGCAAGTTTGGGTAATTTCATACTGACTCAGATATTCCCCCTAAAAGATTTATAGGTAACCTGACAAAACATTTTAGCAGTAAAATACTGAATTATTGGGACAGGTTCCCGGACAGTGATTATCTTAAAGCAGGACTAGGCCATATTTAATCAGTTTAAAAAACTAATTTTATTTTACAAACAACATAACTTGAGACAAAACAATCACACTGATGTATTTTAAGATATGTCCGTGAAAGTTGTTTCGATCAAGACAACTCTAACATTTAAGTTAGTCTGGGACTAGACTTAAACCATGTTTAAATACAAACTTATATTAAAGACAAACAATGTGGAAAGTATATTAAACACTGAAGATCGATAAATATGCGTATACTTAAACATCAATAGAACAGCTATAAATAACAAACAGAAACTCACATTTTACTGCAAGGGCGTTTGTCAAAGCGGTGCGTCAAAACCAAATCACAACGCATGCTTCATTGATTTAACCTTGAGATGATGCAGACGAGTGTTAAATTAGCGATTTACAGCAATAAAAACAGCTCTAAACAGCCGTTCAAGTGCAAAAAGACATAAGAAAAATTTGTTCACAGTTCATCAGAAGAGTGTGAAAGTTAAGGATCTGTATTTGAGCTGCCCGTCACGCACCTGAGTTACATCGACCAATAATAAATAAACAATAATTCATACAAGTATATTAAATTGCACATAGGCTGAGATGTATTCCATATTTTTATATTAAACAATTCAAATTGTATTTATAACACAAAATGTAAATAAATAAATATAGACTTTTTAATTTTCTGTCATGTCAAGTACCACCGGTACCACCTCTCCAAGGACCACTAGTGGTACCACAAACTGTACTACAGTTTGAGAACCACCGCTCTACATTGCCATAAAATTCACCGCAGTTCGTAATTTATAGCCAATACATTTGTCACTATTTCCAAGACTGTGATACCTGAATCTGTGGCTTCCCTCATTGCTTATATCCCAGTTGGTGGGCTAGTGGAAAACGTGGATGTGTTCAAAATCTGTGTGTTAAATTATTCAGCGTGTTAATTTGTTTCGGGCACGTATGAAAGACTGGATAGTTTGTTTAATAGGAGGGTGAGGATATGGCCCTGACATGTTATTCTTTCAGGAAATGCCTTGGCTTACATGTGTTGCAATACGATCACACTTGTACTACATGATTTGCTGGACAGGGAAAGAGAGGTTAAATGAAGGTTGTAGTATAGTCTGATGTTTTTTTTTATTTGGTTGCATGCAAAGTGGCAAAGACATTAGGCTACCACAGTTTTCTTAGCATGTTGACAAAGTTTAACATTACAGTGACAATGAAATTGAAAGAGTCAAATACACACTCTAGTATGAAAACCTTGCGTTGTTGGCGTGTTACAAAAGACATTTGACTTATCACATTTTAATTTTTACTTTAATTCATTTTGAAGAAGCTTTTTTCAAAAGAATTTACAAGTAGGAGAGTATACAGTATAACATTTTGTCAAAACAATAAACAGGACTGTTGGTTAACAAGGCCATGCTGTAGGAGGAATCATTTCCAAAATAATGTTTTAACACCCATTCTGTCCAGACAGGGAGTATTGAAAAAGAAGATGTTACATGGTCTTTACATAACGATCCTTTCCGAAAACAAGAAACCACTTATCAAGATAACCATTTAATGCACCTAAAATAGTAAAAGATGATAGCTAGTGTGGTCCGATGTGACTGCACAGGACACATGTTAATGAACAGGGTTAGGTTGATGGTAGAGTAATCGGAGTTGCAGCTCTCATGGGTCTACTATTTTACCTTCTGCTCTATGAATAAACATTGTATTGATCAGACGTCTGGACCTAATTGGTCTGCAATCTCTGGGCCAAGACGTATGAAAGAGATGATAGGAAATGGATCCTGCTCTGCTGAGGGTTTTACCTTTTGTTGAACTGTCACACCTCCTGTCATTCTACTTTACAGTTTGTTGTATTAATTAACTTTATTTACAATTTACATTGAATTTAGATTGAAAAAAGGAATCATTCAAAGTCCAAAATAGACAGTAAACACACCTGTAGCTGTACTTGTAAATAATACAATAACATGCAATAATAGATAAAAGGTTTAATTGTAATTATAAATAAACTGTTGCTTTTTCATTTCACAGTTTCATGCAGTGAAGCATGACAATTGGGATCAGAACAAAAAAAAATCCATAAGCAGAATATAATGTTAATGCATACACTTAAAGGCACAGACAATGGGGTAATACGTTTTTAACGATTTATATCTGTTTTTTAAAGGCTATAGTCACTATGCTACAAAAATGCACAAAGAGTCACTATCCCAAAGAAAGTTTCCTTAATAATAATTTTCTTAAATTGAACTAGATGTAATAAACTGAGGAAATGTAAATTCATGTTTCATGTATGTTTAATGTTTACATTAGAAATGACTGTGTTTTATTAACAATCAACCAATACTAATATATATATATATATGGCAATAATATTATATATAATAATAGTATATTAATGTTTAACAAACTATTTATTAAAACCCAAGTTTTATTTTCATGTTGAATCAACGTTTTAGTGTATATTTAGCTCAAGTAAATGTTGAGGTTATGGTATTAATTAGCCCCGATATTAGTATATTGCAAATGAACAAAAACTTAAAAAATTTAAAATATTTTAAAATGTATTTTCCAATTGCACTGTCAGAAATGTCTAGAAATTATAGATTTTTTTGTAGCACAGGGAAGGCGGGATGAAGCGATGATGGGTGATTGCATCTGGAACCTGGTTCGTGAGGACTGTATTGGTAATAAAAGACAAAAAGAATCAAATGTACACATCTGAAATGTTGGAAGACAAATTTTTATTAACTGCTATGTTAAAGCATTGTTTTGACCTCATTGTTATGCCAGTACCTTGTTATTTCTGCGTAAGAGTAAACATTCCAAAACGTATACAAATATATATATTATATTTTTGTGAGTACCGTCAATGTAAAAAAATAATAATGTGATTTTCGTATTCAGCATATTAAACTTCACAAAGAAAATTAAAGCAAATTTTTTATTTATTAATTTGTTACATTGTTATTAAAGTATCCATAAATGTGTAAACATTCATAAACAATACTTGTACAAAACTGGTTGAGTTAAATCGTCATCCTCATCATAAACATTGTATGGCTTTGCTCAGAGCTTTTGTTTTACTGAAAGTGAATATCGTCATGTTAATGTGACTGCATACAGTTGAAAGAAAAAGTATGTGAACCCTTTGGGCTTACTTGGATTTCTTCATAAATTGGTCATAAAATGTGTTCTGATCTTCATCTAAGTCATAACAATAGAGAAACACAGTCTGCTTAAACTAATACAAACATTATATGTTTTCATGTTTTTATTGAACACAACATGTAAACATTCATAGTGCAGGGTGGAAAAAGTATGTGAACCTTTGGGTTTAATAACTGGTTGACCCTCCTTTGGCAGCAATAACCTCAACCAAACGTTTCCTATAGTTGCAGATCAGACCTGCACAACGGTCAGGAGAAATTTTGGACCATTCCTCTTTACAAAAGTGTTTCAGTTCAGCAATATTCTTGGGATGTCTGGTGTGAATCGCTCTCTTGAGGTCATGCCACAGCATCTCAATCTCATCTGTCCACAGAATGTTTTGCCAGTAGTGCTGTGGAACATCCAGGTGCTCTTTTGCAAACTTCAAACGTGCTGCAATGTTTTTTTTGGACAGCAGTGGCTTCCTCCGTGGTGTCCTCCCATGAAGTCCATTCTTGTTTAATGTTTTCCTTATTGTAGATTTGTCAACAAAAATGTTAGCATGTGCCAGAGATTTCTGTAAGTGTTTAGTTGACACTCTAGGATTCTTCTTCACCTCATTGAGCATTCTGCGCTGTGCTCTTGCAGTCATCTTTACAGGACGACCACGCCTAGGGAGTGTAGCAACAGTGCTGAACTTTCTCCATTTGTAGACAATCTGTCTTACCGTGGACACATGGACATCAAGGCTTTTAGATATACTTTTGTAGCCCTTTCCAGCTTTATGTAAGTCAACAATTCTTGATCGTAGGTCTTCTGAGACCTCATTTGTGCAAGGCATGGTTCACATCAGACAACGCTTCTTCAGAACAGCAAACTCAAAACTGGTGTGTGTTTTTTATTGGACAGGCCAGCTTTAATCAACACATCCAATCTCATCACAATGATTGGACCCCAGGTTGGCTAACTCCTGGCTCCAATTAGCTCTTGGAGAATTCATTAGCCTAGGGTTTCACATACTTTTTCCACCCTGCACTATGAATGTTTACATGTTGTGTTCAATAAAAACATGAAAACATATAATGTTTGTGCGGTATTAGTTTAAGCAGACTCCCTTTTCACTGCAGGTGTGGCCAGGTTTCCAGTTATGTACCAAGATGAAATATCTGTAGCTCAGCGGTAAGGGTTCGATCCCAGGGGATTGCAAATACCTATGTAAAATGTATAGGATAAAGCAATGTAAGTCGCTTTGGATAAAAGCGTCTGTCAAATGCCTAAATGTAATGTAAATGTAATGAAATCCTGCAGACATATGCCCAACCAAATACCTGCATGCAGTACCAATATCACATACAAATTTTTAATCTTACATGTTCATTAACCAGATTAAATTAATTTACCAACAAAAGAAGAAGATTTTAGTTGGTAAATGAATAGTAGTGTGAGTGTCTGCTGTGCATGGTTCTGCTTGACAGGGAAATGGCCAGAAATCAATGTTCCATGACCACAAGCATCTGAGAATGCTGTTAGCTAATGGTGTTGCTGAAGGGAATGCTGGAACCAAATCTAAACGGTTTGCCATCTCCAAAATTCAAAGTCTACCTGCAGTGGTTTCCAGCTTTTACATTTCACAATCATCTCATATACAATACATTCTAACTAGCCTCTGTTTACAGTAATTAAATACACATTCATTTTATATGTCCCTCTTATCTGCAACATTTTTGTTTCACCTTTAGCTCCAGAGATGGGTAGAATGGCCAAATTTACCAGTAGCAGACTGTCTGGGTCCTCTTGCCCCCTGAGAGGACCTAAATTATGCAAAAAAAATTAAGTTGAAGAACTTTTAATGTTTTATACATTTTTTATTTATATAATTAAAAGCCGTCCACTTTTCCCTAAAAGAATAGGTCTTTTCGACTTCCTGCAGCACCACACACACTGATCAGGGTGATTTTAAAGTATTGTGAGAGTTATTCGAGGTTCAGCGTGATTTCAAAGTATTGCAACAGTTATTTAAGAGAGGAAAAAGCTAATAAACCTCATCCAAACAGCAAGAGGTCATGGTACAGTAGGCCTTTGCTTTGTTTATCTTTATTTTATAGAGTAATCTTTCAATTTAACAAAGATATCATTGTGCACGTTGCTGTAATTCAGAATAACAATGACATTTTACCAAAATGTCAAGGTCTGTTACATACGTTCTCTGTGTTCTCTGTGTCGGCCTAATATTATGATTTATAATGAGTATAGTTTCAGTGGTGGATCTGTGTTAGAGTAATTGTCTGCAAAAGTGTTTGTCACTCTACTGTGCTTTGGTTTGAGCGTTGTCATGACAGTGTGTCGGCTTAAACTGCGAAGTAGGTTTTGTGTTGTAGTCTCTCAAACTTAGAACATTATAAACATACATTGGAGAAGCCATTTTTAAAGCCACTGTGAAATAGTCAATGCATACTGTAGAAAAGCTTAATAAAAGGAAGGAAGGAGGCGGGAACCGGAAGACATTTTAATATAAATAATAACAGCCGGCAGCCCCTCACGGACGACCGCCGGCGAAATAGCAAACATAAATACAAATACAAACTTAAAACATGTTCGGGCCCGGTCCTCTCTCTTCGACGGTCCGGTCGCTCGTTCCTTTTATATGCTCCCAATCTCCTACGTTATTCGAGCCCGATGTGCGCACAGCTGGCGCTCATTCACAATTACTCACCGGACTCGAACCACGGTCTCGCCCCGCCTACTCTACTACACATACATTAATGGAATAGTACCCCCACTGTATCATCTTCCACTCTATACTTCCTAACCTAGAATCACTGTTTGCCTATACCAGCAAAGGCAAAGAAACATCTTTGACTGTTACGAAATAGACAGTGAAGCTCTGTCTTTAAAAAAACAGTGAGATCTACCTTTAAGCATTATTAATACAATTAAACAATTATACAAATAGGCAAATTCACACAATAAACACATATACAAATGACTTCCGCTGCAGTGATTAATCACTTCATGGATGCAGCGGTTGAAAGAAGGATATTCGAAGAACAAATGAGCATGTGCAATAAAGTAAGATTCAAGTTGGCAATTTGATCACTTAATCATACATCAATTGGAAAATCCAAAGAGAATAATCCAATAACCAATACACCGTAAACAAAATAACCGCATTCACTCAAATAACACAACTTACTACAAAAATCTAAAAGTAACAATTTACTGAAAATAATCACTATGCCCATTATTGCAGAAGTTAAAAACGGTTTATATTTTAAACTGTTAATGCAGTTAAAGTGTGGTACACAAGGCAAAGGGATGAATGTGCAGAATGTGCCTCTGGCAGAAGTGTTTTCCTGCTGGCCATCTCAGCACTTCTGCACTAAAACCACTAATTGACCTGATTGTCTCAGGACTTCTGTTATTAGACTGACTTCAGATAAATGGTCATAAGTCCCGATGTGTGTTAATGAGAAAGTGTTTAATTGGTGGGCTTCGCCGTGGATTGGGTGAGTGAGGGAGCTGTTAATGTGCCCACTGAAGAAATTGGCCTTAATATGCAAGCACAAATTAAATCCTCTGTCCAGACCAAAGAAATAAAACAGATAATAGGAATGTTACTATGGACAGTTCAGCAGACGCCTTCATCTGAATACATTGTTGCCAGATCAAATATTCTCTAAACATTGGGTCATATGAACTAGCAAACCTTTAAGTTGTTATTCTTTATTGGAATCAATAGCTTTGCAGCATCCACTGATTACCTCAAATATTGTGGATGGACATCATAAAGCAGAGTGAGATGTTGTGCCAGCACTATTGTGGTTTTTCACATGTCCTTGCATATTTTATTTGGCGCTGGGAGGTTTTGTGCTCGCAAGACAAAAGAACTTCTACATGCACATAATTTTTTTAAACACCTACTACGAGAGTTGTGGTTCATATCATAAAGCATCCACTAGCTAAGCTGCCAGGGAATGTGCTGGGAAACCAAGCCAGAACCAAAGCATTGGGAATTTAAGGAAATGTGATTGCTCAAATCCCTAAGCAAAGTTCAGGGTTAGATTTCCTCTGTTAGCTGAACAGTAAGTGTCCTCTTTTTGAGCTCTGTTCTATAGCTGGTGGAGATAAGGCACATAAGTTGGAGTTTAGTGCAGCGCCTTGAGAGTGAGACTGTTAAGGAAAAATCATCCATCATAGCTGTACAAGGTCTCCATCTCCATGGAGCTGTTGGCTAAATTAAGCACTCGATCTCACAAGATCCTAAAAGGGTTTTCAAAACCATCAATTCCTCTTGTGCATTCAACGACTATTAGCCAGAAATGTTTCTTGTATATCTTTATATGTGTAGTTGACAAATATATCATAAATGTGTCCTATTTGGTGTGACTGCAAAAACTTTGGGAAAAAAACAAAGAATGAAGATAAATCTCTCTTATGCTATTTTATATTATATGTATTTACAATATAAATAATACTAAAATGTATACTATGTCACAACATAGGACACATGTACAGTATGTAAATACCCATATACAGTACATATACAATTTCTTTCAACAAAAGTTTTAATGGATCACTTTGACCAAATCTTTAAGAAAAAGCAGCCAATAAGAGTCCTGAATAGATTTGAACCCCTTAAATACTCTTAAAAAAAAAGAAAGTGAGACATCAAGAAGCAAAATGATAAAATGTAAAGAGATCTATTTAAGCAATTTCTAGTCTATTCTAGAAAGTGACAACTTTGAAGATGCTAAAATATATATATTTTTATTTATTTTTATAGAATAGAATTTAAACTACACAGTAGCACAGTTTTCAATTTTGTTGTGACTAAAAGCATCTAGATAAACAAAATTTTAAATTGTGTTACTGTGTAGTTAAATTCAATTCTATAAAAATAAAGAATATTTAATTATTAAAGAAATAACAAAGAAAGACTGAAAGTGTTTCCAAACTTTTGACTGATAATGTATATGCACTTGAAGTTTGCAACTACGTTGTGAAGATAAATTATATACATATTGCAGATGCCTTTCTATAGGGTGTACTAAACAAACAAATTGCATGAGTGCTGTATCATGCATTTAGTATTCTTGTGGTCTACCCTACAGAGTGAGCAGGTCAATGTAAAGTTTCCTTTTGAATTGAATGTACTGTTTTTATGAATATGTTGAAACATTTCACCTCCGGTTGCCACAGAGCTACACAGTGTGTCAGTTCAAAGAGTATAATTCAATGGAATCAACCTGCAATTTAGTCTTGGAACATTTATTAATACACAAAGGAAGTTGAGAATGTGGTCTTGCCTCCCCCCACAACACCCATGTTGAAAAAGGGCAGCCAAAGAAGAGGCTTTTAGAGTCCTCTGACCCGTTTCACTGTGAGAAAAATTCTCCATTCACAATCTGGTATTTTTCCGTCAATCCTGCACTCAGTCCAGGATGGTCATCACTGCTGCTCTTTGTCCGGATGCTTTGTGACTGATGCATTCCAGAAATGCCCACATGCTCTGGATGCCTACAGTTCATCTTCCTTGTTTTCACAATTATGTATCTGTTTACTTTCAAAAGAGGCTTTTCTTGCGACGTGTCTTGGCCCTTTTGTCCCACGCTCTGCTGGAAACCAGGACAGAACCCATGCTTTATACCTGGACCATTATTAAGTATTAATCTTATCATTGTATATTAGATTGTTAATCCAAATATTTTTATAGATGTACAATGTCCATGTTGTTGATTTTGTGGATGCCTGTATGGTAGCTGCACTAATGGTTTGCATGACAAAAACATGTTTTAAATTATGACAACAAATTGACTGGCAAAAGGTGGATGTTTTTGGTCACATACTTCATTTTTAAGATAATGAATCATATATAGCACCTATTTGCCCCAGGTTTAGGATTATAATTTCACTTTTACAGTTTAAAGGATTTGTGAGAGGAAGGATACTTTTCTTTAAGAAGCTTGAGAATAACTAAAATTTCCGTTATGAGAACACTTCATAATGCATTGGCTAGGACTCAGTTTGATATGACTCTTAGAAATATCCGTACCTTAGCCAACAGTAAAACACATCCTGCTAAATTTCGTCTCCTGACACAATAAGCGATGGAGCTAAGGTTAGCTAAGGTTTTTGGTTTATTCATCCTTATGACTGCAGCTATCCACTCAAAGATCCTTATCACAGGATGGGTGTGATTAGCTCAGCACCAACCGCACTGAGATATGGGCCTTTATGCAAACCTTCTACCTTGCACTTACACATGGATATGCACAAAAGCACTTAAAGGGTTATTAAGGTGCAAATACGTATTTTTCTGTCTTTGGTGCGTTATAAGTTGCCCATGCATGTATTGAACACGTAAAATTGCAAAAATTAAAGTGTAGGTACAAAATATGCATTCAATCTAAAAGCAAATGTTCACCCAGACCTGTCATGTTAACAAGTTTCCTTGTTAGTATTGTTAAGGATTTTCTTCCCCGCACCTGTTGCCTCTTGATATGCTCCCCTTTAAAATGTCCTTGTTTCTATTGCCCTGTGCTCGTTCATGTTGAGTGTTTGAGTATTTGCTTAGTTTTTGTATACTGCCTTAGTTTAGTTTTCCCCCATAGTGGGTGTTTTGTTAATATTAATAAAAGTATTTTTGTTCACTCACGCTGCCTGCAATTGGGTTCTCTCTACGTGTTTCATGACATAATGAACAAGCCAATATAGAACCCAGCAGGCAGCAATGGACGCTGTGCGGTCCCGCCAGCCTCGTCTTCTCTGTGCTGTTCGCAAGGGGAACGTGGACTTTGGGGACTATGTGGCCAGATTCCTGGACACCGAAGAGGAGGTGGTCTTCAGGGAGGCGGAACTGGCGGTGCTCTTCAACGGCAGTCACAGGGACGGAGATAAGGTAGTTGAGACTGCTGGACTTCAACGTCGTGTGGCGGTACTCCGCACCACCAGCTAGCCTTCGTGTCAAATGAGGGAGGAGAGGGTCCTGGGGGTCCTCATCAGAGGGATCCAACCCGGAGCCCGCCGCGCCCTTACCCTCGTTCCTGCAGCCAACCACCAGTCGGGTGGTCCGGCATCAGAAAAAAAGGGTCCTGCGCAGCCGGTGCAGCTGGCGTCCAGTCCGGTGCACCCCAGCCGGGATTCCGGTCGGCATTTCCCCCAGGCTTTGGTTTCTCCATGTTTTCTCCTGCTGTAACCCCTGGACCTCCCCACAACAGCCTGGTTCCCCAGTACTGCCTTCGCCCTTGTTGAGTGCTTTCCCAGGAACTGTTCCCTCATTCCCAACCAAGAATGTCCCTCTCAAGTGCCCCCGGACTCAGTGCTCTCGAGCACCCTCTTGTCCACGGACTGCCCCAACCCATCCAAGAACTCCTTCCCCACCCAACCTTCCCCCTGTGATTCCCCCTCCCTTGATTGATTTTACCATGTTTTGTTGGATGTGGTCTGTTACTCAGTCTATCTTGTCTTGTCACTAGTGTTCCCCTTGGGAAACGCCGGGGGGCATTTCTTAAAGGGGGGGTTCTCTCGAGATTTTGCCTTTTCTAGACATAGTTTTCAAGTCTTGAATCATGACCCACGTGTCTAGTGTGAGAAAGACATGGCATTGTTTGTATTAGACATGCCATGTGCTTTCTCGTGTCTCATCAGTGTTGATTTTCTCCCCTTTAAAATGCCCTTGTGTCTATTGTCCTGTGCTCGTTTGTTTTGAATGTTTTAGTATTTGCGTGTTTGCCTTGCCCCGTGTGCTTTGTATGCCACCATACCTTGTGGATTAACTACCCTCTGAATTTCCTTTCCCCGGAGACTTGATGTTTCTTTTTTTTCACGTTGTGTCTTATTTTTGTAATAAGTAATATTTATATTATGTTTTGGAGTATAAACTCCTGTTAGTCTTCCAGTGAGCAACAGTGGCAAGGAACCAAAACTCCTCTATAAATGTAGATATTTATAAAAGTGAAAAAAAGCCTTGGGATAAACCAGGCTTAACCGCGAGGACCAGTTCTCCTCTGGCATGTTTACATAAATATGTTGCAACTAGATCACTGCTTTTAAGCTGTGATGTGCTACGGAAGTAAAAAGCTGGGCTGACTACTGGAGGGATAATTGCTAATAATAATATTTAAGGATATTTAAGTCAGTCTAAATTAGTTGCTAAAGTTCTGGTTATCTGTAGGTCACAGGTCATCCATAGAAGGACAAGCATCTCACTGAACTGGGATGAGCATCAGACTAGAGCCGGACCTGTTAGGTGGCTTCATCAGTTTAGAGGACGAATATCTTGCTGAACTGGGATGAGCATGAGGTTATAACCAGAGCGGGACTGGCAGCCTCTGGTGTCCTCAGGAACATGTTCTCACTCCTGATATTGACGTGCAGCATTGCTTTTTAAAGCGCAGGATACGCCTCTGGAGGCTGCAAAGGGAATCAGAAGATGGATGAGGGTAAAACACAGATCGGTGATGACTTCTTAAAAATAAAGCTGTTTACAGGCCACTAGGTAAACAAATTTGCCACATCAACCATGTTAAATTCTTTTTTTATATAGGGATGTATATATTTCCATTCAATTTGTCTAAATCCACCAAATAGTTATGCTGACAATTTAATAAACAATCAAACAAGTTATGTTATTATGTGCAAATTCATGCATTTTTAACTAATGGTTTCAGGCTCTTTCAGCTCTTCTCTGGCCTGCCATCTGGACTTGTCCAAAAACCCTCACTTGAATGAATTCCAAGCTTACGTAACAAGATGAGGACTTGGAGATGCTGACCTGCCACAACAAATTGGCCTTGTGAAGCAAATGATAAAATGCAAGAGAGAGAGAGAGAGAGAAGTTGGAGGAAAGATAGGGGTGTGCAATGGGATTAGAGTTTGAGATATTACTCTGATGTAATGTGAGAGCTTCTGTGGCCGCTGTGGGTGAGGGGGCTCATTGTATTGTTTGGCATTGACCCAAAAACTGAGCTTCAGCAACCAATATTACATGTGTGTCTGCCAACCTTTTTTCGATATTATGCTTCTTCCTACTTTGTTGACATCATCATGTAATGGTATTTACCAAAATGTGTCTCTATTGTATTTATGTTTTGTTAGACCTGCATCTCCTTTTTTAATACTAAACGAAAATGTCTGATATTGTAAATGATTATGTTTTAATAATTTTGTGTTTGTGTCTGACAAAAATATAAGTTCCCTTTCTGTCGGTCTCTCGACGTTGTGTGGAAAGACGACAGATGGGGTTCGCCCTTGAGAACGCCAATGGAAATTGGCGAATGAAATTTGCATGCCGGGCTCCGCCCCCGGATATCCGGTATAAAAGGAAGCCAGCGTGCTTCATTCATTCACCGTTTGTTCTTCAGAGCCATCGCTCATGAGTACAAGCTCCTTAAAAAAAAAAAAATGTTACTTTTTCAACTCGCTGGTTCTACGACGTGTGCAGCGGATCGTCCCTCTGTTCCTGCAGCGACCTTCCCCTGGGCGTCTCGGCGGTTCCAGTGGTGCTCGAGAATTTTTCCAAAAAGCCCTTTTCAGGGCTGGGCTAATTTCTCCAGCGGCATGTCCCGCTGTTCTCTTGGGTGCGGCACCCTCATCGAGGAGGGGGACGGACATGAGATCTGCGTTAGGTGTCTGGGCGTCCAGCATGCCGAGGCAGCTTTCATAGACCCATCTTGCCTGCACTGCGGGCGGATGGGCATTCAGACGTTGCGGTCACGGGTGACTGTCTTCCTACTGGAAACAGCCACCACTTCGCTCGCTACCCAAATCGCGACGACGGGGGCGAAAGCCCTGCTGTCCCCAAAGGCTAGCTGCGTTGGTGATGTGGGGACTTCAGCAAGCGCAAACCTGCCAGCTAAACGCTCACGGGCCGCCTGCTCCCCGTTTCGCTCATCTGGCCGTTCCCCATCCGGCGGTGGCATACCGTCCGGATCCTCTGTCACGTATTCGGAAACGATGCGTGATGAAGATGAGATGTCGCTCGCAGCATCGGAGGGAGATTTGCTGGCGTCCGACACTGAAGACTCCTCGCATGCTCCCCCTTGTGGAGGCAGGGCGCTGGAGGAAGCAGATGTTGAGATGTCGGCCATGCTCACCCGGGCAGCCGCGGGCATTGGGTTGCAGTGTACACCACTGCCTCCACCCCAGCGCTCGCGGCTGGATACTTGGTATCTGGGGACGGAGCGCGGTGCAAAACCGCGCCCACCCCCGGTGCCATTTTTCCCGGAGGTGCATGAGGAGCTGTGTAGGACTTGGAGCGCCCCACTTACGGCACGTTCCAGTCAGACCAGCTCCAACTCCCTTACTTCCCTCGATGGTGGGGCGGCCAAAGGCTACGTCGATATCCCCCAGGTGGAGCGTGCTGTTGCGGTGCATCTTTGCCCGCAGACGGCTGCCACCTGGAGGAATCGGCCGCGCCTTCCATCCAAAGCGTGTAGGACTTCGGCATCCCTGGTGTCGAAGGCCTACGTCGCTGCGGGTCAGGCCGCCTCCTCCCTCCATGCCATGGCCATCCTGCAGGTCCACCAGGCCAAGGCATTGAAGGAGCTCCACGAGGGTAAGGCCGACCCGGGGATTATGCAGGAACTCCGTGCTGCCACTGACCTCGCTCTAAGGGCGACCAAGGTGACGGCGCGGGCCCTGGGTCGGACGATGTCCACATTAGTGGTCCAGGAGAGGCACCTCTGGCTTAACCTTGCGCAGATGAGTGATGCAGAGAAAGTCTGCTTTCTCGACGCACCCATCTCGCAGGGTGGGCTGTTTGGTGACACCGTCGAGCACTTCGCTCAGCAGTTCTCGACGGTGAAGAAGCAGACAGAGGCCATCAGCCACATTCTTCCTCGCCGCGACTCGGCCGCCCCAAGGCCTCCGAGTTCTCGAGCGACGTCTGCTTCCCGGCAGCCCAGGCCCCCTTCGACATCGGCTCCGGTTCCCGTACCCCCGGTCCAGGCTGCGCCCCCACTCTAAAAATGGCTGGGTTAAAAACAACCCAATTGGCAACCCAGCGCTGGGTAAATATTGGACAGAACACATGCTGGGTTAAAGTAACCCAGCACACTGGGTTACACATGATAACCCAGCATGCTGGGTTATTGAAAAAACCCAAAATGTAGTAATTTTAACTATTCATGTGTTTAAATCTGGGTTATTCTTGCTGGGTTATTTCTAATTCATTCTGTACTTCATTGTCAATCAAGACAATTGACATTTATTTTGAAAAAAAAATTTTTTATTTGACTGTAAAAATAATTGTTAATAAAAATGTTAACTTTTACACCCAGTAACAGCAATATTTTTAGATTTGCATAATTCAAAGAAAACAGCTCAATTATAATAAATAAAAATGTTTCATATCAAACATTAACAAGCATTATAAATAACATTATAAATGACTAATAAACATACTCCACAATATGTAGCAACAAATGTAAATTAATAAAAATAACTAAAGACATAAATTATGTATAATACATTATGAATTACACCACTTGATACACTAAGAAACCACACGTGCAGCAAATCAACTCATTAAATACAGGCTACCACACTTGTCTTTCTTTATCATATGCACAAACCTTGAAATGTTTGGTGTAAAACGGAGGGAGCAACATAATTGACTGGCCGCTTAATATCCAGACTGGACACCGAGAAAGGCGTTCCTGAACCGGGAATGCTTGCCCGCGCTCGCGGGGCTCTTGCCGGTTTGACTCGCCGGTTTTAAAGTTCCTAAACTTAGCTTACATGTGATGGGGTTCACTAAAATTGTATTAATTCGCATTTTCGCGTATCTTTACAGGACTATGCGAGGTCAATTAATGTAATGGTGATCGGAGGTCACAGTTGCTGGTCGTCTAAATTACACCACTTATGTTAGTTAAGACACTGTTGCCTTGCAAAACGTTACAAATTATGCTTATTTCAATAAATATTCACTTAAAACGTAAAAAACTTAAATTTAAATTGCTCCAGCCAGTGACTTTGCCCCTTTGTTTTTAATTAAAATTAAAGTTGCGAAGTACACTCAACGTCTTCTGGGCGGTAAGCGCGCGAGACTTTTCAAATAACCCAGCGGTGAGCAGAAACAACCCAGCACATTAACCCAGCGGGTTTAACCCAACACCTTGAAAACTAAAACTACCCAAAAAGTGTTTAACATGTGGAAAAATAACCCAACAAAACAACCCAACGGACTCAACCCAGCGGTATGGGTTAAAAAATAACCCAGCCATTTTTAGAGTGCCGGAAGAAGAGGTCGAAGGGGAAACCACCACCCCGTCAGCAGCCTTCTAGGAGGAAGCGCCCCTGACGGGAAGACCCCAGGGAGGATACCATCGGGCCCGACCATCACAGCTACGCCTCTGAGAAGTCGGTCAGGGACGGTCCCTGCCTCGTCCCAACAGCTGGGCCCTTTTCAGGGCCTGGTGCCCACATGCTCAAAGAAAGAGCCATTTTTCTCCCTGGGTGTTTCCCTCTGCCGTCAGCACACTCCACTGGACTGTGCTCGGCAAACCGACCTCACGTCTCGGCGGGACGTGAGGTTGGGTATTCATGGCAGCTACCACCACTCTCTCTACGACAGTGTGTGCAGCTGTCTCGCCAGGAAGGTAAGTCAACGGGGCCAGTCTCCCCTCCGGGGCTCCCCCCCCCGTCGAGGAGAGGTTGGCTTCGTTAGCCGACGAACCACCCTCTGCGGGAACGGTGAAGCAGACCGTTCCTCTAGCCCCCCTGTCTCAGTCCCTGGGAGCTTGGCAAGAGCTACCCACACTGTCTCGGTGGCTGGAGAGAACGATCCGTCTTGGCTACTCGATCCAGTTTGCCAGAAACCCTCCCAGGTTTCGGGGCGTCCTTTTTACCTCAGTCAGGGGTTCGGATGCTCCCGTCCTTCGGGCAGAGGTCGCCACCCTTCTGGCAAAACAGGCCATCGAGCTCGTCCCCCAGGCCAAGATGTTCAACGGGTTTTACAGCCCGTATTTCATTGTCCCCAAGAAAAGCGGCGGGCTGCGCCCGATTCTAGATCTGCGTACCCTGAACAAGCACCTTCACAAGTTGCCGTTTAGGGTGCTCACGCAGAGGTCATCCAGAACATCCATTCGATGTCAGGACTGGTTCGTGGCTATCGACCTGAAGGACGCTTACTTTCATGTCTCGATTCACCCTCGCCACCGACCGTTCCTACGGTTCGCGTTCGAGGGACGGGCATATCAGTACAGGGTCAACCCTTTCGGTCTGTCCCTGTCCCCACGTGTCTTCACGAAGACCGTGGAAGCCGCCCTCACTCCCCTCAGGGAGAGAGGTGTGCGGATACTCAACTATCTCGACGACTGGCTTATCTTGGCACACTCGCGAGATCTGTTGTGTACACACAGGGACCTTGTGCTCCGGCACTTAGATCGGTTGGGGCTTCAGGTCAACCGAGACAAGAGCAAGCTCTCCCCGGTGCAGAGCATCCTCTTTCTCGGTATGGAACTCAACTCTGTCTCCATGATAGCGCAACTGTCAACAGAGCGCGCTCAGTCAGTGTTGAACTGCCTGAAATCCTTCAGGCAGTCCACGGTCTCCCTGAAACAGTTTCAGAGGCTCCTGGGGCATATGGCGTCCTCGACGGGGGTAATACCCCTCGGGTTGATGCACATGAGACCGCTTCAACACTGGCTTCAGAGTCGAGTTCCGAGGAGAGCATGGCACACTGGCAGCAGGCGTTTGGTGATCACGCCTTTCTGCCGGCGCACCCTAACCCCCTGGTCTTCCATGACCTTTCTTCGGACTGGGGTCCCTCTTGGGCAGGTTACAAGGCATGTCGTTGTGACGACCGATGCCTCCCTGCAGGGGTGGGGTGCAGTGTGCAACGGACACGCAGTAGCGGGGCGTTGGACGGGCCCCCGCCTGTGCTGGCATATCAACTGCCTAGAGTTGTGGGCTGCGTTGCTGGCACTGAAGAGGCTACAGCCTCTCATCCAGAACAAACATGTTCTGGTCCGCCTCGACAACACAGCAGCCGTAGCGTTTATCAACCGTCAGGGTGGCATGTGCTCTCGGCAACTGACACGACTTGTCCGACGCCTCCTCGTCTGGAGTCAGCAGGTGACCCGTTCCCTGCGGGCCACTTATATCCCAGGCGTCCTGAACCAGAATGCTGATGCGCTCTCTCGTCAGCTTATGCCTCGTGGAGAGTGGCGGCTCCATCCCCGTGCAGTCCAGCTCATTTGGATGCTGTTCGGGCAGGCTCAGGTAGACCTGTTCGCCTCCCGGGACACCACCCACTGCCCGCTTTGGTACTCCCTGTCCGAGGCCCCCCTCGGCACGGATGCCCTTGCGCACAGCTGGCCACGGGACAAGCGGAAGTACGCCTTCCCCCCAGTGAGCCTCATTGCACAGACCTTGTGCAAGGTCAGGGAAGAGGAGCACCAAGTGCTACTAGTTGCGCCGTATTGGCCCAACCGGACTTGGTTCTCAGAGCTAATGCTTCTGACAACAACTCCCCCCTGGCCGATTCCCCTGTCGAAGGACCTGCTCTCCCAGGGGAAGGGCACGTTCTGGCATCCCAGACCAGACCTCTGGAACCTCCATGTCTGGTCCCTGGACGGGACGAGGAGACCCTGAGTGGGCTACCCCCCTCTGTAGTGGAGACTATCACTCAGGCTAGGGCTCCATCCACTAGGCGGCTTTACGCCTACAAGTGGCGCCTCTTCTCATCCTGGTGTCTCTCACGACGAGAAGACCCGCGGAGATGCTCGGTCGGGATCGTGCTGTCCTTTTTACAGGAGAGACTGGAGACTAACATCTCCCCCTCCACGCTGAAAGTGTATGTAGCCGCTATTGCCACTCATCACGATTCGGTTGATGGAAAGTCTTGGAAATGTAAATGTAAATGTCTCTAGGGCAGCACGACCTGATCGGTAGGTTCCTGAGGGGTGCGAGAAGGCGGAATCCGCCTCGTCTCCGCTCCATACCCTCTTGGGACCTTAATGTGGTCCTGGTGGGCCTTTCTGGCCCCCCCTTTGAGCCCCTTGGAGGTTCCGATCTCCCCCATCTGTCGGGTAAGATGGCCCTCCTGGTGGCGCTCGCTTCTTTCAAGAGGGTAGGGGACCTACAGGCATTCTCCGTGTCCCCGGATTGCCTTGAATTCGGACCTGGTCACTCTCACGTTATCTTGAGACCCAGGCCCGGATACGTGCCCAAAGTTCCCACTACTCCCTTTCGGGACCAAGTGGTGAACTTGCAGGCGCTCCCTCTTGGGGAGGAAGACCCAACCCCATCCGTGTTGTGTCCAGTACGCGCACTGCGCCTCTACCTGGACCGCACACAGAGCTTTAGGAGCTCTGACCAGCTCTTTGTCTGTTTTGGAGGTCAGCAGAAGGGGAGGGCTGTCTCCACACAGAGACTGGCACACTGGATCGTGGACGCCGTCAGGGTGGCGTACCGATCCCAAGACCGCCCATGCCCCTTGGAGGTTAGGGCCCACTCCACTCGGTGCATAGCCACCTCCTGGGCATTGGCTAGTGGTGCCTCTCTGGCAGACATTTGTAGAGCTGCGGGTTAGGCTACGCCCAACACCTTCGCGAGGTTCTATAACCTTCGCGTAAACCCGGTATCAGACCATGTCCTGCGTGGCAACATGTAGGACTGCGAAAGCACCACCTCACCCTCTAGCAGGTTGGGTTAGTGTGCCATCTACCTCTCTTCTTACCCCTTCTGGGTTAAGAAAAGGTATCCTTCTGCCTTCCTTCTTACCCAACCACTTGGTTAAGAACAGGCATTCCATCCATCACTAAGCAAGCACCCCCTGGGGGTTGGCTGGGCGGAGCAGCCTTCCCCCTGAGGCCGGGAAAACATGTGAGCTATCCCAGATAGCTCTAACCGGACCTAGTGCTACCGGACGTATGTAACACCCCCTCCCTGGGCTGTTCCGTCTGATGTATTCTCATGAATGGTTCCCATCCTGGTAACCCATGACCTCCCAAGGTGGACCTCCACCTCGCGGTTAACTATTTAGTCCGCATTTCTCATGTGATCTCCCCTCATGGCGAGACCATGCTTTTCCACTATTTTCCTCCCGCTGGTAGGAAGTTGCCTCCGCAGCGCATCCCTAATTAAGGAAGTTGCGCTTACCCAGTGGTACCTGCTCTGGACGGCCTCTCGCCAGTAAGAGGGAAAAGGCCCCGTCCGTGGAAGGTAGTGGTCAGGGTCTTCCCATCTTCCCCAGGAAACTCTGGGAACCTCGACCAATCTCAATGGAAGGTGACAGTTTCGCGAATGCCTCGAGTTGACACGCCAAGGCCTGTTACCGTCGCTTCGTTAGAGACTGTGACGCGATAGGCGTTGTGGCGTTTTCCAAAGGGAACCCCATCTGTCGTCTTTCGACACAACGTCGAGAGACCGACAGAAAGGGAACGAGACGTTGTGTCCCTCATGCCACTAACGCATATCGCCTCTGCAGCAGTCGTGAGAGGCTCTCAGGCTCTTCAGAACAAACGGTGAATGAATGAAGCACGCCGGCTTCCTTTTATACCGGATATCCGGGGGCGGAGCCCGGCATGCAAATTTCATTCGCCAATTTCCATTGGCCTTTTCTAAAGTAGTCAGAGCTGATAGGTTCTCAAGGGCGAACCCCATCTGTCGTCTTTCGACACAACGTCTCGTTCCCTCCATCAGGGAACCGAGGTTACATACGTAACCAAGACGTTTTTATTGATGAAGGAGAAGCAGCTTTAAGTTTAAAAAGCGCCAAAAAGAGAGCCAGATTAATTTTTTTCAGCTCTGAAAAATCAGATTTACATAATTTGTCTTGACATTCTAAAAGATCAAAAGAACTATGATCATACATTTTCCATAATAACATATTAAATAGAAATGACCAGAGACATAAATAAAATGACACAGTTTACCAGTGTCTAGGTTTTCTGGAGACCAAATCCTTACAACGTTCCCGGTGGGATTCATTAATGCTGTTATATAAGGATGTGGCTACAGCGTTTATGGGACATTGAGACAAATAAAAAAAAATCTCTACGTCCTCAGAACGTGGTCATAAATAATGATGCTGACCAAATGAAGACATACTGTCTTCAGAACATACTGTGTTTGCTTGGATGGATGTTTATTTGTGATGTGACAGTCACTCTTAATTGGTCAAGTGACAAGCTTTCCGGTAATAACACACATTTTTATTTCCCCTGTTTATTACCATGTCTCCTGACAGCAGGTGTAAATGAGAGTAATGACACACTATGTGGGGAAGTTAGTGACCACTTAACCCAAGACCAAGAACAAAGGGTGTCGAGAGCAAGACAAGACCAAGATAGGCCGAGACCGAGTCAAGACCAAGACCAAGACAAGCACTCCTAAAATTCATCTAAAAGATTACACATAAGATCACACACGCTTTTACCTATTCAGTAGCAAAACAGTTGTGAATTGCTCATAAATGCACAAAATTTCTGATTTGTTCTAGATTTTTATGGGACTAGCCAAAATAGAATATAAACATGTGTATTATTTGTGTCTAAATTTTAAGTCTCGTATTAACTCATGGTTTATTGAATGATTGTATAAAACCCATATCACATTTTCAGATCATGTCAGATATTATAATATAAAGAAACAAGATATCATACAAGTACTTTTAAGTGCATTTTTCAAGGGGTTTGTATTATAATTTTTTGTTATTATTATTATTTGGCATATTGTGGCCATTTGTGTTAATTTCTTGATAGATTTCAGACAATCCCCATTCATCTCTTACCAGCACAACAGTAATAAAAGAAACTAAATAAGAAAAAAGTCAGTGATTTCTTTTGAAGACATCAAATCACATTAATAATGTTAACACATAAATCAGACAATGCACCAGCAATTTAGTGAAATTCTAACAGCTGTCTCAACAGGTCTTGAAATAAAATCCTGAGACTAATGCCGCCTAAAGACTCATTAGACCCATCACTACTGGCAGGTGCGAGGCCATGTGGAGGCGAGAGGCCCTGTGCGGTCACACACTTTGCACATGGCACTGCCTGAGACCACTAAGTCTGAGACCAAGACAAGACCCGAGTACTACAACACTAGGGGAGGGGGGCCTGGCTGATCATTACAACATTTTACTGCACACAATTTCTTGTTGGATCGTTGTATAGATTCTTAAAGGGGGTCTCTAATAAGTTTTCATGTGTTTGTTGGTGTGTAATTTTGTGCATATTGTTGTGATGTTTGAGCATAAAAAATCTTCAAAGTTTAGTTGTTTTAGTTTGTTATTTGCCTAAAACAATGACAATACAGATTTCGATTTAAACAAGTTTTTTCCTAAAATATTTGTGTTTTCTTTGTATAATGACAATTGGTCTAATACATTTATTAGGCACTTTACTGTGTATTTAAATAGCATGTACAACTTTATTACTCATGGTAATTGACAAACAACAATTTTTATTTATCAAAGATGTGAAAAGCAAGGTTAAAACATGACTGAAACACATCTTAAAGAAGTTGGTGTTTGCACTCAACCTATTCAGATCAATCATTTCCTACCACAGGAAGTTCCTGAAGCCAGAGAGGCCAGCGTCTCATTTGTATGTAATCAGATGATGCACAGACCTTATTTTTTTTGTGAAAGCACAATACCATTTTATATTGCTTATTAGAATGCATGTTAGTGTTAACTCTGTGAAGATATTAAAAATCTTCTAATTGTCTAATGAACCATGTACATATTCTACGTTTTAAATATTAATTGTTTAAGTTGTAAATAACATTGGTTTCCTCTTTGATACACTAGCAAAAAAAGGAATTCAGTCCGTGGCGGAGCCAGGAGTGGGCTAAGGGGGCTGAAACCCAAATATTTTAGGAACCATTTATATTTTTCTTCTTTTGTGCATGTACGTTTTTGATTTTAATTGTGAAAGTGTGGCAAGCACTCTTTTTCCCAGATGCCGCGAGTTGAAAATATTATATCTTTTCAGAATGCTACGAGCATTTGAAAAGAAAACAAGAATGCTGCGTGGCTCACATTTTCTACACATTTTTAGACGTAAAATGTGTCCCAATACGTTTTAAAGCATACAGCATGTATTTTGATGCTGTATGTCTCTGTTGGCTAAGCCCTGGATATCCTCTCACCCTAGAACAGCCCCTGAGTTCAGATTCATATCCTGTTGCTCATTTAAGAATATTACTGTAATATACTTATTGTGAGCTCCTCCCGAACAGTTCAAAAAGTAGCAATCAACACAAAGGGTAACACATTTTGTGTGCAAGTACAAACATGTCCAGTTGTGCTGTTCTTAGTACTGTTAGGGGACTTCTTGCCAATCAGACTTATTTGTCTTGGTCATGAAACTGTAACATTACACAGGCATTATAATGCTGCAGTGAGATTATGCTGTGTTGTAGTTTGGATTTGGTATGTTTATCTTGATTTATCTTGTTGTTATTAAGGTTTAAGTTTCCGTCTATCAAAAAGGCTCTCCCCCACTGAGCCCCACATCCCCAGAGTCTGAACGTGTTTTGGGGTAAGCAGAATATCAAAAACAGTGTAAGTTCCAGGCGTAACCCGTGGTCTTAAATGCTGCTCTTTACTGTAAAATGCTGCACAACCTAAAAATATAATACACAAAGGACGAGTGTTTTGATTACTTTTCTGATAAGGCAAGCATATATATACAATGTATGTATATATATATACATATACTGTATAAATGTATTGTCGAATACACAGATGGAACTGCAAATATTGCCAAAGACAGTAATAGATTTCATGTGTGCAGAAATCACTTAATGAAGAATGCAATTAAGTTTAATTTAATTTCAGATCATTTACTAAATCTCATATGCGGGTCTCGTATAATATGATTTACTTGAAATTACCAAATCAGTAAGGGGACAGAAATGTTCTTATCTTTTAATTTGTGAAAAGACAATGAGCCCCAAAATGTGTTCAGTCCAGAAAACTGCCCAGTATCTGCCAGACCGTTAAGATATAGAAAAGCATTATATTGCTGTAAGATGTTTGAATGATGGTCAAACCAACAATAACCAGACCCTTTCAAACTCGCCACTGGAACTTCCAAGTCTGTTTGTTGAAGAATGACACAGATTAACTTGCCTGAAGTTCACATCTGCTATCTTCAAGACAATCGGAAGATGAGAGGGTGACTGTGTAGCTGATACATTATTCCGATGATACATTTACTGGTGCAGCTTTTTTCCAGATTTTTATTGCTTGACATAATAGACAGTGGGTCAATGTAACAGGGGTCATATACTGGTGCAAATGTTTTCCAGATTTTTATTGCTTGACAGAAGAGACAGTGGGTCAGTGTAACAGGGGTCATGAGTAATCAAGTGTTTCTGTATATTTTAAATTAATAATGAATCCACTACCACATGGCCTTCCACATTTATGTTACTGTATGTTTATGTCAACAACATCTATTAAGTGTTCAGGAACTTGTCCCTCCCAGTCACTGTGATAAATAATTGTGTGTTACCTTTTGCAGTATGCCGTAATTAGAAACAGAGCAAACTTAGAAGTACACTTATTTTTCCTACATTTCTGTGTGTCACAGAGTGACATATTTTGATGGTTGCCAATAAAAAGCAATGACTGAAAAGGTGCCATCAGATCCTCTGGCATCTTTTGATTGATACAGTATTTTAATATAAATAAGGAATGGCTTCACTATTCTTGACTCGTCATGTTTAAAATGCTATGCATAAGACACTGTGAAGATGTAAGATGTAGGCTACGGTAATGGTGTAAACGTCAGTCTAGTCATGTTTACAAAAACAAAAGCAACACAGGGGAATGCAAAACTTGTTCTGTGTCAGCTAGTGTGTTAGTGGTTCTACCAACATAAATTAACTGCCAAACCAAACACTGTCCTCCTGACTGCTCATCATTTTACAGTATGTAAGGGACCAATAAAGTCTTAAAAAACAGACATTTGAAAATGATTTAATTAAAGGGTCAGATAGGGTATACAGAGTAACATAGAATAACATAGTCTGCGCATTGACCTGATACTACATGCTCTAAAATGCAAAAAAAAAGAAATTGTTTGCACTGATAACTGTCAACAACTGGAAAAACTGTTCACAACTGGCTAAAAATGTAGATGGAAAAGCCAGCAAACACAACAGTAATATGCCTGGGTGGTGGCAAGCACGTGTGAAGAGGTCAAACAAAGTCCACATTTGTACAACTTTAATTTGAAAAAACAAATCATTCTGCTGTTGTAGTTTGCATATGTTGACTAATGAATATATTATGACCATGAGCATGACAACTGCCAAAATGCAGTCATTGTACATTTGTAACTAAACCAAAGCAAAGTTGCATCAAAGCAAAGAGAAAAGTTGTGAGAGATAGTACATGTATAGTATTCACAGAAACATGGAGCTTAGTGTTTGTGTATTTTATGCTTTAGTAACACCATGTCTCCATGCAGCAAACTGCATGCAATTATTGCGGCTTTGTTGAGCGGTAATGAGAGATTGGAAGCTTCCAGAAGTGCAGTTTGTGTTCCCCAGATGCTATAAATGATTAATATGCTGCAGCGCTTTGGATAGAAGCCACAAACTATATGACTTAAATTAAATGGTTACTGCTAGTAAAATGTTTACAGCCCTTCATATGGTAAAAAGGATTTTTTTCTTCCCTATTTTCTTTTCAGGATAAATGGTGTGTTGCATTCTGTACAGCAGGAGCTTTTTACTGTGTTTAAGAGCTGGTGTAGAGACACACGTGGTTTGTTACAACAAACGCTTGTTAATAGATCACTGTCCTGCAGTGTTAAATAAATGTCTAAAAACATCTGTCAAGAACTGAAAACAAAGTCATGTGAAGAAGGTATCATGCTGATACAATAAACATACAGTATCAATAACCTGTCAATTGGTAAATATACAGTCTTACACCAAATATGCCTAGAAAAATGCAACATGTAAATGAATGTAAAAAGGGAGAGGTCAAAAAAGTGAAACCTAATTGACCAGATTTTGCTTTACAAAGATGTGTTTACTTCTCATATTAACTTCTCATCTTTTTCAATAAACTTATCGAAAGACCGTTGGGTTTATTCACTTTTTTTCGCCAGTGTTGTTTGTTCATTTATTGAATATGGAAAGTGTCAATGGAAAACAACTTTATTACTTGTCAGTCTACAACTGTTATACAATTCACTCAAGATTTTACTTTTGTTTCCTGACAAAAAAAACTGGTCATTATTACTTTACATGTTAACAAATATGCGTCAAAACCCCTGTAATGATATGCCCATTGTGGAAGAAGGTTTTGCCCTATTGGTGCAAAAAAAAATCACCTGTTTTGAAATGGAAAAAGGCTATTTGGGATTTCCTCATTTAAAATACAATTCACTGACAAAGCATTAGTTACAGTGTGAATCTAATTGTATTTGTGAATTTACAGTTTTTCTCGATTGCTAACACACAATCCATGAAACAATTCAACATTTTATGAAGATTATAAACTCATTCTCCCCTAAAATTTGTGATTGTCGAGTTTACAAATTTGTATGTGTAGCACTTTTTACCTGTGCCATATTTTTGCAGAACTCAGAGAGGACAAATTAAAAAAAATTCTACTATAGAATACTTAATATATATACGAAATTGGGTCAAAGGTGCAGAGGATGCCATATTTTTTATTGCATCCTATTGACAAATCGCTTCACTTTATTGTTTCCTTTATCTTCACAGTAAGTCGCTTTGGATAAAAGCATCTTGCTAAAGTCATGAATGTTAATGTTATTTGTGCAGTTATACTGTATTGTTTTGCATGACCAGTTCATATTATCCTTTCTTTTTCTTAACTTCTCCTGTCTTATAGGATGATCTACTTCATCTACTTAATTTTGTTAAGTAGCACATTACATTGTTGCATTTTGCTCGATTTGCACTCTTTTATGTTGTACAGTATATTCTAATAAACATTAAGCAGTCAAATTATTCTTAAATCCCAATAAGAGGTTTTAGTTATAGTGTTTTGAATTGATCTCACCCGTGGCTAAGATTATGTTGTAGTGTGAGTGTTACTGTGGGCTTGTTTATCATGTCTGTTTGAATGGATTTGAGAAGAGAGCTTCATTTTGACCTGAAAAGAGGTTGTTGAGGGAATTGGGTGAGATGTTATGGATTTGTGTTTTGAGTATACTTTCAAGAAATGTGTTTAAGTAATCGAAAAAAACTGTTATTGTTATAATGCTAATATTATTATATACTGTACCAGTACATCAGTTGTTCCCATACTGGGGTAAATGTACCCCCGGGGGTGTGCCAGGTGGGGGGGTATGTGAACAAAACAGTCCTCTGACTTCACCCCGGGTCTCTCCAACAACACTTCGGCTTCAGGTGTAAATCCAGCACCCGCTCCTGTAATGACCGACACAGATATCGATGTATTGTAGATTACAGCATCAACTCAGGTTCAGCAGTTGTGCGGTACTTTCCCAAAACAAAAAACACCTGG